>CM051234.1:427085074-427710024 GCA_027917425.1 Gastrophryne carolinensis
AAGTAGCTTTGCATGTTGAGTATTGTTCTGCTCAGGGCAGAGTTTAGGCTTTAACATGAAATGTCTTGATTCTAATTTTTCTACTGTTTTTTTAAATATTTTTGAGTAAATAAAAAGATTAATTTCTTAGCAAATTGTCTCCTTTATTTCAAATAAAACATTTGTTTTAACAAAACCATATTGCATGTGAAAGCCCCCTTGCTCCTGATTACAAATGTACCACATATGTATTGGTAGCCCCCTTGCTCCTGTCCAGGAGACCCCCTCAAACTGAAAAGAGCACTTTATAACATTTACAAAATAAATACAACTACTATCCAAACTATAAAGGGTTAAATCAAGAAAAAAATTGGCATGGGGTCCCCATTCCCAGGGGGGACCCCATTTTTTGGGACTTTTAAGGGTTAAAAACCCTTAAACCCCCCAATATAATTGTGTGAGGTCCCCTCTACCCAGCATTACCAGCAAAGGGGCAAGCAATGGGGCTTGTAGAGCAAGACGCAGTGGCCAGCCTCTGCGGCCCCGCCCTGCAGACTACAAGCTCACACAGGCTAAATGGCCCCTGGGCCCTTCTGGCCCCTTCCTGGGCTTTGGGGGGGAAAAAATGGCCTGAGGTCCCCCTTACCCAGCATAACCAGCCCGGACACCAGCTATGGGGGCTTGTAGAACAGAGGTCTCACGGGATCCCTTACCAGTTCACAAAGGGTTAAGAATAAAGCAGGCAGGGATAGTGGTGAAGATGGTGGCACCAATGGAGAAACAGGGGGAGAGGGCATGTCTAGCCCCCTCCTGAAGACTGAAGAGCCCCGGGGCGGGGGGGGGGGGGGGGACATTGTCTGTAGAAGAGGAGACCTGGCGGAAGTGATCGCGCAGGAAGGTGAGTTGAGTAAATGTAATTTTTTTTTTAAACAAGAACTGCCGGCTGTTGTTGAAGCGGGGGCGTACTTTCCACATTTGCTAAGCGCCAATCCCTCGGAACAGCCCCTGTAATTATTGAATCTGCAAATATTAGAAATTCTGGCTTGTAGTTACTGTACATATCTCCCTTAAAATACGGGGATTTATACCATCTACTCCCTGTGATTTATGAATTTGTATCTGCTTGAGATGGCACTGGACTTCTTCCTTGGTTAGACCAGTGACATTTCATGGAGAGTTTGGGTTATTGCTCTTCATTTCATCTGGCATGTCACATTCTTTTGTGAATATAGAAGCAAAGAAGATGTTATTAGATGTAATTTTGTTTTCTCCTCATTTCCCTCTATAGGTGTCCCCTCCTTGCTTTTCAGGGGGCCCACACCCTCAGGATTGTATCTTTTATGGTTTATGTAGTTAAAAAATAATTTGTTAGTTAGTTTTACTCTCTTTGTTGATCAGTCTTTCTGTCTCCAGCTTTGCTGCCCGTATCTGTTGTTTACATTTATTATTATTTTCTCCTTTATAGTTTTTTAATACTTCCACTGTCCCTTCCATTGTTCTTCTGTTATTATCAGTTCTAGTTCATCCATTTTATTAGTCAAGCTTCTAGTAAGCATGCATTTTAAATGCTTGTGGTAATTTTGTATATTGCCCTTATTCCTGCTAGATGTGCTAACCCCTCCCCCCTCTCCACCCCCAGTTTCATGTCTACACCCACTGCCACTTTTTTTCCTAACTTCCCCTTTTGTAACTGCTTTACCCTCCCCCCCAGTGCTTAGTTTCAACACTCCTCCAACCTTTTATCCATCCTCTCCCCCAGAACAGATGCACCCTCCCCATTGAGGTGCAACCCATCCCTGCCAAAGAACCTGTAGCCCACTGTGATGTCGGCCCAGTTCTCTAAGAACCCAAACCCCTCCTTTTTACTCCAATTTTTGAGCCACCTGTTTACCCCTCTAATCCCCCGCTGCCTCTCTGGTGTGGCTCTTGGTACTGGTAGTATTTCTGAGAATACTACAGTTGAGGTCCTTGCCTTAAGCTTCAAGCCCAAGTCCCTGAAATCATTTTCAAATTAACATTTTGAAACTACCCAGAAAGCAATGTCTAGGAGGTATTTTGGACCCTGTCTTTTCATTCAAATCCACATTTACTCTCCAACCACCTCCTATCTTCTCAAACTTTAAAGCATTTTCTGCATTCATTGCTTCCTCTCGCCTAACACCATTAAAAAGTTAGCGCCTGCTCTGATCATATACCAACTGGAATACTGCCGCACCTACTTTGTGGTTTACCAACAAACAGACCATGGCAGCTGGGATATGCAGTGTGGTAATCCAGCATGCGTTTCCACTTGTACGACACATTTCACTTCTTGAAGGCTAGAGAAACAGTATTTATGGGTTTTAGCTAAGATCTGTGCTCACTGACATGTTTAGTGCTTTCAAGTATTTACTGTATGGTTATTTGGAATGGCTTGCTGCTGTTTTCTTATTTTTAAGAATAATATGACTTTTATGATCTGTCCATATTGAATGTTACCCTGGATACCTTTCACTGTTGAAATGGGCTCTTGTGATAAGAAAGGTTGTAGACCCATGCTTTAGACTATACGTTTGCAAAAGTGTCTTTCTCTACTATCGTACATCATCTTTATAGAGCAGATGTCTTCTCACATTTAGCAGATAGGCATTCTTTGTAGCTGCATATTTCCTGTTCACCACACCATACTAACACGTGTACTGCTATTAAACCGGATGTACAGTACATTCTGTTAGAGAGGGTCCTGACAACTGTACATGTAACTGGCACCTCTATTATTCTCTTTTAACCCACACAGGGCATTCGAATGTAATCATTTGATTAGAGAAAATTCTTACATAAAAAAACTGTACTTTTTGTGGAACCAGAGCCACCATCGGGAGGGGACTGGCGGGCCTGGGCACAAGTGCTCCAGGGAAGTGGGGGGGGGGGGAGACCCTGGAGGGTTTCACACAGCAAGACTTCCCAATTTAGGATGCTCCAGGGGAAAGCCAGTGGTGGCTACGGCTGGGTTTTGTTCTGCTTTAAAAAGGCATCCTGATTTAGGATGTCCCACTGTCTGAAAGCACCCAGTCACCCGGTATGCTTACCACGGCCTTGCTAACAAGCCCACAGCACATGCGCAGCGGGCAGCAACACCCCTTGCATTCTTTTCTGGCTGTGCAATGCAACTGCATGGCACAGCCGAAGAAGTGATGATGCCGCCCACCACACAGGTCCCATGAGCTCGATCAAAGGTAAGAAAATGGGGGGGGGGGGAGGTCACACAGTAAGGCATCCCAAACTGATTTTGTTCTACTTTAAAATCTTTTAGGCATTTTTTTCTGTCTTTCTTTGTCTTTTTTTAATTTAGCAAGAAAAAAATGTATTAATACATTTGTGTAGGCAGACAATGTGGCCCCAAAATTCCTAGTGGTGGCCCTATGTGGGACATAAAAATAAAGTCATGCACTTCATTTGTAACTATAAAACTATCAGCTATTTTACTTGTCTCTCTTGCTACAGGCAATATGACAACACTGAATATTAGTTAATTCTGAGGGCTTTATGGTCTTTTTTTTACATATGTGTAATTTTCACTGAGAAATTGGCGACAGATTTATTCAAAGGATAAATTCAACTGGATATGGTTAAAATTACTATTTTAACCATATCCAGGCTGTAGCTCAGAGACACAGCTATATATTACTTGGACAGTGAGCACATTAATAAAATGTAGTGAAAAGCCTTACCAAAACAGCTGCTGACTAGTAGATGTAACACTCATTTACAGTACCACAATTCAGTATAAACCTTGTACAGTATTTTATTATATTTAAGAATTTTCATATAAGGGGTCATCATACTATATTTATTTAGCTAGAATGAGAACATACTCAATAGGGGCAAAAAGAGAATTATAAGTAAATAAGCCCCCAGATAGAGTGGGAGCATCTACAGATGGGACAATGATGGATGAGACATGAAAACTAATACTAATTAATGTTAACTCTTACCATATAGTATTAAGAACATTTTAAGATCAAAAACTGACGAATATGAATAAATACTACAAGTATGATTGTAAGTACCAGCTAGTGAAGCTGTTATAAGGTATATATGTCTATAATTGTGTATAGGTATGTATATAAAATTGATTTTAATACATTTTGTAATCAAGCTGTAAATAATGATGTCACAAGCTACATAAATGCTAAATGACTGTAGTTATTAATCAGGGAGCTGGATTTAATCCTCCCTGATGAAGCGAAACGCGTTGCAGGATTCTAGCACGGTTTGTTAACATTTTGCTAGGCTAGAAACAGCATTTATTGCAGATGTACAGTGATTAAATTCTGTATCGATATTATATATATGGGATATTTTTTAAGTAAACAACAATGAATTTACAAAAACCCAATAGTTTCCCTGATTGTAAATTTGCTGTGGGAGTTGGTGGTATGGAACCAACTAAGTGAGGCATTGCTGGGTTACCCCACTCTAGTGAGTAAAGGGGGTGGGAGTAGCTCCATCACTATTATTTATACAAAATTAATATTATTATTATTATTATTTAGGGCCTGGGAACCAATTTACCGCCCAGTTTAACCCTCTCATCATCTCATTATTCAGCACCAAACATGTCTAGCTATGTGGAAAGACAGAGATTTGGTTGCATATATCTGAAGATACATGTGGAAGCCACACCACCCCGACAAGGCACTCTGTGTTTAGTGTGGTCCCTACTCTTATTTTTGAGTCCCCCCTTTACCCCACTCTAGACCAAACTATATTTATATCACATAAACGAGTTTTGAAGTTAATAGCCTTCCAGAAAAAGCATTGTACTGTACATTTTGTCTTGATAGAAGGTATGCCACAAATTGAAGAAATTAATAAATGCATTGTGTTTGGATGTGCTGTCTGAGGAACCACTAAATTAGATGATAGATTTATAAGGTATATATTTTGAAATAGGTTAGCATCTAATGGCAGGTTTCTTTAAGGATTTTAGCCTGGAGGTGCCACAGATGTATACAAAAAATGCAGCATTTAATTCTCAGTGGAAATACAAATAGCTTGTGGCTAAGAAAGGCAAACAAACATCCTAGTTCATATTCAAAACACTACCTCAATGCCTGATCCCTCTCTGCAAACTAAACAAGTAAAAATTCCTAAGGTTCATTATTTATTTGGGGGATTTTTACTCACCTGGAGTCTGGGGCCTGGTCACTCAGTATCCACAGTCCATACACCAGTCTGTTTTCAGGCTCTTCTGACTCTCCAGGACACAAGACACTGGCAAGTGAGCCTTGCCGACTGCAGACTCACCTCCTGAGACTCACCTAGACTTAAAGTGGACCAACACCTGTGTGGGTGCAGGTGTTGGTCCTGCTGCAATAAGACAGTCTGGGAGAGGCATCCAGAATGCTGGAGCCTCCCGCACCTAACCCCCATAACACACAATATTTTTATCTTAGGGCCTTATTCATCAAGTGATAGCGTCAGCTAGTGTCTCAATAGCGCCAGGTATCGCCAGCTATCAGCTGCTACCGACTCCAGAACGCCATGCTGCGAACACAATCACGCATTTATCACGCTATATGAGGCTAGCGCCTGCGAAAGCGTCAGCTAGCGCTGGATTCATCATGTAGCGGACTTCAACGAACAGCGCCGCTGCTAATCCCATCACAGCGCCAGGTCAGACCTTTCGCTATCTGGCGCTCTCCCATACATTTCAATGGCAGACACTGCAATGGTTTTTTTAGTGGGTTTTGTGTTTTTGTTTTTTGCCAAAAATTAAACACATGTTGTTTAGGATATGTCTGATGAATCTGTCTTGTTTTTTGTGATTTTTTGGTGAAAGATGTAATTTTTCTACTGGAATGTTGTGACTGAAATCTAAAATGCATCTCCTCCCACAAAACACATTAGCCTCAAATTAGCTTGCTTTCAGAACATGTTGGCGCTCACGTTCGCTCATTGAAATTGTCAGCGCCCATGCTATTCTGCAGCCCTGTCCTTGTTGAATCTGTGGTGGTCAGTGTTTGTGCAGTCGCTGTTGTGATTCGCTATGTGCCGGCGCTAGCGTCGCTGTGCTGTTCATACATGTGCATTTCTGCATTTTTTCCTGAATTCACTTGCAGCGACCCCAGTCGTTCTTAATGAATACACTGTAGTTCAGAGCGCGCATATGTCCGCATTCGGCAGGATTTTTCAGGCGTACAAGCTCATAACAACCCGTTATGCCTTCTCCTGTGTCCCACATTATCATGTTGTTGTATAGTTATATTGTGTTCTTATTTTATTTTGCAATCCGATTTTATTTTGTAATCAACCAGATCTGTTTTTGCTCTGACGTATGCATTACAGGATATTGAACACCCAGCTAAATCAAGCTAATAATTAATTGCGTCTTGGCCAATAGCTTGTTGTAATGCGTAAATCTACTATTACCGCAACTTTGCTTGCACGTAGCGGATATTAGCTTCTTCCTAGTGCGCGGAGCATTTTTTTTTTTTTGTTCGCTTTCGTCATATCCACTTCCGGTTTCCTCCTTTGCGTTTCCACCATGCTGCCCAGGAGACGGATCCTGCGCCTCCCCAGCTCCTCCTCTGACTCTTAGCCCTTGCCATTCCTCTATAATTTGCAGCGCATCATATAGCCGGCACGGCCTTCTCCACGGGCATAGTCATGGTAAGTGTTTGTTGTTATCCCTCACATTCCATATGTTATGACATTCCTTAAAGTGGACCAACACCCATTGTTGATTGGCCCAGGAATCTATAAGCTTCCCTCAACGCGGGCCCCCCCCAAAAGCCCACAAACTCCTTACCTCATTGGGGGCGGCGGAAGCCTCTGCCGCCGCCTCCCGCGCGCCCCTCTAGATGTGCGTGCGCCCGCGCTGTCCGTTTGTGAATGGCCTGCGCGGGCGCGCGCCCTGTAAGAGTAACGTGCGGGAGGCGGCGGCGGACGGGCTCTCTCTCCGATCGGGGTGCCCCGCCAAAGTGGACCAAAACCCACGATAGTATAAATCCTGGGTGTTGGTCCACTTTAAACATACACATGTTTCCTGGTCCACAGTACAAGATGGTTTTCTAATTTACATTAACATCACAAACCCCACTACATTGCAATCCAACTGGCAACCACCCCTATGTTTCAGCCCACACCATGATGGCGACTAGCAAATGTGTTATTTTTGTAAGTTGTTCCGGCTAACACATGTTGCACACTCTACAAGTACGATTCTACACTCAACTGCAAATTAGGCCTTAGCATTGCACTGTAAAGGTTATTGCCACATTATCTTGATGTGTCCATGTTGCACGCATAAATAATTTACATGAACTCATGGACCAGTAAATATGCTAATGTCGGACAACATGTGTGTAACCATGCAAGCATTTGTTTTGGCAGACTCCCTAAACAGATGGATGTCAAATCGTCATGTGTCATTGGCCAACTAAATTTTGGTTTCTCTTTTGCTTTCTCCTGACAGATGTTGCCACGCAGACGGAGCCGGTGACCATCCTCCCCACCCCAGCTCCCGGGACGGCCAGCAGCATGGGCCCCAGCCACAGCTGCGATGGTGAGTACATCCCACTTCATATGCCTAAAGACTTGGGACCCCTATGTCTTATAGTAAATTCTGGAGACATTTACAATGTACATATGTGTTTTCTAAGCACACATCTAGGTTACATGTGTTTGTCCGACAATCCTAAATGCATGTCTGCATGCTTGAATGTTGGCTCCCATTCTTGTTTTTGCCACATAGTGTAAAATTGTGGTTTGTTCAAAACCAAATTGGCCTGCTAAGGTGGTGACCTCTAATATGCTTGGGTCAACCAGTTTAATCGTTAGGACTTAGGCCCTGATGTTTGGCTGTAACTAACCAAAGAAATGTACACACTGGGACTTAGACCTTAATTTATTCCCAAGAGTTCAGAGTAAATGTATGCTTGGGATGTTGTAGCCACATTTAAGGCAGCCACTAGTACTCATATAATGGTAACACATAAGGGCACAGTGGCCAACAATGTGAATGTGTGGGTCAGCTAATTTGAGGCAATTACATTACATTGCTACATCTGTGTATGTTAAGCTCACATTCTATGTTTTGAATATGGTTTTTTTCTACTCTCTACAGCTTGTGAAACCAAGCATCGCAGACTGTGGCAGTCTATCCGGAGTCTTCGCCTTATGCTGCTGGCCAAGAAGAGGCGTCGTTAGGGTGGGGGGTATGGTTTTTGCCGCTATGCGGCGGAATGTTGGCCCTGTTGGCCGCCTTGAGGCATAATAAATATTTTCTATTTTTCTAATTACAGTGTGTTGTGCCTTGTCAAGCATAGTTTAAGTGTCTAGCCACCCATTAGTTTGTAAATGTTGGTGTACCTTTGTAGCCGTTTAATGTGTAAACCATAGTAAGATATGGTCACCAATGTGTGTCATACATTTCTGGCTACATGTACATATCTAGATCTAGAGACTCATCCCTGACTGTGTTCTTAGCTATGTCTTTGAAAAAAACACGAAAAATTAAACATCAAAATTCTTGGCTTGGGGGCCTGGGAGGTTGAGATTCATTGCTAGGGGTGGTGTTGGGGGACAACAGTGCAGTAAAAAAATAGACTGCTGTTCTATCAGCTGATGATGAATCAACAACAAAGTGTGGTCCTGGCGCTGGAGAGATTGCTCCATCGCATGTGCAATGCGATCCAGTACCCTGTTGGTTTCTGATTGTTGGCCTTGTCTTACATCATGGAGCTGGCGCTGCAGGTCCTCAATTTGTTGCCGATACACCAGCCCCTGATTTTCCAACGCCGCAATGCGCTCATTAGTTCCATCACGCGGCTGTTGGCAACTGGCACTGGTCGGTGCCACACCTCCTCTTCTTATGTGTTCGGGCTAAAAACCAAAAGAAAAGATTGTAGTGAAGCTGAAACAATGCAGGTATGCCCCTTCCAATCATTTACCCAAAGTGTAACAATCCAACTTACCCTTGCTTGAGCCTCTGTAGCTTGGCCACATGGCACTTGGGCAGACGGCAAAGCTTGACTTTCAGGTCTGGCCTCCTGCCAAAACACAAAAGAAATAACATGTTACATGGTGGTTCCTGGACTACCCACGAACATGTCAATGTGGTTATTGTTCAGCAAAATAAGCCATGTTACCTCATTGTCGTCCGCCCGAAGTAGTTCCGGGGTCTGGCTGCCAGAAAGGGGCAAATCCACATCTGAGAGATGGGGCAAGCTGGCATATGCTAAACAGGAAAGTCATGTTAGTAGGTCAGTGGACAAAACTCAAATGTAATATGGTTAGACTATCGAGGCCATACCTTGACAAAGTGGCAGATTACACAATAGCCAAAAGGGATCTTGTAAACTCAGATTGCTAACATGTATGTAAGAGGAAGATTAGCCAATAATTGGGCCAAACAATAACAGACACATTGCTCATATTACACATACCCGCCATCTCCCAGATGTCCTGAGTTCGGCCCTCACTCGAGCTTTGCCTTTGAAAATACATGTTTAAACACAAGTTGGACTAATAAATTCCCAAAAAAGGTTTGCAAACATCCTTACTAGATAATCAAGCAAACCCAACTTACCCTCATCTCTAGCAGCCTCAACGTGAAGGGTCCTTTCCGGACAGCCACTTCCGATATTCCGGCCAACTAAAATACACAATGAATGTCTATAAATATTCATAACACTACTCGAGTGAATGTTTGTCTTTTAATAGACCCAAAAAATGCATTGCAATCACTCTAAACAGTTTACTAATGAGCCTGGGCATGGCAAATCCACTACAAATAGCCATCTTCAAGTTGACCTAGCAAACATGTAGATTATTAGACTAACCAAATAGAACCAGTGTAACATAAACAGCATAAAGGATACATTGTTTTCGGCAATACACACCAACAGGGTCCTGTTGACCTGCAACATCGGAAGTGGTGTCCAAAGATGAAGCAGTCACTTGGCCTACAAAGAAAAAAGAGGAATAAAAGACATGCACTTGTGTTAAAGTGGAAAAAGCAAGGTTGACACATGCACTTACCAGCATCCAAAGAGTAGCTTGGCTCTGGAGGAGATTCTGTTGGCAATGGCGGTGCAGCTAGGCAAAAGCAAAGAAAAAATCTAGCCATTGGTAATGTGCGGCACAAAATAAACCATGAATTAAGGTGTGTGTGAGCAGCTCAATCACTAATATTCCCTAATCAAGGCCAGTGTGGCTTCCACATGTATATGCAGATATATGGCCACACATCCCTGGCTTCCCACATAGCTACACATGTTAGGGCCTTGTTAGTTAGTTGCTGAGAGGGTTAAAGTGGGCGTGAAATTAGTCCCCAGGCCCATATTAGTAATCCTCAAAAGTGGTACAAGCTATTGTTTGAGGTGCTCCCACACCCATTTTGTCCAAAAACAACCAGCCCATAAATTAGTGATAAATACCTTCAATGGCAGACTGGGTTAGGCTAGAGGTTGGTTGAAGTGCAGGAGTTGTGGTGTCCTCCTCAGCCAAATCCTGGACATCACCATGTGCACCTATGCAGAAAGCAACAGACAAGAAAGGGAAACATTTATGAGGTATAATGTACTACTTCTCATGTCCTACTGTTAGTTGGCCAGAAAGAGACAAAGCAAATCACATACATTAACATTACCAGAAAAAAATATGCACAAAATATGTACCTTCAGTCCAACTTGTGGTGTCATCCCCAGCATCAACACCCTGCAGCCGAATCAGCGGAATTTTGGCCTTCAGCATCTCCTCATATGGCCTGTAGGTACTCTTTGGACCCTGGATGGTCCCACTCTCGACCTCAAGATCATGCTTCATCTTTTGCATAAGGGCCCTTCTCAAAGTGTAGAAGCGTTTCTTGCAGGATGCGCCACTACGTGGGTATTGAGCACTGCTAGTAAGCTCCTCCCCAATGGCATCCCACAATTTGCTCCTTTCTTGCTTGCCTATAGACTGGCTTTGGGAGCCAAATATTAGCTCCCATTTGGCCAGGGTAAGACGCACAAGAGTATTGTTATCCGCCAAATTAAATTCTGGCTCCCTCTTGGCAAATGGGCGGCTGGCCTTGGGTGCAGGCTCACCTTCGGCCTGGGCCCTTTTCCTTAAGGGAGGTCTGCGCACAGCACCCAACACACGCCTACTTGGGCCAGCTGTGGCCGGCAGATGTCCAGAATTTGGCTCCATCCTGTAGCTGCACACACACACCACTATGCAACACACAAGCATGCATACAGACTACAGAATGGCATCAACCTCTTTTGGGGGTGTGCAGGTTTTATGTGCTCTAACAGCCAATCACAAACAGGTCCACTTAATTGATTCACACATACTGGCCAGGTGCTTGTAGCAACAGCTCCACTGCACTGAGTGAACCATGTGTGGTAGCCAATTAACTAATTACAGAGCTCATTAACCAAACAACACACAACCAAAGACAACAATGTACTCAGGTAGATTAAACACTTGTGAAATGTGGCTCTACAAACGGCTATTTAAATTAAGAGCAGCTTACCTTACATTGGTCCACCACAGAATGTTCAGACATGTCCGCTGAAGCACGCAAGTATCTGCTCACGTACGCTTAGCGTACGCATGCGCAATCCGTTTCCAGCACACCTGGGTCAGTTAATTGCAGACAGGAAATAGCAGAGCAACGTAAAAGGCGGCAAAGCGGACCTGTCCTTTTCCCAAGTTAAGTATAAATGGCTGGATTTGACAACCTTCTGGTATTGTTACACTGTGGCAAAGGCTGTGGTGTGGTGCTTTGGTCCCTTAGTCCCTTAGCTCATTTTAGTGTCTGGCTGGGTTTGGTCCTCACTCTCTGTGGCTTGGTGGGTGATTTCTGACATCAGTGCTGTTTCTTTAGGAGATTGATTTTGTTGGCATATGCAAATATTGTGTAGCATACAGCAAGTGAGGCATGATTTTGGGGCCTTTTGTGGGCTGTGCAGCAACTCCCCTCTTGGTTGTGCCTAACTTAGAAAGCACACTTTCAGCAGTGTTCAGACCACTATACTTCTGGTTTTGTGGTGAGCTGCATTGTAGTGATTGTGTGAGGAGTGTGCTTGCTTGTGTGTGTGGTGTGTTTGTGGTTATTTTTTTGGTTTTGCTTCTTTTGTATATCTGTTCAGTGAGTGTGAGATGGATAAGAGGGTGATGTATGGGTTATGGGTGCAGGGATGTGTGAGAATGCTGGAAGAACAGGAGGCCAGGGAGGAGGGTGCTGTGAGGCTTAGGGCACCCCAATCCTTTGGCATCCGTCTTTCAGTGTGAGATTTAAGTGACGAGCAGATCAGAAGCCGCTTCCGTCTGAATCGTGCAGCACTACAGTCCCTATATGATCAGATTAAAACCAAAATCGAGCCATCCACCAAACGCACCCAATCCATTCCAGGCATAGTACGCCTATGTGCCACGCTTAATATTGTGGCACGAGGGAACTTCCAGGCAACCTCTGCCCTTCTCAGCGGGATCAGCCAGGCTACAATGAGCCGCATATTTTTCCAGGTAGTACTGGCTATTTGTGACCTGATCCCTGTTTACATCAAGTTTCCTGAGGATGAGGATGAGGTTGGCCAAATAAAACATGCATTCTATCGCATGGGAGGGATTCCGAATGTGCTAGGGTGCGTGGATGGTACACATATCCCTTTCCGCCCTCCCCGTGCACAGGAGCTGCATTATCGGAACAGAAAACAGTTCCACTCAATTAATGTCATGGTGGTGTGTGACCATGACATGAATCTGCGGGCCGTGAGATCTGGCTTCCCTGGCTCATGCTACGACTCTTACGTGCTCCAGCAGTCAGTCCTGTGCCGGAAGTTCGAGAACAACGAAATGCCAGCTGGCTGGCTACTGGGTAAATAACTAACCATGTCAAAGTATTTTGCATAAAATATGTGGCCTAGTAAGCTCAATTTAAAAAATTGCAAAAAATAACATGTACTAGTACTAATTGCTGTCTCTCTCATTGTGTTTCTTCGGGCAGAGAACGTGGGTCATGACTCCGGTCAGAAATCCACAAACCTCTGCCCAACGACGCTACAATGCAGCACATCGCAAAACCAGAAGCATTGTGGAACGAACCATTGGACTGCTGAAAGTGCGCTTTCTGTGTTTGGCACGCCCAGGAGGAGAGATTTTGTACAGTCCACAAAAGGTCTCCAAGATTATCCTCGCATGCTGTGTGCTACACAATCTTTGCATATGCCACAGAATCCAACCCCCTGAAGAAACAGCACTGGTGCCCGAAATCCCCAACTTGCCCGCAGAAACGAGTGAGGACACCCAGACTGGCTTTGAGCTAAGGGAAAGCATGATCACTTCGTTTTTCACGGTAAGCTACCTCCCCTTCACTATAATCCAAGTACTGCACTACAGGGGAACTATTTGTTGGCTCCAATCATAAGTTTGCAAAAACCACTATAAGGGGGGGGGGGGGGGGAGATGACCCAAACCACTATAAGGGGTGTGTAAGATGACCAAAACCACTATAAGGGGTGTGTAAGATGACCCAAACCACTATAAGGGGGGAGATGACCCAAACCACTATAAGGGGTGTGTAAGATGACCAAAACCACTATAAGGGGTATGTAAGATGACCAAAACCACTATAAGGGAGGGGGGGGAAGATGACCCAAACCACTATAAGGGGTGTGTAAGATGACCCAAACCACTATAAGGGGTGTGTAAGATGACCAAAACCACTATAAGGGGGGGGGGGGGAAGATGACCCAAACCACTATAAGGGGTGTGTAAGATGACCAAAACCACTATAAGGGGTGTGTAAGATGACAAAACCAATATAAGGGGGGGGGGAGTTTGACCAACATAACAATTAGGGGTGTTGTGCAAGTTGGCAAAAACTGTCCCAAACCAAAAAAAAAAAAATGTAAACAAATGCTAAAAACCAAAAATATTTATAAATACTAACTACACTTTTTCTTCTTTTTTAGGCACCATGATGAAAAAACAACTTTATTTTCATTTTTGACTTGCACCAAAAAAATTAAAAAAATTAAAAAAAATTCACCAAACAAACATGTTGCAATGTGTTTACTACTGAAGGTCCTAACATTGATTCCAATCCAACAGCAAACCAACGCGCAGGCGCTGTGTTGAATAGCGTGTGTCAAAATGACAGCGCCTACAAAGCTGATCTGAAACATCATATTCACCAATGTAGGCATTGTTCACAACAACGCCAGGTAGCGACTGAGGAGGCCTGCTATAGCGAATCGCTGCCGCCCGCGGCGTACACTAGCGGCGCTCATAGCGCCATACTTCAGGCGCTCATCTGTCGCTACCTGGCGCTATTACTGAATCGGCCTCCCCGCCTTGATCCTCACCTGGAATAAGAGCAACAAATGGGAGGGGCACTCCAGTGGCAGGAACATCACTACACATGTGAGTGCTGGGCAGCCAATCACAGTGCTGTATTCCTGGCAAGGATCATGGCTAAGGTAAGAATATCCATTGTTTTGGGGGATTATGTCTCTCCCTTGCCCATGTCAGTGCAGGTGTTGATCCAGTTTTACTCTCCTGGGGTTGCTGCTGGGTGTGGTCTCCAGGTACTTATGGCCAGCCAGCATAGGCCACAAAGCCTGATCTGTATTCCCAAAATCTGGCCTGGCCCAGTCAAATTAGCAGTTAGTGATGAATGAATCAAATATTTTTCTCATTTTGCCATGCCCTTTCACCTCTAACAATACATTTATATAACAAAGCATTACAGATGGGGTTGGTAGGTAGCTTGTTTTAAAATGAAAGTAAAAAAAAGGGCCCTTATACCCCCAAAGAAAAGTCCCGCCAAGCTTGTGCTTTATTCTCTAATGTTAGGAATAAAATCCAAGGGTGACAGGTTTAGTCTATTAGGGGTGACAGAGCCTGTCACCCCTGATGTCCTTTTCCTTCTATTAAAACAAAGAAAAACAATCTTGGCTGGATATTTCTTGATGGTGGGTGTATAAGTGATCTGTTCCCTACCATCCAGCATATTTATATAGAGTTTTAGCATCGGGCCATTTTTCGCAATAGTGCTTCTTTAACTATTCTATTTTAGGAGGTATATACACATTGTTGTTTTGAAGGAAGAATGGTTTCTTTTAAATGGTTAAAAATGTGTGCTTGTTGGACAACATTGGCAGATTTGGTGTTTAAAAGGTAAAGCTAAAATAGCTTCTTTAGCATTCAGTCATGCCTTTTGTGGAGCAGCAACATTGTTGTTGTTTGGAAAAGAAAGAAAAAAAATGTATTTCAGGCTTAAAAAAAAAAAAAGAAAGGCTTCAAACTGTATCCCTTTACAGGGAACAGTAAAAGGTTTGGTGTTTGGAAATCAAAAACTAAATTACTTTTAGTCTTCAAAAATACTCAATAGTTGGAAGCAGCAACAGGTTTGGTGTATGAAAAATAAAAATTGAATGTTTTTTATTTCAACCCACTGTATGCAGGTGAGGGTTCACAGCTGGACTTGTACAGTATGGGACATGATAAACAGGCAGAAGATTTCAGGCTGTAGAGAGGCAGTGTTAGGTGCAGTAGCAGCATTACAGAATAGAACATGTTGGACAGGCAATGGAAAGCCATTCTCCACTGTGAGCAATGGTGGATCTAGCCCATGGTAATTGTATCCATGCATTAGAAGAGAGATGAAAAAATACCAAGAGGAACCACCCCATGAGACCACAACTTAAAGAGGTTCCACACCTGTTTAGTAGCAAAGGGGTGTGGGGCTGCATAGTGACAGACTCGGGGCCATTGCTGGAGCCCCCCATACAATACCCCCCACAACACCCCAAAGTCCTTACCTGTACCTCGATCCTCGACCAAAATACTCCTCTCTGATTGGCAGTTGGTGGTCATGTGGACTCACCTTTACCAGCGGCTAGGAAAGATGAGCGCGCAAGCACATTTACCTCAAGGATCGAGGTACAGGTAGGGATTTTGGGGTATTGCGTGGGGGGGTATTGCATGGGTAAGTTCCAGAAATCTGGATGCCCCCCCCACGAGTCTGTAACTATGCAGCCCTGCAATCTTTAAGCATCTTTTGTACACTAGTTTACATCAGGTTGTATATTGGTATGTTCCATTCAAGGTTCCCATATCTGGAAGAACTTTTGGTGAGAATCATTAAGTATACTGGTTAATTTTTCATTAATAAAGAATCCATTAACTCTATTGTAAACTTCACTTAGAATGAGAAATATTTTCTTCCAAGCCGCAGCTATCACCTGCTTTTCAGTGAAAATAAACAAAAGTCCTCAGTTTGAAATGGTTCTAAATAACTATTTTTGACAGTGTTTCACAAAAAGCTGGCCATCTTGTGAATCAGATTGTACAGTATAACTAGCCAGGGGAAAAGGTGAGGATGCATACATACGGTATGTACAGTGGAGGCTGCCCCAAAAAACGCGCATTTGTGTAATGCCAGTTATTAGCTGGTTGTACAGGCTGTGTGTATCAGTTTGCTTATGTTTTTTCTGGTTAGTGCATTAAATAAAAAAACAACTAGTTTATCAGGTTACAGTTACTATATTGGCTGCTGCTGGTGCAGCTTCATCTGCCACTCATTGTAGCAGCAGCACTGGCAGAAGCAGGGGATTCTGTGGAAAGTTAATAGGGGCCTCCTGGACATGCAGGTGTATGCTGGGCATAAGCTGCCAGTGCCAGTACTACCACTATACCTACAAGTGCCACTACTATCACCACCAGCAAAGCCATGCATTGCAGTCAAGTCTTCATTCATGATAATCCTAGATCATCATCATAGTCCATTATAATAGTTCAGCCACTGTCTGCTCTTGTCCAACTTATTAACCTTAGGAATAACGTCCTTAACAACCAAAGTGTTGGTTGCACTAAGAAAGCACTGCACTTGAGGTCAGTAAAAATGGAAATGATGAATTGCAAACTGTTTAGAGAGCAGCAGTGAATTAAATAAGAGTGAGTTCAAACTCACAGTGTTACTGTCAAAGACCACTGAGATCACTGAAATGGTGAGTAAGCCACCCAGTCTCCAATGCTATTTACTTTTTTGTCTCAACCACTGTGACCTACTACTACTGGAAGGGTTCTCCATGGCAGCATGTATGTTACCAATGCTGATCTTCTTTTCCTGTGCCATGTTACATATATGTGAGCATTTGCTATAATAAAAATAACGTGGGGGGGGGGGGGTAGTTTGACTGCTGCAACCTGCACTCATGCTCTGCAACACTTCCTGTGTTATTGTAAGTGATTTAATTTTTGGTATAGTCCAGTATATGCAGAGTTAAATTCCATTAAGTTTGATGGCAGCTGATCAAGAAGTGCAAGGGGACCATTATGTTTCTGCAAGTCCAGGAGGCCATTTCCAGCTACACTAGAACAAATGAAATGTACAGGCACTCACCTGGCCATTGGCACCACCTACTTCAAGGTATTATACCATTAAAAAAAAAATGGACCTGCAAATTTATGATTTATAACTTGCAAGGCAAATGTGTGAGATTGTCCAACTGCAGAGCAGCCACATTGTTTCTGACATTGCCATAACTACATTGCCAAGTTGTAGTTGGTAGAGAGACATCCCTTAGAACACATTCTGGATGCCTTCTTCAAAGAAGGGCTACTTTGTTCATTGTCAGCACATTATGGATGACAGATGGAACAAGAGGGAAAGAGAAGGAGTAGGAGAAGCAGAACATGAACTTACAGCTATAACAATAATGGCCCAGCTCTATTCTTTAATACTACTGTGGTGGACAGGTGAGAGGTGTTAGCAGTGCTGTTCCAAAATATTGTACCATCAACAGAGTCACATTCACCTCCATTGGCATCCAATTATTAGCCCCCTTACCAGCTCTGTGGCAGTGCCCATTTCTGGAAAAACATTCTGACAAGCTGCCCCCTGCTGACAGGTAGAAATCCTGATTAGATCTCCAGGGCCTGTCTACAATGCTGAAGGCAGAGTGCAGATTTAGCGATGAGGCATTGGGCAATTGCCTATTTTTCCCCCATGCATACAGGGGGTTACCAACTAGGTTGGATGCAGAGAAACTCTCTTATTCCATTTATAGGGTAACAATCACATACAAAATCATATAAATAATGACATTTATTTTCTACAAAAAATTTATTTTTTGCTAATAGGTGACCTTTAGATATATAAATATATAAAAAATAACCCCCCCCCCCAAATTGTTAAATATAATAATATTTATTACCCCCCTGCCCCACACTGATTTAGTTTAAATATAAATACAATTTTAATAATCAATAAATTAGAATTATAATGTGTAAATCTGAGTTTACTATTTTTTCTTTTACAATAATTGTATTGTTATTTCACAAGAAAGTAATACTGGTCATACAGGAGGTTGCAATAAAAGCACTCTGCAAACTCTGTCAGCAACATCATATACATGTAGAATATCAAAACCACAATGTTCAGAAATTTACCTTATACATTTAAAAGATGTAAAATTACCATTCTCCATAATATCTTACTAAGACTGTGGTTGTCATAAGAAACAGCTATCATCACTTTGTCAATGACGAGGCAGGGCCTCTAACTACACATAAGCATTTATATGAAAAACAGAGAAGGAAAGGGTAAGAATAAAAAGAACCTTCTGACTCATAAAGAGAAGAATAAAAAATAAGGTGGTAAGGAGAAGGGGGGAAGGTGATAGGGAAGGGAAGGAAGGGGGCCGCAACCAGCATCTCCCACCCATACTAGAGTTCTTAAAGGTCACCTACTTTTTCACTTACCCCAATATACTTTATCTACGGGGACCATATATCACTAAAGCAGTCATAGTCATCATGAGCTATTGCCGTCAATTTTTCCATTACCAGGATATCAGATATTTTAGAGATTACTGTCTGCCATGGTAACTGCCCACTTCTCCAGTTTCTGGCTATCACCAACCTTGTTGCCAAAAAGATATGTAGTGCCAGTTTCCATTGGTTAAATTTAAAGTTGTTAGTCTTGCAAGACAAAAGAGCCTCCCATGTGCTAGGGGAAAAAGTGCCTTTAAAAAGTGTAGATAAAAGATTATATACGCTGTGCCACAACTTACAGACAAGGGGACAAGTCCACCATATGTGGTGCATAGTACCCTCTTCCTGACACCCCCTAAAGCACAAGGGAGAACAATTCACATTGAATTGATGTATCCTAGCAGGCGTGAGGTACCATCTAAACAGGACCTTAAAAGAGTTCTCCTGGATGAGAGTGTTGCACGATACTTTCCCATCCGACTTCCATATGCTCGGCCAGGTTTGTTCATCTCCTATTTTCCCAAAATCCTCTTCCCATTTGGTCATATATAAATGAGAATTACTTCCCTCGGAGTTTACTATTTTTTAGGAGGTCGTTAATTCCTGTGTTGTGGAATAGCAATAGCTTATTTAAAATGAATAGTCACAATGATAAGATATATGGATATATGGATATAGCAATGATAAGATATATGGATATATGCCCCCCCAGCTACTCTTCCAAGATGGAGGTCCACCCCCCTACGTGACTGCAGCATACCCACTTAATTCACAGCAATGATACTCGCCACACCCCCACCATTGTAGGAAATAGAGTGAGCATGTTCCAGGCGCTGGGACTGACACAGAAGGCTTGATGGAGGAGGTAGACATTTCCCTGTGACTGGAGACTTGCGCTGATGAATGGGGATCTTCTCATCTGTTATGTTTTTACACACCAGAACAAGACATAAAAGCTGCAGGGGACAAAAGTTATCGCCAAGAATAGCTCTTTTCTGTGTCATGACTGGCCCTTTAATTTATGTGATGTTACCTGGGGGGTTGTAATTTATGATATATATATATATATATATATATATATATATATATATATATATACGGTATATATATATATATATATATATATATCACATAGGGTTAGGATACCTGTTTAATCATACCCATACAGTAGGTCATCTGAATTCTTATAAAATGAGAAAATATAGGTGTCAGTGGCCAGTCTTTTGATATACATTTTTTTTTTTGGAAACAAAACATACTTTTCGACAAAAAAAAATAGTTTTATGAGGTACATCCTGGTAATTACACCTGCTTCCTGTGTGGCTTTGCACATTTTGAATGAGGGTTTATCACTGTGAGTAGGTATTTGGGAGCACTGTGTTACAGACATAGCTGGTGCCTGTACAAGAATCTCACACAGGGCTTGGTCTGTACCTCTATCAGAAGATGACCTAAAAGGTAGCACCACCTTCCGTGGAGCTGTACAAGGGCAAAACAAAAAATATACCAATAATATGCTGCAATATTAATAACATTATAATCAGGCTTGGACTGGCCCACATGGTTACCATGGAATTTCCTGTTGGCCTCCACACTTAGAGGCACCTTTGAGGGTCTCTAACAATAATATCAATGAGCTGAAATATGTATAACTTAATTGTGCCATCCTAAGTGCCCATACAGAGACAATACCCCCTGGCATAATGTTTTTCTGCATGAGCCCTTAATATAAGCCAGTGATACTTGTATCTAAGTGTGGGGTGGGCCCGCAGAGTCAGTTTTACTGGTGGGGCCCAGACACTTATAATAGTATGCAACAAACACCCATTGACCATGGGATACATTAGGGTGAGGGTGCTCCTTTTGCAGTCTTAAAGTCTATGGGGTTTATTTATCAAGGGATAGCGCCAGGTAGCTCTTGGCGGCAGGCAGCATCTGGTGAACTCTGGGCGCTGTGCGCAATACCACATTTATGAAAGCGATTCTGGAGAGCGACTCTAACAGCGCCATGTAGCATACGATTCATCATTACAGGCAGCTCAGTGTGCTCTAGCTTCTAGAGCGCCAGGTATTACCTGTCGCTCTCCCATACATTTCAATAGATGTTCCTTTTCTTCTGTTTAAACAAGGTTTTTATTTTTTTTTTTTTTTTGTCTCTCAAATAATTGTGTCACTTTTCCTGGCCTAGAAAGTCATTTTTGAAAACATTTTTGATATTTTTATGTAGAATTGTCATTACAGGTCTGGCACTAAAGTGTTAATGTCACAGTGGTACAACAATGTCATTCAATGTGTTTTTGCTTTGTTACTGGTGGATATGTGTTCCAAAACAGACTTTAATCACACAGCGTCTGTCGTTCTATTTATTATTTATTATTGTTTATTTATATAGCGCCATCATCTTCCGTAGCGCTTTACAAAGTAGTAATTACAGACAGGGAAGAAACATACAGTACATAGACTATTTCAGATGCAATGTTACAGAGTTGACAATGGATATTCTGAGAGAGCCCTGCCCTTGCGAGCTTACAGTCTAAAGGATGAGAGGTGAAGACGAGGGGGAAGGATCACAAACAGTCAATATTGAGCTTTGTGGCATATGCCCTTTAGAAAATTGGTTAAACCAGATTATTTGCTTGTCTGTATAAGTGAGTTTTAAGGGCGCCTTTGAAGGTTTTGAGAGTTGTGGAGTGGGGGATTGGTTGGGGGAGGGCATTCCAGAAGATTGGAGTTGCACGTGAGAAGTCCTGGAGGCGGGAATGAGAGGAGGTGACCAGGGTGGAGGACAGGAGAAGGTTGATATTGTTGGATTAGAGATGAGATGTAGGGAGGGGCCTGGTTGGAGAGAGCCTTGTATGCGAGAGTTAGAGTTTTGAACAGGATTCTCTGAGGGACTGGCAGCCAGTGTAGGGATTGGCAGAGAGGTGCAGAATTGGAGGAGCGAGAGGAGAGATGAATGAGGCGAGCAGCAGAGTTCAGGATAGATTGGAGGGGTGCCAGTCTGTTAGTTGGTAAGCCACAAAGAAGGATGTTGCAGTAATCCAGTCGGGATATGACCAGGGCATGCACTAGCATTTTAGTGGTGTCCGGTGAGAGGAAGGGACGGATGCGTGAGATGTTTTTAAGTTGGAGGCGACAGGAGGTGGCCAGGGAGAGAATATGTGGTTTGAAAGAGAGGGCAGAGTCCAGAATGACTCCCAGGCACCGAGCTTGGGGAGTTGCGGTTATTGTGTAATTGTTGACGGAAATAGACGTGTTAGAGAGGGGAGGGGAGTTAGATGGTGGGAAAATGACCAGTTCTGTCTTGTCCATGTTTAGCTTGAGGTAGCGAGATGAATGAAGAAATAGCTGAGAGGCAGTTGGGGAGACGAGATAGGAGAGAGGAGAGATTGGGGCCTGAGAGTGTCATCCGCATAGAAGTGGTATTGAAAGCCTAGTGAAGTTATAAGTTTGCCAAGGCCATAGGTGTAGAGTGAGAAAAGTAGGGGGCCTAGGACAGAACCTTGTGGCACACCAACAGAAAGGGAACGTGAGGATGAGACTGTGTTAGAATAGGATACACTCAATGATCTGTCAGAGAGGTAAGAGGTGAGCCAAGAGAGTGCAAGATCTTGAACCCCAAGAGAGAAGAGAATATCAAGAAGCAGAGAGTGGTCGACAGTATCAAAGGCTGAGGAGAGGTCAAGAAGGATAAGGATGGAGTAGTGACCTTTGCTTTTGGCAGTGAGCAGATCATTGGTCACTTTGGTGAGGGCAGTTTCAGTGGAGTGGTTACGGCGGAATCCTGATTGTAAGGGGTCAAGTATGTTGTTAGTGGATAAGTCGCTGAGAGTCGGTCGCAATGAGCTGGCGCTACCTCTCGTTCCCAGCAAGGCTGTTCTGGTGTTAGAACGCCCAACATACATCTCATTCATCAATGCCGGCCAGGTGACTAAGGCGCTCTGTTACAGCGCCCGATAGCCGATAACAGCATATACTAGCGGTCGCTCTTAGCGCCTCTGTACAGACGCTCATTTGCCGTCACCTGGCGCTAGTAATGAATCAGCCTGTAAGTGAATGTCCGGTCCCATGAAAGAGGGGGTTACAAAAATAAAAACTTGCCCTCTCCACAATCAAGCTATGCCATCAGGAGCCAAATTACGGTTGCACAGATCGGTGTCCCCCTTTTTGTGAGCACACCTGCTCCCCATTGAAGTTATGGCTGCCAAGATGCCCAGAGGCCGAAGCGTTTTTTTTTTTTGTAACCCTCCATGTCTTTGTGTCGTGAAAGGCAGAGCAGGGGGGTTACTTCCATACTAAAATGGAAAAAATACCTTAGTTCCTTTTTAACAATCAGCATTGTGCATTATGATTTGAGTAGCAACTGCTTTCCCACATCTCCCCCCTTCCCCAGCAGTGAATAGGATCCATTCTAAGTGCTGGCTTCTAGCAGCCATGGAGGAGTAGAGCAAGAGTAGTTGAATAATGTCACGGGTGTGTATATGGGATAAGGGAATCTGCCCAGTTTTGGGACTCCTAGAGAACTTTAACTGAAGGGGCATCGCAAACCACTATACACTGGCCCTGATTCAAAAAAGTTACCTAAAATAATTTTTGAGTTAAAGTCTGCTTCACTTTAATGTGTGGTTCCCCCCTCTTCAGAAAAACCAGCCTGAGCAACAGCTATGGGGGCTTGAAGACCAGGGTGCAGAGACCAAGGGGGCGGCCCCTGGACCCGAAGGCTTCCAGCCCACATGGGACAGCTGGCTCTTCTGCACCACTCTGGCTTTTGGGGATGCAGGTAATGGACCAGGGGGATTTGACAAGTCACCTGCTTGCTAGCCCCTCCTGCCCTTTAAACTGGTATAGGAGTCTCAAGGACCCCTTACCAGTTCACAAAGTGTTAGTTGGCAGTTAGCAGCGAAGCTGGGCAAAGAATCTGGGTCCACTGCTCACTTTCAGCTGACTCCCGCTGCAAGCAGGGGGCCTATTATACCGATGGAGTATACCGATGCAGTATAAAAGGTCCCTCCCTGTGGTGTGGAGGGAGCTGTAAGAACATGAAGGCAGGAGAGAGAACTGGTGTTGTCTGCCCCACTAAATTCCTAGCCAAGGATTGGAGGACCCTGGGGGATGAGGAGACCCCTGTCTCTGGATCCTGGATGGAGGTGAGCTTTTTTTTCCTGTCTCTAAACAGGGGAAATGCCAGGCAAGTAGAATCTACGAGACTGGCAATTAACTGTCAAAGAAGCAGCCCATAGATTATATGTGCTTGGTACTTTAAGGGTTAAATACCCCAACACGCTAGCTGCCCATACATACCTGGTCTCCTAAGGAAGGGGAATCTGGAAACTGCAGCACACGTTGTAGCATACAGTGTCTCCTACATTGAGGATGTGGCACTGCTACATTGTGTTCTGTGGCTTCCAGTTCTGGTCTATTGGAGGCCCAGCTGCCCCTGGGACGCCATGTGATAACAAAGGCAGGAATGTTGAGAGATGGAGAATGATGCACTTATTAAAGTGGACCAATCATCAGAATGTTCACCTCTTACCTGGGGCATCCTGATTTGTGAAACCCCCCAGATCAACTTCTCAACTCACCTTCCTGCTGTTTACATGGCACATGCGCCGTCTCTCATCCAATCAGCACTTTATGACGTGCATACTAATGCACAGCATAAAACCTTTGTTTTCAGCTGAGTATTGGCACAGGGAGCTGTGACAGCTGCATTCCTGTTTTTCCTGCAGATGGCGCAACCCCTCCTCCCCCAGCCTATCTGAATGGCTGGGTGTGGGAGCCAAGATGCCAGGGACCTTGGAAAGGGGCAGGACCGGTGGAAAGGTAAGGAGTTTATGTGGATCTGAGGGGGTTCTCGCAGTGGGGCATTTTAGACTCCAGGGCCAGCATGGCCCGTGATTGACCCACTTTAATGCTTTAGCTTTGCACTAGATAGTAGAACAAAATAAAAAAAATACAATCTCTGGAATCATGTAAGCATAAGAGAACTGGAGTTTGGTGAAGGTGTTGTGGGCCGAAAGAGGTAATTATTTTTTCATTTTTTTGTTTCCCTGGACAAAGATGTTAGGGGTGTAAAGATGAAGCCACATTTCAGGATACATGCTATACAGCGGGTGTAATAATTTTCAAACATAAGTATATTTCTAAAGGTGCTGTTGACATAAATTCTTGCCAGATGTTGCCACACATGCAAAGGAATCATACCATAGATGTCCATAAATTAAGTTATGTGTAATAATAAGATGCGACCCAGGGCAAAAGTATTGAACACATAAAGAAATAGAGGTACAAAAAGCCATAGACAGTATTGACCCCAGCAGTCCGGGGCCACCCAAAATAGCTGTATGTTTCTTTTTAAGAGTGACAGTCTGAATTGTTTACTACCTAGATTACCTGTTGAATGCTTTCGGTAAAAATATGTGCTAATGTCACTGGTGAAGTTGGCTACAGTTAGTTCCTTTTGTTACTAACCACAAGCCCCTTTCTCTCACAAGGTCAGGTGTTTTTGTAAAATGATGCACATCTGTGCTCAGTGCTAACTTTTGGACGAGGAACAAAGCTTACTGTTCTACCTGGTGAGATCTGAGAATTCAGTATGTTTGTAGATAATCTTTTTAACTGCTTTTATAGACCTACGGGCCGATTCAGATCCTGGTGAGAAAACTCACTTTTTTTAGGAGAAAAAACTGCCATTCACTTTCATTGTCTACCTTGGGGCTGATTCAGACCCAGGTGAAAATGTATACCTAGTAGACAATGAAAGTGAATGGCAGTTTTCTCTCCTAAAAAGAAGTGAGTTTTCTCACCAGGTTCCGAATCGATCCCATGTGTGTGAGTTAGCATTATTGGAGCCCAGTTGTATCTGTTACTTGCATCTTTTGCTGTTTTGACCCTTTCTGCTTCACATTCCAGGGTGGGGGTTTCAATATCTGGCTGTACATTTTATACTTTTAAGAAGCTCCTGCTTCCTAGCGTAGTACTGTAGGTCATTGTTTCTCAACCTGCGAGACATGTACCCCGGGGGTAAGTGATGCAAAATAATAGGGTACACAGCAATGTTCAGGGATACACCAGTAATGGGTCTGGTGTATTATTTGAACAGCAAAACATTATTTCTGCTTGCTTTAAAAGTACTTGGAGATTCATGAGTTAGTTATTTTTGTAACATTTATAATTGATGCCCTTCTTGGGGTTACTTGTTTGGAATGTCTCATCACGGGGGGGGGGGGGGGGGGACTTGGTGTGAAAAAGGTTAATAACCACTGCAGTGGAAAATATATAAGTACACCTAAGGGGGATTTTAAATGTCTTACTGTATGATTTTACTTGCATATTTGCTGTAAATAAACAGGATAATACTTTGATGATTTAAATTATCCTTTTAAAGTGTCACAGAAGTTTGGGAAATCTTTTTCCTTCAATTCAATCCATCAAAGCTCCCAAAACTCTCCTGTATTCTCCATTTATCCCTAAAATGATAGTAGCATGAACTTTCGTTTAGCGTCTGTAGGCTCCCTAATAGAGTTTATATTTGCTGTATTTTCCATTAAATCATATGGCAACCTATACTCTACCTTATGTGCCCACTCTCCTTTTTACCCCAAAATATTGTTCTGTATTGTTATACATTGTACAATGGTATTGATAGGGGATGTCAGCCAAGCATGTAAACATTTTTACCAGAAGCTCTTTTATATCATAGATACACCCTGCTGTCATCTGTGACAGGTCCCGTGGGACACCCACCTTCTGAGTAAGTCCACAACCCCCAATCTCCGCTGCTAGCTTCACCTATAGTCAAGGTCTGCCGGGACGCTTTACACGCCTCACCGGGCACGGTTGCCCCCAGGACTTCATAGCACAAAGAATGCTGACTTATGGGGAGGAAGGAGGATGGACCTGGAACGAGACTGGGCGAGGTCGGGCAAGCAGGGGTCATACACGGGAGATCAGTCCAGACAAGCGCGGCACCAAAGGATGAGACGGAAGAGTAGTCAAAGTCGAGCCAGGGGTCAAGCCAGGAGGTCACGGGTACGCAGTACAAGGGAGCAGGCAAATCGTAGTCAGAAACAGGCAATGGTCGGTCTAGGCGGCAATCACGGGATGGTCAATACACAGCATGATCAATAAGGGGAAAGTTCAGATACAGATAATCACACCCAGCAGCACGCTATCACGGGCAATGAACCACTGGGGGAACCAAGTTTTATTGGAGGGGAACTGATGGGATTGGACGGGAGGGAGTAAAGGTGATTGGTGCGCATACAACCTTGGGCTGATTGCCCAGTTTAATTCCCAAAAGGGCATTTTCGCCCAGTGAAGGCTGGACCATTGGTCCACCTTAAATGCAAGGGCTTATTGGCCCACCATAAACCAGCCTCCGGCAGGCGCGCTGACTGCAGCACCGCCGGAGGTCATAAGACAGCGAGGAGGAGAGCGGGCGTATCTGCTCGTCCCAACGCTGCCCGCAGGAGACACGGCCACCGAGCGGGGACGGAGGCAGACAGGCGCCGCGGGACCGGCGAGAAGGTGAGTTGTCCGTGACAATCTGTAAAGCCTGTCATGTTTCTGGTAATAGTATATTATATATATACAGGGCATTAATGCATAAAATAAATAATGGCAGAGTATGTTATCTTGAAATTTTCAATGCTATTCAGTAACATCTGTGTTTAGTTAACCAGTTATGTTTTGCTACATCTGTACAGTACATAAGGACAAGTTTAAGGCAACTGGACCTCCGTTACCCTTTAACGGAGCACTATCACAAAATTGTGTAATATTAAAAATCCCTATAAACACATCAGCTAATGAAAGGAGGGGTCACTTATACACCTGAACTGAATAAAACTCAGTTCAGGTGTAAGCCTGGCTGGATATTTTTTGATGCTGGGTGTATAAATGACCCCTCCCCTGCCATCCAGCATATTTATATGGATTTTTATCAACGGCCATTTTTTCGCAAGAGAGCTCCTTTAACAATATTTCTTGACACATCTGCATGGCTTTTCAGTTACATTTCTGATACAGAAATCACCCTAAACACCACAAAGCTTTTTCCTTAGCTGGCACATTGAGGAGGTGGGATCTGGTATCTGACTGGTTTATAGTAACGTTACCATAAATTCTTCTGAGCACTCATATGTTTAAGTAGACCTGGCAGTGGCACAAATAACTGTGGTCTTCTTTCTGTAGGTGAACGGAAACACACACCTCCCACTGTATTTGTGTTGGCATCCCAAGAAAACTCATTAACATCTTGCCTGGCTAAGAATTTCTACCCCAAGGAAATTAAGGTTCATCTTACTACTACCCGGCTAGAGAGCAGTCCTGTAGAGGTGACTTCAGTACTGAACAGTAAAGGATTTTACGATGCTGCTTATGTGGCGAATGACCATATTGAACAGTGTTATGTTGAACACAAAGGGAGACGGGTGGCGAGCCGGAAAAAAGAATCATTGCCTAGTGAGATATGCTTTTTTTCCTTACTTTTGCTTAGAACTCAATTGGTGTAATCCAGTGAATCTTTAACTGGGTGCCTGTGCATTGGGTTTATTGATACTTTCCAACCCAACACAAAATAAAGTGTATTTTTTTACTTACTACTTTAAATAAAAATAACCAACAACTGATTGGGGTTTGTGATGGAGCTATTATTTGCTCCAAGTCACTAAAAATTCAGTACAAAGGTATTACTAAAGTTGGCTTAAAATCTACTGAATTATCCTTAATATGTAAAGCAAAACTTAAAAAATAAAACTATTATGAGAGATAGAATGAGAGCTCCTGAGCTTTTTTCCTCACTCTGCACATATTAAAATACAATATAAAAAAGGAGGGTTATTTTACTGATTTTCAGTATGAGAGGCGGTGAGAGAATGTGAGAGTTATATCCCACTCTGCACACAATAAAATGAATGAGAAAATGTTCTCCGGGTAGGTGGAAAATTATTTTTAATGCATTTGATATGTTTCAGAAGTTGGGCAATAATAGCAGCCTATGGGAATTTATCAATGCATTTTTGTAAATTCTATATATGGGTCAACTTATTATTAATGAGAAATGCCCTCAAGCCTATATGACTCTTTGGGGGAGGGGTTGGGGGATGCCCCACTTTACGATACCCCCGAATAGCCTGATCCACTTACATCTTCCACAACCCTTGCTGCATCCCAGCGCCATGGTGTGGGCACCTCTCTGGTGGGGCAATGGGATGCCCCATCAAAAAGGAACAACACGCAAGAAAAACACACATATATATATATATATATATATATATATATATATATATATATATCATATTTATACTAAATATCTATTAAATATTTAGTAATAAAAAAGTTTTGACCTAACTAAAATGTTTTATCTTCTATCATTTATAGATCTTGTCAAGCAGAATGCCACTGATGGAGAAGGAAAAAACACTGAAGACCGTTTTTTGGCAGGTATGTTTTGTAATTGTAACCAGTGAACATTAAGGCTCTATTCACACCTATCCGACACAACGCAAGGGAAAATGCTACCCAATTTTTTTAATGGGCAAGGTCAAATATATACCCAGAGTATATATGTGAACTGGCTCATTGAAATGAATGGGCAGCATTTTCCCCTGCACTGTGACTGTGTTGCCCAATGCAGCGCAAGTGGATAGGGTTGAATAGAGCCTTTTATTTGTTCTTTAATTACAATATTTTAAATATTAGTAAGATTAAAAACAGTGTATTTGTATTTGCTACTGAAGAGAAACAACAGCACCCTATGGGGTATGCTAAAGAATTCACCATTTTTTCTGCATACCCCATAGGGTACTGCTGTTCCCTAAATTTAAAAATAATATTTTTACCTTACTGGATAATCGATTTACTGTATCTCTAAAAATTCCTTATAGCAGGTGTGAGTGATTTTAATTAGAGCATTTTTTTATTTTGCACTTTTTGTGGGTTAAAAGTAGAGATGAGTGAACTTCTTTAAAATTTGGGCAATTTCGGCTGAATCAAATTTTTTTTCAAAATAAGTTTAGCTCAATGCCCGTTCCAGCACAAGGTGATGTCCTAACCCACAGAGAGGGGTGTTTTATACCGGTGGAGTGAGCTGGTTTGTAAATCAGTCCAATTGGCCTTGATTCAGTAAGAGTTGAAAAAAATCTCATGGTAGTAAAAAATTTACTTTATGAGAATAAAGCCTGAGAATGTCAATGTTGCTGAATCACCAGATAGGAAGACAATAAAAGTCAATGGTACTTTTTTACTCCTAAGATAAGTAGAGAACTTTTTACTCTGTAGTAAAAAGTACCATTGACTTTCATTGTTTAGATAAATAGTGACATTCTCATGTTTCTATCTCTCATAAAGTGAATGTTCTACTACAATGAGGATGTTTTTCAACTCTTTCTGAATCGAGGCCATAGTCTTTACCAGTAGACAAGTAATAAACTAGTTCCATTTAGAGGGAAGCACAATATATGCTATAAATCCATTGCCTTTCAGAGAAAGCCTATGATAAATCCAAAGTGTGCAGGGTAGTAGGTGTGAGCCAAACTGACATCCCTTTTGCAGTTATTATCACTGCTAAATGTTAAAATGTAGAAGGTATAGACTGCAGTAACGTGTTTGCAGTATACTGTATGGGTTATTGTTTGAAGCAGATCTATGGAATATCTTCTGTTATATAATTGTGATGTTTTTATATCACAGGTAACACACTGTCACTGACTGTACTCGGAATGAGACATTTGTTTGCCAAGACTCTATTCTTCAACTTCCTGCTGACTGTGAAGCTTATGATTGGATAAGGTGAAGCAATAAATAAAGCCCGCTAGCAACTGTACGTTTTATGCACGACAATTTATTTACAGGAAATGTATTTCCCATTGCAGGTGTTGTGGATGACAGAGAACTTTACATGTGGTTTCCTTAGACACAACCTCACAGTCACTTTTCATGCAAGCATTTCTAGGTGTTTTATATTCTACTCGTTAACCATCTAATTTGTGATTTCCAAAGGCCTAGTTTCCTACCACTTTCATAAAATGTTTTTTTACATTATTGCCATGTTTATTACAGGAATTTAGCTCATCTTTGCTTAAACGAGCATCACATTAACGTTGATTTTGAGTAGTGTGATTTCAATCTGAGGACTCTACAATCATTTCAATCATTTTGATTTTAGGAGGCACTACCATCCAAAAACATAATATATGCAGCTTTGGATAAGACATATAACTAACAAACATTTTTGTTTTCTGATATTGCGTGGTCTATCATTCAGATTTTCGGTGTTCTGCCTTAGTGTTTTCTTCTTTTGGAATGTAAAATAAACATTTGTGCTAGGATTGTGCCCCCAGACCTGTGATTTATTTTACCTTACATCGGCATGCTGTTTCCAAGTTTCTTATATATCTGTGTGTCTGTGATTCTAAAGTGGGTGTGGCAAACCTGACCTTGAGTAAAAACTACTCACTGCAAGACTACTGATTACAAATTCCCGTCCCCTACAACAGTTGAACTTATCAGCAGCTTTGTCAAAATAACACAGCAATAATGACCTCCCCAGGTGGTCACTATAACAGCAGAGAGTCTAAATCATATGGTGTGCACTCAGAGACAAAGCTGGAACCTGGATGCCCAGTGGGAGCCGAGAAAACTGAGGATCACATCACTGATTACTTTTCTTGGACAGGGCCGAAGACTGACATAAAGAAATACCCCATGGTTGCTCAAGGCGCACTTTTCGTGTCATGGCTTATGGTCAGTTTGTGCAAGCTGTTTCAAATTAAGCTTAACATGTCCGTCTACCCAGTGGCGTATCTAGGCTTTTAGGCTTTCTGGCACCCGGGCCAAAGATTCATAACGGCACCCCCCTCTACCGGGTCATGGTTACCTAGCAGTGCTACTCACCTTGTCACCATAATACTCCCTGTGGACCAGGTCCCTGCAGGAGGGTTCAAAGGAGCACTATCGCGAAAAATGGCCCAATGATAAAAATCCATATAAATATGGTGGAAAGCAGGAGGAGGGGTCACTTATACACCCAGCATCAAGAAATATCCAGCCAGGCTTGTTTTTCTTTTTTTTATTTTAATGGAAGGAAGAGGAAATCTGGAATGCACAGGCTCTGTCACCACTGATAAACTAAACCTGCCACCCCTGGATTTTATTCTTCCCAGGAGAGAATGAACCACAAGCTTGGGGGGGGGGGGGCATTTTATTTAGTTCCTGTATATAAGTGACCCCTCCTCTTGTGGGGGTGTTTATATGGATTTTTATTATTACACAATTTCATGACAGTGCTCCTTTAAGTTTATTTTAAAGCAGGTCCTTACCCTCCCTGGCAGTTTTGTACTAAGACAGCTGTGATGCAGGGAGCACCACACTGAAGAGTCACTTACATTTTCCTTGTGCTGCTCAAGCTAAAGAGCATCAGCAGGTCCTGCCCCCCAACACAAACATCAATATGCAGAGCACCGGTGGACCCTGTTCCCTGACATAAACTTCAATATGCAGAGCACCAGCAGACCCTGTCCCTCAACACAGACATTGATATATAGAGCACCAGTGGATCTGACACAAACATCAATGTGCAGAGCACCGGTGGACCCTGTTCTCTGACATAAACTTCAACATGTAGAGCACCAGCAGATCCTGTCCCTCGACACAGACATTAATATGCAGAGCACCAGTAGATCCTGTCCCCTGACACATACATTAATATGCATAGCACAAGCAGATCCTGTTCCTCGCCACAAACATTAATATGCAGAGCACCAGTAGATCCTGTTCCTCGACACAAACATCAATATGCAGAGCACCAGCAATTCTGTCCCCTGACACAAACATCAATATGCAGAGCACCAGCAGACCCTGTCCCCTGACACAAACATCAATATCCAGAGCACCAGCAGACCCTGTCTCTCAACACAGACATTAATATGCAGAGCACCAGTAGATCCTGTCCCCCGACACATACATGAATATGCAGAGCACCAGCGGATCCTGTTCCTCGACACAAACTTCAATATGCAGAGCACCAGCGGATTCTGTCCCCTGACACAAACATCAATATGCAGAGCACCAGCAGACCCTGTCCCCTAACATAATCATCCATACGCAGAGCACCAGCAAAGCCTGTCCCCTGCCACAAACATCAATATGCAGAGCACCAGCAGACCCTGTCCCACAACACAGACATTAATATGCTGAGCACCAGAAGATCCTGTCCCCTGACACAAACATCAATATGCAGACCACCAGCGGACCATGTCCCCCCAAACAAACATCAATATGGATAGAGCACCAATGGATCCTGTTCTCTGACACATGCATTCATATGCAGAATGGCAGAAGATCCTGTCCCCTGACACAAATAGTAATATATGCAGAGCAACAGTGGATACTGTCCCCTGACATAAACCCTGGAAAGCCGGCTCTAGAGTCTAAAAGATTCCTTTGCTGGGTTTCAGCTTGCCACCGGGGCATGAATACTCCTCATGGTAATCAATCCCACAGCACATGCAAGGGCCTCTGGCAGCATCCCAGCAGCACTCCTTCAACTGATGCCTGCACCTGCCACCAGCATATCTGAATGGTGGGCAGCGGGAATGTGCTGCAGATTGGAATGACTGTTGGGAGGTGTCTGGAAATCGTTCAACTCAACTCATTGCCTGGCACGTATAATCATGGTAGCAAGACAAAAGCTCATGCATGCAAAGTGGGCGCATGGATCCAAGTGAAAAGACAAGTTCTGCTGACTCATAAAGTGAACCAAATCCTAGGTAATTTAAATAGCTTGGTTTTGGTCTGCTTTAAGATGCAGAGCACTAGCATATCCTTTCCACATGGGCAGTGAGGTTACAGTCATCAAATGTCCTGCTCACATGAGCACCAGGCATCCAATCGCAACACTATATTCCTGGTAAGGGACCAAGAGAAAGGTGAGAGACAGACATTCCGGGTGGTCATGTGCGGGGGTGCTCCAGCATTCCGGATGCCTACCATATAGCGCTGGTGCCGGCGGCCAGCAACACCCACGAAGTGGAGCCCAGAATCTAGCCCAGACAAACTCTAAGTAGACATTTTCCTATCATTCTGCCTTTAAAGTTGATATTTGCTTATCTGTACCGTGTTTGGTAATAACCCATTTTGATCCTATTGCACCATCTTGCTAACTTGTGTGCTTTTTTCTGTTTTTGTAAACTAAATCTGCAAAATACAGTTGGTTCGCTAAATTAAAAATCCCTTGCTGGTTCTTAATAGCCTGGCTAAAAAATCTTTTAATATTTATTTAGGTGTTTTAACATTAGAAACAGTTGACATTAACTGCACAATAACAGGCTTGGCAGCACCGGTCCAAGTTACCTCACAGGGCCTACGACAGATAGTTGAAGAGATAAGCAGCAATATCTTTGACTACAGCGACTATGCCAGACAGTTAAGGGTGGCAAGAGCTTTAAGATTAAAATAATCCAAGCTTAAGCCAGTCAGCTGTAACAGTGGTCTCAGTAATGGACACCACAGGGCCTAGCATAAACACTTGAAGAGGGAAGCAGCAGCAGCAACAACAACCTATTTGACCCAACTTGGCCTACAACAGACAGCTAAAAAGGGAAGCAGCAATTTTCGTGACCCCAAAGGGCCTATGGCAGCCAATTGAGTGTGGAAAAAGCTTTAAAATTAAAATTTGATCTTAACTGCCCCATGACAGGCTGGCCAGCTGTAACTGTGGTATCAGTGGTGACCTCACAGGGCCTATGACAAAATGTTTAGAAGGGAAGGAGCAGCAATCTCTGTGACCCCACAGGGCTTATGGCAGACAGTTGAGGGTGGCAAGAGCTTTAAGATAAAAAACACTTGGTTTCAGTGATTGACCCCACAGGACCTAGGATAAACACTCCAAGATGGAAGAAGCAGCAGCAACTCTTTGACCCCACAGGGCCTAAGGTATTTGAGGATAAATTATTTGAGGATAAATGGGGGGGGGGGGGAGAAGGGGGTTCAAGATATGCCCCCACCTGCTGGTTAATTTGCAGATGCTGCTGGCTACATTTTATAGTGGGTGGCTGAATAAAACTGCTCATGAGAGACTCAAGGCTTAAATGCCCACTTTGTGAGCTGTTGATGCCCACTTTGTGAGCTGGCAGAGCTGGCAGAGCTGGCACTAGGAGAGTCCTCACTAATGAGAGCGGTGGCCATTTTTTTGTGGCCTGGCCTAGGACCATTTTAAAGGAATGCCACAGCTGATGGGGCCGCTATTGCGGGGCTTAGGTATGTTGTTCAGCAGCTTCCTACCACTGCATCCTTTAGGTGAAGCTGGTTGGTGGGCTGCTCAGTGTTCAAATTCGGACACAGTGCTCGAACTTCAACACAGACTGGCTGTTGACTTCTGTGTGACGACGGTGCAGGTAGGTCATGACCATGGTCATGACCAAGCGATTACACGGTAATTGGTGGAATTTTGCCATTTTAGCATCCCTTTGGGGAGATGGGAAGAAACACTAATTTTTCTATGGAACCGAGGTGCTACCAAAATCGGCAAATGATTACAATGCGGCTTTCGCTGCACAAGCATGCAATCAGCCAGCAAGCAGGCAAGATCACACAGCGCTCTGCCTGCAAGTGAAGATGGGGGGGCTTTGTTAAAGTCTGCTATGAAATATGATGGAGGGCCCTGTCACACTGTGCTATGGAAAATTATGGGGGTCTCTGTCACAGTCTGCTATGGAAGATGATGGAGGCTCTGTCACGGTCTGATATGGAAGATGATGGGGGCTCTGTTGCAGTCTGGTATGGGATGATGGGGGGCACTGTCACCGTCTGCTATAGAATGATTGGGGGCTTAGTCACATTCTGCTGTGGGATTATGGGAGGCTCTTTCACAATCAGCTATAGAAGATGATGAGGGCTCTGTCACTGTCTGCAAGTGAAGCATGCAATCAGACACTGTGTCATTTGCATCTGACACTCTTATCACCGTCCTACTCACGCTCCACCAAATACTTCCACAGTGTGCTGGGCACCTGGACCTCCAGCTCGTAATGTTATGACCCTCTCTGGCTCTCTTGAATGTTTTTGGGCCTAACAATCTCGGCTTTGGACCTCTCTTCTCTCTGCTCCCCGGCCAAGCCCCACAACCAACCAATTAGGAATGGGAGTAGGTGTGGCCAGGCAGTGACAGCAGGGTTGCCACAAGCTGGGTGGACAGCTCCCATCACAGCCAGCAGGCAGGCAAGATCACACAGCGCTCTGCCTGCAAGTGAAGATGGGGGGCTCTGTCACAGTCTGCTATGAAATATGATGGAGGGACCTGTCACACTATGCTATGTAAAATGATGGGGGTCTCTGTCACAGTCTGCTATGGAAAATAAGTGTCTCTGTCACGGTCTGATATGGAAGATGATGGGGGGCTCTGTTGCAGTCTGGTATGGGATGATGGGGGGCACTGTCACAGTCTGCTATAGAATGATTGGGGGCTTAGTCATATTCTGCTGTGGGATTATGGAAGGCTCTTTCACAATCCGCTATAGAAGATGATTGGGGACTCTGTCACAGTCTGGTATGGAAGATTATGAAGGCTCTGCCACTGTCTGCAAGTGAAGATGATGCCGGGCTCTTTCACAATCTGCTATGGAAGATGATGGGGGCTCTGTCACAGCTTGTTATGAAAGATGATGGGGGCTCTGTCACAGTCTGATATGGGATGATGGGGGGCACTGTCACAGTTTGCTATGTTAAATGATGTGGGGCTTTGTCACAATCTACTGTGGAAGATGATGGTGGCTCTGTCACTGTCAGCTATGGCAGATGATGGGGGCTCTGTCCCTGTCTGCTTTGAAAGATGATGGGGGTTTGTCACAATCTGCATGAGATGATGGGCGGGGCTCTGGCACAGTCTGCTATGGAAGATGATGGGACAGTCTGCTATGGAAGATGATGGGATAGTCTCCTCTGGAAGATGATGGGTGGCTCTGAAACAGTCTGATATGGGATGATGGGGGCCCTGTCACATTCTGCTATGATGTGATGGGGGGGGGTTCTGTCACTGTCTGCTATGGGATGACGGTGGTTGTTTTGCCACACATTCTGCTATAGGGATGACTGGGTTTGTTCTGCCACTTAGTCTGCTATAGGGGGGATGGGGGGGGGGGTTCTGCCACACAGTCTGCTATAGGGATAATGGGGGTTGTTCTGCAACACAATCTGTTATGGGGATGATGGAGTGCAGTTTTGCCACACATTCTGCTATAGGGATGATAGAGTTTGTTCTGCCACTGAGTCTGCTATATTGATGATGGGGGCTTTGTCACAGTTTGCTATATGCGGATGCAGGGATTATGTCACACAGCTTGTTATAGGGTTATGAGGGGCTTCTTATTATTTTTTAAGGATACATAAGGATATCCCATTTTTTGCAAGGCAATAACCCTGGTGTTGCCCCCAATTTTACATCTGACACTTGTACAGTTTCTTTTTTTTCATTTATTTATTTAATTGTATTGTTTTCTGTTATTATTTTGAGTACTTTCCTTACCCCCAATTGCCCTGGTGCCCCCCTGCCCAAATTTGCAGCCCACTAGCCCCTCAAATTTAGGTCCCAATTTTATTGGAGTTCTGGTTAAGTTCAGGTATCCAAACCAAATTTTGGCTGCAAGTTCATCTGAATTTGATGAACCCAAAGCATGGTTTCGCTTACCACTAGTAGCGGATCTTCATATGGTTGCATTGGCTATGGCCAATCAGGTAATTCAGAGCACAGCACTCCAGGTCTGTGGTCACCTATAATGGCTGGACCAATTTTTACTTCTGGTGCAGAATGGTCCCCAAACCCTCTAAAAGGGTTTTTATGGACTTTTATGGACTTACTGGTCAAAATACTGTATAGAAATGGCTTACCCTTCCATAGCTCATTCATGTTTATTGGCTGCTAATGGTAATCAGTTATTTGCTAACCAAGGCCCTTATTTATCAAGGGATAGCGCCAGGTAGTGTCTCACTAGCGCCAGGTAGCGCCAGCTATCGGCGGCTACCGACTCCAGAACGCCAGGCTGCGAACACAATCACGCATTTATCACGCTAAATGAGGCTAGCGCCGGCGAGAGCGTCAGCTAGCGCGGGATTCATCATGTTGCAGACTTCAGCGAACAGCGCCGTTGCTAATCCCATCACAGCGCCAGGTATGACCTCTCGCTACCTGGCGCTCTCCAATGCATTTCAATGGAGCAATCTTTAAATATTCATAATAAATTGATATTAATGTTTTTGTTTTTTTTTAAATGTCAAAAATTCTGTGACCACTTCTGCAATGTTATATCTTTTTTTTAAGGTCAAAAAAAAAATTTGTGCAGAATTGATATTACAGGTCTGATATTAATGTATTCATATTACAAAATGTTTTAAAAAACTTGTTTATTATTTTTTTCCACAAATAAGGTTGTTTGGGGGTTAAAAAACTACTTTTAACCCATCGCCGCCAGCGCACTGGGGTTTAAACAAGCATTTTACAGCGCGAGAATTTTTTGAGCGTGATTTGTTAATGAATATGCTGGGAGCCGTTCGCTATGGCCATTCGTTGTCATGCGCTCCCATACAGCGCGGAACCTGTCAAATAGCGACTCCTAACCCCATATTCAACATTACCGCACACGACTGAGTCGCTGTCAACAACCGAACAACGGCCAAGCACAGCGAATACTAGCCGGCGCTGTGAAAATCACGCTACTGTCGCTCATCTGTCGCTACCTGGCGCTATTAATAAATTGGCCTCCCCGTGTACCATCTGGTGGTAAACACATCAACAAATCTTTTTTCAAGTTATGGTCTGCTTAAGGAAAATTTCTGTTCCTGTTTATATTTGTGAATTTCTTTAAATGTCTATCTAGATGTTGCTTGTAAGTTTAAGAGATGTTGGCACTACTGTTACACAATGTAGGTGTCACGAATCATATAAAACATAATGTTTGAAGGTATACATTTGCCACCTTTTTTTTCCACTATTGTGATGCCCTGAAAGCAAGCTTTAAGGTTTTCATAGCAGTTGTAAATATCAGGTGCAAACAGACTCAGGGGATGCCATGGATGAAATCAGCCAAGTGGATGATACACAAACATAGGCATCATTAGCTATAACCAATGATCCAAAGTCAAGCAGAAGTCACAGGGCAGAACACGTAAAAAATGTTTTAAAAATATGCATTAAGGTTGGGCAATGAAAGTACACACCGGGAACATACTGTATAGTACTATAGCTGCACAGACCAGGAATAGGTAGGAGGTCCACAGCCCCAGGTTATTACGGTAACTATTTTGTACCTGATGTTTCTTCAGCAGAGCCCTAAAGATGCACAGACTTCATGCAATCCTCAATTCGTCACATGCCTGGGGTTAGGAAGAGTAAATTACACACAGATACAGATGCTGGTTGAACATAAACACTCACACTGGGAGGCCGATTCATTAATAGCGGCAGGTAGCGACAGTTGAGCGACTGTAGCAGTATTTTCACAGCGCCCGCTAGTAGTCGCTGTGCTTGCCCATTGTTCGGTTGTTGATAGCGACGGGGTCGGTGTGCAGTAATGTTGAATACGGGGTGACGAGTCGCTATTTGTCAGGTTCCACGATGTATGGGTGCGCATGATAGCGACTGGTCAGAGCGACCGGCGCCCACCATATTCATCAAAAAATCACGCTCAAAAAATTCTTGCGCTGTGAAATGCATGTTTAAACCCCAGAGCGCTGCCGGCAATGTGTTAAAAGTAGTTTTTTAACCCCCAAACCACCATATTTTTGGAAACAAAAAAAAAAAAATTTTTAAAGAATTTAGTAATATGAATACAATAATATCAGACCTGTAATATCAATTCTGCACAAATTTTTTTTTTTTTTTTTTTTACCTTAAAAAAATTATCCAACATGGCAGAAGTGGTCACAGATTTTTTCACATTAACAAAAAAAAAAAAAAAAAAAAATAACAATTAATTATGAATATTTAAAGATTGCTCCATTGAAATGCATTGGAGAGCGCCAGGTAGCGAGAGGTCATACCTGTCGCTGTTCACGGTCGGACGCTGGCGCTGTGGGCTGAGGCTGGAATAATGATGAATGAGTGGCTATATGGCGCTATCTCAGTCGCTAAGCAGGATCGGCTTGATAAATGTGTGATTGTGGTGGGGAGCCGGCGTTCTCGTGGCGGTGCCCGTCATTACCGGTCGCTCACCAGGCGCTACGTGACGCTATTCTTTCATAAATAAGGGCCAAAGATATAAAGTGCATGGAGACATGCTATAAATAATAAACAAAAAGGCCAATGCCCTAAAATGTATTACATACTAATAATCACACCTCAAACACTCCTACTTTAATAACTCACAGTTTATTATCAGTATTAGCCAAACCATATTAAGCCCTGCTTTAATATTTGAATCTCTAATAATTACCCATAGTGGGGCCATATCATTATAAAAAACCTATTGTATATGAAAAAACTATAGTATGCTATTTTGTGGCATACTGTAGAGTGCTACATAAATATGCCATGGGATTTAATAAACTGCTGCAGCCTCTAGGTCTAAGAGGAAAAGTTAATGCACACCCTGGCTATTATCAGTAGGGAATGGGGATCCTATTTGCAAAGTCCTGAGATATGTCTAGCTCCAAACACAAAACCCATTGAAAAGCATTACATATTTCAGGATAGCATTGTTTACCTAACTCAGTAAAAGGGGCTTTAAACTCTGCTTCATGTCTCCATTTATTTACATTAGGGTTCCTTTCAGATTTGTATGAGTAGTTATAAAGTTTTTATGTGCGTGTTTGGGGGGATGCTTTACTAAAACCTTACACAGGGTGCAGCTAAAACGGGGAGGCCGATTCATTAATAGCGCCAGGTAGCGACAGATGAGCGACTGTAGCGTGATTTTTACAGCGCCAGCCAGTATTCGCTGTGCTTGGCCGGCGTTTGCTTGATGACAGCGACTCAGTCGGTGTGCGGTAATGTTGAATACGGGCTTAGGGGTCGCTGTTTCACAGGTTCAGCGTTGTATGTGAGCGCCTGACAACGAATGGCCAGAGCGAACGGCTTGCTTCATATTCATTAAAAAATCACGCTCCGAATTTGCTGGCGCTGTCCATTCCTTGTTTAAACCCCAGTGCGCTGGCGGCGATGGGTGTTAACTAGTTTTTAACCCCTAAACAACCATATTTTTTGATTGTAACATTATACATGTTTTTTGAATCATTTTGTAATATGAATACATTAATATCAGACCTGTAAGATCAATTCTGCACAAATTTTTTTTTTAATTTTTTTTACTTTAAAAAAAAAACGAACATTGCAGAAGTGGTCTCAGAATTTTTGACATTAAAAAAAAAAAAAAAAAAAAATATTACCAATTAATTATGATTAATTAAACATTGCTCCATTGAAATGCATTGGACAATGCCAGGGAGCGACAGGTCATACCTGGCGCTGTGATGGGATTAGTAGCGGCGCTGTTCGTTCCAGGCGGCTTCATGATGAATCCCGCGCTAGCCGTCGCTCTCGCCGGCGCTAGCCTCATTTAGCTTGATAAATGCGTCATTGTGACCGCCGCCGGGCGTACTTGAGTCGGTAGCCGCCGATAGCTGGCGGTACCTGGCGCTCGTCAGACACTACCTGGCGCTAGCCCGTGATAAATAAGGCCCTAAGGCCAGCTTTGAACTTATAGTTGAACCCCAGTCACATACATGTCTCATAGCTACACAGCCATAGGTTATGCCTTTGCATAATTTGTAGGTCATGACCTGAAAAGAGGTTTATGCAATGGTGCTGCTATTCCATCAATCAATGTGCAAAGCTCTGAGCCTTATGCAGAAAGCAAAGCAGTTTTCTGCCCCCCCCCCCCCCCCCCGCAGTTAGGTGCCAAGGTGAGGCCTGTCCCACAGTCCACAGGCTTCCCCTCAGTACCTAGTAGGTCTGCTTTAAAAAGTTTTAACCTAATATTTCAGTGTAGTAGTAAGAAGATTCTCTAATGCTCAAACTTCAAAACGTTATCTAAGAATCGAATACTTGCCCGTTTTCAGTCTATTCTTAATATTGGTCCTTTTTTATATTATTATTTTATTTTATTATTCCAAAAATATAAAAATAGGAAGGTTTTTAATCTAAACCATCTCAATCTAAGTATTATCTTTAATAGATCAGACTTTAGTGAAACAAAAATATCCAACATACACATACCCCTCGATTCAAAGAGCCAAAGTTAATTGATTTCGTATCGAGAATCGTAAGTTTTGGTGGGTGTTTGTCATTTTTTCATGTTTTTTTGCCCATTTCGTATTCGCACGATCGTTCGCGCATAGACGTATATGAACATACGCATTTCGTACGAGAATCGTATAATTTGCGTTAGTTCGTGTGTTTTTCCCGTCCAAATCGTATTATTTGCGTCCGATCCTATTTTTTACGTCCTTCACATGGGCTTGCGCCCAATTCAGAGAGGTGATTGCTAATTGTTTGGAAGCCCATTAAAGAGCTGCTTTACGAAATGTTTGCCGGCAGCTATTTGGCCTCGGGAGTAGGATGGAGCGGAGCGAGTTTGTGGCACATCAAGGGCTTATGCTTTTTGGCATTGAGTTGATCGAGATGTCTGAGAGCAGATTGCCCCTGCGTCGTCGCATGAACATCGATAGCATGAATGATGTTGAGCTGTTCGAGCTGACCAGGCTTAATCGCGCTTCCCTCCATAAATTATATAGTGAGCTGCGGCCATGGTTAGCCCGCACCACAAGGAAGGGGCATGCAATTTCAGGTATGACCAAGATGCTTGGCTGCCTGCAATTTTTGGCGAACGGCTCGTTCCAGAGGCTGGGTGCCCTCTCCGTGGGGATGTCACAGCCTACGCTGAGCCGCGCACTGTCTAAATTTTTGGAAGGCATGGCTGCCATAACTCAAAAATATATTTATTTTCCTGATGATATGGCAGCCAGAAACGCCATTAAGCTTGGGTTTTATAATGTGGCCGACATGCCCAACGTTATTGGTGCAATTGACTGCACACATGTGGCACTCGTACCTAGGGCAGCCGACGAGTATATATATAGGTATTGAGATTGGTTATTATGTTGCCCAACGTGTCATGTAACCTGTTTTCCTTTGCGGCAGCATATTTGTTTAGCCCTCATTTGTGTAGCTGCTTTATCTCGGCTTTTCATTAGTCTTTCCCAATAGAGTGCAGACATGTTTTGTGGTTAATTTATTATTTTGGGTCAAATATCAATTACCCTTTTTGTATGTTTTTGCCTTAAGGAATCGTAAAATGGGACACTCCCTTAATGTCCAGGCCGTGGTTGGTCCGGATATGCGGTTTATGAGTGTCCTTGCCGGCTACCCAGGATCGTCCCACGACTCCTATATCCTCAGGCGATCTGGGTTGTTTCGGAGATTTGAGGCAGGTGAATTTTCGGGGGCATGGCTGCTTGGTAAGTGTGTCCTATTTGTGTGTTATTAAATGTGGCATTAATCTTGTATTTGTTGATATGTTTGTTTTTGAATTCTTTACATAAGCGTCCAACTGCCTTTTTCTTGGCTCATATATTAGGAACTTCCCAAAAAAATGCTTGCCTCGCTTTGTCCTTCAGAATGTTTTCCCTTTAGTTAGGATGTCTGGAAGTTCCTTGTGCCTAAATATATTGGTTTGGAGTTTATACCCAAGGATCTTTGACCTTTGGCTCCTTTTGTACTATTGGTCTTTAAATGTCAAAGTGGACTTAAACTGCATACATTGTAGTTTCCAGATAAATGTGGATAGGCCCTCAGCAGCATCCTAATTGTAACATGTCTGAAAACTACAAATATATGTAAAATCCAAATACCCTTGGCCGTGCAGATGTTTGTTAATTAATTGGTATATAGAAGTGCCATTTTTATTTAGGTTATACCTTAGTGGAATTTTTTGGGGCCCTAATGTGCCCTGTTTTTTTTTTGGCACACTTTACCTTACATCATTATGATATCTGTGAAATTTTTGGTGTTGCTTGTGTTGCCTTTTTAATTTTGATTACATTTAATTCTCTGTTTAAGGTGATTCCGGGTACCCACTTCTACCCTGGCTCATGACGCCTGTGCTGCGGCCCCAGGATGCCTCTCAGGAAGCGTATAACCGTGCGCATCGCAAGACCCGGGCTGTTGTGGAGAGGGCCTTTGGTCTGCTGAAGACACGTTTTCGTTGCCTTGACCATACTGGGGGGGCCCTGCAATATGATCCCAAGAAAGTGATCGACATTATATTGGCATGTGCTGTTTTGCACAATTTTGCCATCATGGAACGTGTCCCACGTTATGTGGACAGCCTGCCCTCTTCAGCCGTCGAGGATGAAGTCGAGAATTTTGTGGGGCCCCCCAGTGAGTCTGGCCAATCTGTTCGAGCCAACCTGATCAGCCAGCATTTTACTTAACTTTTTTCCCTGTCTCACCATTCTGTGTGTCTGTGTTATCCTTTTTGTTACATATGTTGTTTGGCCGTAATGTGGCATTACCTCTAAGTAAAACATTTAGACCTTAATTGTTGCCTAATGTATTTCATGTAGTTTCCTTAGCTTTAGCTTTGCATTGTTACACCTCTTCAAACCCAAATTATCTGGTTTAGCCCAAGCTGTTTAAAATGTCTTCCCACTAAAAACGCCACAAGTATTGTAAGTGAAGTTTTTTTTTTACTTTGAAAAGGAAAAATTATAGTGCTTAACAGAAAACATTCCACATACATCTGTGGTTACAAATGGATAACATTACCAAAAAAACATCGAGCACATCTACACCTGGAAGTGAGTGGCACAACCAAACAAGGACACCCAGTCCAAAGGCCAGCCTAGTCCAGTCATTAATATTGCCTGTGCCCAGGGATATTTGGGCATGGCCATAATGTCACACAAACATGTCTGCAAACAGGAGGAGCACCAACCAAATACATATTTAAAGCCATAAGTGGCCAGATACACTCCACATAGACCTATGGCATTGGCTAGTGGCCTTAAGCATTACTCTAAGGAGCTATATGGGAGCAAATACAAAACACAACCTGCCTGAGCAACACAAAATGGATTGTTTGAAACCTCAAAGGACAAGTAAATACAGTGGGGGTTAAGAGAAAAGATGTCCCACACACCCATGGCTTAATAGGGTGGCTGCCCATAATACCCAGGTGGAGGTCCAGGTGGAGGTCCATGTGAATGGGACCTAGCCTGGGCCATGGCAGCATTGTGAATTTGAAACTGCTCCACAATGTTTCTCTGCATATTGGTCATCTCAGCCATGGCTGACTGGATGCCATTACTTGCATTGGCCACGTTGCTGTTGAGGGTACGCAACTCCGCGAGGATGCCCTGTAGACTGGTATGGATGTTGACCATGTCGGCATGCCTTTGCTCACGCTCTGTAACGAGCTGGGCGTCATAAGAGTCCCTTTGTTGGGTCCATAATTGAAGCAGGGCACTCTGCCTCCCCTGGGAAATTGTGGGGCGGCGTAATGGAGTCCGCCGCACAATTACCCTGGCTCTTGGGCGTGCCCTGCCGCGTGGTGTCGTACCCTCAACAGCAACCGGCCTGCTTTGCAAATCCTCAGCAGCAGAGTGAACACTGGGGACTGTAGTGTCAGTCTCCCCATGTGCATGCACAATGGATGGAGATTCACTCTGCTGCTGAGGATTGGCCAGAGAAACATTATGGAGCAGTTCCAAATTGGGACCCAGGGGGAGGTCATCCGACGTGCCCTGCACGGAGACATCATCATCTTCCTCCATGTCCTGGATCTCTTCCATGAGTGTGCGGGTCTGTAGGGACATATAAAAAAAAAAGTGTAAGTTGGCGTCCAAATTTGGGATTCCAACAGTTTTACACATTCTTAAGCACTTGGTAGTATTTCTGCTACTAAATTAACTTACCGGAAATCTCTGATCTGGGCTCCTATGCTGTACGGACCTGGTAGGCATAACCAAACTGGGGGGTGAGTTTACCCTTGCTGAGGGATCATGCTGGGCTGAAGAAGAGAAAAACAAACCACGTAAACACACACATAACCTTTTTTTGGATAGGTAATCAAATATAGCTCTATTTGTAATATTATTCAACTCTAGAGCAATGGTGACCTTTGTTCAAACACACGCAAGTTTACATAGGTGCAATGGCTCTCAAAAACTGCTAACTGACCTCAGTTCTAAGTCAGGAAGTGTACCCAGTCACCATACAACTTTCAACGCACATTTTGTGATTTAGCCTACCATTCGCTAGGTCCGTGGTACTCAAACAATTGTTGTAAAGGCCCATTTCAAGGTATGTGGTGAGAGGTGAATGTCTGGCCATGGTGCTGACGCAGGGGGTGTCTAGTTAAAAATAAATACACTGGTGGAGGGGCTGGAGATTTCAAAGTGCCAACTAATAAAGGCTGCTTGCCCTTGCTGGGCTGGATGGGCCAGAGCTGAGGGGACAGGGATTGGATGGCTAAAGGGGGGAGTTAACGTATTGATGGTGATGGGATGGATGGAGCAAATCTGTTACAAATGTATGGGGCTTATGTGGGGGGGGGGGGGGCATGGGGGGACTGTGGCAGATGGGCCAGAGCAGGGGCAGCGGGACACGATTGTGCCAAGAGAAATTTTTACAAAGTTACTGTGTACCTTGCAATGCCACTTCCTGTGCAGTACTTCATATTGCAATGCTATGTTTCAGGGAGCCATCACATTGGGCAGGAGACCAACCACTACATCGCCGATCAAGGGGGCAGCTCTGAGCACGTCAACACAGAAGTAACTGAGTGCAGGGCTGTCTGGGCAGGGGTCCTTGAATGTGGTGCCAAGGTCCGCATTGGGACCCCGGCCCGCCAGTTGAGTCTCGCTGCTCTAGGTCAGATATGTTTGTGGGTGGCTAATTAAATTGTTAACTCAAACACAACTCACACAACCAAAAGGCAACCCATACATAATGATGTGTGTTTTGTGATTGATTCCAAATATATCACTTATCTTGAGAAACTTCATGACTTTAACAATCCAATTGGACATTTGAGCTTTGCCATAATGGCTGTGGGCCTAAATGTGTGATTCCCAGGGACCAAAAGAGGACACAAACAGCCACAGTAGTGCGAGGCCAAGCAAGGCAAACCATAGGGGCATCCCGTTATCTTGTTACTAGTGAACTGTAGATTATTTAGCAAACAGGCAAACATGCAGATTTAAGAGTACTCACCGTGGGTACGGGTCGGTGAGTCTGTGTCCCTTAGACCAGCATGTCCACCGACCGCGACCGGATGGAGAAGTCCAAGCACAATCTCCTCAGCAGGGGTAAACTCCAATTTAGATGGAAAGCCACCTCCAGTTTTCATGCTGAAAAGAGAAAATCGTTTGGTACTCAGAAAAGGTGCATACAGTACATCCAAAACATTATATTTAGCGAAAACATTTATTTACCTGTAATTATGCCGTTTAATTTCTTTTTGCCGTACAGCATACTTCAGATCAGAGATTTTCTTCTGAATTTGGGACACATCTTTCCTCTCTTCCCCCGCTGCATTTACTTGTCGGAGGATGGTTTCAAACAATTCCATCTTGCGCTGCTTGGTGGTGTGTTTGGATTTGCTCCCATATAGCTCGTCATAGTATAATGTAAGGCCACTAGCCAATGCCATATTTTGGTCATGGGAGAATCTCCCACTCAACTGGCCGCGGCGCAATGTGCGGCCAGATGGTTGGCTTGGGTGCTCCTCCATGTGTGCAGACACATGTGGTGACATTATGGCCTACGGCTGGGTAGGGGAATGGCCGGATTGGTGGCTTCCCAATGACTGGACTGGACTGGCCAAGGGACTGGGTGTTCTTGCGTGGCTGGCCACCGAACTTCCAGGTGTAGATGTGGTCATGGTTGCAATTCGGGGCCCTCTTGGGGGGCTAGGTTCCCGGCTGGTGCCAGGTCGGGGGCTCTGTTCCCGGCTGGTGCCAGGTCGGGGGCTTCTGGCCCTGGATGGGGTTCTTCGGGCCCTGTAGGGGCTTCTGGCCCTGGATGGGGTTCTTCGGGCCCTGTAGGGGCTTCTGGCCCTGGATGGGGTTCTTCGGGCCCTGTAGGGGCTTCTGGCCCTGGATGGGGTTCTTCGGGCCCTGTAGGGGCTTCTGGCCCTGGATGGGGTTCGGCGGGCCCTGTAGGGGCTTCTGGCCCTGGATGGGGTTCGGCGGGCCCTGTAGGGGCTTCTGGCCCTGGATGGGGTTCGGCGGGCCCTGTAGGGGCTTCTGGCCCTGGATGGGGTTCGGCGGGCCCTGTAGGGGCTGCTGGCCCTGGATTGGGTTCTGCGGCCTCTGGCTGGGCTTCGTGCCCTGGATGGGGTTCGGGCCCTGGATTGGGTTCTGCCGCCTCTGGCTGGGCTTCGTGCCCTGGATGGGGTTCGGGCCCTGGATTGGGTTCTGCCGCCTCTGGCTGGGCTTCGTGCCCTGGATGGGGTTCGGGCCCTGGATTGGGTTCTGCCGCCTCTGGCTGGGCTTCGTGCCCTGGATGGGGTTCGGGCCCTGGATGGGGTTCGGGCCCTGGATTGGGTTCTGCCGCCTCTGGCTGGGCTTCGTGCCCTGGATGGGGTTCGGGCCCTGGATTGGGTTCTGCCGCCTCTGGCTGGGCTTCGTGCCCTGGATGGGGTTCGGGCCCTGGATGGGCTTCGGGCCCTGCTGCGGGGCATGGGTTGCCGAACTGCCCTACTTGAAGGCATGGCCGGTGTGGGCTCCCTTGTGCTGCCTCTTCTGGGGGCAGAGGTGGTGGGTGCTGCAGTTGCCAGCTTTTTGGCTGCAGGGGCACGGGGCTTGGGGCCCCTTTTTTTGGTACCTGAGGGTCCAGGGTCCCTTGGTGGGGCCGAGGTGGGAGTCTTGCCTCTCAGTTTTCTCCGACCTTGCTGGGACCTTGTTGTTGGGCCCTCCGCGGTCTTGCTTTGCTGGGGTCGCTTGCTCATCGGCTTCTTAGGTGCCATCTTACACAAATGCTCAAAGAGAATGAGCTTTGGGTGCAGGGACCTTTAAATAATGAGCCCAGCGTGTGACGCCTATGCGCACGACTACGCGCTCGTACGAACGTACGTTCGAGCGGAACCAGGAAACCGCTGGGGTTTCACTTATCTGCTGCCTTGAAGAAGCATAAAGATGGCGCCCACTATCTTCACCCGTCAACAGGAAGAGATCCTCATGCTGGTAAGTGGCTGCCTGTGCATTTTAATCTAATAGTCAATGATGGCCTAAATGTAAATGATGCGTTTGGAACTAGTTTGGGGTCTCTTAATGTTTAATCACTGGCTCCTCACACTTCATCCTCAAGGGCCGAGCCTGGCCACGTTTTCAACTGTCTATGCTGATGTCCTAATTCGGCCAATTGCTCCGGCTTAGCAACAGTTAATTAACCTGTGGAGTAGCGGGGCGAGCTGGCAAACCTGGCCTGTCTCGGACCTTGATGCGGATGTTTGAGGAACACTGTTTTCCTAAGCCATAAAAACACAACGGGAAGCCACACACGTGGTCCAAAAGCCTAAGCATTAGGCTACATCTTGGATGTTTAAACCATCCTAACATGCCATAGATGCAGGTGGGCTGATTCTTGATGTTGGCTATTATCTGTATGTACATGGTGTGTGATACATATAACATAAGACCAGACTGTCATTCACAGTCAACGTCCTCTTTAAGGCACTCCCCAAAAATGGCTGCCACTCGAAATGTGTGTGTTAATGACATTAAATTCTCAACTTGTGATGCAACACATATGGGTCTGTGTGTAAAAGTAAAAGCTCTGTGTCCATTATGTTTTTCAGATCATGCTTCAGCGCCGGTATGACTTCGCGCCCAATGTGTGCGAGAAAAGGGACATCGCCCGGGAGATCATCGTGGAAATCCACCGCGTGACCAGCACCACCTTCACTCACACCCAGATAATGCAGCATTGGTCGGACCTGAAACGTCTGCACATGCCCCGGGTGCGGAGGTTTTTTGGAATCCATTTCCCAAGTAAGTACAAAGCAATTGCATGGTATATGTTCCAAATGTATAAGTTAGGCCTTTATTTATAATGACTTTTCTTTGGTAGTGTTGGAAATGGATTTCAGAATTCGCCGCACCCGGAGACGTACAGGCCGACCAGTGCTGCATGACTCTGCATCTGTGAGTGAAGGTGCTGGATCTCCCGGGCGACGGACCTACCCCTCCTCTGTGGCCTCCTCAGACCAGCCCCTGGACCTTACCACAGAGGAGGGGCCAAGCCGCGTGGGCGTGGAGTCATACCTGGCCACGCATGGGGAAGGCTCTGGTATGTCACTCTTCATGTATAGGCACAAAGATATACATGGCAGGCCAAAAACTAAGTTATCCTTTATTATGTATTTGTAGAAGCTTCTGGAGCGGGTGAGATAGTGGAGGAGGAGGCAGCAGAGATGCTTGAAGTCGATCCTGGCGAAGGTGAGTGATGTCAGCCAGACTGGGAGCCAGATATGTTGGGAATAGTGACTCTCTACAAGTACTAACCAAATGTCACATGTTTCTCCAGGGACTTCTTCACAGCAGAGCCAGGACCAAGGGCAGCCTGTTGGCCCCAACCAGCCATCTGTCGGCCACCAACTCCGTAAGTCTCCATGCCATTATTCATATGAATGTTTTGTTAGCTAATAACACACACATAACTAAAGGCGTAGCCAAGGTGTAGTTCACACTTTCATGTGGGCACTTCGTTAGCTTAAAGCGGACCCTAACTTGTATTAAGAACATAATAATTAGCCAACACACTGTACCTACAGATTTGAAACATTGAACAAACAGCCTTCAGCCATCTAATGCATGTTATTAGACTGAAAATAACCAATATTGCGGAATATGGAATGCGCAATATTTACAGGCAGCATGGGATCCAGATTGAAAAAAGGAAGGTGCTGCCATGCATTGTGGGAGTGATGACCTTTCCCTCAACCCAGCTATGCTCGGGATTCCCAACGCACCACTGTAAGCTACTCCCCTGTACTTTAGCCAACTCTCCACTCCTCATTAAGTGTTATGCTTCAGAGTCCAGATGGCGGCGCTGTAATCCAAAAACCGCCAAAATGTACTTTGATCTGGTGCAGAATCATTTGGCAATAGTTATTGATTTTCATTAAATAATGTTGAAGGTCCGGTTTAAGGAGTTTAAATACTTACCTGTGGGAAATGCATTAACTTTATCCCTTGGAAGAATGACATATGTCATGCATTTACATGTATTTGATTCACCACAAATCTATTTCCAGCATACAAACCGGTCTGGTACTCCTATTTATGTTTATTTCTCTATTGCTTACAGGGATTATCCCAAAAACCGTCCAGGAGAAAAAAAAAAGAATCCAGGAGTTGGTGGCCGAGCTGCTGGCCATACAGGCGACGTTGGGGCCAACAGATGAAGAAGAGGATGAGGATTAGTGCCCTTGGTCCTGGCTACTTTTCTTAAATGTTTTTACCAGTTTGGAATTGTTCCTAATTTTTTAGTTCGTTTTTTAAAAAAAAAAGAAACAAAAATTTTAACTATGTTTTTAACAAAAAAAAAAAACTTTTTAAACTGTTTGGAAACCCCCCCAAAAAAAACATGGGAATCTGTTTGTAAACCCCAAAAAAAAAAGTTGGAATGTGTTTGTAAAAAAAAAAAAAAAAAAAAAAAAATTAAGATGTTTTAAAGAAAACCAACAACCAAAATAAAAATATGTTTAAAGGAAAAAAAAAAAAAAAAAAAACACATAATTTAAATAAATTATATTTTAAGCCTTCATAAATGTGTCTTTTCTAATATGCACACCCAAAAAACATTAAACAAACAAGAAAAAACACGCTTAGAAACATATAGACATATGTACATTATGTGGTTTGTGTAAGTTTTAGGGTCGTCAACATGAAGTTGGATGCAAGCGCTAAGGGGTTTCGGTAAGTTTTAGGGACCGAGAAATGAAGTTGGATGCAAGCGCTAAGGGGTTTAGGTAAGTTGTAGGGACCGAGAAATGAAGTTGGATGCAGGCGCTAAGGGGTTTAGGTAAGTTTTAGGGACCGAGAAATGAAGTTGGATGCAGGCGCTAAGGGGTTTATGTAAGTTTTAGGGACCGAGAAATGAAGTTGGATGCAAGCACTAAGGGGTTTAGGTAAGTTGTAGGGACCGAGAAATGAAGTTGGATGCAGGCGCTAAGGGGTTTAGGTAAGTTGTAGGGACCGAGAAATGAAGTTGGATGCAGGCGCTAAGGGGTTTAGGTAAGTTTTAGGGACCGAGAAATGAAGTTGGATGCAGGCGCTAAGGGGTTTAGGTAAGTTTTAGGGACCGAGAAATGAAGTTGGATGCAGGCGCTAAGGGGTTTATGTAAGTTTTAGGGACCGAGAAATGAAGTTGAATGCAAGCGCTAAGGGGTTTAGGTAAGTTGTAGGGACCGAGAAATGAAGTTGGATGCAGGCGCTAAGGGGTTTCGGTAAGTTTGAGGGACCGAGAAATGAAGTTGGATGCAGGCGCTAAGGGGTTTCGGTAAGTTTTAGGGACCGAGAAATGAAGTTGGATGCAGGCGCTAAGGGGTTTAGGTAAGTTGTAGGGACCGAGAAATGAAGTTGGATGCAGGCGCTAAGGGGTTTAGGTAAGTTTTAGGGACCGAGAAATGAAGTTGGATGCAAGCGCTAAGGGGTTTAGGTAAGTTGTAGGGACCGAGAAATGAAGTTGGATGCAGGCGCTAAGGGGTTTAGGTAAGTTTTAGGGACCGAGAAATGAAGTTGGATGCAGGCGCTAAGGGGTTTCGGTAAGTTTTAGGGACCGATAAATGAAGTTGGATGCAGGCGCTAAGGGGTTTCGGTAAGTTTTAGGGACCGAGAAATGAAGTTGGATGCAGGCGCTAAGGGGTTTAGGTAAGTTGTAGGGACCGAGAAATGAAGTTGGATGCAGGCGCTAAGGGGTTTAGGTAAGTTTTACGGACCGAGAAATGAAGTTGGATGCAGGCGCTAAGGGGTTTAGGTAAGTTTTAGGGACCGAGAAATGAAGTTGGATGCAGGCGCTAAGGGGTTTAGGTAAGTTTTAGGGACCGAGAAATGAAGTTGGATGCAGGCGCTAAGGGGTTTAGGTAAGTTTTAGGGACCGAGAAATGAAGTTGGATGCAAGCGCTAAGGGGTTTAGGTAAGTTGTAGGGACTGAGAAATGAAGTTGGATGCAGGCGCTAAGGGGTTTCGGTAAGTTTTAGGGACCGAGAAATGAAGTTGGATGCAGGCGCTAAGGGGTTTAGGTAAGTTGTAGGGACCGAGAAATGAAGTTGGATGCAAGCGCTAAGGGGTTTAGGTAAGTTTTAGGGACCGAGAAATGAAGTTGGATGCAAGCGCTAAGGGGTTTAGGTAAGTTTGAGGGACCGAGAAATGAAGTTGGATGCAGGCGCTAAGGGGTTTAGGTAAGTTTTAGGGACCGATAAATGAAGTTGGATGCAGGCGCTAAGGGGTTTAGGTAAGTTGTAGGGACCGAGAAATGAAGTTGGATGCAGGCGCTAAGGGGTTTAGGTAAGTTTTAGGGACCGAGAAATGAAGTTGGATGCAGGCGCTAAGGGGTTTAGGTTAGTTTTATGGTCCGATAAATGAAGAAGGATGCAAGCGCTAAGGGGTTTAGGTAAGTTTCTGGTTGAGGGTGCGCATGCGCAAGATCTTATAAACATACGAACGCACGAATCTAAGAGGCCAAAAACCAATGAAAACCAGAGGCAAACGCAAGTAATTGGAAGAGGTTGACGATGGAAGCAGCCGAAAAAACAGGCTGCCGCCGCAACAGGTGAGCACATGAACGTGATTTTTACGATTGGCAACTGACTGAGGCAAGTTCGGGAGATATCATACGAACGGACGTATATTTTAGGATAGAAACGTATTTGCTTATTGAATCACTCGCAAGTTCATACGAACGCACGAGCGGACGTGAAAAATAGGATGATCGTGAGCCAAATCCAAGCTGTTACATGTTTCTTTGAATCAACCCAATAATGCTACATTTTACAACTGAAAGGTAATACATACAACGTGTCCATGTAATATGATTTATTTTTATTCTCTGCCTATGGGTAGCATGGCTGGTTTGACATCATATCATATTAGATATTAGGCTCCCACCTTGTGGTTAAAAAGTAAACTACGTTTTATTAATACTGATAATAGCATTGACTTCCAGTTTTAGCTCAGAAAAGTCATATTATCTTATTTACTCAAATTATACAAATTTACTGTATAGTTCTTCTGTAAGGGATAATATTTCATATTCTGTTATGTACTCTTCATCAGCTGAACTGAAATGTTAGTGGAATGTTTATGTGAAAGGTTTTGTTGGGCTCACATTCCTTCCTAAAAATCTCCAAACAGGTATCAGCTTGGCTGTAATGTCTGATATATATATATATATATATATATATATATATATATATATCCCATTTACTATTCAGAAATGATCTGTGCTTATAAATGAAGTGAAAAGTCTAAAATTCTCCCAAATCGGGATGCCCTGCTGTGTGAAATCCCCCAGATCGCCCTGTGCTCTTTCTTTTTGGTCCAAGCAGCATCTCCGCCAACCCCATAGCAGGGTGCATGTCGTGCCAGCCATTCACAAATGCACGCTCCCTGTTAAAAGGGAAGTGGGGTATGCGGCCGGAGCCACTGGCTTTAGATGCCGTCCTCGATGGCGTGACGTCTGAGCGTGCTGATTGGATGAGCGGCCGCACATGCGCCGTAGGACCGGGATGAGATTCGTTTTTTTGGGCGATCTCGGGGTTTCTCACAGGGGGGCCCCCCCGATCAGGAAAGGGAACAAAACCCAGGACAGTCAAAATACTGGGGTTTGGTCCACTTTAAATATCCAAGATGGCCACCTGTGGAGTCTCAGGTTGCCTGCTGGGGAATCATTTTTTAAAGGTTTAGGCTTTTCATTAAATAACGCTGAAGGTCAAGTTTAATATAATTTGAAATGGTGGTGCTTGGTTTTGAGACTCACCTATAAGTTGGAATCCATATTGCTTCAGGTTCCTAAGGAAGCCCTAGAAAGGTTTATGTAATGTTATTTTCTAAAAGTTGAGTTTCAGTCATTTTTTTCTATGCACTGCTCCACTGTGCATAATAATTCTTGATCGTGTATTGGACCTGCTCATGCTTATAGCTCTTCAATGTTGGGGGCTGGATGGTGTTCATACTTTTCTTGTGTTGATTTTAGGGTCTGGGAGTAAGTATGCATTTGGCCTATTGCTTTTGAGGGGCCCTGAGCCTGCTTGTATACTGCATATTTATGTTCGGAATTGGAAGCATTGATTCAATTAGACCTTCTCCTATTATGGGGTCAGGGGGATGCACAAGGCAATTAGTGATTGATCTGGAGATGGTATTATGTGATAGAAGCAGCAGGTGTAGCCATGCTACAGAGGCAGCAGCACGGATTATAATAAAACTCCTGCTGCTGCTTCTTTTCCTCCTAATGTGCATCAAGAAGGATGGGTCATGGTCTTGCACTGTGAAAGCCAGCCACCCCCCTGCTATGAATTACTTTGTAACAGCCAGGATGTAGCTGATGTTACAATTGTAACAATGGTTACACCCTTTTGTGATGCATTGTATAGTAGACACTACCTTTTAAAATGTAACCAGCTCACAGCTGACTTTCTGCAATGTGTTGCAATGTAGGGATTACTCTGAAGAATGCTGCATCTGTACAATAAGAGGGAAGAATTGCTGTGTCACTGCTATCATCCATTATATTATATTTAAATAGCAGCCTGCATAATGTACAGCTAATGTGTGCCATATCCTTGCTTTGATGTTAGTGCATCTGTTTAGAGGTTTATTTAAGAAACGCTAACGGTACGTAGTGACACATCACGGCAGGTGCTTTTCGTGAGTGCCACCAGCAAGTCATATTTATGATGCAAGAAAAGTTTGCACCTCTCCCAGCACCAAGTAGCATTCCATGTATCAAGAGCACCAAGTACTTTGTTAGCGCGGCACTATGTTCCGTACAGCGCCATATCACATCAGATGCTCAGTGTCGTTATCCCATTGACTTCAATTAACCATTCCAGTTCCGTTTTCCTCGGTGACTACTGGTTAGCGTTTTTTATTTTTTTTGTGCTTAATCAAGTGACACAGGATCCCTTAACTGTTCTGAATGTTTTTTTTCATTCATTATTGTACATAGGTTACCAGAGGCTAACTTGCGTTTTCATGCCTGCCAGTCAAGTGTTGTGTAATTTGTATGTCCCCAATGTCATTCTATGTTTTGCCATCCCCAGTTAAAGACTTTTATTGTATTGCACATAGCTCTGTATGCTTGAATATCGTGTTTTCAGTGCACCCGCGCTTGCGCTGTTTATTTTATATTAAATACAAATGATTTCTGGCCCTCCATACCGGTGCTACCTGATGCTATCTCTATTGGAAAAAAACAAAGACAAAGCGCCACGAGTAGCTTAGAGCGCCAAGCGCTAATAGCGCCATCTGCCTGTGGCCAGCGTTATGGCTGAGGGGCTAATAGCATCTCTCTGCAGATACTCAAGTGACGCCACGAGGCACTAGTGATAAAGTGGCCTCCCAGACATTTGTGTTCACATACAGGCTGATTCATTACTAACGCCAGGTAGCGACAGATGAGAGTCTGTAGAGCGGATTTCAGAGCGAACGCTAGTAGTCGCTGTTCTCTGCCATGGATCATTGTTTCAGAGCGCCTCAGTCGCTGTCCGGCATTGATGAATATGATATGTGAGTCGCTATAATACGCTGTATGTGAGCGAACCGTAACGCCAGCTCAGTGCGACTGACTCACACCACATTTATCAAAAAAACTGCCACAAACATCGCCGGCGCTCAAAATCATGTAATTGTAGCCCATAGCGCCAGAGGCTGTGTGATTAAAGTCTGTTTTTGAATATGTATCCACTAACAAAGTGAAAACATATGGAATTACATTGTTATAACATTGTAACATGAACACTTTAATACCAGACCTGTAAGGACAATTCTGCATAAAAATGTTATTGTTCCAAAAAGTTTTCAAAATTGTAATTTTCTTGCACAGAATACATGTCAGAAGGTTTGTGGTTTTTTTTTTTTTTGGGGGGGGGGGGGTTTGTGGACTCGGAAAAGGGTTTTAAGGATCGTTCATAGAAATGTATGGGAGAGCGCAAGGTAGCGACAGGTTAGACGTGGCGCTCTGCAAGGATGAACACCAGCGCTGTAAGCTGAGGCTGGGATAATAATGAATCGAACGCTACATGGCGTTGTTCTAGTCGCTCACCAGATTCGACTTCATAAATGTGTAATTGCGTGCCGTCTCCTGTGTTCACCTGGCGCTACCTGGCGCTGTACAGGCACTACCTGGCGCTATCCCTTCATGAATAAGGCCCATAGCTAATGGTGGCCACACTTCACATGCTGAGCTGTCCAAATGTAACAGAATATCCCACAGTAGCAAAACATTAACCAAGCATCTACTCTACTTGAGATTGTGCAAAGATTATAACACGTTTGACCTATATGAATCGCAGCAATCAGGTGTTAGTAAATGTGGATGAGCTTAAAATAATATCATTCTACAAAATAGCTCTAGTGTATTTTTATACAACAGGATATCCGTAGTGTGACAGAGGTTGGGCAAAATCACAAGCTGAGTGGCAGAGTTATGTGACAGGTGAGAGGTGGGCTTCAGTCACTGTGTCACTCATTGCACAGAAATACACTCCAGAATCTGACACTTCAGCTCGATCCTTCCTTACAGTATACCCTGATTTGCTCTGATCATGGTTGCCTGAAAATCCATTGTATTCCTTTTGGATCAGGTGATATGGAAGCATCTCAGGAGCTTTTCTTGGATATTGGACATACCATGACTGGTAAGGATTGCCAGATGCATTATTTTTACACACCAAATATAAAAAGTCTCCTTCTTGTAAAAGCTGCAGCTCCATAGTCTTTTCTATTGACAAAACTATAATTTCTCCTGGAAAAAAAAAATTATACATATATTATTATTATTATTATTGTGAGTGTGTGTGTGTTTGTGAGTGAATGGCATGTATATTATTAGATTTTTAATATACCTAACAGCGACAAACAAATAATAAAGATTGCAGTGCTGACATTCTTCATTTGCTTAGTAATAATAGTACACAAGTTCTATGCCTTTAGAGACCTTTTGGCATGCTTATACTGTGGGTGCTACCTCATATAGTGCATTTGAGCCGGCTTCCTGTAGATTGAGATGACACATTTCTTAAATAAACCAATGGTAAGATTAACACTTGCAGGCTGCAGCGCACAACTTCCTGTTTCAACCAAATCTATGGCCAGATTTACCTCATATTTATCATTATTTTTTCACCTCATGCATACTTAAATGCAGTTAGTACAATGTTTTTTGAGGGTACAGCATAAAACATGGAGTCCCCTCTAAAGAAATGTTAGAGGTCATGATGAGCAGTGATGTGTTTCATTTAGGCTTCCTAATAAATAACCGTAAAATAATAGAAAAGGCTAGTTTCATTATACTCCAACATACCCCTCAGACCCGGATCGCTCTTCCCTGCCATCTCGTGATCCCAATTGTCCAACAACTATTTTTTCATTCATGTTATTTGACTCATGATACCTATACCTATTATAAGTATGTTATTTCGTCATGGTACATTGTAAAGTTCCATGGAAAATGCTGGTGCTCTATAAATTAATAAATAATAATAACATGTGACACAATTGTTAGGGTTATTAAAATAACTGTAACTCTTTAGGACTCTTTTTGGAATGGCACTTGCTCCCTCCAACACAATATAATGAGGAAAACATAATCTTCTTCTAATGTTTTAAGAAAATCCACAGCACCTGTGAAAGAGCAGTTCAACCACTAATGTTTCCAATAAGGAAGATCTATTTTTTAAAAATTAACAGTTTTATGGAGAGTCCAAACACTCATCCAAACATTAATCAGTTTGAACTTTTGCACAAGTTGCTATTATTTGTAAATGAATAAAAAATATATATTCTGAGGAAGCCCCAGTACATGTCTCCAACCCCCCTTCCGCATTCAGAATAAAGACACTACTACCATTTTAATGTTTTACATTAATCGATCAACTACAGACCCCATCATAATATAAATGGGTAAAACATAAACAAAGTCTGATTGTCAAATATGAGCAGCATGAAACATATTTAACCAAAATGGATTACACACCAGAAACAATATCCGCCCCCCCCCCCCCCCAAACAACCTGGACCAGGGGCTTACTTAGGTACCAAAAATGGTATTCCTGCTACTGCATCCTGTAGGAGAAGGGAAAAAGAAAGTCACAAGGCTTTCCAGCTTTTTATCTCTTTCCCACCTCCTGCCCAGCTAGATTTTCTGCCCCCTACACCCCTGAGGAGTTAATATCTGCCTCCCCACACCTTTGCCTGACTGATCGTCCCTGCTTAATGCTCCCCAGTCATGCCGTTCCTGCGACATGGGTTTTGGGTGATGTTGTGTGGGGGGCTCAGGACTCCCTATTCTGTCCCTCGCCTGCAGAACTACTGCAGGTTCAGGATATTTTCCTAAAGAAAATAGAAAAGAAAGCGGTATTCTACTTTATTGTGTGTCAAACTAAACCACTTTCTAGCTTTAGGGGTTTAAATGCAGAGGGTAAAATAATTATTGTTATGAATGGTCATTTAGGACCCAATGGAAAATTTCTTCTTGTCTTGTTTTCGATGGAACTTGTATGCATAATTCAAGCTCAATACAGCTTATCTGAGATGAATCAGACTCCAGGGTGTGCTGCTGTCTTTGGTCACTAGAGAGCAGGCTTTATCTTTTACATACGCAAATAATGCTGACCGCACACTTTATTATGTGATCCGTGTGATCGTACCATACGTAGCTCTGTTTTAATTCATACAAAATACTCAATTTGCTGTACATAGATTGTACAGAGATTGCACATATTAGATTGTAAGGGGTGTGGCGATGAATTGTTAGTGTGAAGGGGCATACAGTAAATGAATCAGTTTCTAGAAAACTGATCTGGTGTCCTGTACATTAATGTTACAGAACAGGATACCCTTAGTGTGAAGTGTGACAGATGAGTGTCAGAGATATGTGACGGGTGAGAAGTGGGCTTCAGTCACTGTGTCACTCAGCGCACGGAAATACACTCCAGAATATGACACGTCATCAGGTGAAAGTGACACATCTCAAGAGCTTATCCCAGATAACAAATAGGAACTACTAGAAACGTGTAACAGGCATAAAATAGGCATTCCATAGAATGAAGCTTTGACTCATTTCCCTAAGGGGGGGAGGAGGTTATTGTCAAACCAGGAGGTGGGCCCTATAGAGTGGAAGTAGTGGAGACAAAAGTAGGGACAAAGCTGGAACACAGGAACTGCAGAAGAAAGCAGCCATACTCTCAGGCAGAGGTTCTGCGTCATACAACTATACTGGGAGAGCAGGCCCTGCATCCACCAAACATGGAGGTGAGTTCCTGACAGTCGGGGCTCCAGGATCCAACTGCAAGGCTACTTGAGCTTGTTGGCTGCTCCCCTAAACTCTCATCTAATGTGCCCGACTATGGGTGTATACCCCTGTTTCCGCTCTTCTACTATTCTAAATAGCGAACACTGTCCAACACATTACTGGTGGCAAACCTTAGGCAGAGTCACACACTGAATGACAGTTATGTCACACAGGGCCGGATAAAGTGTGGTGGAGGCCCCTGGGCACAAAATCTGGTGGAGGCCCCAGATACAGTATAATAGTCCAGCAAATTAACTGAGGGTTGTCTGGCCCCCACCTACCTCCCTTGTGCGGGTGCGTGCTGATTGGGAACTCCTGCTTTGCCATTCTGGATGGGGGGGAAAGTGTAGTCACCCAGCAGAAAACTTAAGCAGAAGGCTTATGTACAGTGAGTGGCCATCAATTGACTATTTTGCACCCAACGACACTTTAGGGTTGCTGATGGCGGCTTTGCTTTCCTGCCTTGTGGTGGCTTTGGCTGCCCAAATCGGGGTCCCCACTGCCGTTGATAGCTTTGTTGCTGGCCCTGCAGCCTGTCAAACCAAAGACTGAAAAGCCTCCTAGACTAGACCATAACCCAAATGTTGGTGGAGGCCCCCTTTGAAGGGAAAGTGGGGCTAGAGCCCCTTGTGCCCCTCTCATAATCCGGCCTTGATGTGACAGGTGAGAGGTGGGCTTCAGTCACCGTGTCACTCACTGCATAGAAATACACTCCAGAATCTGACACTTCAACTTGATCCTTCTTCATGTTATAAACAGATTTGGTCTGATCATCGTCTACAAATCCCTTGGCTTTCTAATTTAGCAGGTAATGTAGGAGCATCTCTGGAGCTTTCTCCGGATACTGGACGTACCATGATGTATATGGAGTACCAGAAACCATATAATTACACTCCAAAGATAAAGGACCTCCCTCATAAATTGTCTGAGGTGCTGTTGTTTTGTATATTGACTGTGCACTTATTTCTCCTGCAAAAACATTAACAATGGCATATATATATATATATATATATATATATATATATATAGTGCTCCTTCTTAAATTCACATTTCAGTTTACCTACCCACTAGACTGCAGCAAAAAATTATGGTTGCTGTGATGGTATTCATGGTTTGTGAAGGTGCTGATATACTAGCAGCACATGTGTTGTCATACTTATATGGTATATGCAACCTCCTATTATGTGGTCTCCTGCCTTCCTGTGAATGAAAATATCTCCAGATGATGCACAATTAATGTATGGGGGCCCCTAATAAAAGACATATTTTGTATAGCAAAATACAATATTAACGCACCTTGTTGTGACCGCTGCTAGTGCATGGGTTTCACAGAGGGGGGACATCATGGCATAGGGAATTGTCTGTCTATGGCACATAGAATCATCTGGGAATAGCCCATATGGCTGGGCAATTGTCAATACCCATGGCATCTCGAAAGGGGATGCCCCAATTTTTAAACCCTATTAACTCATTCCAATGGCGCATGTGTGAGCTGTAGTTCTGCTGCCTTTAGCTAGACACATACACAGGCCAGCCATTCTGTAATGGGCCATGCCTCCAGCTAAAGGTGAGTGGGGATGCAGCCGATGGCCAACCATTCAGCTCCCTAGCTGCTGTGATGTCACAGCATCTTGCAAAACTGAATGGAGCTGAGCTCACTGATTGGCTACGCTGCCCGTGCATGCATAGTGGGAACGCAGGAAAGGTGGATTTTCTTGCCAGTCTGGGGGAAAACACAGCATGGCATCCCAAATTGGGTGTTGTTCTTCTTTAAAGGACAGATAAGAAAAGCTGTCCAACACACTTCCGAATTGGGATGACCCATCCAGTCCCGCAATCCCTCATATTTCCAGTTCTCTTATGCCACAACCCCCCACATCTCTGCAACTGAGATGTGCTCCTGTTCCCAAACAAGGGAGGACCACAGACTGCAGGGAAACCGGGGATACACTGCTTCCGCTCCCTATGCAGGCACCCTGTTCCAAACAGCAATTTATGCTGTGCATTATTATGACTGGTCCCTCCTATACCAGTTCACAGGGCAGGAGGGGCTGGCAAATACCTGCCGACAAACACCCCATTGCCTGCATCCCCAAATTCCAGGGGGGTGCTGAACTGCCTGAAGCCCATATGGGCTATGTGGGCTGGTAGCCTTTAGGGGAGGGGGTCAGCCACTCGGCCTCTGCTCCACGGGTCTACCAGCTCTCATAGCAGCTGCCTGGTCTGGTTTTGCTTGGAGAGGGGCACGATATTTTATTTTTAAAAGTTATATCATTAAAAATCAAAAAAGTGCCCCCCCCCTCTGAAGAGGGGGGCCCCACACCATTTTTTTTATTTTGAAGGGCTTAACCCATCAATGTGCGCATAGTAGTTGTATTTCTTTTGAAAATCATATAAATACGCACTATATTCAGTTTGTTGGGTCTACTGGGCAGGAACGGGTGATACATATGTGGTACCATTGTAATCGGGAGGAATGGGCTTTTACACGCTAAATTATTTTCTTGAAAAATGTAATTGTGTATTAAAAAAGCTTCAATATATTTCAATATATTTTTTTTATTTGTTTGCTCATATTTCACCCTAAAATATTATAAAAGCACTGAAAAAATTACAAACAAGATATTTCATGCTAAAGCCCAATCTCTGTTGGAAAAAAAATTATATAATTTTATAATTTTCCTGGAAATTCCTGCAAAAAATCACAGGCAACCTTGTATAGCACAAAATGGTAAAAATGGTCTGGCACCAGAGAGTGAAAAAAAATCTCTACATTGGCTGGCAGTTATAGGGTTAATGAAGGCTTTAGGACACAGTATATGTGAGCTTGTTTCTCTGCACAGAACAGATAGCAGGATTTCAGATTGTAGTGCTTCTTTTTGTTCATTGTCTGTAACATTATGTTTGATAAAGAGTACTAAGTATCCTCAAATCTCACGTCAAAATACAAAAGGTATTGTCTTATTTCTTCACTCTTCTACTATTCTCAACAGCTAACACAGTACAACACATCACTGGTGGCAAACACACTGAAAAGCAGTTATGTGACAGGTGAGAGGTGGGCTTCAGTCACTGTGTCACTCACTGCACAGAAATACACGCCAGAATCTGACACTTCAACTTGTTCCTTCTTCATGTTATAAAAGGACTTGGTCTGATCCTGGTCTACAAATCCCTTGGCTTTCTTCTTTAGCAGGTGATGTAGGAGCATCTCTGGAGCTTTCCCCGGATACTGGACGTACCATGATGTATATGGAGTACCAGAAACCATATAATTACACTCCAAAGATAAAGGATCTCCCTCGTAAATTGTCTGAGGTGCTGTTGTTTGGTATATTGACTGTGCACTTAATTCTCCTGCAAAAACATAAACAAATATATATATATATATATATATCATTATCATTATTAAATTCACCTTTTAATGTACCTACCCACTAGAGTGCAGCAACAAATAATGATTGCTGTGATGGTATTCATGGTTTGTGGGGGTGCTGGTATACTTAGCAGTACATGTGTTTATCATACTTATAAGGTATACGCAACCTCCTATCATGTGGTCTCCTGCCTTCCTGTGTATGAAGCTATCTTCACATGACACATTTACACTGCCTAGTTTTAATTTGTTGGCTGTGATGCTAATTCTACATTTTTGACAACCTCCCCAATTTGGGGGCAGGCTGCAGCCAATGGTCCACCATTCAGCTCCCTAGCTGCTGTGATGTCACAGCATCTTGCAAAACTGAATGGAGCTGAGTTCACTGATTGGCTATGCTGCCCGGCATTGTGGGAATGCCAGAAAAGTGGATTTTCTTACCAATCTGTGAGGATACACAGCATTGCGTCCCAAATTGTGATTCCCTGTCTTAGAGGATTTCCGAGTGAAATTCCCAGGTGTTGTTCTTCTTTAAAGGACAAATGAGAAAAGCTCTCCCACAGATTCCCCAATTGGGATGTCCCACTGTGTGAGCCCCCCCATCCAGTCTTGCAATCCCTCATATTTCCCGTTCTCTTATGCCCCAACCCCCCACATCTCTGCAGCTGAGGCGTGCTCCTGTTACCAAACATGGGAGAACCACAGACTGCAGGGAAACCGGGGATACACTGCTTCCGCTCCCTATGCAGGCACCCTGTTCCGAACAGCAATTTATGCTGTGCATTATTATGACTGGTCCCTCCTATACCAGTTCACAGGGTAGGAGGGGCTGGCAAGCCACCTGCCGACAAACACCCCATTGCCTGCATCCCCAAAGTCCAGGGGGTTGCTGAGCAGCCTGAAGCCCATATGGACTTTGAAGGCTGGTAGCCTTTAGGGGAGGGGGTCAGCCGATTGTCCTCCACTCACTGGGTCTACCAGCCCTCATAGCAGTTGCTCATGCTGGTTTGGCTTGGAGAGGGGCACCATTTTTTTTTTAAAGTTTAACCCTTGAAATAAAAAAAGTGCCTCCCCAAAATAGGAAGGGCTCACACCATTTTCTTTTAATTTTGAAGGGCTTAACCCTTCAGTGTGCGCATAGTAGTTGTATTTCTTTTGAAAATCTTATAAATAAGCGCTATTTTCAGTTTGTTGGGTCTACTGGACAGGAAGGAGTGTCTACTGATACATATGTGGTACCGTTGTAATCGGGAGGAATAGAGCTTTTACACACTAAATGATTTTCTTGAAAAACATAATTGTTTATTAAAAAACTTTTGTATTTAAAAAATATAATTTTATTTTTATTTGTTTGCACATATTTCACCCTAAAATATTATAAAAGCACTAAAAAAAATTACAAAAAAATATATATAATTTTCCTGGAAATTCCTGCAAAAATCACAGGTAACCTTGTATAGCACAAAATGGTTAAAAATGGTCTGACACCAGATAATGAAAAAAATCTCTACGTAGGCAGGGCAGTTAAAGGGTTAATGAAGGCTTTAGGACACCCGTATATGTGAGCTTGTTTCTCTGCACAGAACAGATAGCAGGATTTCAATATTTGCACCTCGCAAGCATATATTTTAGCTAATTGTAAATGACTCGATCTCCTTGACCCCAACTGTTCTGCTTTAAGATGTTTGTTTAGGCTTTCTAATATATTTTGATTTCCACTGGTTCTATATGTAAAAATTGTAGTGCTTCTTTCTGTTCATTGTCTGTAACATTATGTCGAATAAAGAGTACTTGCAGGCTGATTCATCATTAGCGGCAGGTAGCGACAGATGAGCGTCTGTAGCAGCATTTTCAGAGCGCCCGCTAGTAGTCGCTTTGCTCAGCCGTGGGTCGCTACTTCATAGCGACTCAGTCGCTGTTCAGTAATGGTGAATACATTGTGAGGAGTCGCTATTTGACCAGTACAGCGCTGTATGGGAGTGCATGTTAGCGACTGCTCATAGCGACCGACTCACACCATATTCAGGAAAAAAACAGCTGCAAAAATCTTTGGCGCTGAAAAATAGTTGTTTGAAGGCCAGAGCGCAGGAGGCGGTGTGTTTAAAGGCTGTTTTTGAACATGTATCCACCAGTAACAAAGCGAAAAACATATGGAATTACATTGTAACAACATTGTAACATTTAACACTTTAATGCCAGACCTGTAATGTCATTTCTGAGGAAATATTTAAAAAATGAAAAAAATATGAAAAAACTGCTCTTTCAATGCCAGAAGAGGTCACAGAATTATTTGTGTTTTTTTGGAAAAAAAAAACCCGTTTAAAGAGAAGAAATGGATCGTCCATTGAAATGCATGGGAGAGCGTCAGGTAGCGAGAGATCATACCTGGCGCTGTGCAAGGCTGAACGCTGGCGCAGTTCGCTGCGGCTGTAAAAATGATGAATCAGACGCTACATGGCGCTATTCCAGTCGCTCAACAGATTCTGCTTGATAAATGTGTAATTGCGTGCCGTGTCCGACGTCGACCAGCCGCTATCAGTCGCTACCTCTCATTAACCAGGCGCTACCTGACGCTATCCCTTCTTTAATAAGGGTCGGGGAGGCCGATTCATTAATAGCGCCTGTTAGCGCCAGATGAGCGACTGTAGCGTGATTCTTTCAGCGCCAGCCAGTATTCGCTGTGCTTGGCCGGCGTTAGCTTGATGACAGCAACTCAGTCGGTGTGCGGTAATGTTGAATACGGGCTTAGGGGTCGCTGTTTCACAGGTTCAGCGTTGTATGTGAGCGCCTGACAACGAATGCCTAGCTTCATATTCATTAACAAATCACGCTCCGAATTTGCTGGCGCTGTCCATTCCTTGTTTAAACCCCAGAGCGCTTGCGGCGATGGGTGTTACCTAGTTTTTAACCCCTAAACAACCATATTTTTTGAATGTAACATTATACATGTTTTTAGAATCATTTTGTAATATGAATACATTAATATCAGACCTGTTAGATCAATTCTGCACAAATTATTTTAAACATTTTTTTTTACTTAAAAATAAATCCTAACATTGCAGAAGTGGTCTCCGAATTTTTGACATTAAAAAAAAAAAAAAAAATAATTAATACCAATTAATTATGATTAATTATAGATTGCTCCATTGAAATGCATTGGACATCGCCAGGGAGCGACAGCTCATACCTGGCGCTGTGAAGGAATTTGCAGCGGCGCTGTTCGGTCCAGGCGGCTTCATGATGAATGCCGCGCTAGCCGTCGCTAGCCTCATTTTGCTTGATAAATGCGTCATTGTGAGCGCCGCCGGGCGTACTTGAGTCGGTAGTCGCCGTTAGCTACCGCTACCTGGCGCTCGTCAGACACTACCTGTCGCTAGCCCGTGATAAATAAGGGCCTAAGTATTTCTTCACTCTTCTACTATTCTCAACAGATAACACAGTACAACACATCACTGGTGGCAAACACACTGAAAAGTAGTTATGTGACAGGTGAGAGGTGGGCTTCAGTCACTGTGTCACTCACTGCACAGAAATACACGCCAGAATCTGACAGTTCAACTTGATCCTTCTTCATGTTATAAAAGGACTTGGTCTGATCATCGTCTACAAATCCCTTGGCTTTCTTATTGAGCAGGTAATGTAGGAGCATCTCTGGAGCTTTCCCCGGATACTGGACGTACCATGATGGATATGGAGTACCAGAAACCGTATAATTACACCCCAAAGATAAAGGATCTGCCTCGTAAATTGTCTGAGGTGCTGTTGTTTGGTGTATTGACTGTGCACTTAATTCTCCTGCAAAAACATAAACAATTACACACACATATATATATATATATATATATATATATATATATATATATATCATTATTAAATTCACCTTTTAATGTACCTACCCACTAGAGTGCAGCAACAAACAATGATTGCTGTGATGGTATTCATGGTTTGTGGAGGTGCTGGTATACTTAGCAGTACATGTGTTGTTATACTTATACGGTATACGCAACCACCTATCATGTGGTCTCCTGTCTTCCTGTGTCTGAAACTATCTTTAGATGTTGCATAGTTAATACATGACACATTTACACTGCCTAGGTTTAAATTTTGGGCTGTGATGGTAATTCTAAATTTTTGAAAGCCTCCCCAGTTTTTGGACAGACCTGAATTTAAAAAAACATTTTGGACAATAAAGTGCAAAATGGGGGAAAAAAAAACCTGACTTTGATCCTTGAGTGTTATCATGGCGCAATGGGTGCAGATACACATTTTTGTGATGATGAGGCACCCTAAGATGTATTTAGGACATTTGAAAACTGTTCGGGGTAATATAAATAATTATTTATAAATTATGTTTATCACATTAGTCAATTTTAAAGACCAGCACCCAGGGGGGATCGGCCCGGAAATCTATAAGATTCCCGGACAGATCAGATCCCTCCCCGCGGGGCATCCGAAATCGAGATGTACGCGGGGAGGAACCCCCCAGGAGGCCCACAAACCTTACCTCAGCCCCGTTCCATCGGCGCATGCGCGAGCCGCGGCCGCGTCTCACGCTTCCCTCTAGCAGGGCGCGCACCCACGCCGACCATGTGAATGGCCGGTGCAGGCGCGCTCCCTGTTAGAGGGAAGCGCGAGACGCGGCCTCCAGCGCTCAGAGCCAGCTGAGCTGGTATGCGCGTCCAGGCGGCCTTGGACGCGCATACCACAGCGGCTCTGAGCGCTGTGATTGGCTGGCGCGGTCACGTGGGAGCGGGGAGAGGTGAGTTTTTTGGGGCTTTCTGGGGGGTTTCAGACAGCGGGGCAAAACCCAGGATAGTCAAAATCCTGGGTGTTGGTCCACTTTAAATTGTTTTCGGTGGTCTCCCTCTTTGTGGGGAATGACAAAATGTAATTACTCCACACTTTTATACTTTGTAGGTAAATAATGACAGGTGGTATCTTCTAGCCCCCTGACTTGCTAGTAGAGATGTTTTAGCTGAAGATCACTTTATTTATTGGAAACTACTTATTTTTATTGATCAAAGTAATTGTCTGGATCAACATACGTGGAGGCTCATTCATTGCTAGCACCAGGTACCGGCAGATGAGAGTCTGTAAAGAGGCGCTCAAAGCGACCGTTAGTATTTGCTGTGATCGGCCATGGTTCGCTGTTACTGAGCGCCTCAGTCACTTCAGAATTTGATGTGTGAGTCGCTATAACACCAGTTCAGCGCTATATGGGAGCGAACGGTAGCGACTGGTCAATGTGAGCGACTCAAACCATATTCATCAAAAAAACAGCCTCAAACAGCGACGGAGCTCAAAATTGGGTCACTGTAGACCAGAGCGCCAAAAGCTGTGTGATTAAAGTCCGTTTTTGAACACATATCCATCGAAAACATATGGAATTACATTGTTATTACATTGTGAGATTAACACTTTAATACCAGACCTGTAATGACAGTTCTGCATAAAAATATAAAAAATTTAAAAAGTTTTCAAAAATGACTTTTAATAGGCCAGGAGAGGTCACACAATGATTTGATTAAAAAAAAAAATAAAGGAAACCCCTGTTTAAAGAGGAGAAAAGTAACGTACATTGAAAAGTATGGGAGAGCGACAGGTAGCTGGAAGCTGGAAGCCAGAGCGCCGGCAGTATACGCTGAGCCGCCTGTGATGATGAATCAGACGCTACATGGCGATGTTAGAGTCGCTCACCGGAATCGCTTTGATAAATGTGGTATTGCGTACAGAGCCCGACGTTCACTGTTCGCTACCTGGCACTACCTGGCGCTGCCAGTCACTACCTGGCACTATGGCTTGGTGAATAACCCCATAATGAATGCTGATGCTGCTTACCATGTGCTGCATCAGCTCTTTTGGATCTTTTGTGTCAGTGCGTGCCAGGAAGAGGAAATCTATATCAATTTCTCCTGTCCCTGGCACGTCCCCTGACAAACCCGACCAACAATCAAGACCTAGCTTTGTGCCGTGACTGCATCCCCCAATGTAAATCACTTCCCTGGCTCTCCTGCCATATTGTGACTCATGCCCGGCTCACATAGTCAATTAAGCAATTACCAGTGAGCAGTCATATTCACACATAGAAGAAGATAAATATCTAAATAAGAGAAAGGATTTATTCAGCGTGGAAGTCGTTTTTTTTTTTCAAATAAAAAGTGTGGAAGAATCAGTCTAACCATGACTATTTGAAACCAGCCCTGGTTATGCTAACTACACAATGACTTTAACCACCTTTTAAGCGATACAAAACCTGTTTGGGATAAAATGGGTGCTGATTGCACACGGGATGAGCACAGCGAGCTGTAATAAGAGAAGGTAACATGTTGTCCTGGTCTCAATGGTTGCTCCACATAGCATGCAATTTTTTAGAATTAATTTGTTGAAAAGCATCTATCGATTATGTATAATGATCCAGTTATAGAGAGGTTTTGAATGAGCCCTATAGGATCATAAGCAAGGGTACCTACTTAACAGGACCCCTACTTAAAATAGATCTCAAGCTTTCTTAAAAAGGATCAAACTGGGCAGGTCACTTGGCTTTATACAAAGGGGTTCTTTAGGTGGTAAGGAGTGAATTGCATTACTTGTCCATTAGCAGCTACATGAAATACATTTCAAGCCTTCCACATCAGACAAACATTGAATATTAAAGAAATTAATGAGGAACAAAACCAGGATTTTCATTATCCCGAGATTTGTTCCTCTCCAATAAGGCAACAAGATTTGGGATGCCTTGCTGTGTGATCGCTTTAAAAGCTCACATTTCTGATGATCCTACATCACATGTACGGGCTGCCAGCCAATCAGTGGCTCGTGCTTACATTCATCTTAGCTATGTGTGACCAGCATACCAAAAGATGAATTGAGCACGTGCCACTGCACACTCCTCTGCTAACCCGTGCCAGCCATTCAGAAATGCTTGTCATGGGTAATCGCCTCAACCGGTTTTGAGGGGGGATGCAGTCACTGCCCCATATGTGTCGTGAGATTCTTGGGGTTTCACACCAAATTGGCATGCTCCACAAAGAGGGAGTCTTCTGGTCCTAGAATCTTATGAGGCTGGTGGTAGCTCTTCTTTACGAATACAAGTATACAGGCACATGCTAGCGCTTACATTCATCTTTGCCATACTACTCTGCCCTCATAGCAGCATACCAAAGATGAATGGAGCATGAGCCCTGGCAGCTCCTCCACTGACCTGCACTAGCCATTCAGCAATGCTGGCACAGGTAGGCGCCACAGTTTCGGGTGGGCAGTTGGAGGTGGACAGGGATCCAGATGGTTGCCCTTGCATGAGCTGTGAGTTTGCCCGCGGGATGATCTTACCAGGTGATTCTGGGTATTTGACATCAGTCACATAGCAGGGCATCACAAATCAGAATGCCCCACAAGGAAGGGAGACCACTGGTCCCAGAGTCTTATAGACTCTAGGCTGGTGGTTGTTCCCCTTCAACTGTAATTATACATTTGTTATTTTTTTGTTTCCTGGCCAAAGTGTTGTGTCCAGTATGTGGGGTGCACATCCCATCCCTAAATGCAACAAATGGTCAGGGGTCGGGTGAGCATCTTAGAAAATGTATTTAAAAGGAAAGTCTTTGAACTATTAAATTAAGAACACATTATATCTTATATTGTCTATCATGTCTATATATTTTTGTGGAATATTAGAGGTAGTAATTGCTGACTCATATGCATTTTAGGAACAGATATTGTTATAAAATAATTTGCTGAACGGACTATTACTACTAATTCATTAATTAAAAAATTGTCAATATGATATATTATTTGGTTAACAGAGAAATTTATGAGAATAGATATTGCTAGGATTTATAGCTACAGCAATGCGCTTCAATTCTTCTCTGTTTCTGTTTCTCCCTTTTCCCTACATCTTAACAGGGAAGTTGGGTGACTTCCCTGGGCTCTGTCCTACATTTGAAACCCTCCTTTGGTTGGTAGATTTTCTTTTCTTCAACCAAAACTCTAGCTTGCTGCCTGTCAGACGATGGTCCAAGACCAGGATTTGGTCCTCCCTGGCCAGAAATGGCCCTCCAATGGGTGTGGCACAGCTTCTTTCTGAGTTCTCCTTCTGCTGGTCAGAGGAAGAACAGTTTTGCTGGAGGTGGTGAGCAGAGGTCATTTGGGAATACCTGCCAGTGCTGCATCTGTCCATGAGTGGATTTCCCCTTCTTTTGCTAGTCCATGATTATTGAGGTACTTTGCGGAGACATGGATTGTAGAGAGAAGGTCTAGGGAGTGACAAGAAGGTGGAAAAGCATGCCGACACAGTGGAGATTCATCATAGTGCTTATATAAGATATTGTTATTGTGTATCATGACTAAGGACCAAATGCTTTAATATGTGTTGATGGTGAAGTTATACTGAATGCAATGTTTGCTATAGAGACAGTAACCCATTGTTGTCATTAGCTGAGCAATTCCGTGGGGAGGAGGGCTTTGGCTGAGAAAAAAAAAGGCATCTTGAACCCCAATAATTTTCCAAGAATAGGGGGCAATATTATATAGCAATAATTATATATCAAGCAAAATGGACACTGCTAGATTTGCCGTTAAGGGAAGACTATCACGTAAACATGGCCCAATGAAAAAAATGCATATAAATATGCTGGATGGCAGGGGGGAGGGGTCACTTGTACACCCGGCATCAAAACATTTGCAGCTAGGATTGTTTTTTTTTCTAATGGAAGGAAAGTGAATCCGGGGGCAGGTTGATTTTCCCCTGATACACTCAAACCTGTCACCCCTGGATTTTATTCCTACTTAGAGCAGAAACCACAAGCTTGGTGTGCGTTTTATTCAGTTTGGGTGTATAAGTGACCCCTCCTCTCATTAGCCGACGTGTTTACATGGAATTTTAATATAGTAGTGCAAGTATATAGTACAACAGTTACATATACTCGTAAGGTAATTGAGGACATCCCACAAATGGACTTTCAATTATGCAATTAGTAGGTAAGATCAGATAATGATGTCATCATACAACCAGCTTCTAGATGCCTCTGTTTTGGCATCACCCTTACATGTAGTGGCCATGCAAAGCAAAGTCATAAACTGTTGTAGATCAAACATATACATGTATTCCAAAAACACCCCTTTATATAAAACAAAACATACACAGTAAGAATATCAGAATAATTATCATAAAAGATCTTACAGCAAGGCACAACTGTGGGGGTTATCAGCTATTTATATATATTGTATTATTGTTGACTACCATTCCTGAACCTGGTCTCTGCTTGGCTGACAAGTTGACAAAAAAAGCTGTGGTGCTTCTCCTGTCCTAAATTATTTACCAGCGTTGTTGGGCCTCTGCCTGGATACTGGACATACCAAAAGAGATAAGGAGAGACTGAAACTTTGCATATACATTCCGGTAATACAGGGTCACTCTGGAAGACCAGCTAAGGATCTGGTGTCTGGTTGACCAACAAACAAATTGTGTGTGAATGGGAAATTGGAAAACTAAATTGTAGGTGCTTTTTAATCTGTGGCCTGGTAAGAAGATATTATTGTTAATGAGAGCAAAAATTCTTAAAGCGGACCAACACCCTCCGTGGCAAGGGTGTTGATGGTCGCTGGCACTGCCGCTAAATTGTCAGTCTGGGGGGGCATCCAGAATGCTGGATTCCCCCCATGCACAACCCCCCAGATCTCCATAATCCTTACTATAACCTTGCTCACCCGGCAAGCGCTGCGATTGGCTGCCCTGCGGTGACGTAGGCAGTGTTGTTCCGGTGATGTGCTGTTGGCTTCCCGGTGAGGGAGTGAGGTTAAGGTAAGGTTTACAGAGGTCTGGGGCGGTTATGTGCGGGGGCAGGCTCCAGCATTAAATGCCCCCCAAACTGTTATTTAACTGTTATTTGGTCCCTACATTCTCACCATGCTCATATATTATTTGAGTGGGTGGCCTTTTCTCTAGACTGATGGCAAATGATGATCCTTAGCTGACCATTTTTTCAGAGGGACAAATTTGAGATAGTTAAATTTTGAAAGCTTATCAAATCTCTAGGAAAATGTTCAATTGTGGAATCACTGCATGATGCCTGATCAATGTTGTTGCTATCAAAAAGTAACCTAGCAATTTGTTAAGCTGTCACAATTTAGGCATTCTCCTTTACCGACAGGACTGATGAAGGTGTTAAGCAGAGGTCAAGTGGGAGTTCCTGCCAGTGACGTGTCCATCCAAAAGGCAGCCATACTGCTAGACTGTATAGCCTGTCTTTCTCTGTCTTTTTGCTGGTCCATGACTGATGAGGAGTACATGCCAAGGTGATTGTTTGGAACTCACTGTAACATCAAATCGAGTTTCCTGTGCAATAAAGGCTGTATAGCCTGTTACCAGACAGCCTACGCGATAATATGCCCCCCCGTCATTAGTCACAGTTATGCTGACATACACACTGCATTCACTGCAATGGAGTGGAATTCATGACTGGGCTAACGTTCCTTATGCCCTGCGTCATTTACCTCCCACCACCAGAATAACAAGTCCGGACCACCATGTCTTTGAAAAGACTAAATTTAATCGGCCACAGCCCAACTTATATAAACAAATTGTACAAGCAGAAAAAAGTCCCCCCTATTGTTCCGGGTCTGAGAAGCCTAGGATCCCAAGAATGAAGGGAAGGAGAGGAAACAAAATCAACATCCCGACCCCCCACCAAGCGGAAGCCAACATAAACTTGGCCGCATACCTCCTAGGCCAGGGAGCTTAATCGGGCTAACCGCCAGTGGCCAAAAATCCCCTTCCCTACCAGAACCCCAACCATCCGAATTTCTTTAACCAGAACCGTCCTGGCTGGTTTCCACTGGAAACAGCCGCATACCCTACCAACTGGAAATGCTACCTCAGACCCGAAACCCAAGAGGAGACCCGCCCAACGGCTGTGACAAATACAATCAAAAATTTCCAATAAATCAAGACTTAACATACATAAATAACAATACATTAGTTTACATACAAATTATGACGCTTCCTTTTTTTTTTTTGATGAATACATACTTCAACTCAAATAATAAATATTGAAAATACTGCGGCACCCCCAACAGGTGGAAACAGCCATATTTCAAAATTACTTTTTTACTTTTTTTTTTAATACAATAAATAACTAGCCATACTAAGCCTTTAACACATATTCCAAAAAACCCCAATGGCCCCCCCCCCCCCCAGGACTGTGGCCGAACAAACCCAACCATGACCAAAAAACAGGGCAGGCGGGTGGGACTGCTCGTCCATTCACGCCGAGGACGTCGCTTATATACTCCCCCTCCCCCCTGAGGTTACTTCCCCCCGTGACCACTTCCACATGGCTGGTCTGCCTCCAGACAGGAACACAGGCCAGTCATGTGGGCTGCCCTCCTTTAAGGGACGGTGCTTTCTAGGGCTTTGCATGTATGTTGGAACAGTTTACTCACCCCCTTACCTCACACATTGAGTGGATAAACCGTAGTCTTTCCTGTAGAACCACAATACCTGCCATTTCTTTAATCACCTTAATGATCACAACACTGTGCTCTATCAGGCCATCACATAAAGTCCCCATATTTGCCAATGCCACTTAGAAACAAAGACAAGCTAAAGTCTACCATGAGTGAATAAGCCATGCTCCTGTTTCAAAACCACCCTATGTAGTGCTGTGTGGGGTATATGTGGACCCCCCCCCCCACACACACACATACCAAAAACAAGCTGATCACCCTGTGTTTCTGAGGTAGATAGGTTAGGTTTTGTATGCAGGTGGGTGGGTAGACAGGTAGGTGGAAGAGCAAGCAGGTAGATGGCAGATAGGTGAGTGGGCAGGTAGTTGGGGACAGTAAGATAAGTGGGTGAAAAGGTAGGTATGTTGATCAACAGATAGATGGGTGGATACGTAAACACATAGGTGGGGGAGAGTCAGGTAGATGAGTATGTGGGTGGGTGGGTGGGTGGATGGGTAGACATGTAGATGCATAGGCAAGTAAGTAGGTGAGTGGGCAAGTAGATGGGTGCTACATTCAGGTTAAGTAGGTAGGTTAGGTAAGCAGGGAGAAAGGTAGGTGGGTCAGTAGGCAGGTGGATAGGTAGGTGGGTGAATGAGCAGATGTGGGTATGTGGGTGGTAGATAGGTGGGTAGGTAGGCAAATTTGTAGGTCGGTGGGCCAGTAGGAAGGTAGATAGATCTCATTCAGCCAAGGGGGATGTGAACATAAATGCAAAAACACCTGGGCAGGCATGTAGGTAGATTTGACGGGGAACAGGGAGATACGTAGGTGGGTGGGAGGTAGACAGGTGGATAGGTAGTAGGTAGGTGAATGAGGGGACAGGTAGATAGGTGGGTAGGTAAGTAGGCAGGTGGGCGAGTGAGTGGCTAGGTAGGGGGTTGGGTCAGTAGGCAGGCAGATAGGTCATGTGTAGCGAAGTAGTGATGTTAACATCAACATAAAGGCAACAAACTCTCACTGAGTGAGTGAGGAAAAATCCTCTCAATCTACAGTGTGACTGACTTGTCCCTAGCCATCTCCTGTGCTCAACATTTCTCGGCTCTGCACCGCCACCACATTCAGAACTGAGAGACGCTGCCGTGCTCCCTATCTACAGAGCATGGGGGGGGGGGCACTAGCAACAGGATCTATTGCCTGAGGCTACAGGTTTCCGCAATTCTGGATAGTTCCTTGTTGCTCAGTGGTGTAACCAAATGTAATGGGGCCCAGGTCTCGGATGCAGCTGGACAACTAATGACAAACAGCAGAGACAAATGTTGCGTTCTTTCTCTAAATGATGCCAAATGAGCACAAATATGAGAGATGAAGTAGAGGAGCAACAATGATGGGACCCCACTCATTTTGGGACCCAGTGCGATCGCACCTCCTCAAGTTACGCCCCTACTTTCTATACATCTAGTCAGTCCAATATCTATCTACTTTATCTGTAGTTCTGTCTATTACTCCAAATTATTTATCTATTCTTCTATTCTATATATTTTTCCATTCCTCTATTATTCTAGCTAGCCCTAATATATATATATATATATATATATATATATATATATATATATATATCCCTCTGTTCCATCTATCCATCCATGCTATCCATCCCTCTTTTCTCTCTAGCTCTCAATTCTGGCTGTCTGCCTTTCTTTCATCCCTCTTTTCTATATTCCCTCAATTCTGGCTGTCTGCCTTTCTTTCATCCCTCTTTTCTATATCCCCTCAATTCTGGCTGTCTGCCTGTCTATCCATCCATTCCATCTATCCCATTGTATCTATTCAACTAGCTCTCCATTCTGTATGTCTCTCTGTATTCTCCATTCATCTATCCCTTTATCATAATATATATCACTTTTCTATCTATCCATCTAGACCTGTCTACCTGGCCCTTGAGTCAGAGAGCCAAATGCAGAAACAAGGTAGGTAGCACAGTAACAACATACTTCCATCCCACATTTAATGTTGCCCCCCCCCCCCCTTCCTCAGACACAGCACACAGCTCTTAGGGGATTATTTAAGAAACAATAACACCAGGTAGGGCCACGTAGCGGCACGTAGCATTGTGTGAACGTCGGGCGCTGTATGTGAAAACCACATTTTAGCGTCACATGTATTACTAGCGGTGGCTCAATGTATAGCGGCGGCGCTCTATGTTCAGCAGCGCCATGTAGTACCTGTTGCTCAGTAGCGCTCCCACCATTCATACATTTCAATGGTGCTTCACTTGGTTGTGTTTAAATAGTGTGTTGCTAAAGTAAAGTTTAGAATGCCGACGCTGGTTGTGTGTAGTTTTTTATTGAATATGGGCTTCAGGGCCGAGTGCTGAATGCACTTAACTGGCGCTACTTATTGCTTGCTGCAGCATTGTCCTGTTATTTGATGTAGCGTAGTCTTTGGCACTTTGACCTCGGGACACCACCTAGCGTTCTCGTTGGTTCTACAGCGCCCTCCAGACATCACATTCATCAATGCTGGACAGGATAGTACAGCGACACTTGTCAGTCTGCTAAGCTAGGCCACAGCGCCAGACACCCCAGCCCAGCCGTCTACTAGTGGTCGCTTCACTACACAGACGCTCACATGGCACTACGTGGTTTCTCTTCCTTTGGTATAGACCTGCCAAACCAGCCATTCAAATACGTCTCACAGGGCAAGAAACACTCATGGTTTTACTGACTAGTCCGGGCCTGGTCTCGAGGACACAATGGACCTGGCAGCCTTAGCACACCCTGTATCAGCCAGCACATTCTCCAATAGCACTTACTGCTGCAGTGTGTGCGGTGGCTTCTGGTCCCCCTCCTCACATTAAACAGGTGACAACCATAGCCAACTGTGAGGCCTGGAGCACACCTCTGGTCTATGCCAGGTATCTCTACCAATAGGAACAGTGAGCTACAGTATACGACAAAGCAGCCAGTATCTCCACTTATAGAAGGCCAGAGGTTGCTGCAGGGTGTGCTGCAGCTTCTGGTCTCCCTTCACATAGAAATCTGTCTTGTCCAGGTGAATATAGCCAACTGTGGGTCAGAACAGCATCAGGAGAAGCTGATTAAGGAGATGTTGGCAAATGTATACATAATGCAAACCACTTTCAACCCAGCAGTTGTCTTTACTCTCCTGCCATAGCTTGCCGGAGATGGGGGACTGGAAGCTGTAGCACAGTGCACAGTGTCAGTGGACGTTGTTTAATTGGAGTATCTAGGGCCCATCTGAGGAACTCATTCTTGGGGCCACCCAGGGACAGCCAGGATGCCCCCTCTGTACCAAAGTCAAAATGGTGATGGTTAAAATTCTATGTTTTAGGCAACTCTAGGACCCCTATAAATAGGGGTTAGATTCTATGAACACACTTCCTCTGGGGTATTCCGAATTGGGATGCCCCACTCCCTGATAACCCCAGTTCACTATAGTTTATATGTATTTTTTCACATAAAAAGCACATTAAAAATTGAATGTCCATGTGCTATGTTAGCTGATGACTTTTGAATATTCAACCTGAACCTTCCTCTTTTACTAGCCTTGCTGTAGTTTCACGCAGATCCCTGCTGTAGCTTGACCTAGAAATATATACCTGGGTTCATATAAAATGCACTTGTTTTGTGCCAGGTGGGCTGTGGGATTTCCTCACCGTGTCACTCACTGCACAGAAATATGTGCCAGCGTCAGACATTGTAACTTGCTTCTTCTTCATGTGAAAAGATGTCTTGCTTGAATTGTGGTTGGCAAAAAATCCCCGCTGCTCCTTCTGTCCCAAATCATTTACCAGCATTGTAGGGGCTTTGCCCGGATACTGGACATACCAAAAGAGATAAGGAGAGCCTGACACTTTGTATGTACATTCCAGTGATACAGGGTCACCCTGAAGGACCATCTGAGCTTCTGATGCCTGGTGGACCGATTGAGCATCATTCCCGCCTAGAAATGTGTTAGATAAAGATGTGGAATTAAAGATAAGAAAAACATGGGTATTATTTTAACAAAATCACAGTTCTCGAATCCAGATAGATAGTTAGACTAACAGGGAATTTATTAGCTAAGCAGCTTGACAGACCTGTCAGTGAGAAACATAACAACATCAGTGCGACAAGCCAATCCATTGCTTATGTGTGTGAGTTAATGTAAGACATGTTCCTATAAGTAATTTGCTTTTCATCATGTGACCTGCCTAACTTCCTGTGAAACAAAAGTATTCAGTTTCTTAATATAGCTCAGTTTTTTGCTTCGTTTTGAACAGAAACGAATATGGAATATACATACAGATGGGGGAATCTCCCAAATAAGGGACATTTGTGAGGTATGGTCAAGCTTAAAGCTAATTATGGCTTGTACTTTGGGGCCTTATTTTCACAGGCAGATTGAATAGGACCAAAACCCCCCTCTGAGTAAATCCCCAGTAGGGGTATCCCAATTGACATATACTAACCTCAGTCTGGGAACCACTGGGGCATGCATGGCCCTCACCCAACATGTCTGCTCCCCTTGTAGAACTAGAGAGACTAGGGACGTCAGAGGGAGCTGAGGCATAGAAAACACTCAGTACACTGCTGCATCTTTGCTCCCTAGGGTCTGTGCGCCCCTGCTGGCAGACATACCGGGCCTGCAGAGCATACAGAGGGGGGATGGCAGCTGATTGCTGTGTACAGGGCCGGCTCCAGCGTTTTGTGGGCCCTTGTGTGACAGTGTCTTAGTGGGCCTCCTTTGTCACGTCCCTTTAATGCTCTGTAGATCTGTCATGCAGAGTGACCCTCATACCCTGTTACATGATGCCCTCCCACACCCAGCTTAAACATTCTGGGCAGCGGATCTAAAAGATACCAGGGCTGCTTGTTTCTCCCTGCGGCATCCCAAACCAGGATGCCCTGCCCAAACCAGGATGCCCCAGGGGAAAGTCAGCAGCCAGCCCTGGAATCTCTTAGGTCCAGACCATATGGGTTTTGTTACACTTTCACACTTCCCTGTTCGGGATGCCCCGGGAAGAGGGAACAAGTCTGGTTTTGGTCCACTTTAATCATCTTATCCACCTTAGAAAACATTCAGCTTATCTCTTTAGGGTGGGTAGGCCGAATGGTTACACTTGCAATAGTATATATACAGACTATGGCACATATAAAAGTAAAAGTTACCCTCTCTGTGGTAACTCTGCAGACACTGACAGCCAGCCAGTGATGGCAGCGCACCTCTTCAATCCCTCTTTGACAGGCTGTCAGCTTTACCTCTGCAATCATCACTGACCCTGACAGCATGCGGCAGGAGGAAGTCTCTGTGGCAGTGAGAGATGGCCCTGCCCCACATCAAACCAGCCAGCAAGCGCATTGGGGCAGGAGGAAGTCTGGGCAGGAGGGGGAGATAGCCCCGCCCCCAATCAAACCAGCCAGCAAGCGCATTGGGGCAGGAGGAAGTCTGGGGCAGGAGCGGGAGATAGCCCCGCCCCCAATCAATTTAGCCAGCAAGCGCATTGGGGCAGGAGGAAGTCTGTGTGGGAGGGGGAGATAGCCCCGCCCCCAATCAATCCAGCCAGCAAGCGCATTGGGGCAGGAGGAAGTCTGGGCAGGAGGGGGAGATAGCCCCGCCCCCAATCAATCCAGCCAGCAAGCGCATTGGGGCAGGAGGAAGTCTGGGCAGGAGCGGGAGATAGCCCCGCCCCCAATCAATTTAGCCAGCAAGCGCATTGGGGCAGGAGGAAGTCTGTGTGGGAGGGGGAGATAGCCCCGCCCCCAATCAATCCAGCCAGCAAGCGCATTGGGGCAGGAGGAAGTCTGGGCAGGAGGGGGAGATAGCCCCATTCACCAGTCAAACCAGCCAGCGTCTGTGCTGCGGGCCCAGTGCCGATGTACTGCACAGACAGCCTTTTTTATAGGCTGTGCTGCCTCAGTAGGCCCCCTCACTGCCGGGGTCCTCGGCAGATGCCCGACCTTGCCGGTTGCTAGCGCAGGCCCTGGCTGTGTACATGCCTCGGGATCGCCAGAGATGAGCATACAGGAACAGAGCGATGGGGGTTTCATTCTGTGAGAAATCACCATTTGAAGCTCACTTACTCCACTAACAGGAATGGTACAAAACAAAGAACAAATAGTGGTTTAACTGTGGTAAGTGCCATTTTTGACACATATATAAGGAGCCAAACTTTTTAAAAGCTCTAAATAAATGATCTGTTAAAGAGACATGTCCAGCCAGACTGTCCTTTTTGAAACCACCGGGGATGGGGAGGGGGTAATAAAAAACAGACACTTACCTTGGCTGTTATCCAGCAGGTGCTCGTCGTCTGATCACTGTGCTGGTTGCCACCATCTTTCCTGGGCTGCATGCCATCAGACCGGAAGCTCCCATGCACGGAGCGGGGAGATTGCGATCCTGCAGTATCATGCAGCCCAAGAAAGATGGCAGTGCAATGATCAGGCCGCTGGATTACAGCCGAGGTAAGTGTCTGTTTTTTATTTAACCCTCCGCCCTACTTTACTGCTAGGTAAGGGTGGCAGGGTGGGGTGATGTCAAAACAGGAAGTCTGGCTGGGATAATGTAGTACAACTTAAAAACGTATTTTGTTTAGTATAATAACTGCAAACTGCAGATCTAAGGATATACTCTAAGTACTATTTGGCCAACATGAGCTTAGACTTGACCACAGACTGGTAAATACAGGATTCCATCAGCGCGCAAGCTTGCTGAGAGGATTATAGTAGGATGTGGAGGCTGATTCATTACTAGCACCAGGTATCGGCAGAGGAGCATTTGTATAGCAGCGTTTAGAGCAACCGCTGGTATACGCTGTAAGCGGGTATTGGGCGCTGTAACAGAGCGCCTCAGTCGCTCCAGTAACCTGGCCGGTATTGATGAATGTGAAGTATGTTGGGCGCTGTATCACTAGTACAGCGCTGCAGGGAGCAAAAGGTAGCACCAGCTCATTGCGACTGACTCTCAGCGACTCACACCATATTTATCAAAAAAGGACACACACACAGCGTCTGCTCTCTAAATCTGGTCCCTATAGCATAGAGCACCAGACGATGTGTGATTAAAGTCTGTGTTTGAACACATATCCACCAGTAACAAAGCGAAAACACATGACATTGTTGTAACATTGTGACATTAACACTTTAGTGCCAGACCTGTAATGACAATTCTGCATAAAAAAAAAAAAAAATTTAAAAAGTTTTCAAAAATGACTATTTCTAGGCCAGGAGAGGTCACACAATTATTTGAGAGAATAAAAAAAATTATAATAAAACCCTGTTTAAACAGAAGAAAAGGAACGTCCGTTGAAATATATGGAAGAGCGACAGGTAAGACCTGTTGCTCTGGAACCTAGAGCGCCGGCGCTATACGCTGAGCCGCCTGTAATGATGAATCGTACACTACATGGCGCTGCTAGAGTCGCTTACCAGAAATGCCTTCATAAATGTGGTTTTGCGTACAGTGTCCAGCATTCACCAGATGCTGCCTGCCGCTACGAGGCATTACCTGGCGCTATCCCTTCATCCCATAATGTAACATGCAATGTAACAGCCACTCAGCTGTTTACTCAGCTGCTAAATGTTTGTTACATTCTCTGCTGGTTAGAGGTAGAGGCGTATTGATGAAAATATCCCCAGCCCACTGCCAGAACAGAAGAAAGATAATGTTTATCCCTTAAGTCACTTATACTTCTAAACATATGAAATGTCATAGTATTTCTACAGTCAGGAGTGGCAATAAATTGCACCTACTATTATAGTCCATTCTCTAGGTAATCTCAGCGCCTGGACACAGCCATCTTGGTGATGAATGCACAAAGCAGCAGGGATGTCACCCAACTGCAGCAGTGTGACTGTACTGGTCATTCACTCAAGTGCCCAACTGGCGCTCAGATCTATGGGGGACCCCCCCCCCCCCCCACCAGAATACGGGAGAAGGTTGCGGTGTTCAGGTAAGGGGTTTTATTATTTTAACACCCAAATTAGGTTAAATAAGTTCCTCTTAAACATGTCGGCTTAAGCAGCAGTTTTTTTCCCATTAATGTGGCAGTGGCTACCTATATTTGTAAGTATTTAAAGGTTTACGGCTGAGTAAGCCTGATAATGTTGATGGGATGATCCCAGCCTGTTGATAGATTAGCAAACTGGAAAATCTCTCTAAAATGGTGATAGTGGCCTCGATTCAATAAAGGTAGAAAAAACTTCTCATGGTAGTAAGAAATTCAATTCATGCGAAAAAAGCAAGAGAATAACACTGTTACTGAATCACTAGATAAAAAGACAATGAAAGTCAATGGCAGCTTTTACTACAGTGTAGAAAGGAGTAAACAGTTCTCTACTTTTCTCAGGAGTAAAAAAATGCCATTGACTTTCATTGTTTTCTTAGCTGGTGATTCAACAACAGTGACATTCTCAGGCCTTTTTCTCATGAATTGAATCTTTAACTACCATGAGAATTGTTTTCTACCTTTATTGAATCGAGGCCATTGTGTTAAAACTCTGCTATCTAGTTTTACATAGCTGCAATTTATCTATCAAAATCTTTACCCCAACACCCACAGATTGAGCCCCAGGGTTTAGCGCCAAGAACTCTGGGGTCTATATCAGGACAGGAATATTCTACCCATGGTCTCCATATTTTTATAAATTGTTTATTGCTATATTTTATTATACTAGTCAATTTCTCATTAAAGAGGACCAAAACCCACCCTGGAGTCTGTTAGACTTTAGCGCAGGCATACTCGCTCCTCGATCGATCGCTGTGTGAAACCCCCAGGTTGCCAGAAAACACATCTTCGTTCCCGGTCCAATGGAGCATGTGCGAGCAGCAGCCGCATCCTCGCAATCCCTTTAGCAGGGCGCATGCACACGTGGCACTTACACAAGCTCCTGAATGAAGGGGCTTGAGCAGATCCATGCACGCTGATTGGACGAGCGGCTGCGCATTCGCCATAGGGAAGAGATAGAGGAAGATAGTCAAAATCCTGGGTTTTGGCACATCTAAAGATAAGTAAGGCGATGGGTCCAGATGGAATCCACCCAAGAGTTCTAAGGGAACTTAGGTTTGTGATTGCAGCCCTTTTGACTGATTTACTTAACCATTCCCTTTCAACTGGTGAGGTTCCAGATGATTGGAGAATGGCCAATGTCATACCAATCCATAAAAAGGGGAGTAGAGAAGAAGCCAGTAATTACAGGCCAGTTAGTTTAACATCTATAGTGGTCAAATTAATGGAAACACTCTTAAAAAAACAGATAATTTCCCATCTAAAAATTAATGACCTATATTGGACCCAAAACAGCACGGCTTTACTGAAGGCCGATCATGTCAGACCAATCTTATTGATTTCTTTGACAATGTCGCTAAAGTGTTAGATGAAGGTGGTGCTGTGGATATCGCCTATCTGGATTTTAGCAAAGCCTTTGACACTGTACCACATAAGGAGCTCATAGATAAGTTATTGAAGGTAGGACTCAATCCCTGGATAGTTCAGTGGATTTCCAGTTGGCTGAGGGATCGGTATCAGAGCGTTGTTGTAAATGGTGTGCAATCTGAACAAAGGCGAGTTACAAGTGGTGTGCCACAAGGCTCTGTCCTGGGCCCCATTCTTTTTAATATATTTGTAAGTGACATAGGAGAAGGCTTGGTAGGAAAAGTTTGTCTGTTTGCTGATGATACAAAGGTTAGTAATAGGGTGGATATTCCTGGAGGTGTCTGCAACATGGAAAATGATTTAGCTTTACTGGATAGATGGTCAAAACTGTGGAAACTAGAGTTTAATGTCTCTAAATGTAAAATCATGCACTTGGGTAGAAGGAATCCCTGCTCTGAGTACCGTATGGGCAGTACTGTGTTAGCCAGGACCCCGGAGGAGAGAGATTTAGGGGTACTGATTACTGATAGCTGCAAGATGAGTGGACAGTGTAGCCAGGCAGTGGGAAAAGCAAGCAGGATGCTCGGCTGCATAGCTCGAGGCATCACCAGTAGGAAGAGGGAGGTTGTGATGCCGCTGTATAGATCCCTGGTGAGGCCACAGCTAGAATACTGTGTGCAGTTCTGGAGACCTTACCTGCAAAAAGACATTATTCAAATAGAACGTGTCCAAAGGCGGGCAACGAAAATGGTGGAAGGACTTACACTTAAAACTTATCAGGAGAGACTTAAAGAGCTTAATTTGTACAGTCTGGAGGAAAGAAGGGAGAGGGGGGACATGATTGAGACCTTTAAATATGTGAAAGGATTGAATAAGGTTCAGGAGGGAAGTGTTTTTAAGAAGAAACTTAATGATAGAACAAGGGGGCACAACCTGAAGCTAGTCGGGGGGAAGATCAGGAGCAATGTTAGAAGATATTATTTTACAGAAATAGTAGTAGATGCTTGGAACAAACTTCCAGCAGAGGTAAAAATCTAAAGTATGTGAATGTAAACATGCCTGGGATAAGCACACATCTATCCTAAGATAAAGAGTACATACAGTATACACATAAGGGCAGACTAGATGGACCGTATGGTCTCCTTCTGCCGTCAACCTTCTATGTTTCTATGTTTCACTTTTATAAAAAATGATCATAAAGTCTTTTACTTCTTGAAAGTTTTTTTCCAGGCGTAAGCTTTAGCCTGTTTTGCTGGCACTTTACAATTCTGAGGCGTTGGTGCCACCATGTGTACTTCCTGAAAATAGTCTATGTAGGTAGTAACTAAACTGTTTACTGTTTTAAAATATTGCCATTCAGACCAAATAAAAAAACTAAACTTTTCGTTTAATTTAAAAGTTATTATTTCTTTTGATTTACAGCATAAAGAATCTACCGTGTCATTGCATTTGTGTTGCCTTTTAAAGTAGTATTGTTATTTTTGAACTGTTATTTGTATGTACTGTGTCGGGGGGGGGGGGGGGGGGGCAACCATCAAATACCACTTCCTTTTTTCTAATCGTCTCAAGTACCACTTGAGTGTTAGTTATGAGTTTGTTTTAACTGTACTAATAACAACCATTTAATGTACAAAAAAACACCATTTTTGATTTGTATTAAAGGTATTTTTAGGCACTAGCTTAAAATCTGTCTTTGGCCTGATAGCTGGTGGGGTTGGGGGGGGATATTTGATACATTTTTGCCCAGGGCAATATTTTGTCTAAAACCAGACCTGCGTTAATCATGAAGGAGAAGGTGTGATGATGTGGGTGGGGTGGGGGTGCTTTGCTGGTAAATATATTGGATTTTTATGTAATTGGTATAAATCTAATATTTCTTCATTATGAATATAAAAACAAACATGGAATTGTACCACATGTTCTATCTTTTGGCAGCTCCTGTATATTTTTGTTAGAAAATGATAGGTCATGCTTTGCAGATTGCCACACAGATGCACAAGTGAAGTAATGTGGAGGCTTATTTAATACTAGCGGCACGTATCGCCATGTGAGCGCCTGTATCAAGCGACCGCTAGTAGACACTGGAAGCAGGTGTCGGGCGCTATAACCTAGCTTAGCGTGTGGACAAGTGGTGCTGTACGCAAAACCACACTTTTATACATTTTTTGAGCTTTTTATATTTTTATGTAGAATTGTCATTACAGGTCTGGTACTAAAGTGTTATTGTCACGGTGTTAAAACTATGAGGCTGATTCATCACTAACGCCAGGTAGCGACAGATGAGCAGCATTTTCAGAGCGTCCGCTAGTAGTCGCAGTGCTCGGCTGTGAGTCGCTACTTTATAGCGACTCAGTCGCTGTTCAGTAATGGTGAATACATTGTGAGGAGTCGCTTTTTGACCAGTACAGCGCTGTATGGGAGCGCATGGTAGCGACTGCTCATAGCGACCGACTCACACCATATTCAGCAAAAAAACAGCCTCACAAATCTCTGGCGCTGAAAAATACTTGTTTGAAGCCCAGAGCGCAGGAGGCGGTGTGTTTTCAAGCATCTAACAACTAGTAACAAAGCGAAAACATATGGAATTACATTGTAACAACATTGTAACATGAACACCTTAATGCCAGACCTGTAATGTCATTTCTGAGGAAATATTTAAAAAATTTAAAAATTATGAAAAAACTGCTATTTCAATGCACAGAATTATTTGTGATTTTTTTGAAAAAAAAAAAAAAACCCGTTTAAAGAGAAAAAAAGGATCGTCCATTGAAATGTATGGGAGAGCGACAGGTAGCGAGAGGTCATACCTGGCGCTGTTCAAGGCTGAACGCTGGCGCTGTTCACTGAGGCTGTGAAAATGATGAATCAGACGCTACATGGCGCTATCCCAGTCGCTAAACAGATTCTGCTTGATAAATGTGTAATTGCGTGCCGTGTCTGGCGTTCACCAGTCGCTACCTGTCATTAACCAGCCACTACCTGACGCTATCCCTTCTTAAATAAGGGCCTATGTCATTCCATGTGTTTTTGCTTTGTTACTGGTGCGTATGTGTTCAAAAACAGACTTTAATCACACAGCGTCTGGCGCTCTGCTACAGCGCCCAGCTTTAGAGCGCCGATACTGTGCGTGTGTGCGTAGTTTTTTGTTAAATACGGTGTGGAGAGACGAGTGCTGGACGCACTGAGCTGGCGCTACCTCTCGCTTGCTGCAGCGCTGTACTGTCGTTAGAGCGCCCAACACACATCATATTCATCAATGCCGTCCAGGTTACTACAACGACCGCAACGCAAGGTTACATCACCCAGTCGCTCTAAGCGCCGCTATATAGACGCTCATCTGGCAATACAAGGTGCTAGTAGTGAATCAGCCTCCACATTTATTTCACTCGTTTGATGAGTTTTGGTCCACTGTAAAGCAAACAACACAAATTTTTTCAGGGATGGATGCCAGGCCGCAGTGGAACAGGCTTGGGGGGAGCCCTAAATGATCATTGACTACTAACTAAACTGACCCAGCAATACCTTTAGGCTGATTTTAATAAAGGATGGATTTTCTGGTTGATCACAAAGTTGATCGCAAGTTGTAGCTTAGGTTTTAAGGGTTAATCTATTAACTGAATCCTTTTTTCCTTGATTTGGACAGACTGGGGAGGGTTACATAGGCTGTGATGCTGACTGAAGAAATCCATCTTTGAGTAACTGAGTTCATATAAAGCACTTCACACATTGAGTTATGTGTCAGGTGGGCTGTGGGCTCCAGTCACTGTGTCACTCACTACACAGTAATATGTTCCAGCATCAGACATTGCAACTTGCTTCTTCCTCAAGTGGAACGATTTAGCGCCAGAGTCATGGTGTGCAGAAAAGCCCTGGTGTTCTAATTGTCCCAGACCGATTAGCATTGCCAGACCTTTCTTGGGATACTGGACATACCAAAAGGGATATGGTGAGTATGAAACCTCATATGTACAATCCAGCAATACAGATTCTCCCTGGAGGACCACCTTAGATGTTGATGTCTGGCTGACAGACTGTGAATCACATGTGCCTGAAAAAAATATTAAATTCAAATTAGTAAATAATATATATATTATAATGGCATGTGGCCTGCTGTCCAGAATGACATACCTACAAATAAAAAGCCTAAAAGTAACAATTTCATAAGTGACTCCATTACACAGTATGTGTGAGTGTTAAGTGGCCTGATGTGCTTATGAGCTATATGAGGGTGCTGCATCGCATCATCTGAACCGCTGACTTCCTGTAAAAGGAAGCACAAGTTAAATGCAAAGCAATTCTGCTGCTAAGCAGTGATGTGTCTATTACTTACTGACCTGAGCCCCTCATCTAACCTTCGTCTCCATTCGCTGACCCGAACATGTCACCTAACCTTTTTCCCAGCTGATAACCCAAACTACACACCTAATCCCACCTCCCAAGCTGCTGTTCTGAACCCCTCAGCTAAGCCCCCATCCACTGACCCGAAGCCCTCACTGACCTCTCTCCCCAGCTCCTGACCCGACCCCTCACCTCACCCTCCCATCCCAACTTCTGACCCGACCCCTCACCTCACCCTCCCATCCCAGCTTCTGACCCTAACCCCTCACCTAACTCTCATCCATATCCATTGACCAAAACCCCTCACCTAACCCTCCCTAGCTGTCCAATTTTAAATTTTGCCTAGGGCCACATTTCATAGAAAACCAGCCCTGCTCACGAATGGTACACTTTCTGCAGGGGACACAGAGGTAGAGCCAATGAGGCCATTCCCTGCTGTATTCCCTGGGATTTAAACCGGACCAACAGCTTGGCACAGTTGGAAAAGAAAGGAAGAAGCCATTTTGGAGCTTCCTCTCCCAACTGACATAACTGAAATGCACTGTAACAGGAAGCCCAGATGACTTCCTGTTTGCAGGTGGCTTGCAAGCCCATGATCGGCCATCTCGTTTTTAAAATCTATCCAAGAAGGCATTAGAAAAAGGTAAATTATTTTTTATGTGCCGCAACCGAAATTAAATTGCCCCGGGGGAGGGATGCATATGAGCTGGTCTGATTTAATTCATCTTTGACTGTTGGTCCGCTTTAATACAAAAGTGCCACATTGGTTCTTTCTCTATAGATGTTTTTTCTTATAGAGGAGCAACCGTCTCCTTCGACTTGAGAGGTAGTGGTCTCCCTCTATATAGGGCATGGACCCCCCACAAGATCACCCAATATAGCTATCTCCTCCTGGAGTCCTAGCCACAGCTCTGCGCCAGGCATACTGGCATACACTTAGTCGTAACTTTTTGATAGAGGCAGGGGCGTCGCGGAGGCACTTGCTCCTTTCAGATTTACTTTACTGCTCAGTGTGGCAAAGAAAATCTGCACCGCTGGTTAGCCCACTTGGTAACCTGGAATTTTTCGGCAATCCCAGGGATTATACACAGCAGGGATGGAGAAACCCAATAACCTGAATGCCACGCTGGACTGCTTTGAAAATTCCTTTCAAAATTAATTAGCGGACTGGTAAGTGCATTTCTTTCTTTATTTTAAATGTTCCCCGTTTCCCCTTGCTCCTCAGCCTTTGATAAAGTTGCAGTGGGCAACGAAACGCGTTAGGTGGAGGACATGGGGAACGCTCTCTACTTGTTTTTTAGACACATTGGAAGGAACCATTATATCTTATACGTGCGGCCGCATTTGAGATTTTTTGGGAACACCTTCTATTCTGAATGACTGTATCCGTATTTCCTTTGTAAGTGCAATTATCTAAGCATTAAAGTGATTTTAACTTTACATACGGGGTTGCACTAGATGTTTCTTCCCTTTTGCTTCCTACATGTCTTTTTACCCCTGAGTACATCGCAGTAGAACAACTTTGGAGTGATACTATTTGGGATCTCCGCTTACTTGTATCTGCGTACACCAGAATTTACTTTCTGAAGTGCATCAGTCGTATACGCAGCTGGTAAGAGTATTTGCAAAAGGTGACGGGCATTACTCTAAGTGTGCATGCACAGTGGGACTTTCACCTCTTAGTTCATTTATGATCTTTTGGACTGAAAATATAAGCTACCGTTGCTCTGTGCCTTAATATATACACTAATGTTTGGACTTTTTTTGGAATAAGGAGTCTGGCACGTTGGAGCATCTATAAAACTATTGCCTTCGTGGTTTATTGTTGAGCGCGGTGTTTTCAATATTGTTGAGCTGTTATTTTGCAACTTCTAACAAATATCTACTGTACCTCATTAAACATAATTTGCACCTCCCCTACAGAAATGCCATATTGCATGTGCAGAGGATTTGGATTTTTACATAGAAGAAAACTATATTTGATTTAACTTTATTGGGTGCTATTGCGAAAGGCTCTGAATGCCTCTCCTAACTCCCAAATCCATTTGGGAAATGATAGATAAATGATAGATAAGGTATATCAGCACTTCTATTCAGTGGAAAGGGAAGGCCCTTGTATTTGAATACAGGTAATGGTGTCATCTGTTATTGTTATGTGTGATGACCCCCTCCTTTCTGGTAGTAGTTTATACATTGTAACGTTGCCTCTGACCGGCAATATTGCAGCTTCAGGCATGCGAAAAACATATTTCTAAACAATTCAGTTTATTTGAATGACTAATGGAAAAATATATATTTTAAAGATATACTGTGAAACAGTTTATAGTTTTTACTAAAATGTACATGTTAATGCTGCCACCCTGTGTTCAGTTGAAAGCATTACATCAAATACAACAGACCACCTTAAAGGAGCACAAAATGGGCCTATCTATATAAATATGATGGATGGTGGGAGGAGAGGTCACCTATACTCTCGGCATAAAGAAATATCCAGCCAGGCTTGTTTTTTTTTTTATTTTAATGGAAGGAAGTGGAAATTAGGGCTGACAAATTCTGTCACACCTGATAGACTAAACCTGTCACCCCTGGATTTTATTCTTACTATGTCTCAGCTGTCTCAGAAAATTTTCTCTTTCAGCATATTTTGGCTTTTATTATCATATTCTGGTTATACTTTTTACATTGATGTATTTGGGCCACTCCTCCATATAGATTGCATGCTTTATGGCTTGGTTTGATTTAACAGCTGCCATTGATTGCATAGACGGGGAAGGGGAGTGATAAGTGACTGATCTTATTACTCTTTAAGATAGTGATGTTTTATTTGTCCAATGTCATGATTAGGGGCAAGAGCTCGTTCGAGACGTTTCTGATTCAATTGATGGACATTATCAGTTGATGGTGTTTTTTACATCATCCCTCACTGAACATTTTATTGATTTTTGTTAAATGTCAAAAATTCTGTGACCACTTCTGCAATGTTAGATATTTTTTTTAAGGTAAAAAAAAAAAAAAAAAAATTTGTGCAGAATTGATATTACAGGTCTGATATTAATGTATCCATATTACAAAATGTTTATAAAAACTTGTTTATTTTTTTTTACAAAAAATATGGTTGTTTGGGGGTTTAAAAACTACTTTTAACCCATCGCCGCCAGCGCTCTGGGGTTTAAACAAGCATTTCACAGCGCAAGAATTTTTTGAGCGTGATTTGTTAATGAATATGCTGGGAGCCGTTCGCTATGGCCATTCGCTGTCATGCGCTCCCATACAGCGCGGAACAAGTCAAACAGCGACTCCTAACCCCGTATTCCACATTACCGCACACCGACTGAGTCGCTGTCAACAACCGAACAACGGCCAAGCACAGCGACTACTAGCGGGCGCTGTGAAAATACCGCTACTGCCGCTCATCTGCCGCTACCTGGCGCTATTAATAAATCGGCCTCCCCGATGATTTTGTGATATCATGGGAAGTGATTCTTACTAATGCTTCATTGGAGCTGATGAATTTATTCATAAAATGTGAAAATGACATAGTGACTTCCCTGCAGAAGGAACTGACACAAATAGAGTTGGAATTGGAAAATTATCATTCAGATGTACAATATAAGACCTTCAACATTAATTCAACAAAATGGAGAAACATATTGTGGACATTAAGAGATCTAAGTTTAAAAGAGACTCAGAGGATTACAAATGTAATTGGGTTTATAACTGGAGGAAATGTGTTCACGTCTCAGCTATACACTGAGCCACCTGTAATGATGAATCGGAGGCTAGTTAGCGCTGTTATAGTCGCTCACCAGAATCGCTTTCATAAATGTGGTTTTGCGCACAGCGCCCAGCGCTCACCAGGTTGCTTCCTGCAACTACGAGGCACTACCTGCCGCTATCCCTTGATGAATAATCCCCATAGTACCTGGCTGTGTGCTTTTCTGATGCTGAATTAGCATTGTTATCTAAAGGTTTATCATTCTTCTGCACTTGTCATTCAAATTTGTTCTCGACTATTTGAGATTTATTCGGCATTAACTGTGAAAAACATTTTTTTAATCCCAATGATTTGAGTGAGGAAGATTTGTTTTGCTCTCAACCAGTTTCAGGATATGGTTGAAAAAGATTTGATCGAACTCTCTAAACGGGTGTATTGTACTCCATTTAGTTCAAACTTGTCCATTCAGAAGAGATCTGCATTAAGCTCTTGCTCTTAAGAGCAATAAACAAATAGAGATCAGAAATGCTGATAAAGGCAGATGCATTGTTATCTTGGATCGCCCCATGTATAAAAATCAAACGATGTGCCAATTGACAGACCAAGGCCCTTATCCATCAAGCGATAGCGCCAGGTAGTGTCTGACGAGCGCCATGTCCCGCCAGCTAACGTCTGCTACCGACTCAAGTACGCCCGGCGTCGGCCACAATGACGCATTTATCAAGCTAAATGAGGCTAGCGCCGGCGAGAGCGACGGCAAGCGCGGCATTCATCATGAAGCCGACTGCAACGAACAGCGCCGCTGCTAATCCCATCACAGCGTCAGGTATGACCTGGCGCTACCTGCCGCTCTCCCATACATTTCAATGGCAGACGCTGCAATGATTGTTTTAAGTGTTTTTTGTGTTCTTTTCTTTGGCACAAAATTCAACACATGTTTATAGTGATATGTTTTATTAATCTGGCTGGTTATTTTTATGTTTTTGAAGTTTTTATTATTTTTGACAATGTAATGTTGTGAGTGACATGGGAATTGCATCTCCTCCAACCAAACTCATTGGCATCAAAATCGCTTGTTTTCACCACAAACGGGGCTTGTAAAGCTATTTTGTAGCCTGTCAGGTTGGGCGGTCACGTTCGCTCTTCGAAATTGTCAGCGCCCAAGCTATTCGGCAGCCCTGTCCTTGATGAATCTGTGTTGGTCAGAGTTTGTGCAGTCGCTGTTTTAATTCGCTATGTGGCGGCGCGAGCGGCGCTGTGCTTCGCTGCGCTGCGTTGTGCGGCACTGTGCTGTTCATACATGTGCCCTTCTGCCATTTGCAAGGAATTCACTTCCCGCGACCCCAGTCGTTGTTAATGAATACACTGTAGTTGTGAGCGTGCCTGGCCACATATTGCAGGATTAACATTCAGTCGTACCAGCTCATAACAACCCGTTATGCATTCTCATGTGTGCCACATTATCATGTAGTTGTCTAGGTTGATTTTGTGATGACTTTAGGAAGGAATAAGATTTGTATATTTAAGCACAACTTGGTTTGCTTTATAAGGACCTATGCATTACAGTATGTAGAACCCCCTGCTAAATCAAGCTAATAATTCGTGGCGCCTTGGGCCCTAGCTTGTTTTCAAGCGTCATTTTATTTTTTCCACCACTTAGCTTGCACATAGCTGATATTAGCTTGTCCCTGTTGCGCGCATCTTTGTTTTTGAATTTTTAATCACAGTTGCTTGCGTCATATCCGGTTCCGGTATCCTCCTTTGCGTTTCAAAGCCACCTAAAGCTAAAAATGTCTAGCGCTTATGCCAATAGCTTGTTTTCAAGCGTCATTTTAGTTTTTCCGCCACTTAGCTTGCACATAGCTGATATTAGCTTGTCCCTGTTGCGCGCATCTTTGTTTTTGAATTTTTAATCACAGTTGCTTGCGTCATATCCGGTTCCGGTATCCTCCTTTGCGTTTCAAAGCCACCTAAAGCTAAAAATGTCTAGCGCTTATGCCAATAGCTTGTTTTCAAGCGTCATTTTAGTTTTTCCGCCACTTAGCTTGCACATAGCTGATATTAGCTTGTCCCTGTTGCGTGCATCTTTGTTTTTGAATTTTTAATCACAGTTGCTTGCGTCATATCCGGTTCCGGTATCCTCCTTTGCGTTTCAAAGCCACCTAAAGCTAAAAATGTCTAGCGCTTATGCCAATAGCTTGTTTTCAAGCGTCATTTTAGTTTTTCCGCCACTTAGCTTGCACATAGCTGATATTAGCTTGTCCCTGTTGCGTGCATCTTTGTTTTTGAATTTTTAATCACAGTTGCTTGCGTCATATCCGGTTCCGGTATCCTCCTTTGCGTTTCAAAGCCACCTAAAGCTAAAAATGTCTAGTGCTTATGCCAATAGCTTGTTTTCAAGCGTCATTTTAGTTTTTCCGCCACTTAGCTTGCACATAGCTGATAATAGCTTGTTCCTGGTGCGCGGAGCGTTTTTTTTTTTTTTTTGTTATTTTTCCCATGTCGCTTTGGTCATTTCCGGTTCCTGTTTCCTCCTTAGCGTTTCCACAATGCTGCCCAGACGCAGAGTGATGCGCCTCCTCAGCTCCTCCTCCGACTCCGACCCCACCACCCCTCCCCCACCTCCGCCACCTACCTCACCTCCCCCACCTAGCACCCCTCCCACCCCTTCCCCTCCTGGCCATGGGAAGAAAAGGCGCTTCCGGGTGGATAACCGCGTTAATGGCCAGGTGGTCAAAGTGAGTATTTGGTTTGTGTATTTTTTGCCTTAAAGTTGCAGAACACACAGGGGGGATTGGCCCTGAAATTTCTAATTTTTCAGGCCCAATTGGATCACTCCCCGTGGGGCATCCCCATTCTGGATGTCCTGCGGGGATGCCCCCCCCTGGAGGGCCATAAAAATTACCTCAGCCCCGTCCCATCTGTGCATGCGTGAGCTGCGGATGCCTCTTGCGCTTACCTCTAGCAGGGTGTACCCCTGCGCAAGACATTTTTTAATGTTGTGTGCAGGCGCACTCCCTGTTAGAGGCAAACGCCACATGCGTACTTTGCCGCGCAGACCCAGCTGAGCTGGTATGCACGTCCAAACGGCCTTGTATGCGCACACCACAGCGGCGCAGAGCGCTGTGCTCGGCTGGCGCAGTCACGTGGGAGCGTCCTCAGTGGTGTATTTGTGGCCTTCCAAGGGGGTTTCAGACAGCGGACCACCCACAATTGGTGTGGCCCCCCAAAGTGCACACAAACCCAGAATAGTGATAATCTTGGGTGTGGGTCCACTTTGCTCGGGTCTCTGTATAACTGTTTATGCCATTGTTCTGATGTCATGTATTGATTTGTGTTTTTTTTTCATTTCTCATAGGACTTCTGCGTGGCACAGTACGACTATGCCCGTGGGGGAAAAAAACGAATTGCCATGGAGGTGAAGGCCACAGTGTCCCGGCGCTTCCACACCGAGCTCTCGATCCGAGCGATACAGCAGAAGTGGTCGGACTTTAAGCGCCGGGACCCTGAAGGCGTGTACCGCCTATATGATGCCTACGCATCAGGTAAGTTAAAGCTTATGCTCTGTTTATAGTTTTTGCAGAATCATCTGCTAAGCTGTGTCCATTTGTGCTCTTTATATTAATTATTTTCTTTCACCCCCTCAACACAGATAAGCGTCCTCCCCTGGGGAAACGTGGGAAGGGATTCCTCCCCCGAACCAGGCAGGTGGACTCGGGGGAGTCATCGGGGGAGGGTCCCTCCCGCGGGTCTTATTTAGAGGACCCAGGGGAGGAAGGGGATGACGCCCCAGAGGAGTGTGCTGCTGGGGGGCTGGCAGGATCAAGCCTCAGCTCCTCACACTCTGACTCTGAGGAGTCTCACCAGGCAAGGGGCCACTCTCAAGTGGGGAGTCCAAGTGGGGTGGGAGAAATGGACTCGCCCACACTCCCTGAAGGAGCAGGGAGTGAGAGGGAGGAGGGTGGCCCTTTGCCTGGTGGATCTTCCGACCAGAGTGTGAGGAGCCGAGGCTCCCCGCCTCCTCCTCAGAGCCCTCCCTGGGCTTCAAGTGGCGGTTCATCCCCTGGTGAGTGTCCTTTTTTTAATTGTTAGTCTGTGACAGGTTTCATCTTGCAATTTGTACTTAGCCCTTGCCATTCCTCTCTAATTTGTAGGGCATCATATAGGCGGCACCTCCATGGCCTTTTGGAGAAGCATTCTCCACGGGCATAGTCGTGGTAAGTGTTTGTTGTTATCCATCACATTCCCTATGTTATGACATTCATTAAAGTGGACCCACAAACATTGTTGATAGTGCTTTGATTCTCGAAGGTTCCCTGAAAAATCACATCCCTCACCCAGGGCACCCCCCCAAAAAAAAACCCCACAAACTCCTTACCTCTTTGGGGGTTGCAGAAGCCACCGTCCCAGCCTCCTGTGTGCCACTCTAGATGTGTGTGCGCCTGCGCTCTGTTTCCTAATGGGCTGCGCGTGCGCACACACTGGAGGAGTGATGTGTGGAAGGCAGCGGCGGCGGAGTACGTTGTCTCACTCAAATTGTGGTGCTCTGCCAAAGCGGACCAAAACGCAGAATTGGTGCAATCCTGTGTCTTGGCCCACTTTTAACAGACACATGTTTCCTGGTCCATTGTCACAGCTGGTTTGATAATGTACCTTAACCTCACAAACCCCACTACAGTGCTAGCCAACTGGCAACCACCCCTATGTTTCTGCCCACACCATGATGGTTGTTCTCATTTCTTTTCTTGGGTTAAGTTGTTCCCGCTAAAACATGTGGCACACTAGTAACATTAGCCAATCAACTGCTAATGAGTCCTTTACATAGCACTGTCTATGTTATTTGCACATTATCTTTAGGGATACATGTTGCAACCATAACTAATTGACATTAACTCATGGACCAGGAAATATGCTAATTTTGGTCAACCTGTATGTAACCATGCAAGCCTTTGTTTTTTCAGACTCCATAACCAGATGGATGTCAAATAGTCAGGTGTCATTGGCCCACTAATTGTGTTTTTGTCTTTTGCTTTCTGTTGACAGATGTTGCTACGCAGACGGAGCCAGAAAACCTCCTCCCCACCCCAGCTCCAGGGATGGCCAGCAGCATGGGCCCCCGCCACAGCTGCGATGGTGAGTACATCCCACTTCATATGCCTAAAGACTTGTGAAACCTATGTCTTCTAGTCACATCTGCAGACATTTAAAATGTACCTATGTGTTAATTTCACACACATCTAGATTCCATGTGTTTGTACAATAATCCAACATGCCTGTCTGCATGCTTGATTGTTGCCTCACATTCTTCATTTGGCCACATAGAGACTATTTGTGCCTTAGACACAACCAAATGGGCCGTATTAGGTCTGGACCTCTAACATTATAGGGCAAACTCGTTTACTCGTTAGGACTTAGGCCCTGATGTTTGGCTGTGACTAAACACAAAAATGGACACACTGGGACTTATACCTTCTTTGCTTCCCAAGAGTTAAAGTGGAACAACAACCAGGATTTTGACTTTCCTGGGTCTTGGTCCACTACGGTGGGGCACCACTGATCGTCACCGCTGTGTGACAACCCCCTGAACTCACTTTTCCTCCAGCAAACGTACAAGCCGCGGCAAAGTGGCTCCTCCTCCGCCTCCCGCGCGTCCCTTTTTATGCGTGAGTGCCTGCGCCGGCCATTCACAGACGGCCGGCGCAGGCACGCACACGTCTAGAGGGGCGCCAGGGAGGGCCCGGCGGCCGTGCCCCACCGAAACTGAGGTAGGGATTTTGGGGTGTTGGGGGGGTTTCACCCCGAGGGACATCCGCGGGGAGGGAGCTGATCGGGCCGGGAATCAGATAGATTCCAGGGCCGATCACCGGTGGGTGTTGGTACACTTTAAGAGTAAATGTATGCTTGGGATGTGTTGTTCACATTCCTGCCAGTCAATAGTACTCATATCATGTTAACAAATAAGCGCACAGTGGCCAACAATGTTAATGTGAGTGTCACCTAATTGGACACACTGACATTACATTGCTACATCTGTGTCTGTTGAGGTCACATTCAATTTATTAATAAATTGTTGTTTCTACATCTCTACAGCTTGTGAAAACCAGCATCGCAGACTGTGGCGGGAGATCAGGCTCCTGAAGCTGATGCTGCTGGCCAAGAAGAGGCGCCGGCGGCGTCGTTAGGGTGGGGGGAAGGCTGGCCTGTTGACGCCCTTTGTTGGGCAATGTTGGCCTTGTTGGCCATGTTTTAAAATTAACATTTTTGATTAACATCATTACAGTGTGGTGCCTTGCAAAGCATAGTTTAACTGTCTCAAAACCCATTTGTGTGTCAATTTAGCCATTTCATGTGTTAACCATAGTAAGCTATGGTCTCAAATGTGTGGCCTAAATTTACAAATACATTGACATATCTAGATCAAGATACTCATCCCTGACTGTGTTATTAGCTAGGTCTTAGGAAAAACACAATTTAGAGGTGGGTTAAGCAAATATATTTACAGAAACAAAAACAAACAAAATTAATATTCTTGGCTGGGTGGCCGGGGAGGTTGGGAGTCATTGCTAGGGGCGGTGTTGGGGGACAACAGTGCAGTAAAAAATATAGACTGCTGTTGTATGAGCTGTTGTATCAACAACAAAGTTTGGTCCTGCCGCTGTATCGCTTGTTGCTGCTGCTGTATAGAATCTTCAATTGCATTGGCCAGCCGACCAAGTTGCTGGTTTTGTTGAAGGTTATGCATCAACAGGTCGATCTGGCGCTGCTGGGCCTCATGTTGTTGCTGACACATCAGCACCTGCTGTTCCAACGCCGCAATGCGCTCATTAGTTCCATCACGCGGCTGTTGGCGACTGTAGTCCTCCAGCATCCGGACCCCTAGCTCATAAAAATCCGCACTGGTTGGTGCCACACCTCCTCTTGCTGTGGTTTGAGGCTAACAAAATAGAAAACAACATTTTAGTCAAACCGAACCAATGCAGGTATGCCCCTCAAAATAATTTGCCCAAACAGTCACTATACAACTTACCCTTGTCTGAGCCTCGGAAGCTTGGCCACATGGGACTTGGGAAGAGGTCCCAGCTTGGGGTTCTGGTTCCGCCTCCTGCCAAAACGACAAAGAAAGGAAATGTGACATGTTGCTTCATCCACTACCCACGAACATGCCAATGTGGTTATAGGTCGTCTACATCAGCCATGTTACCTGCGTGTCCTCCGGCACAGGTAGGCTCGAGGTATCGCTGCCAGAGAGTGGCAATTCAACATCAGAGTTGGCATATGCTAAACAGGAAAGTCAGGTTAGTAGGTCAGTGGACCAAACTCAAATGTTACCTGGCTAGGCTATCGAGGCCATACCTCCACAAAGTGCAAAATTACACACTAGACCAAAGGTATCTGTTAAACTCAGATTGTTAACATGTATGTTAGAGGACTAAGAGGCATTAATTTTTGCAAATAAGATCAGACACATTGCTTAAATTACACATACCCGCAATATCCCACATGTCTGGAGTGGGGCCCTCACTCGACCTTGGACCTTTAAAATACATGTGGACACACAAGTTGCCAGAAGCAAGTGCAACAAAAGTAGAGCCAAAATACAGACTAGAGCAAGGCAAAACAACTTACCCTCATCTCTGGCAGCCTGAACTTGAGGGGCCCTTTCTGGACAGCCACTTCCGATATTCGGGTCAACTAAAAAACACAAGTAATGGCTCTAAATATTCATCAAACTACTACGGTGAATGTTTGTCCAAAAATATGTCCTCCAAAATACATTGGTAACACTCCAATAACTAATAGACTGACCCTGGGGAGGGAAGAAGCACTCCCAAGAGGCATCTTCAAGTTGACAGAGCAAACATGTAGATTATTAGACTAACCAAATTGAACCAGTGTAACAGAAACAGCATAAAGGATACATTATGTATTGCTATACACACCAACAGGGTCCTGTTGACCTGCAACATCGGAAGTGGGGTCCAAAGATGAACCAGTCACTTGGCCTACCAATAAAAAAGAGGAATGAGACACATGCACTTGGGTTAAAGTGGATAAAGCAAGGTGGACACATGCACTTACCGACATCCAAAGAGTAGCTTGGATCCTGAGGAGATGCTGGGGCCAATGGCGTGGGAGCTAGGCAAAAATCAAGCAAACATTGAGCCATTGTTAATGTGCGTGGAAAAATACAACATGCATTAAGGTGTGTGTGAGCAGCTCATCCACTAATATTCACTAATCAAGGCCAGTGTGGCTTCCACATTTATATGCAGATATATGGCCACACATCTCTGGCTTCAAACATATCTACACATGTTAGGGCCTTGTTAGTTAGTTGCTGTGAGTGTTACAGTGGGCGTGAAATTAGGCCGCAGGTCCATATTATTAATACTCCACAGTGCCCCACTCGATTGTTGGAGCTGCTCCCACACCCATTTGTTCCCCAAACAACCAGCACCAAAATTAGTGGTAAATACCTTCAATGGCAGACTGGGTTAGCCTTGAGGTTGCTTGAAGGGCAGGAGTTTGGGTGTCCTGAGGCACATCCCGGACAGCAGCATGTGCACCTATGCAGAAAGCAACAGACAGGAAAGTAAAAAATGTATGAGCTCTAATGTACTACTTCACAGGTCCTACTGTTAGTTGGTCAGAAAGACAAAATGCTAATCACATACATTAACAGTAGCTTTTCTAAAAAGGCAGAAAATATGTACCTTCAGTCCAACCTGTGGTGTCATCCCCAGGATCCACACCCTGCAGCCGAGCCAGTGGAATTTTGGCCTTCAGCATCTCCTCATACGGCCTGTAGGTACTCTTTGGAGCCTGGATGGTCCCACTGTCCACATCAAGATCGTGATTCATCTTTTTCATAAGGGCCCCTCTCAAAGTGTAGAAGCGTTTCCTGCAGGATGGGCCACTACGTGGGTGTTGAGCAGTGCTACTAAGCTCCACACCAATGGCATTCCACAGTTTGCTTCTTTCTTGTCTGCCTATGGACTTGCTTTGGGAGCCAAAGAGTAGCTCCCATTTAGCAAGGGTAAGGCGCACAAGATGATTATTCTCAGCCAAATTAAATTCAGGCTCCCTCTTGGCACCTGGGCGCTTAGCCTGGGGTGCTGCCCCACCTTCAGGCTGGGCCCTTTTCCGTAAGGGAGGTCTGCACACAGCACCCACCAAACTCCTACTTGGGCCTGCTGTGGCCGGCAGATGTCCTGAATTTGGCTCCATCCTGTAGCTGCACACACACACAAATACACACCCAACAAGCACGCATGCAGACTACAGAATGGCATCGCAATCTGTTTGGGTTGGGCAGGTTTTATGTGCTCTAACAGCCAATCACAAACCAGTCCACTTATTGATTCACACATACAGCCCAGTTCCTTCTACCCACACCTCCACTGCACTGACTGAAGCATGTGTGTTAGCCAATTAACTCATTACAGACCTCATTAACCAAACAACACACACCCAAATACAACAATGGACTGATGTATCTGAAACCCTTGTGACATGTGGCTAGCCTAACGGCTATTTAAATAAACAGCAGCTTACCTTTCATTAGCCCACCACTGAATTTTCGCCCATGTCCGTTAATTCACGCAAGTTTCGGCTCACGTACGCTAGTAGCGCTACTAGCGTGCGCGTGCGCACTCCGTTTCACGCACACCTGGGTCGGCTAATTGGCGCCCGGAAATAGCAGAGCAACGCAAAAGGCGGCAAAGCGGACCTGTCCTTTTTGAAAGAGAAGTATAAATGGAAGGAATTTGCAATCTTCTGGTATTCTTACACTGTGGCAAAGGCTGTGGTGTGGTGCGGTGCTTGCTTGCTTCCCTTAGCTCATTTGAGCCTCTGTCTGGGTTCTGTCCTCACTCTCTGTGGCTTGTTGGGTGATTTCTGACATCAGTGCTGTTTCTTTAGGAGCTTGTTTTTGGTGGCATATGCAAATATTGTGGAGCATACAGCAAGTGAGGCTTGATTTTGGGGCCTTTTGTGGGCTGTGCAGCAACTCCCCTCTTGGTTGTGCCTAACTTAGAAAGCTGTTTTTCAGCAGGCTGGTGGTTTGGATCACTATAGTTCTGGTTTTGTGGTGAGCTGCATTGTAGCGGGTGTGTGTGGAGTGTGATTGTTTGTGTGTGTGTGGTGTGTTTGTGGTTTTTGTTTTTGTTTTTTTGATTTTGTATATATCTTGAGTGTGTGTGATGGATAAGAGGGTGATGTATGGTGTCTGGGTGGATGTATGTATGTGTATGCTGAAAGAGCAGGAGGAAAGGGAGCGGGGTGTTGTGAGGCTTAGGGCACCCCGCTCCTTTGCAATCCGCCTTTCAGTATGGGACTTAAGTGACGAGCAGATCAGGAGCCGCTTCCGTCTGAATCGTGCTGCACTACAGTCCCTATATGATCAGATTAAGCACAAAATCAAGCCATCCACCAAACGCACTCAATCCATTCCAGGCATAGTACGCCTGTGTGCCACGCTGAATATTTTGGCACGAGGGACCTTCCAGGCAACCTCCGCCATCTTCAGCGGGATAAGCCAGGCTACTATGAGCCGCATACTAATCCAGGTAGTTCTGGCCATTTGTGATTTAATCCCAATTTACATCAAGTTTCCTGAGGATGAGGAAGAGGTTGCCAAAATAAAACATGCTTTCTATCTGATGGGAGGGATCCCGAATGTGCTAGGGTGCGTTGATGGTACACATATCCCTTTCCGCCCTCCCCGTGCACAGGAGCTGTATTACAGAAACCGAAAGCAATTTCATTCCCTTAATATCATGGTTGTCTGTGACCCAGACATGAGGCTGCGGGCGGTGAGATCGGGGTTCCCCGGCTCATGCCACGATTCTTACGTCTTGCAGCGGACAGTCCTGTGCCGGAAGTTTGAGAACAACGAAATGCCAGCTGGCTGGCTACTGGGTAAAAAATTAACCATGTCAATGTATTTTGTAACAAATATGTGGCCTAGTAAGCCAAATTCTAAAAAAAAAAAAAAAACATGTACTAGTACTAATTGCTGTCTCTCTCCTTGTGTTTTTTCTACAGCGGATAAGGGATATGGGCAGAGAACGTGGGTCATGACTCCGGTCAGGAGCCCACGGACCTCTGCCCATGAACGCTACAATGCAGCACATCGCAAGACCAGAAGCATTGTGGAAAGAACCATCGGCCTGCTGAAAGCACGCTTTCTCTGTTTGGCACGGCCAGGAGGAGAGATGCTCTACAGCCCACAGAAGGTCTCCAAGATCATCCTTGCCTGCTGTGTGCTCCATAACATTTGCATTTGTTACCGAATTCAAGCCCCCGAGGAGACAGCACTGGTGCCAGAAATCCCCAACCTGCCCGCAGGAAGAAGTGAGGACACCCAGACTGGCGATGAGCTAAGGGAAAGGATGATCACTTCCTTTTTTGCGGTAAGCTAACTACCCTTCACTCTAATGCAAGTACTGCACTACTGGGTAAATGTATTTGACCTCCCAACAAAATGAGAAAAAAAACACTCTAAGGGGGGTGTAAGATGACCCAAACCACTCTAAGGGGGGGTGTAAGATGATCCAAACCACTCTAAGGGGGGGTGTAAGATGACCCAAACCACTCTAAGGGGGGTGTAAGATGACCCAAACCACTCTAAGGGGGGTGTAAGATGACCCAAACCATTCTAAGGGGGGGGTGTAAGATGACCCAAACCACTCTAAGGGGGGGTGTAAGATGACCCAAAGCACTCTAAGGGGGGGTGTAAGATGACCCAAACCACTCTAAGGGGGGTGTAAGATGACCCAAACCACTCTAAGGGGGGTGTAAGATGACCCAAACCATTCTAAGGGGGGGTGTAAGATGACCCAAACCACTCTAAGGGGGGGTGTAAGATGACCCAAACCACTCTAAGGGGGGTGTAAGATGACCCAAACCACTCTAAGGGGGGTGTAAGATGACCCAAACCATTCTAAGGGGGGGGTGTAAGATGCCCCAAACCACTCTAAGGGGGGTGTAAGATGACCCAAACCATTCTAAGGGGGGTGTAAGATGACCCAAACCACTCTAAGGGGGGTGTAAGATGACCCAAACCATTCTAAGGGGGGGTGTAAGATGACCCAAACCACTCTAAGGGGGGATGTAAGATGACCCAAACCACTCTAAGGGGGGGTGTAAGATGACCCAAACCATTCTAAGGGGGGTGTAAGATGACCCAAACCACTCTAAGGGGGGGTGTAAGATGACCCAAACCACTCTAAGGGGGGGGTGTAAGATGACACAAACCACTCTAAGGGGGGGTGTAAGATGACCCAAACCACTCTAAGGGGGGGTGTAAGATGACCCAAACCACTCTAAGGGGGGTGTAAGATGCCCCAAACCACTCTAAGGGGGGTGTAAGATGACCCAAACCACTCTAAGGGGGGTGTAAGATGACCCAAACCACTCTAAGGGGGGTGTAAGATGACCCAAACCACTCTAAGGGGGGGTGTAAGACGCCAATATTGGTTATCAAGTAATGAATTTTTTTTTTTCAGCGAAAACACAAATTTAAAGATATATACTAACTTCACTTTTTTTAATTTTTCAGGCACCCCGAGATGCACCCTGATCAATCATTTCATTTTCACAAACTTTACTAAACTTTCCTTTGATTTCTAATTTCTGTTGGACTTTTCATTTTCATTTTCATTTCTGTTTTAATTTTAGTTAATTTTTAGTGTAAAAATAAAAAAAAATATATATATATACATGTGGCTATGTGTTTAATTCTGTTGTAATTTTCCTTTTCATTCTAATTCCTATTTTAATTTTCCTTTTCTTTCTCATTTCTGGTTTTATTTTCCTTTTTTTTCTCATTTCTGTTTTTATTTTCCTTTTCTTTCTCATTTCTGGTTTAATTTTCCTTTTCTTTCTCATTTCTGTTTTTATTTTCCTTTTTTTTCTCATTTCTGTTTTTCTTTTCCTTTTCTTTCTCATTTCTGGTTTAATTTTCCTTTTCTTTCTCATTTCTGGTTTAATCTTCCTTTTCTTTCTCATTTCTGTTTTTATTTTCCTTTTTTTTCTCATTTCTGTTTTTCTTTTCCTTTTATTTCTCATTTCTGTTTTAATTTTCCTTTTCTTTCTCATTTCTGGTTTAATTTTCCTTTTCTTTCTCATTTCTGTTTTTATTATATATATATATACATGTGGCTATGTGTTTAATTCTGTTGTAATTTTCCTTTTCATTCTAATTCCTATTTTAATTTTCCTTTTCTTTCTAATTTCTGGTTTAATTTTCCTTTTCTTTCTCATTTCTGGTTTAATTTTCCTTTTCTTTCTCATTTCTGTTTTTATTTTCCTTTTCTTTCTCATTTCTGTTTTTCTTTTCCTTTCCTTGCTCATTTCTGTTTTTATTTTCCTTTTCTTTCTCATTTCTTGTTTAATTTTCATTTTCTTTCTCATTTCTGTTTTTCTTTTCCTTTTCTTTCTCATTGGTGGTTTAATTGTATTTCCTTTTTCTTTAAAAAATAAAAAAAAAATAAAATACATGTGGCTATGTGTTTAATTGTGTTTTAATTTTCCTTTACATTCTAATATCTGTTTTAATTTTATTTACTTTTCAACACAAAATAAAAACTAAAAAAAGTAAAGAAACATGTTGCAATGTGTTTTATTCTGAAGGTACTTGATTCCCAGCCCACAGCAAAGCAAAGCGCAGGCGCTGTGTTGAATAGCGTGGTCAAACTGACTGACAGCGCCTACAAAGCTGAGGTCCAACATCATATTCAGCAATGTAGGCGTTGTTCCCAACAACGCCAGGTAGCGACTGAGGAGGCCTGCTATAGCGAATCGCTACCGCCCGCGGCTGACGCTAGCGGCGCTCATAGCGCCATACTTCAGTCGCTCATCTGTCGCTACCTGGCACTATTGATGAATCGGCCTCCAAGTAACTTACAGCCGCCTTAAGAAAGACCCTACTAGAGACTTTCAAGTAGTATTAAAACAGCTAATTCAGGAGGGGCTAACATTAGAAGCCAATCACTCAAAGTATGGTGGAATAACTGGTACCCGCTACCTGGTCCCTCACCTTATTTGCCCAGTCTTTCACCACCTCCCCAAGGTCCACAAGGATCAGTGCCCACCTTTGGGACCTCAGATTGTGGCTGGTATTGGAGGGATTAATGAAAGACTTGGCCAATGGTTGGATTACTACCTACACCCATTGATGAGGCAGTTACCAGGTTTCCTGCAGGACTCTGGTGGTGTGCTACGACATTTATCAGAGCTCACGTGGGAAAAAGATTTTTTATGGATTTCCTGTGATGTCATAGATCTGTATTCAATAATTCCCCATGACTTAGCACTATGTGCATTGTATTATCATTTTACAAAATACTCAATGTACTAAGATTTCATCATCTACTTAATTCTAGTAAGAGAGTACTTGTTGGGTCACAATTTTTTTCATTTTGGGCTTCTACCGCCAAAGATGCGGGGCCTCTATGGGAGCGCTATTTTCACCCTCCCTGGACAACCTCTAGATGGGAAGAGTTCCCTTCGAGAGTTTATCATTTATTTTAGAAGATATTTTGATGACCTACTCTTTATTTGGAAGGGGGATTAACAAAGGGCACAAGAGTTTATTCAATATCTGAATGTTAACGCTATGATCCATTTCATTCCTTGATCTCAAATTGAGTAGCAATCAGAGTAAAATTGAGATATTGCGAGCAGAATCATACTACCCCACCACACTATTGGTGGGTATTTGGGTATTGAAAATTAAAAACGGCTCATCTGAATGGCATCAACACCTGTTCCCTTGCAGTTGGTGGCAGCCATGGAGAGACTGACTGCTAGATTAGGGCTAGATTTGTGCACTGTATTTATTGACTGACTAAGCTGTCACTCATGCTTGGGGTGGCAGCTTAGAACGCACCAGGCGGTAGGCAGTGGGACAGATGGCCAACGCCGGTTAGGTAAGCCTTGTTTTGTATTTTAATGCCCATCCGGTTCAGCACTGGGCTGTGGGGCAAATTATGGTTCCTGATGATTCCACCCTAGCCTTCTCTGCTGACACAAAAGTTTTCCTGTCGGGGAGCGGTGGTTAGAGTGGAAGAATATTGGACCTGAGTATGGGGTGATATACCATTTTAAAGTGGACCAAAACTGGGATTTTCACTATACTGGGTTTTGATCTGTCCCCATGGGGCACCCTGGATTGGCATGCCCCGCTGTCTTACCCTCCCCCCCCGGTCAACGGATTTATTTACCTTTCCTGGAGCCTACGTCGTAGGCACTGCTCTTGTACAATCAGCTTCTGTTAATGTGCAACTGGAGAAGATTAATCGAATCCCAGCAGAATGCATTGCTGGCATACGGTATCATTCACATCCCTCTGCTGCTGTGCTTGGCAAAGCACAGGCATTTGTGACTGTGCACAGTAGAATTGGAGAAGTGTCGCCTAGGGGGGCTAGTTGGAAAGCTAAGCTTATCGGGTGATTGGGGGGGTTCGAGATACCCCGGAGAGAGAATATGTTTCATAGACTCCAGGGCTGGTTTTTGTCCACTTTATGACACAGACTCAACAGCCAGGCACCAATGCATTATTAGCTTTATTTTAACAATATAACTTTATTGTTCTAAGGTTACGGTAAAGAACAAGGTTATCCAGATCACAGTCAACAACTCACAGCTCTCAGAATAGGCAGTCTTGCGCCCCTCTTAGTCAGAGACAGACAGAGATACACTGGTTTCAGAGACACAGTTCAGAATAAGCACAGGCTAACTTAAAGGAGCAGTATCGCAAATTTTTCTTGGTGACTTATATTTAAATGGTACTTTGAATGTAGGTAAGTGTTGGAGTAAGAATTACAAATGTAGAAAAAAATGATGTCTGTGTTGTGCAGCTGGAGACTAATAGCTCATGTTTATGTCTGCTGAGTGTCGGGGCCCGACACTCTGGCCTGTTCCAGGCTGAGGAGAGGGGGAAACAATGTAACAAAGTAATCAGCTGTTCAGTGCTGGCAGCCGTCCAGCATAAGATAACAACATTGCCTGGCCAGAACTCGTATATCTAAAACAGAGAGAAATGCTCTAGAAGTCATTTAGCTGATTTTGACAGTTTTCCCTTCATGTTGGCTCTGCTGCAGAATCTTTCAGTTTACCATTTTCTCTTTCTGTTCTCCATATGATCTTTCTTTCAGCTTTGTGTGTTTTGAGCAAAGCCCAACCCAGGATTTTCACTATCTGGATTTTTGTTTTGTGCCCCTAGGGGCATCCCGACTTCGCCTGTAAAAACATACCTTTCCCTGTCCCACAGCACATGTGCGGGCTCTCATCCAATCAGCTCTGTTTGCACGCAGATGGGGAGCCTGAGCAGTAACCTTTCTGGCAGCCCGGCCTGTCTAAATGACTATCTGCTTGAGCGCACCAGAAAAATGGGGGGATCTGTGGTTATCCAGGGGTCCTTTCACACAGTGGGGCATCCCAATGGCCGGGTCTTATAGACTTCAGGGTCGGCCACTCAGGGTTTTGTTCAACTTTAATACCTTTAGATTTTCCTGCACAGTTATTCAAAGAAGAATTTCAGTCATTTTCAGTCAGTTTAGTTTATTTTGTATTGATTTTACACATTTGAGTCACCTGGTCTCATAACAAAAGCAGCACCTCACACACACACAGCCGTTACCACTGATTACAGTGTCAGCCTCTGAGGTAAAGTGTTGCTAGGAGACCAGTGGGCTAAATGAAGCAGCTCACTAAATACAACCCAGCGGCTCCCCCTATTCAGCAAATGGACTGAGCCATTGTCATTATACAATTTAAAAGAAAGGCATATATCTTTTCCTTTTTCTATCGCCACATTATTTATACACATGTTAGAAGCTATTGTGTGGCTGTTTAATTATTTATCTTTTTTAATGCAAATTTCGCGATACTGCTCCTTTAAAACAGATGATGAAGTGTGATGAGGGAGATGGGGGCCACCCCACTTCGGGGAGACTTCTGTCTGAGGCTTTACACGTCTCTTTCTCCCAGGATAGAGACAGGCCCAGACATGACAGTCTACACAAAGGGACGGGCTTTGTGAAGCAGTAGAAGCACATCACTCTGTACAAACTTCTAGAACAATCATGGGACCCAATAGCAAATATTTCCACCAAACTCAGGGACTTAGCCTTTTACCAGAACTGAAATCCTTAAATACTTTGGGTCTTGTGGATGTTAACTCCAGTATAAAAGAGGAAATGCTGTTACAGTACAGGGCCAGAGACTTACCGGCTTCTCCACCAAGGTACACTGCATAGACTCACTCTCGACTTTCCTCCAGCGCTCACCCTCAGTTGCGCAGTCCATATTCACACCACCAGTCACAAGACTGCTCTCAGGATTTGACTTCCCGCCGTTCTGCCAGAGCTCACTTTTATACTCAGGCTTACACCGACTTCATTACAGAGACTAACTCCACCCACCATCTACCCTGGTCTCATGACTCCTATGATGATGGATGACATTGCTACTAACCCTATGCCTGGTGAACACCACCCAGAACCCTTCTCACCAGCTACTTAATGTCCTGGGACTGGGCTCTGAAGAGCTGGGGGACCCTCCACCCTTTGAACTCATCCCTGAGGAAGAGTAAGGACCCAACACAGCCCGTTTCAGATGGGGATAATACAAAGAGGCCTACCAGGTGAATGCGCCATGGGACACCTGTCGAAAGAATGTGCCTATAGACGGCAGCCCAATCAGAAGACGAGAATGCCCTGGTACCCCTGGTCAATGACATCCTGGCAGATGTTGTCGAGAGGAGAGCCGGGAATCTGGACTAGAGTCTCTTGGACCACTCTGGGTTAACTTATACTTTACCTTTTGTTTGGCAGGAGAGGAACTGGTGTGACCCAGAGTCGCCAAGAAGACCCTGGACCACTCTGAGGGACATCCAACTGGTGTGGGAGAAAAAGATAGGAAAGGAGCTCACCAACATCCTGAGCACTACATCCCTGGAGATACCAACCCACCCAGGAAACAACTCGGTGAGTAACTCGTACTCACCCCTAGAGGTAAATAGACCAACACATAACTTTAGGAATCAGACTCTCACCTATCCTAACACTTTTCTTCACTATTCTATCTCTACAGGGTCCCTCAACCTACACCCCTGCTCCAGTGTGGAGAATGACGCCAGGATATCCACAGTAGGGGACATCCCTGAGATGCCACTCACTAGAACCCCTATGCTTTGGGTACTGTTGGCTCCTTTCTTGCCCATCCAATTCCCCTTATAAAGCCTAATGCTTTTAATGCAGCAGTTGTGTGGTGTATTTTCTTGTACTGTGCCATAGTCCGATGCAGAGATTTTTAAGATTATAACCTTGCCTCTTTTTACTAGAGCAATGTAACAACGTACCCTGGCAATAGGGTCCACTGCCAATCAGCTTGCTGGTGTACACTATTTTACCAGCAGAGGCCTTGTAGCATAGTTTAGTAAATTGCAAGGATAATATATAGCTACCAAAATTGTCCTCTTCTTTTATCATGGTTGCAAATCCTCACTTCTGACAACAGCCTTGCTAGCCACCACCCCTACACCCTAGTGTACCTGCACTCTACATCTTCAGATGTATCTGTTCTTACCTTCTCTCATGGACAGTTATATTGTGAGATGTTCATAATACAGAGGCATTAGGATGGTAGGTTAAAATTTGGGGATGGGCTATTTCTCCCTCCTGCTGAGACTATAACAAACAAGATTAGTCAATCTGAAAAGCCTGCCAGCTCCCTATTGAGAGGTTAATTGTGTTATAGTATTTAAGCCAAATAGTAATTCATGTTCCTAATAGTTTCTTTTGTAATCAGCTGTTATATACTGTAAAGCCTGAGCCTACAGTATGAGCATACTATTGCAATGTAAACAGCTTACAGATAGCATACATTGCAATGTTATGTGTGCATCTCGCAGTGCAATGGATTGGACTCTTTGAAGTTTGTCTCCTCTGTAAACATTGTTCATCAGTGTAAATGAAGCTTTATACTAGAGATGAGCGAACTTTTGAAAAATTCGATTCGACTGATTCGCCGAATTTTCCGACAAAAATCGTTTCGACCCGAATAAATTCGCGACGAATCGCTATTAAAAACGGCTATTTCTGAGCCTCCTACAGCCTCAATAGGGTTGTAAACCATTCAGCCTTGCTGTAACACGCACAGGATGCGTGCTGGGTTTGTTAAATAATACTTTGAAGAAATATCACATGCAGATCAGAGGCATCGCTAATAGAATCGCAGAGCGGCACAATTGCAGAGAGTTGAAGTGGCATCACTATGAGGGGCAGAAGGAGCCCAAATATACACTGGAGTTGGCCTCAGGAGCCCAAAAATTGGATGAATCACACCCTGGAGTTGGCAGAAGTTGGCAGCAGCAGCAGGAGCCCAAATATACACTGGAGTTGGCTTCAGGAGCCCAAAAATTGGATGAATCACACCCTGGAGTTGGCAGAAGTTGGCAGCAGCAGGAGCAGGAGCCCAAATATACACTGGAGTTGGCCTCAGGAGCCCAAAAATTGGATGAATCACACCCTGGAGTTGGCAGAAGTTGGCAGCAGCAGCAGCAGGAGCCCAAATATACACTGGAGTTGGCCTCAGGAGCCCAAAAATTGGATGAATCACACCCTGGAGTTGGCAGGAGTTGACAGTAGTAGCAGCAGGAGCCCAAATATACACTGGAGTTGGCCTCAGGAGCCCAAAAATTGGATGAATCACACCCTGGAGTTGGCAGAAGTTGGCAGCAGCAGCAGCAGGAGCCCAAATATACACTGGAGTTGGCCTCAGGAGCCCAAAAATTGGATGAATCACACCCTGGAGTTGGCAGAAGTTGGCAGCAGCAGCAGCAGGAGCCCAAATATACACTGGAGTTGGCTTCAGGAGCCCAAAAATTGGATGAATCACACCCTGGAGTTGGCAGGAGTTGACAGTAGTAGCAGCAGGAGCCCAAATATACACTGGAGTTGGCTTCAGGAGCCCAAAAATTGGATGAATCACACCCTGGAGTTGGCAGAAGTTGGCAGCAGCAGCAGCAGGAGCCCAAATATACACTGGAGTTGGCCTCAGGAGCCCAAAAATTGGATGAATCACACCCTGGAGTTGGCAGAAGTTGGCAGTAGTGGCAGCAGGAGCCCAAATATACACTGGAGTTGGCCTCAGGAGCCCAAAAATTGGATGAATCACACCCTGGAGTTGGCAGAAGTTGGCAGTAGTAGCAGCAGGAGCCCAAATATACACTGGAGTTGGCTTCAGGAGCCCAAAAATTGGATGAATCACACCCTGGAGTTGGCAGAAGTTGGCAGTAGCAGCAGCAGGAGCCCAAATATACACTGGAGTTGGCTTCAGGAGCCCAAAAATTGGATGAATCACACCCTGGAGTTGGCAGGAGTTGACAGTAGCAGCAGCAGGAGCCCAAATATACACTGGAGTTGGCCTCAGGAGCCCAAAAATTGGATGAATCACACCCTGGAGTTGGCAGGAGTTGACAGTAGCAGCAGCAGGAGCCCAAATATACACTGGAGTTGGCTTCAGGAGCCCAAAAATTGGATGAATCACACCCTGGAGTTGGCAGAAGTTGGCAGCAGCAGCAGGAGCCCAAATATACACTGGAGTTGGCTTCAGGAGCCCAAAAATTGGATGAATCACACCCTGGAGTTGGCAGGAGTTGACAGTAGCAGCAGCAGGAGCCCAAATATACACTGGAGTTGGCCTCAGGAGCCCAAAAATTGGATGAATCACACCCTGGAGTTGGCAGAAGTTGGCAGCAGCAGCAGCAGGAGCCCAAATATACACTGGAGTTGGCCTCAGGAGCCCAAAAATTGGATGAATCACACCCTGGAGTTGGCAGGAGTTGACAGTAGTAGCAGCAGGAGCCCAAATATACACTGGAGTTGGCTTCAGGAGCCCAAAAATTGGATGAATCACACCCTGGAGTTGGCAGAAGTTGGCAGCAGCAGCAGCAGGAGCCCAAATATACACTGGAGTTGGCTTCAGGAGCCCAAAAATTGGATGAATCACACCCTGGAGTTGGCAGAAGTTGGCAGCAGCAGCAGCAGGAGCCCAAATATACACTGGAGTTGGCTTCAGGAGCCCAAAAATTGGATGAATCACACCCTGGAGTTGGCAGAAGTTGGCAGCAGCAGCAGCAGCAGGAGCCCAAATATACACTGGAGTTGGCTTCAGGAGCCCAAAAATTGGATGAATCACACCCTGGAGTTGGCAGGAGTTGACAGTAGCAGCAGCAGGAGCCCAAATATACACTGGAGTTGGCCTCAGGAGCCCAAAAATTGGATGAATCACACCCTGGAGTTGGCAGAAGTTGGCAGCAGCAGCAGCAGGAGCCCAAATATACACTGGAGTTGGCCTCAGGAGCCCAAAAATTGGATGAATCACACCCTGGAGTTGGCAGAAGTTGGCAGCAGCAGCAGCAGGAGCCCAAATATACACTGGAGTTGGCCTCAGGAGCCCAAAAATTGGATGAATCACACCCTGGAGTTGGCAGAAGTTGGCAGCAGCAGGAGCCCAAATATACACTGGAGTTGGCTTCAGGAGCCCAAAAATTGGATGAATCACACCCTGGAGTTGGCAGGAGTTGACAGTAGTAGCAGCAGGAGCCCAAATATACACTGGAGTTGGCTTCAGGAGCCCAAAAATTGGATGAATCACACCCTGGAGTTGGCAGAAGTTGGCAGCAGCAGCAGCAGGAGCCCAAATATACACTGGAGTTGGCCTCAGGAGCCCAAAAATTGGATGAATCACACCCTGGAGTTGGCAGAAGTTGGCAGTAGTAGCAGCAGGAGCCCAAATATACACTGGAGTTGGCCTCAGGAGCCCAAAAATTGGATGAATCACACCCTGGAGTTGGCAGAAGTTGGCAGCAGCAGCAGCAGGAGCCCAAATATACACTGGAGTTGGCCTCAGGAGCCCAAAAATTGGATGAATCACACCCTGGAGTTGGCAGAAGTTGGCAGCAGCAGCAGCAGGAGCCCAAATATACACTGGAGTTGGCTTCAGGAGCCCAAAAATTGGATGAATCACACCCTGGAGTTGGCAGGAGTTGACAGTAGTAGCAGCAGGAGCCCAAATATACACTGGAGTTGGCTTCAGGAGCCCAAAAATTGGATGAATCACACCCTGGAGTTGGCAGAAGTTGGCAGCAGCAGCAGCAGCAGGAGCCCAAATATACACTGGAGTTGGCCTCAGGAGCCCAAAAATTGGATGAATCACACCCTGGAGTTGGCAGAAGTTGGCAGTAGTAGCAGCAGGAGCCCAAATATACACTGGAGTTGGCCTCAGGAGCCCAAAAATTGGATGAATCACACCCTGGAGTTGGCAGAAGTTGGCAGTAGTAGCAGCAGGAGCCCAAATATACACTGGAGTTGGCTTCAGGAGCCCAAAAATTGGATGAATCACACCCTGGAGTTGGCAGAAGTTGGCAGTAGCAGCAGCAGGAGCCCAAATATACACTGGAGTTGGCTTCAGGAGCCCAAAAATTGGATGAATCACACCCTGGAGTTGGCAGGAGTTGACAGTAGCAGCAGCAGGAGCCCAAATATACACTGGAGTTGGCCTCAGGAGCCCAAAAATTGGATGAATCACACCCTGGAGTTGGCAGGAGTTGACAGTAGCAGCAGCAGGAGCCCAAATATACACTGGAGTTGGCTTCAGGAGCCCAAAAATTGGATGAATCACACCCTGGAGTTGGCAGAAGTTGGCAGCAGCAGCAGCAGCAGGAGCCCAAATATACACTGGAGTTGGCTTCAGGAGCCCAAAAATTGGATGAATCACACCCTGGAGTTGGCAGGAGTTGACAGTAGCAGCAGCAGTAGCCCAAATATACACTGGAGTTGGCCTCAGGAGCCCAAAAATTGGATGAATCACACCCTGGAGTTGGCAGAAGTTGGCAGCAGCAGCAGCAGGAGCCCAAATATACACTGGAGTTGGCCTCAGGAGCCCAAAAATTGGATGAATCACACCCTGGAGTTGGCAGAAGTTGGCAGCAGCAGCAGCAGGAGCCCAAATATACACTGGAGTTGGCCTCAGGAGCCCAAAAATTGGATGAATCACACCCTGGAGTTGGCAGAAGTTGGCAGCAGCAGCAGCAGGAGCCCAAATATACACTGGAGTTGGCTTCAGGAGCCCAAAAATTGGATGAATCACACCCTGGAGTTGGCAGGAGTTGACAGTAGTAGCAGCAGGAGCCCAAATATACACTGGAGTTGGCTTCAGGGGCCCAAAAATTGGATGAATCACACCCTGGAGTTGGCAGAAGTTGGCAGCAGCAGCAGCAGGAGCCCAAATATACACTGGAGTTGGCCTCAGGAGCCCAAAAATTGGATGAATCACACCCTGGAGTTGGCAGAAGTTGGCAGTAGTAGCAGCAGGAGCCCAAATATACACTGGAGTTGGCCTCAGGAGCCCAAAAATTGGATGAATCACACCCTGGAGTTGGCAGAAGTTGGCAGTAGTAGCAGCAGGAGCCCAAATATACACTGGAGTTGGCTTCAGGAGCCCAAAAATTGGATGAATCACACCCTGGAGTTGGCAGAAGTTGGCAGTAGCAGCAGCAGGAGCCCAAATATACACTGGAGTTGGCTTCAGGAGCCCAAAAATTGGATGAATCACACCCTGGAGTTGGCAGGAGTTGACAGTAGCAGCAGCAGGAGCCCAAATATACACTGGAGTTGGCCTCAGGAGCCCAAAAATTGGATGAATCACACCCTGGAGTTGGCAGGAGTTGACAGTAGCAGCAGCAGGAGCCCAAATATACACTGGAGTTGGCTTCAGGAGCCCAAAAATTGGATGAATCACACCCTGGAGTTGGCAGAAGTTGGCAGCAGCAGCAGCAGCAGGAGCCCAAATATACACTGGAGTTGGCTTCAGGAGCCCAAAAATTGGATGAATCACACCCTGGAGTTGGCAGGAGTTGACAGTAGCAGCAGCAGGAGCCCAAATATACACTGGAGTTGGCCTCAGGAGCCCAAAAATTGGATGAATCACACCCTGGAGTTGGCAGAAGTTGGCAGCAGCAGCAGCAGGAGCCCAAATATACACTGGAGTTGGCCTCAGGAGCCCAAAAATTGGATGAATCACACCCTGGAGTTGGCAGGAGTTGACAGTAGTAGCAGCAGGAGCCCAAATATACACTGGAGTTGGCTTCAGGAGCCCAAAAATTGGATGAATCACACCCTGGAGTTGGCAGAAGTTGGCAGCAGCAGCAGCAGGAGCCCAAATATACACTGGAGTTGGCTTCAGGAGCCCAAAAATTGGATGAATCACACCCTGGAGTTGGCAGAAGTTGGCAGCAGCAGCAGCAGGAGCCCAAATATACACTGGAGTTGGCTTCAGGAGCCCAAAAATTGGATGAATCACACCCTGGAGTTGGCAGAAGTTGGCAGCAGCAGCAGCAGCAGGAGCCCAAATATACACTGGAGTTGGCTTCAGGAGCCCAAAAATTGGATGAATCACACCCTGGAGTTGGCAGGAGTTGACAGTAGCAGCAGCAGGAGCCCAAATATACACTGGAGTTGGCCTCAGGAGCCCAAAAATTGGATGAATCACACCCTGGAGTTGGCAGAAGTTGGCAGCAGCAGCAGCAGGAGCCCAAATATACACTGGAGTTGGCCTCAGGAGCCCAAAAATTGGATGAATCACACCCTGGAGTTGGCAGAAGTTGGCAGCAGCAGCAGCAGGAGCCCAAATATACACTGGAGTTGGCCTCAGGAGCCCAAAAATTGGATGAATCACACCCTGGAGTTGGCTGAAGTTGGCAGCAGCAGCAGCAGGAGCCCAAATATACACTGGAGTTGGCTTCAGGAGCCCAAAAATTGGATGAATCACACCCTGGAGTTGGCAGGAGTTGACAGTAGTAGCAGCAGGAGCCCAAATATACACTGGAGTTGGCTTCAGGAGCCCAAAAATTGGATGAATCACACCCTGGAGTTGGCAGAAGTTGGCAGCAGCAGCAGCAGGAGCCCAAATATACACTGGAGTTGGCCTCAGGAGCCCAAAAATTGGATGAATCACACCCTGGAGTTGGCAGAAGTTGGCAGTAGTAGCAGCAGGAGCCCAAATATACACTGGAGTTGGCCTCAGGAGCCCAAAAATTGGATGAATCACACCCTGGAGTTGGCAGAAGTTGGCAGTAGTAGCAGCAGGAGCCCAAATATACACTGGAGTTGGCTTCAGGAGCCCAAAAATTGGATGAATCACACCCTGGAGTTGGCAGAAGTTGGCAGTAGCAGCAGCAGGAGCCCAAATATACACTGGAGTTGGCTTCAGGAGCCCAAAAATTGGATGAATCACACCCTGGAGTTGGCAGGAGTTGACAGTAGCAGCAGCAGGAGCCCAAATATACACTGGAGTTGGCCTCAGGAGCCCAAAAATTGGATGAATCACACCCTGGAGTTGGCAGGAGTTGACAGTAGCAGCAGCAGGAGCCCAAATATACACTGGAGTTGGCTTCAGGAGCCCAAAAATTGGATGAATCACACCCTGGAGTTGGCAGAAGTTGGCAGCAGCAGCAGCAGCAGGAGCCCAAATATACACTGGAGTTGGCTTCAGGAGCCCAAAAATTGGATGAATCACACCCTGGAGTTGGCAGGAGTTGACAGTAGCAGCAGCAGGAGCCCAAATATACACTGGAGTTGGCCTCAGGAGCCCAAAAATTGGATGAATCACACCCTGGAGTTGGCAGAAGTTGGCAGCAGCAGCAGCAGGAGCCCAAATATACACTGGAGTTGGCCTCAGGAGCCCAAAAATTGGATGAATCACACCCTGGAGTTGGCAGGAGTTGACAGTAGTAGCAGCAGGAGCCCAAATATACACTGGAGTTGGCTTCAGGAGCCCAAAAATTGGATGAATCACACCCTGGAGTTGGCAGAAGTTGGCAGCAGCAGCAGCAGGAGCCCAAATATACACTGGAGTTGGCTTCAGGAGCCCAAAAATTGGATGAATCACACCCTGGAGTTGGCAGAAGTTGGCAGCAGCAGCAGCAGGAGCCCAAATATACACTGGAGTTGGCTTCAGGAGCCCAAAAATTGGATGAATCACACCCTGGAGTTGGCAGAAGTTGGCAGCAGCAGCAGCAGCAGGAGCCCAAATATACACTGGAGTTGGCTTCAGGAGCCCAAAAATTGGATGAATCACACCCTGGAGTTGGCAGGAGTTGACAGTAGCAGCAGCAGGAGCCCAAATATACACTGGAGTTGGCCTCAGGAGCCCAAAAATTGGATGAATCACACCCTGGAGTTGGCAGAAGTTGGCAGCAGCAGCAGCAGGAGCCCAAATATACACTGGAGTTGGCCTCAGGAGCCCAAAAATTGGATGAATCACACCCTGGAGTTGGCAGAAGTTGGCAGCAGCAGCAGCAGGAGCCCAAATATACACTGGAGTTGGCCTCAGGAGCCCAAAAATTGGATGAATCACACCCTGGAGTTGGCAGAAGTTGGCAGCAGCAGCAGCAGGAGCCCAAATATACACTGGAGTTGGCTTCAGGAGCCCAAAAATTGGATGAATCACACCCTGGAGTTGGCAGGAGTTGACAGTAGTAGCAGCAGGAGCCCAAATATACACTGGAGTTGGCTTCAGGAGCCCAAAAATTGGATGAATCACACCCTGGAGTTGGCAGAAGTTGGCAGCAGCAGCAGCAGGAGCCCAAATATACACTGGAGTTGGCCTCAGGAGCCCAAAAATTGGATGAATCACACCCTGGAGTTGGCAGAAGTTGGCAGTAGTAGCAGCAGGAGCCCAAATATACACTGGAGTTGGCCTCAGGAGCCCAAAAATTGGATGAATCACACCCTGGAGTTGGCAGAAGTTGGCAGTAGTAGCAGCAGGAGCCCAAATATACACTGGAGTTGGCTTCAGGAGCCCAAAAATTGGATGAATCACACCCTGGAGTTGGCAGGAGTTGACAGTAGCAGCAGCAGGAGCCCAAATATACACTGGAGTTGGCCTCAGGAGCCCAAAAATTGGATGAATCACACCCTGGAGTTGGCAGAAGTTGGCAGCAGCAGCAGCAGGAGCCCAAATGTACACTGGAGTTGGCCTCAGGAGCCCAAAAATTGGATGAATCACACCCTGGAGTTGGCAGGAGTTGACAGTAGTAGCAGCAGGAGCCCAAATATACACTGGAGTTGGCTTCAGGAGCCCAAAAATTGGATGAATCACACCCTGGAGTTGGCAGAAGTTGGCAGCAGCAGCAGCAGGAGCCCAAATATACACTGGAGTTGGCTTCAGGAGCCCAAAAATTGGATGAATCACACCCTGGAGTTGGCAGAAGTTGGCAGCAGCAGCAGCAGGAGCCCAAATATACACTGGAGTTGGCTTCAGGAGCCCAAAAATTGGATGAATCACACCCTGGAGTTGGCAGAAGTTGGCAGTAGTAGCAGCAGGAGCCCAAATATACACTGGAGTTGGCCTCAGGAGCCCAAAAATTGGATGAATCACACCCTGGAGTTGGCAGAAGTTGGCAGTAGTAGCAGCAGGAGCCCAAATATACACTGGAGTTGGCTTCAGGAGCCCAAAAATTGGATGAATCACACCCTGGAGTTGGCAGAAGTTGGCAGTAGTAGCAGCAGGAGCCCAAATATACACTGGAGTTGGCTTCAGGAGCCCAAAAATTGGATGAATCACACCCTGGAGTTGGCAGGAGTTGACAGTAGCAGCAGCAGGAGCCCAAATATACACTGGAGTTGGCCTCAGGAGCCCAAAAATTGGATGAATCACACCCTGGAGTTGGCAGGAGTTGACAGTAGTAGCAGCAGGAGCCCAAATATACACTGGAGTTGGCTTCAGGAGCCCAAAAATTGGATTAATCACACCCTGGAGTTGGCAGAAGTTGGCAGTAGCAGCAGCAGGAGCCCAAAAAATGGCCTAAAGACATAAATATGTTTTGCACCATTTGTAAAGTGTAAAACGTGGCACCATGCTGAATCTAGTCGCATGCATCAGGCATTGGTGGGTGGAAATCCTGGCTGATCCATCCCTGATTCATTTTGACAAAGGTGAGTCTCTCCACATTTTTAGTTGACAGACGAGTTCTCCTCGCCGTAACTATGGCCCCCGCCGCACTAAACACCCGCTCAGATGGCACGCTACTTGCCGGGCAGGACAGCTTTTCCAGGGCAAACTCTGCTAGTTGCGGCCACAAATCAAGTTTGGCTGCCCAGAAGTCCAGCGGATCCTCAAGGTGTGTTGGCATGGTCATGTCAAAGTATGACATGACCTGCTGGTTCAGGTCCTGCTCCAGGTCTTCCTGCTGCTCATGAGTAGCCTCACTATGCGGGTGTAGAAAGCTACTCATTAGCGACTGAAGACTGAGGCTGCTGCTGCTGATGGAGCTTCTGCTGCTGCTGCTGCCAACCCCCCCAGCGGCCATGGCAGTGGAAGGTGAGCGCAGAGGTCCCCTCGAGTCAGACCTGCGAGAGTATGGACCATGGCGCAGATAGGCATCGGCCAACTGCCTACGTAGAATGTCTTTGTAGTAGTTGAGTTTGTCCTCCCTCTCGGTGGGTTTAAAAAATGCCCCCATTTTGTGCCGGAAGCGAGGGTCCAATAAGGTGGACAGCCAGAAGTCATCCTGCCGACAGATGGAAACAATTCTGGGGTCACTACGCAAGCATGTGAGCATGCTTCGTGCCATTTGCGCAAGTGACTCGGATGGACTACCTGTCTCCATCTCCACTGCATACTGCCACGGTGTGCCCGGGTCCTCTGTCTCTCCTTCCTCAAAAACCTCTAGCTCCTCTGGCTGCTCCTGCTCCTCCTCTCCTGTCCGCTGACTAGATAAACCAGCCATTTCGCCAAGCCTAAACTGTGTTTCGCTGGGCAACTCCTCCTCCTCCTCTTCCTCCTCCTCCTCCTCCAGTTCAGCTCCAACGGGGTTCATGTGGCCGTAAGATGTAAACGCCATGTCTCCAGTGCCCTGACCAGCCATGGTTTCCAACATGTGCTGTAGTACATGAAGCAGTGGAATCACGTCGTTCATCCCGTAATCCTGCCGACTGACAAATAAAGTGGCTTCCTCAAAGGGCCTGAGCAAACGGCAGGTGTCACGTATGAGCTGCCACTGGTTGACATTGAAGTTACACAGGGGAGTCCCCCTATCTGCTTGGATCATCAGGAAATCCGTGATGGCTTTTCTCTGTTCATATAATCGGTCCAACATGTGAAGGGTGGAATTCCAACGGGTGGAAACATCGCAAATCAGACTATGTTGGGGGATACCATTCTGACGCTGTAGCTCAAGAAGGGTGTGTTTGGCGGTGTAGGAGTGGCTGAAGTGCATGCAAAGTTTCCGTGAAGTTGTTAGGATGTCCTGCAGATGGGGGGAACACTTCAGAAACCGCTTGACAACCAGATTGAAGACGTGAGCCATGCAGGGGGCATGGGTCAGGCTTCCTTGGCGCAGCGCAGACAAAATGTTCTTCCCATTGTCGGTAACCATGATTCCCATTTTAAGTTTTCTCGGAGTAAGCCATGTTTGGATTTCCTGATGAATACATTTAAGCAGTTCCTCCCCTGTGTGACTCCGTTCGCCAAGACAAACCATGTGAAGCACTGCGTGACACCTCCGTGCCCTGCACACATGGTAGACTGGAGGGGCACTGAGACTTGAGCCTACAGTGGAGGGTGAGGAGATGGCGGAGGATGAGGAGGCCGAGTCGCACGGTGTCACAGGCCCAATGGGCAGAGAGCGCGGAGGCCGAAGTGGCGTGACCTGTCCAAGTTGCTGCTGCAAAGGGACCACATTCACCCAGTGGGCCGTAAACGACATGTACTGCCCCTGACCGTAGTTACAGCTCCAGATGTCGGCGCTGCCATGTATTTTGCTACACACCGACAGGCTCAAGGACTGGCCCACCTTCTGTTCAACAAAAGTGTGCAGCGCTGGTACTGCCTTCTTGGCAAAGAAATGACGGCTTGGGACTCTCCACCTCGGCTCGGCACAAGCCATCAGTTCTCTGAAAGGTGCAGATTCCACCACCTGAAAAGGGAGCGACTGCAGCACCAGCAACTTGGACAGGAGCACATTCAGCTTCTGCGCCGTAGGATGAGTGGGCGCATACTGCTGTCTCTTGGACATGGCTTCGCTGATGGATTGCTGGCGGGATGCATGACTTGGAGGAGGAGGAGGAGGAGCAGGAGCGACAGAGGATGGGTGTGACGCACAGCTGCCTTCGGCTGAGGTGCTGGAGCCTTGGCTGGCAGAAATTGGGAGCTCACTTGGTGAGGAAGCAGACTGGACCACCCCTTGGGAGCCTCGGTTCTCCCAGGTCGTTTTATGGTGACGCATCATATGTTGACGCAGGGCCGTGGTGCCAACATTTGGACCCTGGCCACGCTTCACCTTTTGCCTACATATCTTGCATGTGGCCATGTTACCCTCCTGCGGATGCCTCAGGAAAAACTGCCACACTGCCGAGTAGCTACTTTTCCCACCCCCTGGCCTCACTGATTCACTGCTGCTGTTGCCAACTCCAGGAACCCCTGCTCCACTACCTCCCGATAAGGTAGACTGCCGCACAGCAGGTGCTCTACCCCGGCCCCGGCCCCGGCCGGCTCCAGCCTTTGGAATTGTGCCCCCATGCTGACTGCTACCACCTTGCTGCCTCAGCTGCTGACTCCGGGGCAACCTGCGCCCCTCTTCTCCTGATGATGACGATGAAGCCCCTTCATCACCCGGCTCCCAAGTGCGATCGGCTTCATCGTCATCATCATCATCATCACCGGGTTGTGGCTGTACGTCACTGATGTTCGTGGATTCGTCAACAGTGTCTGGCGCAGGAGCTGGAACGCTCGCAGCACCCACGACACTGTCCACATCACTATTTGTCTGCCTAGCTAAAGAAGCCACCTCCATTTCTTGGCTGGGCAGTAGCTGCTGACTGTCCTCCTGTATCTGATCGTCCTCCTCACTAAAGAGTGGAGCTGAACCCAAAGCATAGGATACGTCGCTGGGGGAGGGAACGGCGTAGGACAGAGGCAATGGGAGGACAGGGACTGCTCTCGGGGCATGCCAACTCAGGGTTGTGTCAGAGGAACCTACCGACCCTAGACTGGGGGTCTCAGATGTAAGTTGTGATGATGTTGTTGATGAGCGCGTCAGCCAATCTACCACGGCAGATGCGTTACTGGTGGAGACCCGACCGCTAGCAGATACTGGCAGATTAGGTCTCTCAGCGTGACTCCTGCTGCTACTGGCCCCCAGTCTGATGCGAGCTCTGCCTGCGGAATCTTGGCCTCTGCCACTCCTCTTTTCACTTCCAGGCACTTGTCTGCCCGACATAGTCTAACTGGCGTGGTAGTAGGTGATATTTTAAGAACCCCCAGGCAGCAGTGGGTCTATATAAAACAGAATATAATGCACACCAAAAGTGAGCAGTAACACTCAGCCTCCAACAGGCCTGCTTAGTGTAAATAAGAGAGCTGCTTAGTGTAAATAAAGAGGGGTATGCTATGTTACAGAATGGGATGCCTCAACAGAAGTGCACCTGGCAGGCAGCAGTAAGCCTATGCCCAGCAAAAGTGTCTTATAATATAAATATAATAAGAGCAAATGCTTATATGGTCTTAAACAGAGGCTGCTTTAGTCACAGAATGGGATGCCCTGGGCAGGAATGGACCTGGCAGGGTCCAGTAGGGCTTTGGCCAGCAAAAGTGTCTTTATCAGGCTAATTTCAAATATGATAAGAGCAAATGCTTATATGGTCTTAAACAGAGGCTGCTGTAGTCACAGAATGGGATGCCCCGGGCAGGAATCGACCTGGCAGGGTCCAGTAGGGCTTTGGCCAGCAAAAGTGTCTTTATCAGGCCTGATTTCTATGAGAATAAGTGCAAATGTTTATTATGCTATTAAATAGAGGCTGCTTTAGTCACAGAATGGGATGCCAGTGCCACAAAAACCAGAGAGCATGCACAGCAAAAGTGTCTTTATCAGGCCTGATTTCTATGAGAATAAGTGCAAATGTTTATTATGCTATTAAATAGAGGCTGCTTTAGTCACGGAATGGGATGCCAGTGCCACAAAAACCAGAGAGCATGCACAGCAAAAGTGTCTTTATCAGGCCTGATTTCTATGAGAATAAGTGCAAATGTTTATTATGCTATTAAATAGAGGCTGCTTTAGTCACAGAATGGGATGCCAGTGCCACAAAAACCAGAGAGCATGCACAGCAAAAGTGTCTTTATCAGGCCTGATTTCTATGAGAATAAGTGCAAATGTTTATTATGCTATTAAATAGAGGCTGCTTTAGTCACAGAATGGGATGCCAGTGCCACAAAAACCAGAGAGCATGCACAGCAAAAGTGTCTTTATCAGGCCTGATTTCTATGAGAATAAGTGCAAATGTTTATTATGCTATTAAATAGAGGCTGCTTTAGTCACAGAATGGGATGCCAGTGCCACAAAAACCAGAGAGCATGCACAGCAAAAGTGTCTTTATCAGGCCTGATTTCTATGAGAATAAGTGCAAATGTTTATTATGCTATTAAATAGAGGCTGCTTTAGTCACGGAATGGGATGCCAGTGCCACAAAAACCAGAGAGCATGCACAGCAAAAGTGTCTTTATCAGGCCTGATTTCTATGAGAATAAGTGCAAATGTTTATTATGCTATTAAATAGAGGCTGCTTTAGTCACAGAATGGGATGCCAGTGCCACAAAAACCAGAGAGCATGCACAGCAAAAGTGTCTTTATCAGGCCTGATTTCTATGAGAATAAGTGCAAATGTTTATTATGCTATTAAATAGAGGCTGCTTTAGTCACAGAATGGGATGCCAGTGCCACAAAAACCAGAGAGCATGCACAGCAAAAGTGTCTTTATCAGGCCTGATTTCTATGAGAATAAGTGCAAATGTTTATTATGCTATTAAATAGAGGCTGCTTTAGTCACGGAATGGGATGCCAGTGCCACAAAAACCAGAGAGCATGCACAGCAAAAGTGTCTTTATCAGGCCTGATTTCTATGAGAATAAGTGCAAATGTTTATTATGCTATTAAATAGAGGCTGCTTTAGTCACAGAATGGGATGCCAGTGCCACAAAAACCAGAGAGCATGCACAGCAAAAGTGTCTTTATCAGGCCTGATTTCTATGAGAATAAGTGCAAATGTTTATTATGCTATTAAATAGAGGCTGCTTTAGTCACAGAATGGGATGCCAGTGCCACAAAAACCAGAGAGCATGCACAGCAAAAGTGTCTTTATCAGGCCTGATTTCTATGAGAATAAGTGCAAATGTTTATTATGCTATTAAATAGAGGCTGCTTTAGTCACGGAATGGGATGCCAGTGCCACAAAAACCAGAGAGCATGCACAGCAAAAGTGTCTTTATCAGGCCTGATTTCTATGAGAATAAGTGCAAATGTTTATTATGCTATTAAATAGAGGCTGCTTTAGTCACAGAATGGGATGCCAGTGCCACAAAAACCAGAGAGCATGCACAGCAAAAGTGTCTTTATCAGGCCTGATTTCTATGAGAATAAGTGCAAATGTTTATTATGCTATTAAATAGAGGCTGCTTTAGTCACGGAATGGGATGCCAGTGCCACAAAAACCAGAGAGCATGCACAGCAAAAGTGTCTTTATCAGGCCTGATTTCTATGAGAATAAGTGCAAATGTTTATTATGCTATTAAATAGAGGCTGCTTTAGTCACAGAATGGGATGCCAGTGCCACAAAAACCAGAGAGCATGCACAGCAAAAGTGTCTTTATCAGGCCTGATTTCTATGAGAATAAGTGCAAATGTTTATTATGCTATTAAATAGAGGCTGCTTTAGTCACGGAATGGGATGCCAGTGCCACAAAAACCAGAGAGCATGCACAGCAAAAGTGTCTTTATCAGGCCTGATTTCTATGAGAATAAGTGCAAATGTTTATTATGCTATTAAATAGAGGCTGCTTTAGTCACGGAATGGGATGCCAGTGCCACAAAAACCAGAGAGCATGCACAGCAAAAGTGTCTTTATCAGGCCTGATTTCTATGAGAATAAGTGCAAATGGTTATTATGCTATTAAATAGAGGCTGCTTTAGTCACAGAATGGGATGCCAGTGCCACAAAAACCAGAGAGCATGCACAGCAAAAGTGTCTTTATCAGGCCTGATTTCTATGAGAATAAGTGCAAATGTTTATTATGCTATTAAATAGAGGCTGCTTTAGTCACAGAATGGGATGCCAGTGCCACAAAAACCAGAGAGCATGCACAGCAAAAGTGTCTTTATCAGGCCTGATTTCTATGAGAATAAGTGCAAATGTTTATTATGCTATTAAATAGAGGCTGCTTTAGTCACAGAATGGGATGCCAGTGCCACAAAAACCAGAGAGCATGCACAGCAAAAGTGTCTTTATCAGGCCTGATTTCTATGAGAATAAGTGCAAATGTTTATTATGCTATTAAATAGAGGCTGCTTTAGTCACAGAATGGGATGCCAGTGCCACAAAAACCAGAGAGCATGCACAGCAAAAGTGTCTTTATCAGGCCTGATTTCTATGAGAATAAGTGCAAATGTTTATTATGCTATTAAATAGAGGCTGCTTTAGTCACGGAATGGGATGCCAGTGCCACAAAAACCAGAGAGCATGCACAGCAAAAGTGTCTTTATCAGGCCTGATTTCTATGAGAATAAGTGCAAATGTTTATTATGCTATTAAATAGAGGCTGCTTTAGTCACAGAATGGGATGCCAGTGCCACAAAAACCAGAGAGCATGCACAGCAAAAGTGTCTTTATCAGGCCTGATTTCTATGAGAATAAGTGCAAATGTTTATTATGCTATTAAATAGAGGCTGCTTTAGTCACAGAATGGGATGCCAGTGCCACAAAAACCAGAGAGCATGCACAGCAAAAGTGTCTTTATCAGGCCTGATTTCTATGAGAATAAGTGCAAATGTTTATTATGCTATTAAATAGAGGCTGCTTTAGTCACAGAATGGGATGCCAGTGCCACAAAAACCAGAGAGCATGCACAGCAAAAGTGTCTTTATCAGGCCTGATTTCTATGAGAATAAGTGCAAATGTTTATTATGCTATTAAATAGAGGCTGCTTTAGTCACGGAATGGGATGCCAGTGCCACAAAAACCAGAGAGCATGCACAGCAAAAGTGTCTTTATCAGGCCTGATTTCTATGAGAATAAGTGCAAATGTTTATTATGCTATTAAATAGAGGCTGCTTTAGTCACAGAATGGGATGCCAGTGCCACAAAAACCAGAGAGCATGCACAGCAAAAGTGTCTTTATCAGGCCTGATTTCTATGAGAATAAGTGCAAATGTTTATTATGCTATTAAATAGAGGCTGCTTTAGTCACAGAATGGGATGCCAGTGCCACAAAAACCAGAGAGCATGCACAGCAAAAGTGTCTTTATCAGGCCTGATTTCTATGAGAATAAGTGCAAATGTTTATTATGCTATTAAATAGAGGCTGCTTTAGTCACAGAATGGGATGCCAGTGCCACAAAAACCAGAGAGCATGCACAGCAAAAGTGTCTTTATCAGGCCTGATTTCTATGAGAATAAGTGCAAATGTTTATTATGCTATTAAATAGAGGCTGCTTTAGTCACGGAATGGGATGCCAGTGCCACAAAAACCAGAGAGCATGCACAGCAAAAGTGTCTTTATCAGGCCTGATTTCTATGAGAATAAGTGCAAATGTTTATTATGCTATTAAATAGAGGCTGCTTTAGTCACAGAATGGGATGCCAGTGCCACAAAAACCAGAGAGCATGCACAGCAAAAGTGTCTTTATCAGGCCTGATTTCTATGAGAATAAGTGCAAATGTTTATTATGCTATTAAATAGAGGCTGCTTTAGTCACGGAATGGGATGCCAGTGCCACAAAAACCAGAGAGCATGCACAGCAAAAGTGTCTTTATCAGGCCTGATTTCTATGAGAATAAGTGCAAATGTTTATTATGCTATTAAATAGAGGCTGCTTTAGTCACAGAATGGGATGCCAGTGCCACAAAAACCAGAGAGCATGCACAGCAAAAGTGTCTTTATCAGGCCTGATTTCTATGAGAATAAGTGCAAATGTTTATTATGCTATTAAATAGAGGCTGCTTTAGTCACGGAATGGGATGCCAGTGCCACAAAAACCAGAGAGCATGCACAGCAAAAGTGTCTTTATCAGGCCTGATTTCTATGAGAATAAGTGCAAATGTTTATTATGCTATTAAATAGAGGCTGCTTTAGTCACGGAATGGGATGCCAGTGCCACAAAAACCAGAGAGCATGCACAGCAAAAGTGTCTTTATCAGGCCTGATTTCTATGAGAATAAGTGCAAATGGTTATTATGCTATTAAATAGAGGCTGCTTTAGTCACAGAATGGGATGCCAGTGCCACAAAAACCAGAGAGCATGCACAGCAAAAGTGTCTTTATCAGGCCTGATTTCTATGAGAATAAGTGCAAATGTTTATTATGCTATTAAATAGAGGCTGCTTTAGTCACAGAATGGGATGCCAGTGCCACAAAAACCAGAGAGCATGCACAGAAAAGTGTCTTTATCAGGCCTGATTTCTATGAGAATAAGTGCAAATGTTTATTATGCTATTAAATAGAGGCTGCTTTAGTCACAGAATGGGATGCCAGTGCCACAAAAACCAGAGAGCATGCACAGCAAAAGTGTCTTTATCAGGCCTGATTTCTATGAGAATAAGTGCAAATGTTTATTATGCTATTAAATAGAGGCTGCTTTAGTCACAGAATGGGATGCCAGTGCCACAAAAACCAGAGAGCATGCACAGCAAAAGTGTCTTTATCAGGCCTGATTTCTATGAGAATAAGTGCAAATGTTTATTATGCTATTAAATAGAGGCTGCTTTAGTCACAGAATGGGATGCCAGTGCCACAAAAACCAGAGAGCATGCACAGCAAAAGTGTCTTTATCAGGCCTGATTTCTATGAGAATAAGTGCAAATGTTTATTATGCTATTAAATAGAGGCTGCTTTAGTCACGGAATGGGATGCCAGTGCCACAAAAACCAGAGAGCATGCACAGCAAAAGTGTCTTTATCAGGCCTGATTTCTATGAGAATAAGTGCAAATGTTTATTATGCTATTAAATAGAGGCTGCTTTAGTCACAGAATGGGATGCCAGTGCCACAAAAACCAGAGAGCATGCACAGCAAAAGTGTCTTTATCAGGCCTGATTTCTATGAGAATAAGTGCAAATGTTTATTATGCTATTAAATAGAGGCTGCTTTAGTCACAGAATGGGATGCCAGTGCCACAAAAACCAGAGAGCATGCACAGCAAAAGTGTCTTTATCAGGCCTGATTTCTATGAGAATAAGTGCAAATGTTTATTATGCTATTAAATAGAGGCTGCTTTAGTCACAGAATGGGATGCCTCACAGCAGACTTAAGATCAGTTCAGTATATATGCACAGTTAGTTACTATAAGCAGCCTGAAAACGCTAACAAAGGCTGGATGAAAAAAAAAAATTCTCCCTGTCAGCCAGCTCCGTTTTTCCTACCTTTCCCTGGCTTTCTGTCTGTCTCCTGTCTGTCTCCTGCCTGTCTCCTGCCTGTCTCCAGCCTGTCCCTGTCTGTCCCTGTCTCCAGCCTGTCTCCAGCCTGTCTAACTGCCTCAGCTACACAGCGTTCTGTCTGTCTGTCACGAATGCAATAGAGAAATGAGGAAAAGCAAGATGGCCGCCGTTAAATACCGCTGTGTGACGTCACCGGGCTTGCTGGCTGCTGATAGGCTGCATGTGACTGCCCCAGCTTGCACTGGCGCGGGATACATGTCCAGACATGTCCCGCCCGCCATCTTAGAATGCCTGTAATGTAAATGAATGGATGTTAAAGGAAAACTTCGAGTGATCGAATCGCGGGGAAATTCGGATTCGATCCGAATCGAATTTTTCCTGAAATTCGGATCGAATCCGGGTTCGTCCGGATCGATTCGCTCATCCCTACTTTATACCACCACACCCTGGTGAACGCTGGGTGCTGTATGCAAAACCACATTTAGGAAAGCGAATCTGGTGAGTGCCATGTAGCATCACATGTATTATTACAGGCAACTCAGCGTATAGCGCCGGCGCTCTAGGTTCTAGTGCCACGTATTACCTTTCGCTCAGTGTCGCTCTCCCATACATTTTAATGGGCGCTCATTTGGTTGTGTTTAAATAGCGTGTTTGCCAATTAAATTTTTTTCTTTTTCTCAAATCATTGTGTGACCTCTCTTGACTGCAAACAAACACTTTTATATATTTTTTGGACTTTTTATATTTTTATGCAAAATTGTATGTGCAGGTCTGGCACTAAAGTGTTATTGTCACAGTGTTAAAACAATGTAATTCCATGTGTTTTTGCTTTGTTACTGGTGGATATGTGTTCAAAAACAGACTGTGATCACACATATTTCTTAAATATGCTGTGAAGTCCCGAGTGCCAGGCGCACTGAGCTGGCGCTACCTATCGCTCGTTGCAGCACTGTACTGTTGTTAGAGTGCCCAACACACATCACATTCATCATTGCCGGCCAGGTTACTACAGCGACCACAACGCTAGGTTTCAGCGCCCGATCCCCGCTTACAGCATCTACTAGTGGCCACTCTAAGTGCCGCTATACAGACGCTCATCTGGCTATACGTGGCACTAGTAGTGAATCAGCTTCTACGTTTGATCCTTATCCAGCCATGATGTAATGCACAGTTCCCTTGCACTGTGCTGCTATGTAGAGTTACTAGCATGTCTTTATATATCACAGGCAGGTGGCGGCGTTTATGTCTTTAGCTCAGATGTCTATAGCATTTCATGTAAGGGGTTTTGTGACATGAATATGATTTCCTTCATTTACTGTGTCTCTCACAGCACAATAGTACACGCCGGAGTGAGATATCTGATGATCTACTATAATGAGGCTTGTGCGAGCCTTTTGAAAAACCATCCGGAACGGTCCATTATCTTCTGCAGAATTATAACCGTGTATGATGAGTTCCAATTCTGCATATTTGTGAGCTTTATACCAAAGCAGTCGGTCGGGGTTTTGGATGGTGTAATTACAGGGAATCTCCACTGTGTCTCCGTCTCTATATATTAATGTATCTGGCTGAAAAACTTCTCCCTTAATCTCTCCACCTATTCCATCAAAAGCATAAATAAAAAAAAATGTTTTGCATTAGAGAAATGCATGACACTTACATACGCTAAGATACATAACTAATGCAGATATCCATATATATATATATATATATATATATATATCGATCTCCTGCAAACAAAATGTTATTAGTGTTATTAAAATGAACTTACAAAGCAGAAGCACGCTTAACAGAGCAACAAGCAAAAGCATTGTATGTTGGTGGCGTTCACAGGACTCAGTGCCTCTCAAGCGTGAAAGAGCTGACGCTTATCCTTACATTTCAGGAAGTGATGGTGGTGTGCCCCACATTATATTTATAGAAGATACCCAATTTACTTTATTTTAGGGCAACGTATTACATTTGAGGAAACAAATATATTAGTTTATTGTTAACAGATTTAAAATCTTTATTGGAAACAGTGACCTGCATGGTCATATGACCATCTATATGGTCTATTTTTATTACCCTAATTGTTTTTCAGATATGTTCAATTAAGTTATAGAAGACCTAAGTTAAAGCAGACCTTAAGACCAAACACCTTAAAATTCCTTTAAACAATACTGTTTTGGGATGCCTGACTAATTTAAGATCCATAGGAGCCACATTTGGTCTCTGTATGAAAGGAGACATCTTATATAGCTCCACTAGAAAAAGGTATTTCTACATTTTCTCAGCCATAAAAACTGAGATAGCCAGGTGCTGGGAATCACTTTCTATATCATGGCCTACAATAAGAAACAGAATTTTAGATACCTTGGTAAATAAGAAATTAACAGCTATAACCCTGGAAACCTAAGATAAGCTTCGTAAAGATTGAGGATGACACATATTGGTTAGATTCCACATTGATCTGCATGTAGTCCTAGGAGATATGTGGGGTATGCTAAATATTTGGTGAAGCCAGATTGGCTTCCGGTGTGCATTTTGGTGTGGATTGCAACCTACATGCCAGTGAGCTTTTTAGCGAAAACACACAAAAAAGTGCAAAACAATTTTCCCAAACAATCACCTGAACACGTGATGCTGCATTTTTACAGTTTAGGTATTAATTTTCAAGTGATGTAAGGATATATGTTTAAACTTTGGAAATAACAGCACCCTATGGGTTATGCTAAGGATTTTATCACATTTTTCTGCATAGCCCATACGGTTCTATTGTTTCCAAACCTAAAGACAAATATCCTTACATCACTGGAAAAACGATTGCAATTTTGGGGGAAAAAAACTTTTTTTGCACTTTTTTGTGTCGAAAATCTAAAACGCTCACCAGGCTATAGGCTGCAATCCACATCGCAATGCACATCGGAAGTGACACTGGCTTCACCAAATATTTAGTATGACCCCCCATGGAATGCGTCAGGTATTTTGGCAATATGTTGCAAATAAAACCAGCACTCCATGTGTGCACAAGATAAGTAGGATTGTAATTGCACACAAAAATTACAAGCAGGAACAGTTAGTCCATAAATCCAGCGTTTCGGGGGTTACCGCGAGCCCCCTTCATCAGGGAATACATACAACAAGTGGCACTTACCAAAGCATCATTATATATACAAAACAACCAATGGCAGGCATGGAAAAAGCCCGCCTGACATCATAATGACGTCACAGTGTTATGCTGACAGCACTAGAAGAAATAGTAATGCAGAATACAAGATACATGATTAATTCAACCTAAGGATAAGAGATACTCACCCACGGAGTCCCCCCCAGACGAAGACTGCAGCCTTATAAAAGGTTGAGGGTTTCCCCTCATACCCCACTTTGCTCCCCAACTCTTGATTACCACTCCTGGTGGCCTTTCTGTCTCTTTACTCTAATCCTTTCTCCCTCTTCATCCCCCTTTTCCGCCCTCCCCGCTCCGGGTTCTATCCTTTGTCTGTTGTTCTTTATAGGATCCTTTCCTTTGGCCTCACCTCTGAGCACTTTCCAGCGGTTATGTTTGCCCACTATTATACTTGGCTGCCCCCCCTGTGGGCCCTTTTGCGCATTTCCACCCTGGGAATATTACCAGCCCTGAGCGGGCTTTCTGACCCACCATACATGGCTATTCTATAATATGCCTCTAATCTTTAATATGCCCCTTTCCTATGGCTCACTGGCCAGGACACTCCTCAATAGCCCCTGGCCGGTGGCAACACAGCTGCGCTGCCCTGTGCAGCGTTTTTGTATATTTGCGTTCTTTCTCACAGGTGACCGCCACATAGCGGGCTTATTCCTTTATTAATGGGCTGTGCCGACTTTCATGTTTTTATTGTCATTAGAGGTCATACTTACCTATCCTCCCACCGATCACCGGAACCATGCTCCCTGTCAGAGCTTTGACAGCTCCTTGGAGCCTGCGCCCTCGTCAGCCTATCCTGGCGACTTAAGGGCGGATCTCGCAGTACAGGGCACTCCGATTGGAGGATCGAGCGGCGGTTCCAACGCTGCAGCCTTTTATAAGGCTGCAGCACAGCGGTCTTCGTCTGGGGGGGGACTCCGTGGGTGAGTATCTCTTATCCTTAGGTTGAATTAATCATGTGTCTTGTATTCTGCATTACTATTTCTTCTAGTGCTGTCAGCATAACACTGTGACGTCATTATGACGTCAGGCGGGCTTTTTCCATGCCTGCCATTGGTTGTTTTGTATATATAATGATGCTTTGGTAAGTGCCACTTGTTGTATGTATTCCCTGATGAAGGGGGCTCGCGGTAACCCCCGAAACGCTGGATTTATGGACTAACTGTTCCTGCTTGTAATTTTTGTGTGCAATTACAATCCAACTTATCTTGTGCACACATGGAGTGCTGGTTTTATTTGCAACATATGGACTTGCGGTGTCACCGCTAACCGTGCACCCCCTGCCTTATTTTTGGTAGGTGTGCGGCGGCAAACGAGTTTTAGGTATTTTGGCAAAGTGCAAAATATCTAGTTTCCTACATGCTTTACCTAGGCATTGTATGCAACACCAAATGCGATTTAAGCAAAATGCCAAGTTGACATCTGATGCCTAGGAAAAAGCTTAGGAACACCTAGGTAATGTGTGAAAGGCCATTCATTTTGGACTGAGCCACCATTGCCTTTTGCCATTGCACAGTATGTCTAAGTAAAAGATGACAAGCAAAAAAAAAATCTTAACTAACTTCCCACATCCTTGATCCCATGCAACATCAAAGCGTCAAATACAGCTGATCTTCAGCTGTTAGCTTGAGCATTGAAGGCAGCCTCCAACGACATGAAATTTGAAATTGCAACCCAATCAGGGATGCCCCACAATCACTTACCTTTCAGTTGTTCCTACACCCCATCTTCATTACAGCTGAGGCATGCTCCTGTTACCAGCTCTTTAGATTGGCTCGAGATGGGAGCGTGCATCACATAGAAGGGAGACAGGGAATGTGTCTGCTTCCTATACCGACACTCTGTTTACAACAATACTTTATGTCGTTACTCAGTATGCTTCAGGATCACTCATGCTTTTTCTAATAAAGTGATTTTTTTACTACCAAAAAATTTTTTTGGGGAAACTGGGCTTCTTCTTGTTTCATTCCAAAAATACATAAGTTGGGTAATAAATTATTAACTACAGAACTACATATCCAGAAATGTATCAGTGTCTTGGATTTTCATTTGCCATTATTTGCTCCTAATTGAACTTAGTGTTGAATTTACCCCTAGGAATAATATCTGAATACCAAATATCTGAAGCACAAGCTGTCATAAAGAGAATATGTCTCCATTGCTCTGGGGTACAAAGGCATTAGGCCATCCACAATGCCCTCTTAGGCTTGTTATGTAGGCTGCTTGGACACCAAGGTCCGGTACAACCTGGCACCATGCACTTCCATTGCAGGGAGATTTGTATCACCCCGCAATCACATTTAAATCTCTGCTAATAGTGAAATTTGGGTCCATGCATATGGATAGTTGCATTTTTGCAGTAATCACAAATTACCCTGCCAGCAGAAATATTGAAGAAAAGTATTTGTAATTCTAGTCCATTACATTGGAATTGGATTAGCTAATTTGGGATGCCTCATTGGGAAATCCCCCATATCACCTGATTTACTCACCTCACTGATGATCCCGTGGTGCATGCCCGGCCTCACCTTTTGTCCCCCACAGCTGTTCCTTTATACTCCGGTACTCCGGTTGCATGAAGCTTAGGATCGAGTCCCACTATGTGCAGGCCCATTTTCTATTAACGAACCACCATGCTGTATGGACAACCCCTGCATCAGACTCGAGCAAACACGCTTTATTCACATTCACAAAATAATGTTACATTGAGCTTTTATTTTATTTTTTAAGTTTATTTGAAATTTTAACGTTTATGGCGTTTATGGCGTTTTTTTTATTTGCACTGAAAACATATACTTGTGCCATGCTGTAATGTACCCATGTACTTGCCTCAGAGCAGCTGGCATGTTATATTAATCCCAGGTGGTTTAATAACATGCAAACAGGAGTTTTGTGACAGTAATGCGGCTTCATTCTCTCACAGTGCAGTAGTATATGTATGAGTGAGATATTTGCTGATCCTTAATCAGGATTGTGCATGCCTTCCACCAAAACTGCAGGTTTGGGGTGGCGATACTGTGATTACACGCAGGGCTGTTTCTAGGGAAGGGTGAGTAGGGCGATTACCCTGGACACCATGGCTAATGGGGGTGCCTTTATCCCAGCCATCTGTTTTCTGCAGATGAGTCAGGGCCGCTGTTAGTGGTGCAGGCCATAAGACAGGCCCCTCATCTCCCCATATTAGGCAGTCAACAGTCATAGTAGTAGGCACAGCCTCCACCTTCTCCTCATCTATGAGGAACAATATATGTGGCTCATCAGCTTTCTGTACCTGTAGTAACAAAGGACACAATCTCAAATATTGGGAGTGAGGTTAGATTTATAGAATGCAGAGTTTACCGACTGCAAGGAAAAATGTCTACTTCTTATCTTTAATATCTAAAACCAAAATCAAAACATTTTAGCTACAGTTTGCCTTTAGTTGCATTCATTTTATTGAAATGTTGGGCTCAAACAGAGGGGCGTGTTTTTATTTTTCTTACACTTTGGAAGGATATAGATCCCTTTTGTGTATATTAAACCCCATTTCTGGTTTCTCACAATTAAAAAAAGTTGTTCCTTTTTGTAGGGCATATACCTGATCTCACTCTTTGCAGAAATAGCTAGCAACATACCTCCTGTCTGATCAGTAATTCCTTCCTGCAGCACCATTCCTATGTATGCCCCCGCAAGGCCACAGTGCTGGTGTTTAAAACACATTCAGTGACGCAGGGTGCAAACACCTCCGCAGTTTTCCAAGGATTGTAAGACTTGTAATTGAAGTAGTCCAACCCCAACACTGCAATACGAAAGGCTGGGGGGCATCCAGAATGCTGGAGCCCCCCACCGCATATAACCCCCTAAAACACACAATAATCTTAACTTAGCCACAATCCTTATCTAGAATACAGTGCACTGCAATTGGTCGCCTGGCGCTCACATGGGTAGTGGGTGCGTCCATTGTTCCGGCCACTGGAAAGCCCCGCCCAGCTCCAGCGGCCAATAGCGGCACTGTATTCCCAGCAGGGGTCATGGTTTTGCTCTGATTTAAATGGAGCCTTTTCCTGTCCTGTAATTTAAATGCTGTCCCTGTAGAGAGTGGGTGCAGGTACACAGCCTACAAATAACATGCTGTATTAATTAAAGCAACATATTTTTGGAGGTTAGATTTTAAAATTTTCCTCTTAATATTCTTTATGTTGATGTTAATGAACAGATATTTAAGGGGGTTCTTTAAGAAGGGATAGCGCCAGGTAGTGCCTCGTAGCGGCAGGCAGAGTCTGGTGAATGCCGGGCACTGTTAGCAAAACAGACTTTAATCACACAGCGTCTGGCGCTCTATGCTAAAGCGCCCATCTTAGAGCGCTGACGCTGTGTGTCTAGTGTTTTGTTAAATATGGTGTGGGGCGCTGGGTGCTGGATGCACTGAGCTGACGCTACCTTTCGCTCGCTGTAGTGCTCGCTGTAGTGCTATACTGTTGTTAGAGTGCCCAACACACATCACATTCATCAATGCCGGCCAGGTTACTACAATGACCAAGACGCTCTGTTACAGAGCCCGATACCCGCATACAGCATCTACTAACGGTCGCTCTAAGCGCGGCTGTACAGACGCACATCTGGTAATACCTGCCGTTAGTAGTGAATCAGCCTCCACAAAAAAGTATTTTGTAAGTTGTAAAAGTCACTGTTGTAATATGGCTTTTTATCACATTCTCCATGCATCAATAATAAACTATACATCACTATTCTCTCCCGACAGCCAGCAAGTCTTACTCCCACATGACCATCCATGGTTATACATTTTCCCCAATGACAGTCTACCACTACCCAGATGTCCAAATGACCAGCAACCTGTTATTCTCCCACCACTGGCCATGAGCCACAACTACAGGAATCTGGTAGCAATATGTGCTATCTCCAATACACATCCTCAGATGACAGATTATGGTACAAATTAAAAAATACATTTGTGCCCCCTTTCACTGAAATAATCAGCCTGGGCACCAGGCTTGGGGGCTGGTACACCAGCCCTTATGCCTTTTGGTATGAAGAAGACCCTAATGATGGGCACTTGGCTCTTCTGCACCTCTTCACCCTAAGAGAGGGATGCCAGTAATTGTGCCATCAGCGGACAAGGTGGCCCCTTGTGCCTGTGAACTGGTATATGGTTCCCCTGAAGAATGCTCTCGCACAGTTGAGATTTTCTTGACTTATGCTGATTAGACCTTTTTATTTAAAATTAGAAGCTTCTCTAGTGCAGGAAGAGTTGGAAATAGTACAGTGTTCCCCATATTGTTCTAAGAAATGTACATTTAGCATTATATATGTAAACATTTGCTTAGGGAGAGGGGGGAAAAGAACAGCTCCATCTTCCGGAATAAGGCCCAGCAGGGACAAGTTAAACAGCCTAAAAAATTGTGTGCATCTGGATCAAATTAAGGCCCTTATTTAACAAGGGATAGCGCCAGGTAGCGACTGGTGAGCGAACGGTAATGACGGTCACCGCCACGAGAACGCCGGCTCCCCACCACAATCACACATTTATCAAGCCGATCCTGCTTAGCGACTGAGCTAGCGCCAGATAGCGACTCATTCATCATTATTCCAGCCTCAGCCCACAGCGCCAGTGAGCGACCTTGAACAGCGCCAGGTATGACCTCTCGCTACCTGGCGCTCTCCAATGCATTTCAATGGAACAATCTTTAAATATTAATAATTAATTGATTTTTTTTTTTTTTTTTTTTTATGTGAAAATTTCTGTTACCACTTCTGCCATGTTAGATATTTTTTTTAAGGTAAGAAAAAAATAAACAAAAAATTTGTGCAGAATTGATATTACAGGTCTGATATTAATGTATTCATATTCAAAAATGTTTTTATAAACTTGGTTTCCCAAAATATGGTTGTTTGGGGGTTAAAAAACTACTTTTAACCCATCGCCGCCAGCGCTCTGGGGTTTAAACATGCATTTCACAGCGCGAGAATTTTTGGAGCGTGATTTGTTAAAGTGTACCAACACCCAGGGGGGATCGGCCCGGAAATCTATAAGATTCCCGGACCGATCAGATCCCTCCCCGTGGGGCATCCGAAATCGGGATGTCCCGCGGGGAGGAACCCCCCAGGAGGCCCACAAACCTTACCTCAGCCCCGTTCCATCGGCGCATGCACGAGCCGCGACCGCGTCTCGCGCTACCCTCTAGCAGGGCGCGCACCCGCGCCGGCCGTTTGTGAATGGCCGGTGCAGGCGCGCTCCCTGTTAGAGGGAAGCGCAAGACGCGGCCTCCAGCGCTCAGAGCCAGCTGAGCTGGTATGCGCGTCCAGGCGGCCTTGGACGTGCATACCACAGCGGCTCTGAGCGCTGTGATTGGCTGGCGCGGTCACGTGGGAGCGGGGAGAGGTGAGTTTTTTGGGGCTTTCTGGGGGTTTCAGACAGCGGGGCACCCCCGATCGGGGTGCCCCACCGAAGTGGACCAAAACCCAGGATAGTCAAAATCCTGGGTGTTGGTCCATTTTAATGAATATGGTGGGAGCCGGTCGCTATGGCCATTTGCTATCATGCGCTCCCATACAGTGCAGAACCTGTCAAATAGCGACTCATCACCTTGTATTCAACATTACAGCAAACCGACTGAGTCGCTATCAACAACCGAACAACGGCCAAGCACAGCGACTACTAGCGGGCGCTGTGAAAATACCGCTACAGTCGCTCAACTGTCGCTACCTGGCGCTATTAATAAATCAGCCTCCCATTGTACAACTATGTACCTTACTTTGCAAAATAAACTGTTACTTTCTCTGACTCTAAGGCATCGCTCAAGTAATAGTAGAACCCTTTAATTAAAGTAAAACATATGTATAAACTGCTAAACCTTTTTTCTCTTTTCAATATTTTTACTGACTATGGGCCTGATGCAGAGCCTCCCCCGGTCTGAGCTTAAAACCTTCCGATTGTCCGGGGCTCCCGTTTGAATCGTGGCTCAAATGTGATGCAGAGCCTCCGTCGGAATGGCTCCCTAACTGATTCGTCAATTTGTCTTCACTCGGGAAGTTTTTTTTGCTCTCTCGGGTGCCTTCAATTTGAACGGGGCTCCCGTTCCCGTTCACACGGGCGGCCCGTTTTTCCCTGTTTTTTCCTTGCTTTTTGAACGTACCTGCTTGCCTTCCGTCGTATTTGACCTTCCATTTTGGTGTTTTTTTCAAGTATACTTACATCTCCATGGCTCTTCAGTTGTCAATCTGGCTACACGCAAGCGCACATCCCTCAACCTCCATTGGAATATACATATGGCAACAACTGCCAATTTCACACATATATATATATATTTCAATAAATTTTTTGTTGTTCCTTCTTCCTTGACTTTAATGCATACCTTAATCTCCTTGGTTGTTCCTTCTTCCTTGTCCTTAATGCATATCTTAATCTCCTTGGTTGTTCCTTCTTCCTTGTCCTTAATGCATACCTTAATCTCCTTGGTTGTTCCTTCTTCCTTGTCCTTAATGCATACCTTAATTGTTTGTGAGCTTTTCTGATTTATTGTCCCATATCTAAACCTTTTGTGTCATGTAAATGTGTGCTGATGTTGTGTGATTGTACTTTTGCAGGAAAGACAACTCTCAAAATATTATAATTTGTTTATTATTAAAAAAACAAATATTTTTTTTTTTTTGGTAAAACAGAAAAAAATAAATCTTAACATTTTTAAAATTATAAAAAAAATTAGGCCTCGGGGTCTTGTGGATGTTGTATTCTTTGATCTGTGAATGAAAAACAACATTAGTTTAGCATTGTTTTTATGGTTTGGTTGGGCGTTGTTTTTTTGGGGCCCTTTTTAAACCGGACCTCCAGCGTGATTTAATGAAAAGCCCAAACTCTAAAACCAACGATTCCGCAGCATCATCTGTAAAAAAAGATACAAGGACCCACCATTAATCCACAAAATACATTAACAAGTTTCCTGGCCTAACTAAAGTCACTTTATTAACATTTTGCTGTCTCACATTGCCCTAGTTCTGCTATCTGCATGTAGCCTAGTTTGTAGCTGCGTACATGGGTTAAACTAAGGTGGGCTTGTATTTAACGTGACAAACTAAGTTGTTTCAGACTATTCTTGCGCTTTGTTTTTTTTTTATTATAAGGAATGTGTGCGCGCACATAAACACACGCTCGCTTACTCACATCCATGATGATGTCGTCCTGCTCCTGTGTAAAGATGGCATAGCTCCTGATATAGCTCTGACGTTCCCCCGCAGTGACGTGCAGGACATCCCAAATTGGAATGCCCCAGAGACATGATGCCTGTAACCCAGCCCTGGATTTCTTCACACTCCAAAGGGCTGGGTTACATGGGTTTTGGCCTGCTTTAAAACATCATGACCAAATCAGGTTAGGATGGAATAACCCACCTCCTTTACATTATTATTAAAGTAACACAGGTTCCCTCACATAAAGCAGAACAAAACCCAGAGCGGCCACTGGTCTTCCCCCTGGAAATCCCAGATCGGGATGCCCCACTGTGTGAAACCCTTTTTACTGAGACTTTACTCAGAAATGGCAGACTCCCTCTCTTAAAGCGGAACAAGCCATGATTAGTTTAATGACCTTTGCAGGCGTATATTGTAGTGCCCCACCAGTCTGATCAAGACAACGGAACCTCATCTTCAAGAGACCAAAGGCTCGCTCAACCACCACAGAGCGAGTCCTCCTGGGGGCAGTATTGTAGGGCTCCTCTGCCTGTGAAGATGGGTGCAGGATTGGGGTCCGCAGCCAGGGGAGCAAAGGATAGCCAGAGTCTCCTGCCCAAAAAAAAAAAAAAAAAAAAAAAAACAATAAAAATAAAAAATGGTGTGCATTGCAACAATAGAAAAGAGGGACAAATAGGTGAGCGGGGTAGGGTTGGAGAAAAGAAGAGCCTACATGCACATCCAACCTGTACACTCATTAAAAAAGTCTGGGGAATACTACTTACATAAGAGGGCAAGAACATGACGCAATAGGGTTCGATCACTTAACCCATTTAATTTAAAGTTAAAAAATTAGGCTAAAAAGATACTAACCAGAAAATTACCAAATAGTGTGTTAAGGGAAAAAAGAAAGTCAGATAGGGTGGGCAACCAATACAAGTTTCATACACATACCCAGTAAGGCGGGTGAGCTCAAATAGGTGCAGCCTGGTTTCTGCCATACTCAGCAGGACAAGACCGCAGAGCTGGCCCGGCGGATGTACTCCAACAGAGGACTGCATATTATTGCCCGAGTGCCAATACGGCTGCTCTGACTGCCCGTAAGTGAAGGCTCGGGGGCCCGTTTTATTAGGCTGATTTCAATCGGAAACCAAGGCTCTGCATCACTGAAAAAAACGGAACAATGGATGAGGCGTCCGTTTTGCCGGGAAACAGCCTCGTGCGAGCCGACAATCGGAAAGCCGGCTGAGCGCACACCTGAGCGCATAAACGCACACTAAAATCAACGTAGCACCCTTTCCTGACCCGATCAAAGCCCAAAACCAACGGGAAAACGCACGGGAGAGCTGAACGGGGAGGCTCTGCATCAAGCCGTATATGGTTTTACCTGTTGTTTGTGCAGTATATTTTAGAATCAGATATAAATGGGTGTTTCAAACGATTAACATAAACATAATATTGTCAATGCTTTATGAAAAATCACAGAATAAAAGCAGTGTAGAACAGCTGCAGGGATGGAGACCAATATCAAGGGTCAAACATTTTAACATAAAGCAGTACTAATGGGGAAACTGATATGAACCATGTGAAGCTGATTCCATATAGAACAAAGCAAAAGTGAAAAAGAAGAGATAAGAATAAAAAGACAAAAACAGTTTAACATTTCTTTTAGACAGGACTCTTGAAAGATTAGTTTGAATATAAATTCCCGTCTGTATCAAATCTGTTTTTGCATAATACTTCTGGGAGGGATATTAGCTCCTTTCAGCGAGTTATTGTTTGTGGGGCTAGGTCAGAAAATATTTGATATGAGTAGGTTTGGAAATTCAAAGGTTCTTTTCTTCTGCTATTTGCACAATTCTTATCTTAGATATATAAAAATGCAACTATAATATCTTTCGGGGGGCCATCTTTGGATTTTTTGTATTACGCTTTATGTATTCTATCGAATCAAGGCATCCAATGGGTATCCTGGATGCCAGTTCCAGAAAAGGGCAGTGACTTTGAACTGTAGGTCTATCAATGTTTCTAGTATTCCTCTTATCCAAATATTTGATCTGGGTGCACTGCAGGGGCAGTACTGATCTAGGGTCCATTTGAAAAGTCCACAAAAGTGGCCCAGCAATGTAAACATGTGCTTCAACAGGATTAAAAGGTACAAAGACAAGAGAGGCTGAACAATGCATGTATCGTCCTCCATTGCGCATCCTTGGAAGCTCTGGATTCTCTGACAGTCAATCTCTAAATTGACAAAAAGCAGTTACAGTTATAAACGCACAATGCAATCTCCCACAGATTAATAACACAATAGCAACTGAGCAGGTAGATACTAATATTAGTACATGACAGTATCTCATGGAGTTGTGAAGACCAACCAATACATTTCATATTCAGTATACACACATTATTTTGTGTGCAAGTATTTATGCGTGTGCGAAATTCTCACTCGCATGCCAGATTTCTCCCTGCCATCTATTCAAACTCACCTGATTCAAATTCCACCAAATAAGCAATTAGACAGAAAGGCGAGGCAGGGCGGGAGAATTTGCATCATTGTTTTGCTGGTGAGAGTGGTTGTTTTGAAGCGAGTTGGTGTTTATTTATGCAAGGCTGGAGCCTTTTGAGGAATGTGTTTCTGAGTTGGAGAACTTACAGCAGGTCACCAGGCTTACATTTGATCGTGTGGAGCCCAGGTTGTTTCGGGAGTGTCTGGATGTGGACAACTTGAGCAACCAGACCATTTCTGAGCTGACCCGGCTGAGCTGTTCTGCGCATAATGAACTATATTAAGAACTGCAGCCATGGTTGACCCCTGCCACTAAGAAGGGGCATGCAATTTCAGGTATGACTGAAGTTGTTGGCCGTCTGCAGTTCTTGGCGAATGACTCTTTCCAGAGGCTCTTTCCAGAGGCTGGGCTCATTTGCAGTAGGAATGTCAAATGTCATTGAGTGCAAGGGGGCCCACAGGCCAAGGGCAGATATACAAATCGTCCTAAAAAGGGGGCATAACACAGACAGGAGCAACCGACAATATGAATCTACAAAGGCTCTCTATCGCCACTCTTGGAAAACAAGATACTAGGGAATGATTTGAAGAAGATAATCTTGAACCCGCCGAAGAAACCAGAGCTTCCGAGTCACTCGGGATGCCTCAGACCATCCACGCACAGGAACCTACATTACAAACAAACCAACATTAAACCCAGTGATAACTCCCCTACTCTGATGCAGTGAATTATATGACCCCATCCACCCACCCTGGTGCCTAAAACCCTAGTGATCCTACCCACATAAACAGAACCCCACGTGCTAAGGACCCACACTAAACAAACTATAACATATAGCCCCCCTAAATGAAACTTCTAAGACAATTTGTGCTTAACCACATCTAATAACCTAATGTGCCCATAATATCCCGTGCATGGTACATACATGAGCATGAATAACTAAGCCAGTAACGCTGTGAACGAAGATATCTTCGTTCAAACCACGCGGCTGTTGTTAATCCAGCTGGAATATCCAGCGCAATTTCCTTTGTTGCAGAAGTTTTCTAATATCCTCTCCCCAGGATCCTAAGTGTATTTTATCTAAAGCTACCACCCTTAGACCCTCCATACTACCACTATGCTGCTCCAAAATATGTAGGGCTATTGGAGGCACAGGTCATCCCTGATCTTTATTCCTCTGTGCCAAACGAAGAGATGAAAAATGTGCATGAATTCTGCCCTTTACTATATTTTTGGGTTCGTCAACATAAATCTCGGCGCAGCCGCAGATAAGCATATAGACAACTCCAGCGGTTCTGCAGTTCATAAATTGTTTTATGGGATACTTCCTCCCCATTTCCCTGTTGATCACCTCCTTTTTAGTTTCCATATATGGACAGATGGAACAGTTACCACATGGGTAAATCCTCTTCGTCCTGGCCTCCTGCAGCCAAGTATTGGGTCTAGAGACTTTTACAAATCTTGTCACGCAGGTTTGGGGCCCTCTGCACCACCATCTGTGGTCCATTTCTTACCCATCTTGCTAGATATGGGTCGCTCCTAAGTATCCCCCAGTGTTTCTGTGTTTTCTGTAGTAATCGGCGCAATTGTGCCCATTTGTTGTTATATCAGGAGATAAATCTTATCTCATCCACGTGTATCTTTCTTTTTTTGGGGATCAAAAGAGATGCACTTTTGGGAAGCACAAGCACTCATGATTAAGGATTATTGCCCTTGGAAGGATTTAGGTTATTTGAGCTGTATTTACAGGATTCTATGGCTGCACTTTACAACAGCACGCCCCCATGGCAGATTGTGAGAATGTTGTCGTCTTGTATGTTTTTTAAATGGTCCTTTTAAATACATTGTTTAATGTTGACCAAATAAACTTTTCAGAAAAACATTGTGTGCAAAGTTAAGTCTCTGGCTTAGGCTCTTTTTGGGGATTTGGGCACCCCCATTTTCAATAGTGTTTGGATATTTTGAGTGCCACCCAGAGCATTGCACCACATTTATTAGATACTAGTTGGTGCCGCCCAATCCTTTTTGCTAAAGAATATAAGTAGCGTTGAGTAAATTTTTTCCCCTCTCCATAATGTATCATGGTAGTACGGTTGAAAAAAGACATATGTCCCTCAAGGTCAACCATGTGTGTTGAGGTAGGGAAAGTTATTTATTATTTTATGTTTCTTTTTTACTCATATTCATTTCTAAACAGATTTAATTCTAATAATCTCATAACTAAGATCTTTCATTCCTCTTATCTTATCCTTTCTATGAACTGGTGGCCAGAACTGGACAGTATATTCTAGGTGAGGGCACACCAGTGCCTTGTAAAGAGACATAATTACATCCCTATCCTGTGATTCCATGCATCTTTTAATGCATGATAATATATTGGTGGCCTTGGAAGCAGCTGCTTGACATTGCATGCTGTTATTTAACCTGTGGTCTACCTGTACCCCAGATCCTTCTCAACAAGTGATTCTCCTAGTTTTACTCCCTCCAAGGACATATGTGGCCTTCAGGTTATTAGACCCCAAGTGCAAGACTTCACATTTCTCCACATTGAACCTCATTTGCCAAGTCGATGCCCCAGACGCTCAAAGTGTCCAAGTCAACTTGAAGCTTGTAAACATCTTCAGTAGATTGCACTGTGCTAGATATCTTTGTGTCATCTGCAAAAATAGAGACAATGTATTTAATTCCATCTTCTATGTCGTTTATAAACAAGTTGAATAATAGTGGGCCCAGCACTGAACCCTGGGGTACATCGCTTACAACTAGTCTCCATACAGAGTAGGTATCACTAACCACAACTCTCTGCACAAGATCCTTCAGCAGTTTTCAATTTAGTTACAAAATGTATTTTCTAATCCTGAAGACCTTAATTTCCCCAAAAAGCGTCTATGGGGGAAAGTGTCAAATGCTTTTGCAAAATCTAGAAAAACTATTTCTACAGCTGCCTCAGGCTACTCACCTCCTCATAGAAGCCAATCAGGTTAGTCTGCCAGTTTCTGTCCTTAGTAAAACCATGCTGGTTGTCACTAATAATACCATGCATAGTTACATATTCGCGTATGTAGTCCCTTTATAGCCCCTCAAGCAATTTTCCCACAGGTCTGTAAATGCCCGGAGAAGACCTAGAGCCCTTTTTACAAATGGGCACCACATTTGTTTTTGCGCCAAACACTTGGGTGAAGTCCACCTGGTTCTGCAGTCTTATTAACATTTAAATCATTTAGTCTTCCTTGAATTATATCCATGTTTAGCTTGTTGAGTATTATACTTGGGCTATTGCTATCAGTGACATCCCCTATGTTGGTCCTTGCTCTGTTTACACAGAGCTAAGCAATCCATTTAACAGCTCTGCCTTCTCTTCATCCACAGTGACTATGTTCCCATTATCATTAATTAGGGCACCTACCTGTTTTGATTTAGTCTTTTAATGTATATATTTTTTTTAAAAAAAGTCTAGGGTTTGTTTTGCTTTCTTTGGCTTTATTTACTAATTTATACTTTTAAGGGGTACAGCTGAGAGCTCAGCCTTGTAATTTTTAAATGCCATTTTCTTGTTCATTATTGCCCTTTTATCCACAGGTGTCAGCCATGATGGGTTTAATTTTAGCTGCTTATATTTGTTACCCATATGAATAAATTTTGCAATGTTGGTCCTCACAATTGATTTAAAGCACACCCATTAGGCATCTATATTCTTATTCTTCAACAGATGCTCCCATTCTATGTCTTGAAGTGCTGCACTGAGCCTGGGGAAGTTGGCCTTCCTGAAATTTTGTGTTTTTGCCCTCCCAGACAGAAGATCTTTCTTACAGTTTATGTTAAATACAACTATATTGTGGTCACTGTTACCCAAAATGTATCTTACCGTCTCTATGACTCTTATCATCTCTATCAGGTCAGGTCATCATTTGATATTACCAGATATTCTTATCTGCTTCTCCTGAACCATTACTCCACCCTCTGTTTCTACCCCACTTAATGCCTGCTCACTGAGCAGAATGCCTCCCTCGGTGTTTCATTTTGCACCTCCAGATCTCTAACCCAAGCTTCCAAGGTTGCAATATGCTTACATTTAACACAGCGGTATTCACTCAGGGACTGCTGCTCCTGAAGTATACACATATGACAAATTGTGCACTAAAGACCTCCAATGTTGCTAGCCATTATCCTAGTTACACATGCAGAAATAGAAACACAATTTTAGTGCTCACAATTGCAGCAACTTTGGCTTTTACACACCATACATGGCTGTACACCATACATGGGTGTACAATGCTGTACGTCATGTTCAACAATGCCTCAGTGTAGTTCCGCCTACCTTTGGTGGAACCACTGGTTAACACTAGGGATGAGCGAATCGATCCGGACGAACCCGGATTCGATCCGAATTTCATGAAAAATTCGATTCGGATCGAATCCGAATTTCCCCGCGATTCGATCACTCGAAGTTTTCCTTTAACATCCATTCATTTACATTACAGGCATTCTAAGATGGCGGACGGGACATGTCCAGACATCAACCCCGCGCCAGTGCAAGCTGGGACAGTCACATGCAGCCTATCAGCAGCCAGCAAGCCCGGTGACGTCACAGCGCTATTTAAGTCGGCGGACATTTTGCTTTTCCTCATTTCTCTATTGCATTCGTGAGAGACAGGACGCTGCTGTAGGCAGGGAGAGGCAGTTAGACAGACAGGGACAGACAGGGACAGGCTCTAGACAGGCAGGAGACAGGCAGGAGACAGACAGAAAGTCAGCGAAAAGCAGGGAAAGTTAGGAAAAATCGGAGGCAGTCACAGGGAGATTTTTTTTATTTCATCCAGCCTGAGTGTTACTGGCTGGCTGACTGGCTTTGTTAGCGTTTTCAGGCTGCTTATACACTAACTGTGCATATATACTGAACTGATCTCAAGTCTGCTGTGAGGCATCCCATTCTGTGACTACACCAGCCTCTATTTAATACCATAATCATTTGCACTTATTCTAATAGAAATTAGGCCTGATAAAGACACTTTTGCTGTGCATAGCCTTACTGCTGCCAGGTGCTCTCTGGTTTTTGGGGCATCCCATTCTGTGACTACACCAGCCTCTATTTAATACCATAACCATTTGCACTTATTCTAATAGAAATTAGGCCTGATAAAGACACTTTTGCTGTGCATAGCCTTACTGCTGCCAGGTGCTCTCTGGTTTTTGGGGCATCCCATTCTGTGACTACACCAGCCTCTATTTAATACCATAACCATTTGCACTTATTCTAATAGAAATTAGGCCTGATAAAGACACTTTTGCTGTGCATAGCCTTACTGCTGCCAGGTGCTCTCTGGTTTTTGGGGCATCCCATTCTGTGACTACACCAGCCTCTATTTAATACAATAACCATTTGCACTTATTCTAATAGAAATTAGCGAAGCGAATGCGAAGCAAAGTGAAGCGTGGCCAGGGTCCAAATGTTGGCACCACGGCCCTGCGTCAACATATGATGCGTCACCATAAAGCGACCTGGGAGAACCGAGGCTCCCAAGGGGTGGTCCAGTCTGCTTCCTCACCAAGTGGCACGCCGCTCCCAATTTCTGCCAGCCAAGGCTCCAGCACCTCAGCCGAAGGCAGCTGTGCGTCATACCCATCCTCTGTCGCTCCTGCTCCTCCTCCTCCTCCTCCAAGTCATGCATCCCGCCAGCAATCCATCAGCGAAGCCATGTCCAAGAGACAGCAGTATGCGCCCACTCATCCTACGGCGCAGAAGCTAAATGTGCTCCTGTCCAAGTTGCTGGTGCTGCAGTCGCTCCCTTTTCAGGTGGTGGAATCTGCACCTTTCAGAGAACTGATGGCTTGTGCCGAGCCGAGGTGGAGAGTCCCAAGCCGTCATTTCTTTGCCAAGAAGGCAGTACCAGCGCTGCACACTTTTGTTGAACAGAAGGTGGGCCAGTCCTTGAGCCTGTCGGTGTGTAGCAAAGTGCATGGCAGCGCCGACATCTGAAACTGTAGCTATGGTCAGGGACAGTACATGTCGTTTACGGCCCACTGGGTGAATGTGGTCCCTTTGCAGCAGCAGCAGCAACTTGGACAGGTCACACCGCTTCGGCCTCCGCGCTCCCTGCCCGTTGGGCCTGTGACACCGTGCGACTCGGCCTCCTCATCCTCCGCCATCTCCTCACCCTCCACTGTAGGCTCAAGTCTCAGTGCCCCTCCAGTCTACCATGTGTGCAGGGCACGGAGGTGTCACGCAGTGCTTCACATGGTTTGTCTTGGCGAACGGAGTCACACAGGGGAGGAACTGCTTAAATGTATTCATCAGGAAATCCAAACATGGCTTACTCCAAGAAAACTTAAAATGGGAATCATGGTTACCGACAATGGGAAGAACATTTTGTCTGCGCTGCGCCAAGGAAGCCTGACCCATGCCCCCTGCATGGCTCACGTCTTCAATCTGGTTGTCAAGCGGTTTCTGAAGTGTTCCCCCCATCTGCAAGACATCCTAACAACTTCAAGGAAACTTTGCATGCACTTCAGCCACTCATACACCGCCAAACACACCCTTCTTGAGCTACAGCGTCAGAATGGTATCCCCCAACATAGTCTGATTTGCGATGTTTCCACCCGTTGGAATTCCACCCTTCACATGTTGGACCGATTATATGAATAGAGAAAAGCCATCACGGATTTCCTGATGATCCAAGCAGATAGGGGGACTCCCCTGTGTAACTTCAATGTCAACCAGTGGCAGCTCATACGTGACACCTGCCGTTTGCTCAGGCCCTTTGAGGAAGCCACTTTATTTGTCAGTCGGCAGGATTGCGGGATGAACGACGTGATTCCACTGCTTCATGTACTACAGCACATGTTGGAAACCATGGCTGGTCAGGGCACTGGAGACATGGCGTTTACATCTTACGGCCACATGAACCCCGTTGGAGCTGAACTGGAGGAGGAGGAGGAAGAGGAGGAGGAGGAGTTGCCCAGCGAAACACAGTTTAGGCTTGGCGAAATGGCTGGTTTATCTAGTCAGCGGACAGGAGAGGAGGAGCAGGAGCAGCCAGAGGAGCTAGAGGTTTTTGAGGAAGGCGAGACAGAGGACCCGGGCACACCGTGGCAGTATGCAGTGGAGATGGAGACAGGTAGTCCATCCGAGTCACTTGCGCAAATGGCAGGAAGCATGCTCACGTGCTTGCGTAGTGACCCCAGAATTGTTTCCATCTGTCGGCGGGATGACTTCTGGCTGTCCACCTTATTGGACCCTCGCTTCCGGCACAAAATGGGGGCATTTTTTAAACCCACCGAGAGGGAGGACAAACTGAACTACTACAAAGACATTCTACGTAGGCAGTTGGCCGATGCCTAGCTGCGCCATGGTCCATACTCTCGCAGGTCTGACTCGAGGGGACCTCTGCGCTCACCTTCCACTGCCATGGCCGCTGGGGGGGTTGGCAGGAGCAGCAGCAGCAGCTCAATCAGCAGCAGCCTCAGTCTTCAGTCGCTAATGAGTAGCTTTCTACACCCGCATAGTGAGGCTACTCATGAGCAGCAGGAAGACCTGGAGCAGGACCTCAACCAGCAGGTCATGTCATACTTTGACATGACCATGCCAACACACCTTGAGGATCCGCTGGACTTCTGGGCAGCCAAACTTGATTTGTGGCCGCAACTAGCAGAGTTTGCCCTGGAAAAGCTGTCCTGCCCGGCAAGTAGCGTGCCATCTGAGTGGGTGTTTAGTGCGGCGGGGGCCATAGTTACGGCGAGGAGAACTCGTCTGTCAACTAAAAATGTGGAGAGACTCACCTTTGTCAAAATGAATCAGGGATGGATCAGACAGGATTTCCACCCACCAATGCCTGATGCATGCGACTAGATTCAGCATGGTGCCATGTTTTACACTTTCCAAATGGTGCAAAACATTTTTATGTCTTTAGGCCAATTTTTGGGCTCCTGCTGATGCCAACTCCAGGGTGTGAATCATCCAATTTTTGGGCTCCTAAAGCCAACTCCAGTGTCTCTTTAAAGTAATATTTGGGCTCCTGCTGCTGCTGCTGCTGCCAACTCCAGGGTGTGATTCATCCAATTTTTGGGCTCCTGAAGCCAACTCCAGTGTCTCTTTAAAGTAATGTTTTGGCTCCTGCTGCTGCTGCTGCCAACTCCAGGGTGTGATTCATCCAATTTTTGGGCTCCAGAAGCCAACCCCAGTGTCTCTTTAAAGTAATGTTTGGGCTCCTGCTGCTCCTGCTGCTGCCAACTCCAGGGTGTGAATCATCCAATTTTTGGGCTCCTGAAGCCAACCCCAGTGTCTCTTTAAAGTAATGTTTGGGCTCCTGCTGCTGCTACTGCCAACTCCAGGGTGTGATTCATCCACTCTTTAGGCTCCTGCTGCCAACCCCAGTGTCTCTTTAAAGTAATGTTTGGGCTCCTGCTTCTGCTGCTGCTGCTAACTCCAGGGTGTGATTCATCCAATTTTTGGGCTCCTGAAGCCAACCCCAGTGTCTCTTTAAAGTAATGTTCGGGCTCCTGCTGCTGCTGCTGCTGCCAACTCCAGGGTGTGATTCATCCAATTTTTGGGCTCCTGAAGCCAACCCCAGTGTCTCTTTAAAGTAATATTTGGGCTCCTGCTGCTGCTGCCAACTCCAGGGTGTGATTCATCCAATTTTTGGGCTCCTGAAGCCAACCCCAGGGTCTCTTTAAAGTAATATTTGGGCTCCTGCTGCTGCTGCTGCCAACTCCAGGGTGTGATTCATCCAATTTTTGGGCTCCTGAAGCCAACCCCAGGGTCTCTTTAAAGTAATATTTGGGCTCCTGCTGCTGCTGCTGCCAACTCCAGGGTGTGAATCATCCTATTTTTGGGCTCCTGAAGCCAACCCCAGGGTCTTTTTAAAGTAATATTTGGGCTCCTGCTGCTGCCAACTCCAGGGTGTGATTCATCCAATTTTTGGGCTCCTGAAGCCAACCCCAGGGTCTCTTTAAAGTAATATTTGGGCTCCTGCTGCTGCCAACTCCAGGGTGTGATTCATCCAATTTTTGGGCTCCTGAAGCCAACCCCAGTGTCTCTTTAAAGTAATGTTTGGGCTCCTGCTGCTGCTGCCAACTCCAGGGTGTGAATCATCCAATTTTTGGGCTCCTGAAGCCAACTCCAGTGTCTCTTTAAAGTAATGTTTGGGCTCCTGCTGCTGCTGCCAACTCCAGGGTGTGATTCATCCAATTTTTGGGCTCCTGAAGCCAACCCCAGGGTCTCTTTAAAGTAATATTTGGGCTCCTGCTGCTGCTGCTGCCGACTCCAGGGTGTGATTCATCCAATTTTTGGGCTCCTGAAGCCAACGCCAGGGTCTCTTTAAAGTAATATTTGGGCTCCTGCTGCTGCTGCCAACTCCAGGATGTGAATCATCCAATTTTTGGGCTCCTGAAGCCAACTCCAGTGTCTCTTTAAAGTAATGTTTGGGCTCCTGCTGCTGCTGCCAACTCCAGGGTGTGATTCATCCAATTTTTGGGCTCCTGAAGCCAACCCCAGGGTCTCTTTAAAGTAATATTTGGGCTCCTGCTGCTGCTGCTGCCAACTCCAGGGTGTGATTCATCCAATTTTTGGGCTCCTGAAGCCAACCCCAGGGTCTCTTTAAAGTAATATTTGGGCTCCTGCTGCTGCTGCTGCCAACTCCAGGGTGTGATTCATCCAATTTTTGGGCTCCTGAAGCCAACCCCAGGGTCTCTTTAAAGTAATATTTGGGCTCCTGCTGCTGCTGCTGCCAACTCCAGGGTGTGATTCATCCAACTTTTGGGCTCCTGCTGCCAACTCCAGTGTCTCTAGGAGGCTCAGAAATAGCCGTTTTTAATAGCGATTCGTCGCGAATAAATTCGGGTCGAACCGATTTTTGTCGGAAAATTCGGCGAATCAGTCAAATTGAATTTTTCAAAAGTTCGCTCATCTCTAGTTAACACATTTGTTATGTTTGCTTTTTGTGTGTAGATGGTAATAAGCTCAACATGATGCATGTTTCAATTTTGGCCACATGACACATTGCTGCTGACCCATGCTTGTCCATCTATTTTGTATGGCCATGTGGCAATGTTTCTTCTGAGAACTTGCATTTACAGGAGACTCTGAGTACCTCTGCTTCTCCTGGCCCCCTTTCCTGCGACCCCAGAATGATGCAGAGGAGGCCTTCAATGAAGTCTATCGTTGAGCGGGCATTTGGTTGGTTGCTGAAGGTGCACATCTGTTTGGATCACACTGGTGGTGCTTTGCAGTACTCACCCAAGAAAGACGTCCAGATCATCTGCGCATGTGCACTGCTGCATAGCTTTGCTCTCTTTCACCAAATAGCTGGCTATGTGCCACTTAAGCCCATTGTTTTGGAAGACCTTCCTGTGGAACATTATGCTGGAACTATAAATCCGCAGGGACAAGAAATGAGGCACAATTTATTTTGCTTTGTTTAGTTGAGCTAAACCTTTCCTTTTGCCACTACACACAGTGGCTTGTCTTTTACAATGGGACAGTATAATCTTGGCCCATTATTTCATCCTCCTGCTCTTATTTGTGATGGGATGCCTTTGTCCAAAATTCACTGTTAACACACACCTTCTCTCCCTCCTCTGAATCTTATGGTGTGAGCACTTCGAACCACCCGGAAATAGGAGGAGGAATGATTTTAAGAGCAAACTTAAGACTTACTTTGGGCATAAGTTTTCAACATTGTCTTCAACCTATACATATTACCTGGGTGGCACCTATGATAATTAGAAAGTGGTACTTAATGAGAAAATGGTAGGGAACCGTGATCTAAACCTAATCTTGCAATGCTGCAATGTACTGTAATGTAAAGCGGGCACTTGCCCCATGTGTTCATATAGAGCGGCTGGCATGTTATATCTATCCCAGATGGTTTGTAACATATAAAGTAAGAGGTTTTGTGACATGAATGTGGCTTCCTTCATTCACCGTGTCACTCACAGCGCAGTAGTACAGGCCTGAGTGAGATACTTGCAGATCCTTAATCAAGAGCCTCGTGCGGCTCCTGTCATGACTAATATCCATTCCGAATGGTCCGTTATCACTTGGTGAATTAAAGCCATATAGAATGAGCTCCAGTCCCTCATCTTTTTGTGCTTTATACCAAAGCAGTAAATTTGGGTTTGTGATACTGTGATTACACGGAACCTCCACTTTCTCTCCATCTACGAAGAACAATGTATCTGGCTGATAAACCTGAGCTTTACTTTCTCCACCTGTAGAAACAAAAGTCACGTGCAAATATTGTGAAATAAAATTACGAAATGTAAAAGACTGCAAATCTGAAAAAGAAACTGGTTGCAGATTACATTCTGTTTTACTTCTGTAGAAGAGACTTACATAACAGGAGCAAGTGTAACAGGTACACAAGTTTAATCATTGTATATAGAGATTTGGAAGGTTCACAAGGTTAGGCTTGACTTGTGAATGAAAAACATGACCTGATCTTCTGAGTTACATTCACAGGAAGTGATGTCATCTGCAGGTGGCGTTTCCTACATTGTGAAATGTTATTTTTTCTGTGCCTTTCATAATCTTTATATAAACATTAGATGTTCATAAATGATCAGACAAGTGACTTTTATTTACAAGAGCTAAAAAATTGTTGCTTGTGGGTTACACTAGATTTGTTAAAGCAGACCTGAAGTCTAAATCAGATCCAGTTCATATGCCTCCTTTTCCCCTATCTAAACTCAATTTGGGTATTAAAAAATACTTGAACAGTGTGTACATCCCACTCCACTGCAGGAAAGGAGCAATGAAGGTTCTATGCAGCACAGCAGCTGCAATATAAGGCACAAATGACTCAAGGTCTGTTTACCATCGGGAGGAGAGAATGACACTCTGCATTTTCTGTGCCCCATTTGAATTCAGAGATGTACAGTAACTTGGTAAGGGCTCCCTAGGATTCATAATGACCGCATTAAAAGTCAAATATAAAAGGGAATGGGGAGTAAGAATGGATCCTGGATCACAGCTAAAGGAAAAGAAAAATGTTTCTAATAGTTACCGACTGAAATAATAAAATATAATTGTAGTTAGAGTTGGGCTTTACTATTTTATTGCTGCTTCTGCTAAAACTGAAGAAATGTTGCTTTCATTTTCAGTGACACCTATAAACTTACAAATGTCCCCATTGGTCTCATATGTACAAACAAAAGGATATATATATATTTTTTTTTTCTCCTGGCTGGCCCGAGACATTCCTGCTATGGCCCCCCATCCATGATGCCGGGGCTATAGCATTGCAGACCTTGGGGTTCCTTGGTTTGTGGGTACAGTGGGGCTGGGTACACAGAACTCAGAGGGAGACTAAGGCAGGGATTGAATGTGAGTGTTAAAAGCAGCAGCCCAACTGGCTCCAAAGCAGTGCGGCCCACCAGGCCTCCCAATGGCCAGTCTGCCCTGTTCCCAACTTAATTATTGTCCGTTCCCTTACTAAAGGTCCTGGGGACATAAATTACTTACTTGTAAGGAGAAGGTCCTGTTGATTAAGTGGACCACCAGTCAAAAATGACCAGAGGTCAGCTTAAAAGAGGATAGAGGCCAAAAAACCTACTACCCTAGATCTGCATTCCTACAGTTTATAATTTAAACCTTTTTACATGACCGCTGGAGATCTATGCAGTTCGCTGCATAGACGTGTGCTATTGGTCACTGGCAGAGCAGAGAACGCGAGAGCATGCAGGTCTAGGAAGGGTTTCTTTCCTTTGGCTGTCCGCATCCTCAACAATATACAGGCACCATAGGACCAGGATCCGGAACCGATTTGTCTTCATACTCGGACTTTATAAGAGATTATCTGTTTTTATAAGAGATTATACCTTGACTTTATAAGAGATTATCTGCTTCTGTATCTCTGTCTTCCATGTTCCCCTTCCTTTGTAACGGTAACTGTAGTTATCTGTCTACTGTTTTCTTTTTGCATTGTGTATATGCCGAAAAGAATTCCTTGTTCATCTCACGATGTACTGGGCGAACAATAAATTGAATTGAATTGAATTGCACAAAGCCAAAGTGCAGCTGGTACCTATTTCAGGTGTTATTTTTTTTACCAGTGGGGCATTCCAAATTGGTAGGTAGGTGCACTTTCAGGTATTTTTGACTTTAGGTCCACTTTAAGTGGCACTCACAGCTTACACTCCAAAACTGAAAAAAAAAGTTAAACCAAGTTCAAATCTTACCAAAGAAGCATCCAAAGAAGCAATCTTTGTCAGCAACATGGGCTAAAGAGTTTCACTGATCTACAGTCATCTTTACACTCTTTACACAAATCTTTACACAAATTTCCTAAGGGGAATTCCTATTGGGGATGCTCCGAATTGTAAATCTCTGACAAGATACTTTATTGTCTTTACTGGGGCCTAGGCACTCAATTTTATGTCTAGCCAACCGGCTAGTTCCTGTCTACTGATCCCTTCTGTATCATAAGTCTGTGTGCTTCGTTGTATACCATATGTCCTATGTTTTCCCTTTCCCAAGTCTCCATCGACTACCAAATTTCCCATGTCCCAGGTGGACAGTGGCTTTCCTCTCTGGTGGCATAGATGCATTTTTTTCTTGTGTGTATAGGTTCCTGGCCTGCAACTCTGCTCACCTGTTCCCAGTCTGTTTCTCCGCTCACCTGTTTCCAGCCTACTACTTAACTTTCCTGTTCCCAACCCTCTAACAACCTGTTCCCTGTCTACTACTCTGGCATGGAGCTGCCTCAGTCTCCTCAGTCCCTATCCCCATACTGCCCTGGATCCCAGTAATATAATTTTGCTAGGCCTGTCAGCAGAGATTGGCTGCTGCTGCATTTCATGACCATGAGAAACCAGGAAGAAGGAGTCATGACATACTGTTAAAAGTATTAGGATCATTTTCATGTCTCAACCAGAGGGGCATCTTATATTTTTTGGTGCACTTTGGGAGCATGTAGGAGCATGTAGGGCTACATTATTTTGCTTTATCTAGAATTCCCTGATTTCTCTGACCCAAGTTGGAAGTTGTTCTTCCTAAGCTGTATATCTAAAGTCACAACTGCAATTCTGGCAGCAGAGCAGCACCGTGGTTGGTCAGAAAAGTAAAAGCAAATGCTGCATCTTCTTATTTTAATTCCCTACTTCTCCCATCAGAAAGTGTGTGTAAGTTACAGAGTTAACTTGGGAAGTCTTTAGTATCCTAATTGCCCTGCTGACTTGCACCTCCCAGGTTAGTTATAAAATGGTCTGAGCAGCTGCCACTCCCCCTTTGTTCACTTTGAATTTGTGCAAGCACATGGAGTGTGGGGTCTAGGCTGTATTGCAAGGTCTTGACCCTTCCACCCCATGGCTTTCACATGAGGTTTAGGGCAACCTCAGGTAAGCTGCTCCCATTTTATCTCTTGCATTGTATGTCCCAAATGGGGCTCTCAGAGATTAGAGTTAGGACTGCACCCATAGAGGCACCTTGGCGTGGTGGTGCAGCTTAGCATACTTCTGCAGATGTGTGTGACCGAGCCTCTGTTTTTACCAGATTTAGAGACAGATTATAGGTTGGTCTGCAAGCTAACAGGGTTGAGTGCTGTGGCTCCTTTAAGTCTTAAGTTACAGAGTTAGTTTGGGGAATAGGGCTAGAACTATTTTTCAAATTTGCCTACAGATGTCCTTCAGGGAGCTTCATGCACATTTGTATTTAAATGAACAGCCATAACTAAAAGTCTTGTCTTGTGTAGCCATCTCTTGTGTTACGGTTCTTAGCTGCCTATTGGGAGATGACAGGGGGTGAGAAACACATATGGCTTATCGTATCAGTGTTCATAGATAGAGATTAGTGACAGCTTTGTCTTACATCTTCCTCACTGTGTCACTCACTGCACAATAGTACACCCCAGAGTCAGACAGTTCAGCGTGATCTTTCATCAGATGAAAGGAGTTTTCTTGATTTTCAATGAATGTGAAATCTCGATTCTTCTTATTACCAAAATTATATAGCATCATCTCTGGAGCTTTGCTGTAATGATGGCTGTACCAGTAAAGATAAGGAGTGCCAGATACTGTATAGTTACAGTGTATAAACAGGGGATCTCCTTCTTGAAGTATCAAAGATTGTGTAGGTTGATGAACTGTCTGTCCATCACAAACAACTGTAACAACATGGCATTAAGGTTAGATTTTATTCATAGATTATGTATATCTGATAGAGAAAAAGATAATGTTGACAATGGTCTACTCACCAAGCAAGTACATAAAAGTTAAAAGAAAAGTTGGAGGCATTTTGTCACAGCTCGAGGGAAGAAGATTATGAGTTCTCTGTGAGGAGTGAAGATGTGACTCATGTTATACAACAGGTGGGTCACAGCCTAAACCCCTCCTCCTCGCCCAAAAATCTTCAATCCATCCAACATTATTGCTGGAAGCCATGCAGTAGATACCATAGACACCACCCACCCACTTACATGAAGCAAAATGTATTCACTACAGCGCAATTTAAAAAGAATGGTACAAAAAAGTATACCTACCACTACTGTAATGAAATTACCGCATTGTTCCCTCTATAAGACCTTTTTTTTTACAACCAAACGTGGGTGTTCTAGTGGTGATAAATCATGAGTTCTTCAATCTCCACTGTTCTTTATACTAAGAGGCCGATTCATTAATAGCGGCAGGTAGCGACAGTTGAGCGACTGTAGCGGCATTTTCAGAGCGCCCGCTAGTAGTCGCTGTGCTTGGCCGTTGTTTGGTAGTTGATTGCGACTCAGTCGGTTTGCCGTAATGTTGAATATTGGGTGAGGAGTCGCTATTTGACAGGTTCCGCGCTGTATGGGAGCGCATGATAGCGACTGGTCAGAGCGACCGGCTTCCACCATATTCATTAACAAATCACGCTCAAAAAATTCTCGCGCTGTAAAATGCATGTTTAAACACCAGAGCGCTGGCGGCGATGGGTTAAAAGTAGTTTTTTAACCCCCAACCATATTTTTGGAAACCAAAAAAAAACAAGTTTTTTAAATAATTTTGTAATATGAATACATTAATATCAGACCTGTAATATCAATTCTGTACATTTTTTTTTTTTTACCTTAAAAAAATTATTTAAAATGGCAGAAGTGGTCACAGAATTTTTCACATTTAAAAAAAAAAAAAAAATTAATAACAATTAATTATGAATATTTAAAGATTGTTCCATTGAAATGCATTGGAGAGCGCCAGGTAGCGAGAGGTCATACCTGTCGCTGTTCAAGGCCGGACGCTGGCGCTGTGGGTTGAGGTTGGAATAATGATGAATGAGTCGCTATATGGCGCTATCTCAGTCGCTAAGCAGGATTGCCTTGATAAATGTGTGATTGTGGTGGGGAGCCGGCATTCTCGTGGCGGGCCCGTCATTACCGGCCGCTCACCAGTCGCTACCTGTCGCTATCCCTTCATAAATAAGGGCCTAAGTATCTTCATGTTGCCCCAAGGACCTTCGCTACAATACCTGAAACTTACCAAAAAATGTCTATACTCATCCTCTGTCCCCCCCCGCAGCTCCTCTGTGCAGCGTTGGCGTCTTTATACCTACAGATGGTACGGAGCTAGCAGTTTGGTCTTCTAGCACTGGTGGCCTGTCATGGTGGTATCAATGGAGCACTGTTGCTCCCACGCGCCTACTCCATTAATTGCAGTGGAGGGGGCATGCAAAGGCATGTTCAGCACTCGCCTCAGCATGCCCCCTGTAATGCAACAAATGGAGTAGGCTTTTTAGGGGGTGTAACACTATGGCCCTTATTTATGAAGGGATAGCGACAGGTAGCGACTGGTGAGCGAACGGTAATGACGGGCACCGACACGAGAACGCCGGCTCCCCACCACAATCACACATTTATCAAGCCGATCCTGCTTAGCGACTGAGATAGCGCCAGATAGACCCTCATTCATCATTACTCCAGCCTCAGCCCACAGCGCCAGCGTCCGACCTTGAACAGCGACAGGTATGACCTCTCGCTACCTGGCGCTCTCTAATGCATTTCAATGGAGCAATCTTTAAATATTCATAATTAATTGTTAGTTTTTTTTTTATTTTTATTTTTTTTAAATGTGAAAAATTCTGTGACCACTTCTGCCATGTTAGATAATTTTATTAAGGTAAAAAAAAAAAAAAAAAAAAAAATTGTGCAGAATTGATATTACAGGTCTGATATTATTGTATTCATATTACTAAATTCTTTAAATTTTTTTTTTTTTTTTTTTGGTTTCCAAAAATATGGTGGTTTGGGGGTTAAAAAACTACTTTTAACACATCGCCGCCAGCGCTCTGGGGTTTAAACATGCATTTCACAGCGCGAATATGGTGGGAATATGGTGGGAGCCGGTCGCTCTGACCAGTCGCTATCATGTGCACCCATACATCGCGGAACCTGTCAAATAGCGACTCGTCACCCCGTATTCAACATTACTGCACACAGACAGAGAGTCGCTGTCAACAACCGAACAACGGCCAAGCACAACGACTACTAGCAGGCGCTGTGAAAATACTGCTACAGTCGCTCAACTGTAGCTACCTGCCGCTAATAATGAATCGGCCTCTATATTGATAGAAGCCGCTATGTCAGCCCAGTGATGGAAGATAAAATATCTTGTTCTCTCTTATCGCTTTGTGGAGGAGCTACAAGGTGAGGATAGACTTTTTAATGTTATTGCCTGGACAGGAACTTTAATTTATGTGTTCTGAATTTGTATTCCAATAAATATGCTCTAAATGTATTCTAATCATCTAAGTTGCCTGATTACTTTTAAAAAGGTGATAAAAAAGCCTGATGTTACCATTTTACTACAGTACATTTGTTATTATGAATTACTGGCCATTTATGAAGGAGGTGTGATCGGTGCTGGAGTCAGTCTCCTAAATTAGAGAAGTTGGAGTCGGGCTTTGGCTTGCCGATTCACAGCCCTGCTGGTAATTAACTTCTGTATGTCCATCACTAGTGACTTTGTGCAAAAGGTTGTGCTCCACTTTGAAACCGGACCTTCACCATGAGTTATTGAAAAACACAAACCCTTATAAAACGATTCCCCAGCATCTAAAATTAATATATTTTAAGTTTTTAGTCACTTGCTCATTATTCTTCCCCCCACTGGGCTGCAACTCTGTTCAGGACTCTAGTATACGGGTGCCGCCATATTGACTCAGAAGCATCACATTTACTGAGGAGAGGAAAGTGGGATAAAGTACAGGGGGGCAGGTTATAGCTGTGCTTTGCTCAGACAGAGCAGAGCTAGGGTCAGGAAAAGGCCAGCAATCCCAGAATGCAGAGCAGCACAGTCAGAAGGCACTTCCTGTTTGCAGGCTGCCTGATGTCCCATGAGCCACCATATTGGATGTTTAAAGGCTCATAGCATGCAGTAGATGCAGGATGTGAGCAATCTGTATGTACAGGGTGTGGGAAACATATAAGATAGACTCTTTTTCAGCGTGAAGGACCGCTTTAAACAGTCTTGGAATTTTTAAAAACTTAATAAAGACTTTTCCTTTAATTTCCCTGGCAGCATACTTCTTGTATAAAAAGTAAAGCATGAGTAAATGCAAAAAAAAATGCAAAAACATACTTTATGTAGCCCAGTTGCAATACCCTAAAATAAACATCTTTCTGCTGCCCGCTGCCTCCGTAGCCAATACATGTCTTCTAAAAGAGACTGAGAGCTTTTGGGAGCAAGTAGTGGCTTAGTCAAGATTTGTATAAAGCTATAGGCATCCAAATAGATTATACATGTTTAAAGTGGACCAAAACCCAGGATTTTGACTATCCTGGGTTTTGGTCCTTCCCCCCAGGGCACCCCGATTGAGGATGCCCGCTGCGTGAAACCCCCCAGATCGCTGAAGCCAACTCCCCTCTTTGCCTTCGCCTATAGCCAGCGATTCCGACCGCGCTGACAGTCGCATCCCCCGCTACCCTCTAACAGGGAGTGTGCTGCCCGCGTCGGCCATTCACAAATGCCTGGCGTGGCCACGTGCCCTGCTAGAGGGATAGCAGGGATGCAACCACAGCTCGCGCATGCGCCTTTGGACCGGAAAACAAGGTAAGTGTATGTGGTGGACCGGGATACTGATTTTGGATGCCCCGGGGGGAGGGAATCGATCGGCCCAGGAATCTTATAGACTCCCAGGCTGATCACAGTGGGTTTTGGTCCACTTTGACATTGAAGACTGCAATATTCCAACTGATCCAGGTAGAACAAATGAACCACCTGTGTCTTTTTTAATATTAAACAAAGACAATGTTGTTAACTTGTAATTTACTTTTTAACTAGAAAATGGTGCTGTATAAAAATAGTAAACTGCTGCCACCTAGTGCTTTCACAGCTTTTTGGAAGCCTGGAAATTATCAAATCAAATGAATTATTATTAGTTATACAATCCATCTTTAATTAACCTGTATTTAATTGTCCTTGACAACATTTTTAAAATTACATTTTTGTTCATCCCCCACCCAATTGACTTATTATTGAATTATAACTTGCCCCTTGCTCCCATGTTGTTTGGGACGATGGGGCTTATTGTTCGCCTCCTACAACTTATTTAATATCCCTCCTCAAAGTATACTCTGACAAACTCATATTTTTGTGGCAGTTTATTGTACCTGTAAACCTCTTTACCAGGTAGAGCAATTATATAAACACATACAATATATACTGTATATATACAGGGGTGGGCTTATAATTTCTGGGGCCCCATGCAAAGTTGTGTCTGGGGGCCCTAATCAAAGTCATTTTTACATAATAAAATACAAGGAGAGGAGCAGCTTTCTTTCTCATGTAGCCTCCACCCTGACAGCATCACCAGTATTACATGCCAGCCGCTTCCTGTGTTCATTCTAATCAAAGTCATTTTTACATAACAAAATACAAGGAGAGGAGCAGCTTTCTTTCTCATGTAGCCTCCACCCTGACAGCATCACCAGTATTACATGCCAGCCGCTTCCTGTGTTCATTCTAATCGGGGAGGCCGATTCATCAATAGCGCCAGGTAGCGACAGATGAGCGACTGTAGCGTGATTTTTTCAGCGCCAGCCAGTATTCGCTGTGCTTGGCCGGCATTAGCTTGATGACAGCGACTCAGTCGGTGTGCGGCAATGTTGAATACGGGCTGGGGGGTCGCTGTTTCACAGGTCCGTTGTATGTGAGCGCCTGACAACGAATGGCCAGAGCGAACGGCTAGCTTCATATTCATCAACAAATCACGCTCCGAATGTGCTGTCGCTGTCCATTCCTTGTTTAAACCCCAGAGCGCGGGCGGCGATGTGTATTAACTAGTTTTTAACCCCTAAACAACCATATTTTTTGAATGTAACATTATACATGTTTTTAGAATCATTTTGTAATATGAATACATTAATCTCAGACCTGTTAGATCAATTCTGCACAATTTTTTTTTACATTTTTTTTTTACTTAAAAATAAATCCTAACATTGCAGAAGTGGTCTCCGATTTTTTGACATTAAAAAAAAAAAATAAAAAATAATACCAATTAATTATGAATAATTATAGATTGCTCCATTGAAATGCATTGGACATCGCCAGGGAGCGACAGCTCATACCTGGCGCTGTGAGGGAATTTGCAGCGGCGCTGTTCGGTCCAGGCGGCTTCATGATGAATGCCGCGCTAGCCGTCGCTCTCGCCGGCGCTAGCCTTATTTTGCTTGATAAATGCGTCATTGTGACCGCCGCCGGGCGTACTTGAGTCGGTAGTCGCCGTTAGCTGCCGCTACCTGGCGCTCGTCAGACACTACCTGGCGCTATCGCTTGATGAATAAGGGCAAAAGTCATTTTTACATAACAAAATACAAGGAGAGGAGCAGCTTTCTTTCTCATGTAGCCTCCACCCTGACAGCATCACCAGTATTACATGCCAGCCACTTCCTGTGTTCATTCTAATCAAAGTTATTTTTACATAACAAAATACAAGGAGAGGAGCAGCTTTCTTTCTCATGTAGCCTCCACCCTCATTCAGCAGAGTTCTGGGGGCCGCTAAGAGGTGGGGGCCATATATATATATATATATAGTCATGATATGCATCTGGTAACTAGTGGTATCTATCTTGTAGTATTAGGGAGCAGTACACAGGTAATCCTCATTGCCATAACTTGTACCTAGTAGTGGGCTCCTTGGAGAATCAACGTATTGGCCTTGATTCAATCCTTTAAGTAATATTAAAGGCAAGGGCAATTGTTACACCTTGCGTCAGTGTTTTCCATTTTTAAATTGAAGAAGAAAGTGCTGAGATATCGGGGTTTACAGTTTCACCATATGATTCTCTTCAGAAAAAAGTGGGTGTAACCCTTGGAGTTGGGATGCTGTATAATAATCAGAATAATGGACAGGGTCTGTAAGAGGTCGAGATCCTGCTTCAGACACCCTGGCTGTGCTCCATCCCTCTCTTCCTTTTTACATGGCGACATTGGACCGCTAAACCAGCACTCCCAAACACATGCATGCGCCCTCGCACTCCCAAACACCTGCACGCACTCCCAAACACATGCACGCACCCCCACACTCCCAAACACATGCATGCACCCCCACACTCCCAAACACATGCACGCACCCCCACACTCCCAAACACCTGCACGCACTCCCAAACACATGCACGCACCCCCACACTCCCAAACACCTGCACACACTCCCAAACACATGCGCGCACCCCCACACTCCCAAACACCTGCACGCACTCCCAAACACATGCACGCACCCCCACACTCCCAAACACATGCGCGCACCCCCACACTCCCAAACACATGCACGCACCCCCACACTCCCAAACACATGCATGCACCCCCACACTCCCAAACACCTGCACGCACTCCCAAACACATGCACGCACCCCCACACTCCCAAACACATGCATGCACCCCCACACTCCCAAACACATGCACGCACCCCCACACTCCCAAACACCTGCACGCACTCCCAAACACATGCACGCACCCCCACACTCCCAAACACATGCGCGCACCCCCACACTCCCAAACACATGCACGCACCCCCACACTCCCAAACACATGCACACACTCCCAAACACATGCACGCACCCCCACACTCCCAAACACCTGCACGCACTCCCAAACACATGCACGCACCCCCACACTCCCAAACACATGCGCGCACCCCCACACTCCCAAACACATGCACGCACCCCCACACTCCCAAACACATGCACACACTCCCAAACACATGCGCGCACCCCCACACTCCCAAACACATGCATGCACCCCCACACTCCCAAACACATGCACGCACTCCCAAACACATGCGCGCACCCCCACACTCCCAAACACATGCACGCACTCCCAAACACATGCACGCACTCCCAAACACATGCACGCACCCCCACACTCCCAAACACATGCGCGCACCCCCACACTCCCAAACACATGCACGCACTCCCAAACACATGCGTGCACCCCCACACTCCCAAACACATGCGCGCACCCCCACACTCCCAAACACATGCACGCACTCCCAAACACATGCACACACTCCCAAACAAATGTGCGCCCCCGCACTCCCAAACACATGCACGCACCCACGTACTCCCAAACACATGTCCACTTCTTTGCACTCCCAAACACATGCACTCACCCCCATACTCCAAAACAAATGCACGCACTCCCAAACACATGCTCACACCGTTGCACTTTCAAAAACATGCACACACTACCGGATGCACACGCACTCCCAGCTGCGCACAAGCACACGCTCAAACACATACATGCATTTCCAGATGCACATGCATTCACTCCCAGTTGCACATGTGAGCACTCTCAAACACATGCACGCACGGTCGCACTCCCAAACACACACATGCCCTTCCGCACTCCCAAACACATACACGCACTCCCACCTGCATGGACCCATGAAAAAGCATGCACACTGGCACGGACAAATATGCACGCACTCACAGACACGCATGGTCGTTGCTAGGTTGGTGGCCAGGTAGGTTGGCAAGTAGGTGGGTAGGTGGTTGGGAGGGCAGGTAGGTAGGTAGATGGGCAGCAGGGAAGCTAGGTAGCTGCGTCGGGGGGTGGGTAGACCCAGGGGGCGTAGCTAGGGGGGAGCAGGAGAAGCACTTGCCCCGGGTGTAGCAGGTCAGGGGGGTGCCAAAGGGGGGGCTGAGATCAGGTGGGGGTGCCATTTCTAAACTTTGCCCCCGGGTGCCAGAAAGCCTAGCTAGTTCTTTGGGTAGACAGAGAGGCCTGCGAACTCCCAGCATCCCTCCAGCCTGGTAACTTTCCTGATAACCCTGTGGACGAGTCCAAACCAATGGCACTATGAATAAATAGTTACATAGTTCTTTCTTGTTTTTTTTAACGGTTAAAAAAAGACATAAGTCCATCAAGTTCAACTAAGGTCGGGGTAGGGGAAGTTATTTTATTTTTTTTTTTTTTACTGATAACCGCTTCTAAATAAGCATCTAATCCTTTTTTGAAGCTGCCAGCTGTTGATGCTTGACTGTGCTAGCACTCCATACGCCTTCAGCTGACACCAACCCATCCACACTCCCAAATAATGGAGCCAACAACCACTTCTTCGGGATTGATGGAATTTTAATCGGCCACAGCCTCAACATAAAAAACAGTAACAAATAACAATGCACTCCCGTTCTCCCCGATCCAGGTCTGAGATTCCACCATACCATAACTACCAACAGGAGGGGAGGGGAGGCGGCCCGAAGGCTCAACTACCTCCCGAATCTGAAACAGAAGCCGATTTGTGAGCCCGGCCGTATCCCTCCTAGGCCTGGTAGCTGAACGGGGCTAACTGCCAAGATCCACCTTACCCCCTCACGAAACAGCCGCTTCCTTGTAACCCCCCCCCCCCCTACTTTCCGTGCCATCTCAGACCCGGACCGAGCAGAGGAGACCGCCAAAGCTGTGACAAATAAAATAATACAGTAAACAATCTATGTACAACAATCCCCCGATACATACGCATTGACACATATACCCAATAAATACCCCACAAATTATACATAACCAAAAGTAACTTCAAGTACCCTGTTAACTTACAAATGTCAATAAATATATATTAATCCTCTTTCTCTGTTCTTATCGTTCGTTGAATTATATTTATTTATTTTTTTTATATAAATATATATATATATATATATATATATATATATATATATCATAATACAACACCTTATCCCAAACAAAACTACCCCAAAACACCAACCAGCCTTCCGCTGCGACCAATCGACCATTCCATCACCCCCAATAAAGGGCGGGGAGGCGGGTGGGAAAGCACGTTCCAGCGAAGAGATCGGGAGCCAAAGAGGAAGAGGAGGGGGGAACCAGCCCCTTTATTCTCTCCCGATCTCTTCCCCCAATCCCATAGGCTGGTCAGCTTCCAGCAGGAAGCGCAGGCCAGTCATGGGGCTGCCGACCTTAAAGGGCCGGCGCCCTTCTGTAACAAGCTTCTGTGGGAGGCCATTCCTCATATTTATAGTTCTTAAGGTAAAAAAAAGATTGTTGCCCCCGATTTTCGCCTTTGGAGATTGAATCTCCAATCTCTCTTGTCAAAGGGAGTGCCCACTTGTCTTCAGAGAGGATTTTACCTGATACAGTGCTCCCCCATATTTTTTGTATTGGTCATTTAAATGTTTATACAAGTTAATCATAATCCCGTTATCTTTCTTCATAATATCCTTCTTTCCCCTTATCAGTTTGGTGGCTCTCCTCTGCACCATTTCCATAATCATCATAATCAATAATTTGGCGGGTATGCGGACGGGGGGAGGCCCAGATGGTTTGTACAATTATTGATTATTTGTTATATGTCTTTGCCCATCCCAGCTGGTCTTTATAGTTTTTTTTTTGGTAGTATTCTATGCACAGGCACTTTATTGTATGCTCACACATAATGGAGTTTATTGCATTAGTTGCACAATTGTTTTATATTTAAATATGATATAGGGTGTGAAGATGGTTGGAATTCACTTTATGAAATTAGTGTTTATTCACTTTTGCAGCTGGTTTTGTACATATATTACTTTTTATGGTGTATTTATCTGAGGATAATGGCGCCCCCGGTGTCCATAGTGTATATGTGTTTTACATTGTCTATAGTGTTTTTGTGTTTGTGGCTATGTATATATAAATAAAAGCTACTGATTTACATATATACTTGGTTGGTGGTGCCACTTATTGGAGAGCTGGGCATATTCTAGGGTGTGTGGGGACCCTGAATTGGTTTGGTATCGTTTGCATTTCCATAATCAAAGCATCCTTTTTATGAACTGGTGCCCAGAACTGTTTGGCATATTCCAGGAGAGGACACACCAGTACCTTGTAAAGAGGCAAAATTACATCCCTATCGCATGATTCCAAGCCTCTATTAATGCATGACAATAGGGTTGGTTCAGAGCCCCGTTGCCCCATCTGCAAGAATTTTTGTGTAAAAAGTATTTTTTTCTGCAAGAATTTTTGTGTGAAATGTTTTCATTTTTGTGTGATTATTTGTTTGGTAGAAAGATCTCCAAAAAAACGTCTCCGAATCACCCATAATATCTTGGTGGCCTTGGAAGAAGTTGCTTGACATTGCATACTGTTATTTAGCCTGTGGTCTACCAGTACCCACAGATCCTTCTCAACAAGTAACTCTCCCAGTTTTACTCCCCTGAGGACATATGTGGCCTTCAAGTTATTAGACCACAAGTGCATGACTTTACATTTTTCCACTTTGACACTTAAAGTGTCCAAGTCAGCTTGAAGCTTGTGAACATCTTCAATAGACTGCACTGTGCTACATATCTTTGTGTCATCTGCAAAAATAGAGACAGGGCATTTAATTCCACCTTCTATGTCATTTTTAAACAAGTTGAATAATAGTGGGCCCAGCACTGAACCCTGGGGTACACCACTAACAACTGGTCTCCATTCAGAGTAGGTATCATTAACCATAACTCTCTGCACACGATCCTTCAGCCAGTTTTCAATCCAGTTACAAACTGTATTTCCTCATCCTGAAGATCTCAATTTCCCCAATAAGCGTCTATGGGGGACAATGTCAAATGCTTTTGTCCACCCCTTTGTCCGGGCTTTTTCTCACCTCCTCATAGAACCTAATCAGGTTAGTCAGGCAGCTTCTGCCCTTAGTTAAAACCATGCTGGTTGTCACTTATAATATTGTGGATAGTTACATATTTGTGTATATAGTCCCTTAACAGCCCCTCAAGCAACTTTCCCACAATGGATGTTAAAATTACAGGTCTGTAATTACCCGGAGAGCACTTTTTAAAAATGGGCACCACATTTGCCGTGCGCCAATTCCATGGCACTATACCAGTTGTTAGTGAGTCTTTAAAGATCAAGAACAGGGGTGAAGGGATAACTTAGCTGAGTTCTTTAAAAACTCTTGGGTGAAGTCCATCTGGTCCTCCAGTATTATTCATTTATTCACATTTAAATTATTTGGTCTTTCTTGGATGATTGGATGTTTAGCTTGTTGAGTATTTTACTTGGGGTATTGCTATCAGTGACATCTCCTGTATGTGCTCCCTGCTCCTTTTTGTGTACACAGAGCTAAATAACCCAATTAAGAGCTTTGCCTTCTCTTCATCCCCAGTGATTAATTCCCCATTATCTTTAATTAGGGCACTTACCTATTCTTATTGAATTTATATATTTAAAAAATGTTTAGGGTTGGTTTTGCTTTCTTTGGTCACATCTTTTTTTCATTTTGTGCTTTTGCCAGCTATTTCTTTCTTTCATGTTTTATTTACCACTTTATACTTTTCAAGGGTTACAGCTGTGAGCTCAGCCTTGTAATTTTTAAATTTCCTTTCCTTGATCCTTATTGCCTGTTTAACCGCAGGTGTCAGTCATGAGGGGTTTCATTTTAACCGCTTATATATGTTACCCGTAGGAATACATTTTGCAATGTTGGTACTCACAATTGATTTAAAGCACTCCCATTTGGCATCTGTATCCTTATTCCTCAACAGATGCTCCCAGTCTATGTCCTGGTGTGTAGCCCTGAGCCTGGGGAAGTTGTCCTTCCTAAAACATTGTTTTTGCCCTCCCAGCCAGAAAATGTTTATTACACTTTATATTTAATACAACTATATTGTGGTGACTGTTACCAAGATTTTCATGGACTGTTACAGTCCCTACTTTATTTGATGTTACTAGATCCAAAAGAGCATCGCCCCTATTAGGTACCTCCACAAAATGATTCACACAGCTATCTTTTAGCAAGCAGAGGGATGCTCTCCCCTTTGAAGTTAAAGCAGATCCATGTCTCCAGTCGATACCTGGGTAGTTAAAGTCCCCCATCACCACCATTGTACCAGCCTGTGCCACCACTCTAAGCAGTCGATCCTCTATTTTCTCATTAATGTTTGGTAGTCTATAGATTACACCAAATTGTATTTTAACATTTAACATTTACATTTCCCCATATTTCTACATCCTCACAATCTTCTGCTAATATACCCTCATTTATGCTTTGAATTCTTGTTTTACATAGACACACTCAATCCCCTTTCCTATTTGCTCTGTCTTGTCATGTGTGGAATCCAGCCATGTCTCAGCCACATCAATAATATCAATGTTATCTTCCGGTACTAGAGCCTCAATCTCCCCCATTTTACGTGCCAGACTTCTGGCATTTGTGAACATACACTTTAAGTTTCCATCCAGTTTTACACATTAAGCGTTAGTATTACTCGCTTCTGCAGTGTTTCACTGCTGGTTCGCAACATATGGATCTCCTTATACATACAAGGTACATTTGTACAACACTATGGGGGTTATTCATCAAGGTATAGCGGCAGGTAGTGCCTGATAGCACTGTACACAATACCACATTTATGAAAGCGAATCTGGTGGGCGACTCTAACAGCACCATGTAGCGTCCGATTCATCATTACAGGTGGCTCGGCATATAGCGCCGGCGCTCTAGCTTCCAGAGCGCCAGGTATTACCTGTTGCTACCTGTCGCTCTCCCATACATTTCAATGGACATTCCGTTTCTTCTGTTTACAGGTTTTTTTTTATTTTTTCTCTCAATTAATTGTGTGACCTCTCCTGGTCTAGAAAAAGTCATTTTTGAAAACTTTTTACATTTTTTAGATTTTTTTGTTTTTTATGCAGAATCGTCATTACAGGTCTGGCACTAAAGTGTTAATGTCACAGTGTTAAAACAATGTCATTCCATGTGTTTTCGCTTTGTTACTTCTGGATATGTGTTCAAAAACAGACTTTAATCACACTGCATCTGGCGCTCTGTGCTACAGTGACCAGATTTAGAGCGCTGACGCTGTGTGTGTGTATAGTTTTTTGATAAGTATGGTGTGAGTCGCCGAGAGTCGGTCGCACTGAGCTGGTGCTACCTTTCGCAGCGCTGTACTGGTGCTAGAGCACCCAACATACATCACATTCATCAATGCCGGCCAGGTTACTGCAGTGACTGCTCTGTGACTGCTCTGTTACAGCACCCGATACTCGCTTACAGCGTATACGAGCGGTCGCTCTAACCACTGCTATACAGACGCTTATCTGCCGATACCTGGTGTTAGTAATGAATTAACCTCCACGTTGCTGTGTGCTCTATGTAACATGCTATATAAAACATGTCACATTGATTCTGCTCCTCATCTGGTATATACTAGAGACCCCTGCATTACAGAGATAGGGCTTGATTCAACAAAGGTAGAAAATTGATTTTTCGTGTGTTTTGTGCTTAAAAAGTTGCGATTTTGCGATAGTTATTTTTACGAGTGATTCAGCAACCTGGAACCATTGTAAAACACGAGTCACTCGAATTTAATTCGATTGCGATTGTAAAAGTGCGAAATAAATTAATGATCAGGATGCCCCAGGGGAAAACCAGCGGCCGGCCCTATATTAGCCCCATATTAGTTTAACAGAAGTGCCATGGGTGTCACAGGGAGCGGAGGGGTGTCCCTGAAACAGGAACCCCAGCCAGACAAGATATATTTACCAGTTCCACATAACCAATTGTGTTAAGCCATGAGCAAGAGTAACGCGGGTACATCTGTAGAAAAGAAAAGAAATAAGGCAACACCTTTTGTAGGCTAACAAGTCTATATATATATATTTAATGTGAGCTCTTGAGAATACCTAGTTCTCTTTGTAAAATTGCACCTTCACTTTGAATAAGAACCCTGAATGTTTCCCTTACCCCGTACATACAGATTGCCCACATTTAAAATCATCCTACCTGCTCCTTTTGCATTTTTCAGCCTTTTAACATCCAAGATGGTAACCCATGGAGTCTCAGGTTGCCTGCAGACAGGAAGTGTCTTCTAACTACGCCGTTCTGCATTCTGGGATTGCTGTACTTTTCCTGACCCTGGCTCTGCTCTGTCTGTGCAAAGCTGTGCTATAACCTGCCCCCCCATAATTGTTGTCTCCTCTCCTCAATATAGGATTCTTATGAATGAATATGGCAGTGTCTGTATCCTAGAGTCCTGAATAGAGTTGAAGCTCAGTTGGGAAAGAATAATAAGTAAGTGTCTATAAACTTAAAATATATACATTTTAGATGCTTGGGAATAGCTTTTTAAAGTGGACCAACACCGAGAGGTGATCGGCCCGGAAATCTATAAGATTCCCGGGCCGATCACCTCCCACCCCGCGGGACATCCGAGATCGGGATGTCCCGCGGGGTGAAACCCCCCAAAAAACCCCCAAACACCTTACCTGATCTTCGGCGGCGGCCGGCCGCCGCCGCCTCCCTCGCGCCCCTGTAGGCGTGCTCGCGCCCGCGCCGGCCGTCTGCGAATGGCCGGCGGGGGCGCGCGCGCGCCGAAAGTGACGCGAGGGAGGCGGCGGCAGCCGCTTGGACGTTCCTGATCCCCGCCTGGACGTTGGCAGGGATTGGACCGTCCAGTCACGTGGGAGCGGGGACAGGTAAGATTTTGGGGCTTTCTGGGGGGTGCCCCGCCGAAGTGGACCAAAACCCAGGATAGTCAAAATCCTGGGTGTTGGTCCACTTTAAGGATTTGGGCTTTTCATTAAATGATGCTGAAGGTCCAGTTTAAGGTTTTGTTAACATCTTGTGATGTGTGCTGGTTTTGTGTATGTAAATGTCTGAATATTATGGTTCCATTGTATAACATCATGTCTGATGAAGAGAACTAGGTATTCTCGAATGTTAACCTTAAAATATATCTAGTCTACAAAAGGTATTGCCTCATTCCTTTACTTTTCTACTAGAGAAAACAGAAGATGGCACAAAATGAGTGAGCCGCATAGCTGTGCTGATGATCTAACGATAAACAGAGAGAGAGATGAATAGAAATGTAAAGACAGCGCTATAAAAGAAAGGAAGAGATACAGGCATACAGTAGCTCTGTTTTAAACTAAAAGATACATTCTCTTCCATCATTCTTCTTTAAAGGTAGAATCATTTTTTAAACAAAATAACACTATCTATTGTGTCCGCCAGCCTGCGTCTACTTTATCTCTGATGACATATAGTTAGTGGTGACCGATGCTCTTCTCAAAGGTTAAGATTAGGGATGGGTGAAGTTCGGGTCCGGCAAATTCAGATGAATTGAATAAATGTCAGCACTAGGAGTGTCCTCACTCAGTGGAGCCGGCGGCCATCTTTTCGTAGCCCTGGCTGGGGCCATTTTGAAACGTTGCCGCTGCTGACAGGAAGAGGTTTAGGCAGAGGTGAGTTACAGCAGGTACCTGCTGCTGCAACCTCAGCAGCTCATCAGCCAGCATTTCCGTGTTCGGGGCGAACTCTGAACACAAACATAGACTTCTGGCAGAAGTCTGTGTTCGGGCTTAGGAACCCGAACTTGCAAAGTTCAAGTTTGCCCATCTGTAGTTAGGATCTCAAAGACCACAATAGGCAGGAAAGTACCAAAGTGTTTCTGGCTTATAAATAGGGTTGAGCAAACCTGTAGAAGTTTGGGTTCGGCCAAACTTTGAACAAAAGTTAGGTTTGGGTACCCGAACCCTATTGAAATCAGGTGTCAGAGGTGCATGGGGAGGAGGAGGAGGTGGATGTGAAGGTTTAAGTGGAAAAGGCGGGGGAGGAGAAGGCGATAGCTAACACTTTAACCACTCACTCACTGGTGTGAGTATACACTTGTGGTAACAGACACTGCAGTAGAAGATGGTATGAGTATACATTTGCAATTAATGACACTGCCCTAACATCGGGAGACTCGGCAGACTTCAAGTGCCAGTGGATAGCACTGGCAAAATTTGGGGATAGGGATGCTGCTGATGAGATTTAGATATTGATTTTATGGAATTTATGCAATAAAAGCGAAGTTTCATATGGCCACCTCATAGAGCTGGATACCGTGATCAAATCTTCTACTGCCCTGAAAAGTGCAATTATTTAAAATTATGAGCTATCCCTCTACCTACCTATCTGCCCTGAAAAGGACAATTATTATTTTTTATGTGGCCCTAACTGCCCCTTACCGCAGCTATAGCCTCTGCCTATCTAACCTATGTGATCCCATCTCTTATAAAACGGGGACACATGTCCGCCTGACCCTTGGCTGTGGTTGCTTTGGGCTAAAAGCTGGCTGATAGGCTGTTCAGCAGCTTTACTGTTCACCTGAATGCCGAACCTGAACACAGTTTCCTTACCTTTCCGACAAACCCATGGCACATGCTTGGCCAGCACTGGCATCACTCATCCCTTCTCGGGTCTGCGCCGCTACTCCCGCCACTCCCACCACAACTGAATGAAGGATGTGATCAATGCCACGCACTGCTAATGTTTGCGGCTAAGGATTCCATTTATTATGCACAGCTGGAGAAGCTGATTGGAAGACTGGGCATCCATGCACTGTCGGACGGCTGGGTTTCACACAGAGGGACACCCCAAAAGCCCCTGCGCAACAGACCAAATCCCGGGATAGTGAAAAGAAAAAATCCTGGTTTGTGGACCACTTCAAGCCCCTGTAATAATAACTTTGTGAGGAGTGTATGTGATGCAGAAGTCATCTGGACAAATAGCCTCCAATATACAGCATTCAGTTTTCCCAAATGCTGAAAGTCTGGCAAATGGATTTTCTTATTTTTCCCTTTCCCTCCATTTCCCATTGAGGCCATAGCAACTGATGTGCACATGGCTTGGAGGCTGAGCAGCCAGCCATTGGCCCTAGGCATGCCATCCCCAACAGACCTATGCAGACCAATAGGCTCCTGTGTACCTTTATGGGGGTACAGATAATTGGGGGTACCATTGCAATGTGTGTAACAGTGACACTGAGCCTGGAATATGAAGCCAGAGGGGAGTACAAAAATAATATGACTGGTATGCTGGGCTGGTAGTCCAAAGGGGTCACACTCTTTTTTTTGGGAAGTAGAAATGGAACCAGGAAAATGGAGTTACTTGGGTCGGCTATACTTGCCAAATGTACAAGATAAGGGTTGACTACAAAAAGTCAGTCTAAAATTCTAACATTTAACCAAAAAGCTCTCTGAGTCTTCTCCATCATACAGTTACAGTACCAACCCATTCATAATGCTCTGCTGATGACCGTTTCTTGTATTCTACTCCGGACACTTCCTTTTATCTCCATCAAGTTTCGCATGCCTCTCTGCCCCTTTGGAACTCACTCTGCTTCTCACATTGCCACTCCCCAACTCCCCTAAATTCCTGGTCCATGCCGTATTTTATTTGTGTACTCTTCTACTGTACAATGCTGATCCCCCTCCACCAGGTCTAGTGTTTTCAAGCTTTCATACTTGGTGAGCCTCTCAGAGCCACAGAATGGCAGCACACCCAAAGCCAAAGATAAATGCATAGCCCCTCCTCCCACCAATCATATTCCCCAGAGGGAGAATAAGGTAAGTGATAGCTCACTCAGAGTGGTGAAGCTACTCCTACTCCTGCTTAGCATCCAATTCTAGAAAGCTCCGAACGGAGTGATAGGGTTCACTGCCCGGCTGTGTTGGAGCACTGCAGAGCCATAAAGGGGGCAAGTATGCTCAGCCAAGCAGGAATGCAGGACGGTGGGGTGTGGGGCAGTACTAAATGTTACAGTAATGTAAGTCTGCTTAAAAACTGTATATATATATATATATATATATATATATATATATATATATATATATCATAATGAGAGCATATGAACTCCTAGAGCTTTGTAAACCTGCAAAATGCCCAGAGAACCTGATTTTAAGTTCAGATAAGGCCACAAACGCCAATTCAGGAGTGGGCCTTTTAGTTGCCTCACGTTTAATCATAACCAGGGCTGTTTCTAGTTGAAGACGAGCAGGGAAATGGCAGCATTATATAGTATAAGATACTGTACTGTTCACAGACAATCAGTGTGCTGCTCTGGCACATTACTCAGTGTGGGACGAAAGACGCAGTAGTAAGTCCCAGAGTCAGATACACTTGTGTAGGTGATATTAAGAGGAAATCTCTTATTTGCCTTGTCATTGTCGAAGGATAAGCGTCCCTTGTAGTCTTCTTCCAAATCATCTTGCTTATTGTGGTCTAGTAGAAATGGTGTCATTGTCTGCCCTGGTTTCTGCACATACCAAAACATCGAATAACTGGACTGGTTGTAGTCACACTGCAATGTGGCCTGATTTCCTTCATAAACAATGTCGTTAGGGGGAGACTGGGTGACTGTTTGTGCTGATGACATATCTAAAAGATAAATATTACAGAAGAGATATTCCATTATAAATTATGTATTTATGAATTATATTTCCATGCATAATAATTAATATAAACCATATCATATATCTATTAAATTGAGAACATGTTTTACAACCTATGAAAAATCTTACATGGTGTTGATATGAGAAGAAGGTAAAGTGAAGCTGCACAGTGCATCATTGCCCCAGCAGGTAGAAGTAACAATTCACAAAGACATCACCCAATGTAAAAAAAAGTAGTTAAAAACACTAACAGGAAATGACTTCATAAGGCAAGTAGTAGAGTTTCAGCAGAGTTAAAGCCTTAAATCATCTGTTGTGTTTATTGTTGTCAGTGACACCTTGACACCTCTTGTATTAACAACACATTTTATTTATGCCTGAAATACTTTGTGCTCCATGGTACAGTGCTTTCCATTGTGCTTTAGCAGTCAAGGTAGCCCCATATATGGAACTATGAACCCCTCTAATTGCACCCTTTCTGGCAATACTACTGTAAGAAAGATTTTTCCTGCAATGCAGATTACTGGCACTGGTGAAAAGATATAGCTCCGGTAAAGATCACAACTGTGTGTAGAGCAATTGCTGATGTACTCATTTTCTATTTTCAAGCTAATTTATGTAATTTATTAAATATTGTAAAATGTTTACTGCTGTTTAAGTTTAGGGATTTTAGCGAGCTTTTGGCTCATTAGTTATATGTTTGGCAGTATTTTGGTAAGTCGACTTGTTTGTAATTAGCTACTTGTGCAATATATTTCTTCAGGGATAATATAATTGACTAATTAACTAATAATGTCTTACAATTCCAGACAGCATGAGATGTACATTCGTATACAAGTAGGGTGTCATTTTATATCAGAAATACAGCAAAAGCCAATTAGCCTTCACACATTACATTGTTTCTTTATACATTTGGCAGTTATTATTATTGTTATAATCATTATTTGTGTTTCTCTGTAGCAAGCACACTGAAATTTCATGAATTGTTAAAAATGTATTGGAGAAAATACATTTAAAATACAGTAGCAGATTCCAAGTGCTTACATCTAATTATGAGGACATGTCTCTGGCCACAATGTCCTTAGTCACTGCATGAATTAATCTGAAATCAGAGGTGAACAATTTGGCCTAGTTGATATATTCAATGCTTATAAGGTTCGTACAGAACTTTACAAGTTCGGGTTCCCAAACCATGTTTGGGTTCGGCATTCAGCCCAGAAACCAGCTTCACCTTAGCAGAGTGTGCAGCTGGAAGTGCTGTAACTTACCTGAGGCCCGCAATCCTGTAGTGCCAGCACTTTGCTGGCATTAGGAGTGTCCTCATTCATGGGAGAGCGGTGGCCATCCTTCTGTGGCCCTGCTCGTAGACCATTTGTAAGCTGGTGTGACAGAAGCAGGGACCGGAATGCGGAGCTCAGGTAAGTTACAGCTGTTTCCAGCTCGGGTCCCTATTGATTTCAATGGGGGCCACGGTTTAGGTTCGGCAAGTTCGGCCACCCAAACAGAACTTTTGTTCAAAGTTCGGACAAACCTGTCGAACTTAAACTATAGGACATTTGCTCATCCCTAGTTATGCAGTTCCCAGTCCCCCTCCAAAGCTTCCAAAAAGGCTATAGGTAACATGACACACGAATGTTACATGGGCAATGTCAATGGAAACAGGCCACCAGACCTCCAAGAATAGGAGACCTGTCACAGGTATGTCTAAATGAATCAGGAACAACACTTTACAATACGAACTGTACAGTTGCTAGAAAGAGAACAAATATAAATGTCTATCATTTGTACTTGAAGGAAGGCTTTGCTGCCATCTTCTGGCTACAATCTGGCAGTTCTGAAAAGAAGAGATACATTTAAAGTGGAACAAAACTTGGGAATTTGACTTTCCCGGGTTTTGTACCATGCCCCGTGTGTAAAAACTCCCAGGGTGCCAATAATAACTCACCTTTCCCCGGTCCAATGGCACATGTGTGGGCTCTACAATGAGGAGTGCCGTTGCTGCCGCTGGGACGGGAGCTTCTAATTGAAGGCAATCAGAGCCCTTTGTCGACTCTAGAAGAGAAGTATAATTATGTAACACAGCTTTGCATTAGAGGAAACCTTTGCTATGTAGTAGCCACTTACTTAAGTTCTTGCAAAAAAAATATGCCACACTCAGCCATCTGCCATCTCTTCAGGTCGGACCACGGCTGCATGCCATCTGACCCTGCCCATTAGGGTGATTGATGATATCGAGTGCCAACGTCCTCTTGGCATGGGTGTTGGGCTTGAAGCCATACCTCTCCCTCATGAGGGTCTGCATGAAACAACACAAGTCAAATGTCAAGAGAATGAAGGTGCAAGCCCCCCCCCCCCAATCTAACTCAAGATCTGGGGTTGTTCTCCATTTGGGTTGGGGCCTAGTTTGGCTACATATAGCCACTAACATTGCTATTAGTGTGGCTTGAAACTTCGCACAGCAATTGTTCCCCCTTAAATACATCTGACCCACATCTCCATGTACAGCAGGCCAATGCATGTATTGGTATTTGCTATGTGTCTTTCAAGTGACCTCGCCAGTATGTGCATAAGGACAAGTGAATCGCCACATGGCACTACTCCAGGTCGCCCTTTCTGGCGTGTTGCAAGCTCTTGTGCCTTGCTCCAGTCACATACTGCCACTGTGTCCTATACCCCTCAGCGTCCAGACATATGTGACCCAGCTAACCAGGCAAGGCTTGGACATTTGTCACTGGTCTGGGCGTATGACTGAAGGCATTTTCATTAAGGCACATGTTATGCCACACACTAATGGAGGAGGCCTGTTTCCTGACTGTGGCTTCACCAGCCAGACAGGGTTTTGCTCAGCAAGTGCTATTAAGCACTGCCTAGTAAAACAAGGCCTCCGCCATTACTGTGCGTCACGCCAAGGGGGGGCTGGGACTAAATATATATATATATATATATATATATATATATATATATATATATATAATTTTTCGTTCCACAACACGCACCCAGGGTTTAGAGGACAAAAATAGTTAAGAAAATATTCTGAATCAAATGGTGTGCTAAAATCCCCCCATTACAGACAGTGTGCAGAATCACTCCATTACAGGCAGTGAGCGGCATCCCTCATTACAACCAGTAAGTAGCATCCCTCAATACAGCGAGTAAGGGGCATCCCACAGAGGCATGTTGCGGCATCTCCTATTACAGGCAGTAAGGGACATCCCTTATTACAGCCAGTAAGGAGCATCCCTCATTACAGCAAGTGAGGGACATTTTACATGGATGCTCATAGCACAACAACCAGGAAGCATGAGTGTATGTGTGTGTATATAGGCCTGTGGGTCAGACTGGGAGGTAGAGATGAATGGGGCCTTTGGTCAGACTGGGGGTTACAGGTGAATTGGGCCGTGTGTCAGACGGGGGGGCAGATAATAGAGGCTGCGTACAAGGTAGCTGGTCGTGCTGGTGATGGCTGGATTCCAGCTGGCAGTGTTGTTGTGCTGTGCAGAGGAGGGGACAGGATGCCCCGGGAATACAAACCCTGAGCTGGGGAGAGAGGGGTCGGCAGGGGGGCTTAAGGAAGCCACCATCTAACATCCAGCAGTGCTCACCTCCAACATCTCTGTCATGAATCAAGGAGGTTTTAGGCCTTAATCCAGACCAGATTTTGATTGTACTTCAAACAATCGTTACACACAGACGTTTTTTATGGACCTGGCCCTAATAGCCAGACACTACATACACACACAGGTCTTTAAGCTAAGATCTTGTCTTGCAGTTAATATACCCAATCACACGATAAGGTCCTAGGTCCGACTATACAGCAATAAGTCACACGGGTAGCGATAGGCAAGCACACAGGGCACAAGATTTAGCACACATACAATGCCTCTTCTAAAGGCTTAGAGGGTTAGCACACAGAAGACCACTTTATAAATGTTTAAGATTTAATTCACCCATAAGGGGCAGTGCATGTAAAACAAAGATGTACAATAAAAATAACAGACATACAATATATGGCAAGATGCTTATAAAATAAATGGGAGAAATAACAGAGATAGTTACCTTTTGAAGATAATGTCTTGTGAGGGGTATACGGAAAGCAAATGATAACAGCCTACTTATTGGAAGCAATCCCCTGCCATGTCATGTCATCTGTGTCAACTCTCTCATTTTTAAACTGGTTATTGGGGTGGGCCGTATGCTGGCTGCAGCCAATCATGAGTCAGGGGCGTTTTATTTTAAGTTACCGTATATACTCGAGTATAAGCCGAGTTTTTCAGCCCACTTTTTGGGCTGAAAAAAGCAGCCTCGGCTTATACTCGAGTCAGACTTACCTGAGCGAGGGCAGAAGAGCCTCCGAGGCGGCAGACGAGACGCCGAGGCTTCAGAACTCGGCGGGGAGATCAGTACACCCAGCGCGAGGTGGGTGTACCAAGATGGCGGCCCGGGCCTCAGTGACGCGACGTGACGTGGCGGCGCGGAGCGCGCCGGCCGCCATCTTGGTACACCCACCTCGCGCTGGGTGTACTGATCTCCCCGCCGAGTTCTGAAGCCTCTGAGGCGGCTCTTCTGCCCTGCGGACCCATGCCGTCGTCCCGCGCCGTCCTCTCTCCCGCACCGTCGCTGGAAGGAGCCTCGCTGAAGATCCTACAGGAGCTGAACTGGTGAGTGTGTGTGTTGTGTGCATTGTATGTGTGCTGTGTGTGTATGTGTGCTGTGTGTGTATGTGTGCTGTGTTGTGTGCCTTGTGTGTGTATTGTGTGCTGTATTGTGTGCTGTATTGTGTGCTGTATTGTGTGCTGTGTTGTGTGCTGTGTGTGCCTTGTGTGTGTATTGTGTGCTGTATTGTGTGCTGTATTGTGTGCTGTGTTGTGTGCTGTGTGTGCCTTGTGTGTGTATGTGTGCTGTATTGTGTGCTGTGTTGTGTGCCTCGGCTTATACTCGGGTCAATAACTTTTTCCAGGTTTTTGGGGTAAAATTAGGTGCCTCGGCTTATATTCGGGTCGGCCTATACTCGAGTATATACGGTATGTTTCAAATTTCTTTTGAAGCGAGATGTGTATCGAATGTCTTATACACTGATTTGTAGTAAGTAGATGCCAACTACCACATGTGGAGGTGTGATCTGACTTCGCAAGGAAAACCTATGTAGCACATGGTTGCAAAGTGGCTTGTCATATGGCCCCCTGTTGGTAACTGCAGACAAATGTACAGGCAGCCTTCTAATTGACAAATAATTGACAAGGTATGTTTTGACAAGCATATATTTCATATCTCATCACAATCTCCTCCTGGCCCCACCCCCTCCTCAGGCTACGTGGGCTGCTAGGCTCCCTTCCTTTGAGCGCTCTCTGCCTCCTGCACATTGCTGGCTATGACAGCAAATCTTTCGCTTGTCCAGCGCTGCCTGGGTGCTTTTTTTGAGCAGCTGTAATAGCCAGTCGAAGCAGGGGTCCCCGGGGAGGGCAAAAGAAAAACAAAATGCCAGCACCTGAAAAGCAGCTGCTCAGCACTGGCAACTGAAGATTTCCGGTTGGTGAAATATTGAATCACTTGGCGACTTGGAATGTCTGCGAAGGGTCAGACACATCTTGATGAATAGGATGAATAGGGGATGCGAAAGGCAATGGAGTGGGAAAGGGGTGACATATGTGCAGGGGGCAGTGTGAAACAGGCGACAGGGAGAGCTGCACAGGAGATAAGGGGCAAGCGCTGTACGCTAGGCATGTGCCAGGCTATTACTGCGGGTATATAGGATGCTGCACCCTGAAACCTTCCAGGGTTTGTCTGAAATAAATATTGACCGGCATCACACGTCCACCAGTGGTAAGAGTTGGTACTCAACTACTGATTTTAGGGGGGCTACAGCAAGCACATTTGTGTCAAACATGAGTGGGCACAAGCACACCCCAACAGGGAGGGCTTTGCTGGGACACACATGGTTGTCAAGCAAGGGCCAAGATGTGTTTACCTCCAATCGCACTAAGGACCAGCCATTGTAATTTGTTCTAAATGTTTTGCAGACCCACATAGCTGTTTGGGCCAATGTGTAACCCATGTTTAACAGCATACTGAGTGCAGCTAAGTAATATGTAATGCATATGTTGTTTCTTCCTTCCATTGCAGCACTCAGCCAGCCACCACCCATGGTTCCACCTATGGCCCCAAATGTATTAGCACCAAGCCCAAACCCGAGTGATGGGACCCAACCATTGAATGAGGTTCATTTTGGAATACAGGATGTCCTTATTAATGTCAACACATGAGGGACAACTTAAGGACCAAGTCAGTATGTGCATTGCAAGGCACCTAGTATGCATGATGTTGGCGCAAAACTATTGTGCTGATGGCAACGGACAAAATGTTTGTCTTTCTACACACAGACACAACCAATCCTGGAGGACATACAAGAGATGGAGGAGTCAGAGGAGCAGCAAAAGCCCACCACACCTTTGTGGCACTCCCCTATTCTGCTGAGAACATCCACACACAGTGCCTCCCCCCCAGGAATTCACACCGCCTCAGTCTTCTACCCCCTCGGACCAGGCCCAGGAATCAACATCTTCCACTTCTATAGAATGCCCAGGAGCCAGCGAGCCAGGGCCAGTGCCGCAATACCACCTTTTATTGGCATGCCATGTGCAGATGATGGAGGAGTACTGGCAGACAAACAGCATCTCTTATAAGCTTCTAGTAGCACCAAACCATCACCCAAATACATGAGGACATGGCTGCAGGGGTGGCAGAGCAGCAAAGAATGAACAACAATTTAGAGGCCACGATTACCCAGTGGAAGCAGCAGAACAACATGGAGAGGCTGATGGTCCTCTAAAAGGCCAGCCATTCCCCAAACAGGGCCGACTAAGCCACCTCCCCATAAGATGGAAGTCATTTGTTTAGTTTAAATGCTTTTGGGGCAGAGGTCCCACCAATGATTTAATTTGAATTGTGTTTCCTAGGTGCACAGTGTGGCCAAACGTTTTAGGGCCCAGAGTTGTGGGGCCGGAAAGAAAAATAAATACAACTCAAATTTGGTTTGGTTTGTTTTTAGTCACACCAAAACCTTAATAAAGGGGGTTACAACTGCAAAAGGAAACAAAAATACCAAACACAAAAGCAAAGCAGAAAAAAATTAACTAAAAGAAGAGTCCACCAGGTGCTGGTGAGTACAGCTCCGGGTCCCTAAATACAGATTGCCAGGCACCTCCTGAGCAGCTGTGATGTTTTCCAAGTCAAGGTCAACCAAGTTATAGAGATAACGATCGCATAGTCGGTAGCCAACCGACTATGCGATTGTTGTCTCTATAACTTGGTAATGACACATTTTCATGTATGATGAACATCATGATTAATAATGCTTGCTGTTATATTTGTAAGGTACCACTTATCCTGTTATTTCTGGCATGATGCATAAAACTGTACTAATAAACTGACCAGGAAGAGATCATTGATGTTTAACATGTTTATCACTGTGGACTGTTCTCCTTAACCTGTTCTCCTTAACTATCTCCTGGTCAGTTTACAAAGAAGCCTGCTCTTCAGGACCCGTGTGATAACCCCTCACTAGATCCTTGGGTAATGTTTTACCTGTAGTATAGTCTTGCTAATCTGTATATGCTAATGTTACAATATACATATTCCTTTTTCTGAGGTGTTCCACGATCCTGGATATAAATACCTGGATCCTGGATCCTATATAAATACCTTTTTATTTGCAAACAAATTGTGGAGTCTATTAAAATATTCAACTAGTACAGAGGGAAAAGTGTGCCCAATGAGGCACAAGTAATAGCTAGTTTAGGGAAGCGGAACTAAGGCACTTTAATACATAGGCATCTTAGGAAGACAGAGCAAGAGGGCCAAATGACCCATTAAACATACTTAAACATATACTCCTGCACCACAGGAGGCACCAACGCCAAGTGCGTGCAGTCAACTGTACCCATGATGTTGAGCATATTCGCAGTGTTGAAAAAACCCAACTCCACTGCGTTCCAGGCTGCCAGGCAAACAGATGTATTTCTCCTGGAGGGCAACCATGCCATTGAGAAATTATTCAGGTTGTGGCTCAGCGAAGGCTGGGACATGCCAACAGACAGTGCCCCTAACCTCTGGAGGAAGCCATTCACTAGCAATTGGCAGCCAACCATTTTGGTCATGCTATCAATCACATGCCCCTTGCTTGTGGTGGGGACCAACCATGGCCACAGCTCTGGGTAAAGCTTCTCAAAAGAAAGGTGGTTCAGTTGGGTCAATCTAAACAGATGTTGATTAGACATGCGATCCACATAGCGGCAGCAGTCATGGCCCTTAGTCATAGATAGAGGGTCTCTCCATCTATGACTAAAGACCAGGAGTAGTCAGAAACACGTCAGATTACCCCTCAACACATTTTGGCCGCCTGATCCAGGGTTTCACATGTTTTTATAGGTTTGCCTTGTTATCTATAGGGATGATTTTAAGAAGGAATAAAAGGATGTTTTACTCTATGGTGTGCGGACCACTCACCTTTGCATGTTCCATTCAGGAACATCAACACAATAAAACATTTTGTAAAAAGTCTTTTTTTCCAAAAACTCACCTTGTCCTGTGATGGGACATTTTTACAGGTGATCTGCATCATTTTTTCCAATGATGTAAGGATATTTTATTAAGTTTGGAGAAAACAGAACCCTATGGGTTATGCTAAAGAATTTGCTAAATTATTCTGCATGGCCCATAGGGTGCTATTGTTTCCAAACATTGAAAAAAAAAACATCTTTACCTAGTAAACATCCTTACCTTACTTCTATATGGAGTCTGGTTGTGCATCTCAAAAGCCAATGCAATTTGTGTATTTTTATTTATAGTGATGAGCCAAATCTGCCCCATCCCGTTCTGGTGCCGTTCTGCCAAATTGTTTGTAATATACTGGTTCTGCATCGCCCGAATCCCAGTAATGTCTATGTTGGTAAAATTAAGAATGTGTTTCGGGGACTATGGAAGCCATACACCAACAGACAACAATATTTAGGGAACATTTTTCCTAAAAAAACAAAAACATCAGGTGCCTTTAGCCAAATGTAAAATCCCCCTTTAATGTGCTTAAAAGATCTGTATTTAAAGCGAAAAGTTTCATTTACCAGAAAAATGTATATTGAGAAAGGAATAATAATCCTTCTTTATTTCTTTGTAATTTGAAAGTGTAATGTTAGAAGACCTCTACCAAGTAAAAGGGGTTATTCTTTCACTATAAAAGAAATCATTCTGATTAAACATTAATTCAGAAGTTTACTGTAGTAAAAGGGTTTTTTTCTTCTACCTCTTCTCAAATATATTAGTAGGCTAATAGTAATTTTTATTATTATATCCAGACATATTACTGCTGTTAAAATCATGTTTAAAATAAAAAAGAGCTGCCAGAATTTGACCTTAATTTTGCCAATATTCTGTTTTGGATGAATTTAGCTTAAACCCAATTCCAGACAACTAGCATTGCCATGTAGAAATAGTAGCTGTGGCCAAATTTTTAATAAACTCATTTGCAAGTAAGTTACGGTGTAATCTAGTTATTTATTAGGGCATGGGGACTGGGAGGGTGGAAAAATAATAGTGGGGTAAAGCAGTCTGTCCCCTTTAAACAGCCGTAGGGCTTATTAGTGAAGGAGCATTCAAGTTTAGAAGTTTGAGGCTTTCATTTTTATTTGTATTGCACCATTTGCTTTGTAATACATCTGCAAACAAGACGGCATGTTTAGAATTCTTGTACATCCTGCTCACAAGCTTTACACAGTGTGGGACTAAAGACGCAGTAGTAAGTTCCAGAATCAGACTCTCTTGTGTTCATAATGTTCAGGTCGAATGTTTTGTTTATTTTTTCATTAATAAAGACTAGTCGCCCCTTGACTTCTTCTTTGAGATCCGTTTGCTTAGTGTAGTCCATAATCAGCAGGGTTATTGGCTCTCCTGGCTTCTGTACATACCAGAACATGATGTTGCTGGTCTGGTCATAGCGGCAACTCAAGGTTGTTTGGCTCCCTTCTTCAATGATTTCTTTAGGGGGTGACTGGGTCACTGTCTGTGCTGATGTGTCATCTGAAAATAGAATTATTTTATGTATTTAATTAATGGTTTTATTTTATATAGGTATAGGTTTCTTTAAAAGTAATTTCAGAAAATGTTATCTGTGTTTTATTCATTCTTATTCATTAGCAAGTATAACATAATTATAAAACTAGAGATACAAATGGCTTCAAACACAGTAACAGCACGTGCATCAGTCAAGTAAGAACTTACACATCAACAGAGAGCACTGAAGAAGAGGGCACAAGATGACAATGATCCGCATAGCTGTGCTGAAGATCTAACAATAAGCACAGCGAAAAAAAGACACCTGTTAAGACATTCAGGAAGGAGGAGGAAGCAGCATGGCTTCCAGCTCCACTTCTCTCTACAAAACCCCCAATCTCCAAGCCGTGTTCATCTTCCTTATCCCTCATTGCATTTTATATATAATATCCACAGAAACTATTTTTTTAATTGAAGGTTATTAGAATTATTTTTCCATTGCATTTGGCAACCACAAGCACTAACTTGCTAAAATGTAAACTTTGTTTTCTTGTAATCACTGGAAATGATTATATCTTTGCCATACCAGCTAAGAAGATCGCCTCCTCTCTTGTCTAATTAGAATTCTGCTGCTCACCTAACTCGCCTCTTGCTCCTTCAGTGCATGTTCTAGCTCTAGCTTGTCTAAATGACTAAGCTCTATCCACCCCTGCTTCTTCTTTCAAGGTGACTGGAGGGGCAAGGACACCCCCCTTGAAGGGTTTTTAAAGTTGAACAAAGGCCTTAAAATCCTGGGAGGTCCATGCCCTTATTTCTGGGTCATCTTGATTTGATTTGGGATGCCCCGCTGTGTGAATCCTATGGTTTTACTCACATAGCCAATGATCCCACACTACATGTATGGGCCAGGATCACACCCCCGCTATATCTATATCTAGCTGAGGTACGTACCAACGGAAGGCATCTGTGAATGTCGGGAAATCCTAGTCAGAGCTGATGTCAGGTTAGCTAAGGAAGCTATGAATGAAGCATGAGCGCAGATTGACCAGATACCAGCACATGCACTATGGGTTGGCCTGGGTTTTTCAACAGTAAATTCCTGGGAAAACATACACTGAGGTATCCCGTCTGTGAGTGCACTCCATGGCTAAGGTTACAGCATTGCCATATATATGGCCACTGTTAAATCACTGGTAGTGTGAAGGAGAATGATTACATCTTGTGAGGATGTATGACACAGGAGCCGGCTGTCAGTTTACCTCTGCTTCAGTAGCAATAGAAGAGTTTCATGGATTGTTCAAACCTATTTCCATTTGAAGGCCTTTACACATAGACTAGACATTCACTTTAAGTGAAAACTCAAAAAACGACCTGCAGTAATCAAGTGTTTCTGCCCCCAGCCCCATGCCAGACACAATGCCTCAGTTTCCAGTCCCTGTGTGTGTCTGATCCTGCCCCAAGAACACTTGTCTCAGGGGCTGCTGATCCCCAGCCCTTTATGCTGACCAGAAGCCCTCCTGTTCCTCTGCATGATTTACAACTCTTCTTGCTGACATTATAGAAATTCTGTGTCTATCTGCAACTACCAATTCTTTCATGCAAACATACAGCCCTTCCATGCTGACCACAGCCCTCACCTTCATCACTCTGATCCCCAAGCCCTCCCATGTGTCAATCTTATTGTTCATCCCTCCCTTGCATCCCTTTAATCCTGAAGCCCTCCCCTGCATAACACTGATCCTGCAGCCCTACCCTGTGTCAATCTGATACCAAAGCCCTCCCCTGCATCACTCTGATACCAAAACCCTCCCCTGTATCACTCTGATACCCAAGCCCTCCCCTGTATCACTCTGATACCCAAGCCCTCCCCTGTATCACTCTGATACCAAAGCCCTCCCCTCCATCACCCTGATACCAAAGCCCTCCCCTGCATCAATCTGATACCAAAGCCCCCCCCCCTGTATCACTCTGATACCAAAGCCCTCCCCTGCATCACTCTGATACCAAAGCCCCCCCCCCCTGTATCACTCTGATACCAAAGCCCTCCCCTGCATCACCCTGATACCAAAGCCCTCCCCTGCATCACTCTGATACCAAAGCCCTCCCCTGCATCACCCTGATACCAAAGCCCTCCCCTGCATCACTCTGATACCAAAACCCTCCCCTGCATCACCCTGATACCAAAGCCCTCCCCTCTATCACTCTGATACCAAAACCCTCCCCTGTATCACTCTGATACCCAAGCCCTCCCCTGCATCACCCTGATACCCAAGCCCTCCCCTGCATCAATCTGATACCAAAGCCCTCCCCTGTATCACCCTGATACCAAAGCACTCCCCTGCATCACTCTGATACCAAAGCCCTCCCCTGCATAACACTGATCCTGCAGCCCTACCCTGTGTCAATCTGATACCAAAGCCCTCCCCTGCATCACTCTGATACCAAAACCCTCCCCTGTATCACTCTGATACCCAAGCCCTCCCCTGTATCACTCTGATACCCAAGCCCTCCCCTGTATCACTCTGATACCAAAGCCCTCCCCTCCATCACCCTGATACCAAAGCCCTCCCCTGCATCAATCTGATACCAAAGCCCCCCCCCTGTATCACTCTGATACCAAAGCCCTCCCCTGCATCACTCTGATACCAAAGCCCCCCCCCCCCGTATCACTCTGATACCAAAGCCCTCCCCTGCATCACTCTGATACCAAAGCCCTCCCCTGTATCACTCGGATACCAAAGCCCTCCCCTGCATAACACTGATCCTGCAGCCCTACCCTGTGTCAATCTGATACCAAAGCCCTCCCCTGTATCACTCTGATACCCAAGCCCTCCCCTGTATCACTCTGATACCCAAGCCCTCCCCTGTATCACTCTGATACCAAAGCCCTCCCCTCCATCACCCTGATACCAAAGCCCTCCCCTGCATCAATCTGATACCAAAGCCCCCCCCCCCTGTATCACTCTGATACCAAAGCCCTCCCCTGCATCACTCTGATACCAAAGCCCCCCCCCGTATCACTCTGATACCAAAGCCCTCCCCTGCATCACCCTGATACCAAAGCCCTCCCCTGCATCACTCTGATACCAAAACCCTCCCCTGCATCACTCTGATACCAAAGCCCTCCCCTGCATCACCCTGATACCAAAGCACTCCCCTGCATCACTCTGATACCAAAGCCCTCCCTTGCATCAATCTGATACCAAAGCCCCCCCCCCCTGTATCACTCTGATACCAAAGCCCTCCCCTGCATCACCCTGATACCAAAGCCCTCCCCTGCATCACTCTGATACCAAAACCCTCCCCTGCATCACCCTGATACCAAAGCCCTCCCCTGCATCACTCTGATACCAAAGCCCTCCCCTGTATCACTCTGATACCAAAACCCTCCCCTGCATCACCCTGATACCAAAGCCCTCCCCTGCATCACTCTGATACCAAAGCCCTCCCCTGCATCACTCTGATACCAAAGCCCTCCCCTGCATCACCCTGATACCAAAGCACTCCCCTGCATCACTCTGATACCAAAGCCCTCCCCTGTATCACTCTGATACCAAAGCCCTCCCCTGTATCACTCTGATACCAAAGCCCTCCCCTGTATCACTCGGATATCAAAGCCCTCCCCTGCATCACTCTGATACCAAAGCCCTCCCCTGTATCACTCTGATACCAAAGCCCTCCCCTGTATCACTCGGATATCAAAGCCCTCCCCTGTATCACTCTGATACCAAAGCCCTCCCCTGCATCACTCTGATACCAAAGCCCTCCCCTGTATCACTCTGATACCAAAGCCCTCCCCTGTATCACTCGGATATCAAAGCCCTCCTATGCATCACTCTGATACCAAAGCCCTCCCCTGTATCACTCTGATACCAAAGCCCTCCCCTGTATCACTCTGATACCAAAGCCCTCCCCTGCATCACTCTGATACCAAAGCCCTCCCCTGTATCACTCGGATATCAAAGCCCTCCTATGCATCACTCTGATACCAAAGCCCTCCCCTGCATCACTCTGATACCAAAGCCCTCCCCTGTATCACTCTGATACCAAAGCCCTCCCCTGTATCACTCGGATATCAAAGCCCTCCTATGCATCACTCTGATACCAAAGCCCTCCCCTGTATCACTCTGATACCAAAGCCCTCCCCTGTATCACTCTGATACCAAAGCCCTCCCCTGTATCACTCGGATATCAAAGCCCTCCTATGCATCACTCTGATACCAAAGCCCTCCCCTGTATCACTCTGATACCAAAGCCCTCCCCTGTATCACTCGGATACCAAAGCCCTCCCCTGCATCACTCTGATACCAAAGCCCTCCCCTGCATCACTCTGATACCAAAACCCTCCCCTGTATCACTCTGATACCAAAGCCCTCCCCTGTATCACTCGGATATCAAAGCCCTCCCCTGTATCACTCTGATACCAAAGCCCTCCCCTGTATCACTCTGATACCAAAGCCCTCCCCTGCATCACCCTGATACCAAAGCACTCCCCTGCATCACTCTGATACCAAAGCCCTCCCCTGTATCACTCTGATACCAAAGCCCTCCCCTGCATCACTCTGATACCAAAGCCCTCCCCTGTATCACTCTGATACCAAAACCCTCCCCTGCATCACCCTGATACCAAAGCCCTCCCCTGCATCACTCTGATACCAAAGCCCTCCCCTGCATCACTCTGATACCAAAGCCCTCCCCTGCATCACCCTGATACCAAAGCACTCCCCTGTATCACTCTGATACCAAAGCCCTCCCCTGTATCACTCTGATACCAAAGCCCTCCCCTGTATCACTCGGATACCAAAGCCCTCCCCTGCATCACTCTGATACCAAAGCCCTCCCCTGTATCACTCTGATACCAAAGCCCTCCCCTGTATCACTCTGATACCAAAGCCCTCCCCTGTATCACTCGGATATCAAAGCCCTCCCCTGCATCACTCTGATACCAAAGCCCTCCCCTGTATCACTCTGATACCAAAGCCCTCCCCTGTATCACTCGGATATCAAAGCCCTCCCCTGTATCACTCTGATACCAAAGCCCTCCCCTGCATCACTCTGATACCAAAGCCCTCCCCTGTATCACTCTGATACCAAAGCCCTCCCCTGTATCACTCGGATATCAAAGCCCTCCTATGCATCACTCTGATACCAAAGCCCTCCCCTGTATCACTCTGATACCAAAGCCCTCCCCTGTATCACTCTGATACCAAAGCCCTCCCCTGCATCACTCTGATACCAAAGCCCTCCCCTGTATCACTCGGATATCAAAGCCCTCCTATGCATCACTCTGATACCAAAGCCCTCCCCTGCATCACTCTGATACCAAAGCCCTCCCCTGTATCACTCTGATACCAAAGCCCTCCCCTGTATCACTCGGATATCAAAGCCCTCCTATGCATCACTCTGATACCAAAGCCCTCCCCTGTATCACTCTGATACCAAAGCCCTCCCCTGTATCACTCTGATACCAAAGCCCTCCCCTGTATCACTCGGATATCAAAGCCCTCCTATGCATCACTCTGATACCAAAGCCCTCCCCTGTATCACTCTGATACCAAAGCCCTCCCCTGTATCACTCGGATACCAAAGCCCTCCCCTGCATCACTCTGATACCAAAGCCCTCCCCTGCATCACTCTGATACCAAAACCCTCCCCTGTATCACTCTGATACCAAAGCCCTCCCCTGTATCACTCGGATATCAAAGCCCTCCCCTGTATCACTCTGATACCAAAGCCCTCCCCTGTATCACTCTGATACCAAAGCCCTCCCCTGCATCACCCTGATACCAAAGCACTCCCCTGCATCACTCTGATACCAAAGCCCTCCCCTGTATCACTCTGATACCAAAGCCCTCCCCTGTATCACTCTGATACCAAAGCCCTCCCCTGCATCACCCTGATACCAAAGCCCTCCCCTGCATCACTCTGATACCAAAGCCCTCCCCTGTATCACTCTGATACCAAAGCCCTCCCCTGTATCACTCGGATATCAAAGCCCTCCTATGCATCACTCTGATACCAAAGCCCTCCCCTGCATCACTCTGATACCAAAGCCCTCCCCTGCATCACTCTGATACCAAAGCCCTCCCCTGCATCACTCTGATACCAAAGCCCTCCCCTGCATCACTCTGATACCAAAGCCCTCCCCTGCATCACTCTGATACCAAAGCCCTCCCCTGCATCACTCTGATACCAAAGCCCTCCCCTGCATCACTCTGATACCAAAGCCCTCCCCTGCATCACTCTGATACCAAAGCCCTCCCCTGCATCACTCTGATACCAAAGCCCTCCCCTGTATCACTCTGATACCAAAGCCCTCCCCTGTATCACTCGGATATCAAAGCCCTCCTATGCATCACTCTGATACCAAAGCCCTCCCCTGTATCACTCTGATACCAAAGCCCTCCCCTGTATCACTCGGATACCAAAGCCCTCCCCTGCATCACTCTGATACCAAAGCCCTCCCCTGTATTACTCTGATCCCAAAACCCTCCCCTGCATCACTCTGATACCAAAGCCCTCCTCTGCACCACTCTGTCCCCACTGGTTGCACTGGTTTCTGCACATACCAAAACATTGTATAACTGGCCCGGTCATATTTGCAGTGCATAGTGGTGTGATTTCCTTCATCAATAACGTCATTAGCAGGGGACTGGGTCACTGTTTGTCCTGATGACATTTAAAGGATACACATTACAGTGGAGACATTTCCTTATAACTGTTATTCTCAGACATGTTTGTCTGTATATTAAAAATAATATAAAAAATATAGGCATGTCTTATTTCACTGCAGCATTTTAAAACAGCCAATATAAAATCCTACACGGAGCTCATACGAAAAGAAGGCAACATGAAGCTGCAATGTGCATCGTTTCATCACCCACTGTATAAACCTTAACTGACGGGAAATTATTTCAAAAAGGCATGTTTCAAATAAAAGAGTACTAAAAATGTGATAACAGTTATATCAGGGGTGTCAGAGTCGTGTTTACTGATGGCCTTTGGTTGCCTTCAAAGGGCCTTTGAAGGGCCAGTTAATAACAAACACAATGAAATGCAAGCATGACCATTCAGATGTGTTCAGATGTATGGTGACATGTACCCCATTCAGATTTTTTGACAGCCACAAAATGTTTTTGCCCAAGACAGATGCAGAATTATTTTGCCCAGGACAGATGCAGAATTATTTTGCCCAGGACAGATGCAGAATTATTTTGTCCAGGAGAGATGCAGCATTATTTTGGCAAGGGGAGCACCACAATTATTTTTTCCCACCCTGCCTGGCAATAGTTAGAAATAACCCCTGCAGAAACTGTATCACCTTCTTCTGTGGCAGTAAATTGGGTGCGTTAGGTGGGAGATGGCTGCACAGAGATGCAGAATGGTTGCAGACACCACTCTCTTCTCCCTCAGAAAGTTACAAATACATTTACCAGCTGCTTTTACAGGCACTGCATCACTGTGTCAGAATCCGTGCATTGACCAAGCCGGGTAGAGGTGGTGCCACCAAGAAGCCACCACCTGGCACCTGTCAGGGGGCCACATAAAAAGGCTTGGAGGGCTGCATCCGGCCCTCAGGCCTTGAGTTTGACACATGTGGTTTATATCCTCTGTTCATTGATGTAAATTCTTATTATTCTCTGTTCATTCTTAGATACATTAGGGTAGTTTCATCATCGTCCTCTTCAGTATTCCTCAGTGGCCTGTGCGCTATCCATGATGCATGATTGAGGGACACATGCACCACAATAACACGTGTGAACTATGCACTAAAGTCATTAGTATATTTCGTCCTCATGCGCCAGTTTACAACTCACATGATAGTTTACTGAATCCCTGTATGCGGGTAGTAAATGGTTTCATTGATAAAAGCTATGCCACATTTGCCAACAGGGAGGCTGATTTTAGAATAGCGGCACGTATTGCCATGTGAGTGTCTGTGTAGCGGTGCTTAGAGCGACCACCAGTAGACGCTGCAAGCATACCCCCTCACCAACAGCCAGCTAGCCTGGGTACCAGGCATAAAGCTGGTACGTTTTAGAGAGGGGTAGGCCATGTATTTTTTCTCTAATTTTTTAACAATGGGGGACTAATTAAAGAACTAATATTCTCACCCAAAATTAAAAATGTGTACCCCTCCCCAAAAAACTTACCTACCAGGAAAACCAAGCATAGGAGCTTGTTATCCCAGGATTCAAGAGGCAAGTTGCTGAATAGTCGACCCACTGGTCATTACCAGCCCTTCCCTTATAGCACAGGTCCAGTGCTCAGCACTATGACCGTGGGCTTACGGGCTCATCTGCACCACCCTGCCCATTGGTGATGCAGATAATGGTAATTGAACAGATTCAAAAATAAAGTGAAAGGTTAAATAAAGATACAACACGTTTTCAAAAACATTTTAATAGTCTTAATTATCTTAAAGTTACCTTTCCCTGTTCGCTGTCTTCAATTACCCAAGTGGGACATCTGATGGTCCCTCTCCTTCTCTCCCGGCTGCCAGGTGGGAGTTAATTTTGGCTGGGGCAAGGCTGTAATAACTCAGGAGCCACTGAGGTTTCCCTGTTCCATCCTCTGTACTGTACAGAGCTAGGAAACAAAATGGCACTATATAAATAAACAAAATAATAATAATATAATACACGTGCAAGTAAAAGCAGGTAACATGAAGCTGTTTGGTGTATAATTATAAATGTAATTAATGTACACTTTTAGAGAAAGGATTTGCCGCCATCCTGTGGCAATAACATTTATTTTCAAAACAGGAAATGGCACATATAACAGCACAGAAAGCAAATAACAGGGACGCCAACCTGACCCAGTGGGAGTGGGAACTTACTGCTGCTGCAGACTAGGCTGGGGGTGAGGACTGGCGTAAAGTGAGTGAAGAAACCCTGTGGTACTTTGATAGAGTGATTGTAACCCACCTTCCACTGCCCAAAGGGCCCAAAGACCAAAGTAAAGCAATGCTTTAAAGTAAAGAAAATGTAGGACATACATTTATTTTTGCACTTTTTTGTGTGTTATCTCTAAAAAACTCACTGGGATGCAGGTTGCAATCCACACCACAATGCACACCGGAAGTTACACTGGCTTCATCAAACATTTAGCATGACCCTCCAAATGTCCTGAAAGTTTGTAGATCGCACAGGACACTCTGAATGCTCTCTGTAGTAGTCAGGGAAGAACAATAATTTGTAAACTGGAACTGTGCATGTGTCAGCGGGACAACGTGGAGAAATTATTTGTTAAATGTTTGGACATTTTGTTGAAATAATTGGCATAACTGCTCTGTGCTATATTAGTATATTATTGTATCAATGAACCTGTTGGATATTCAGGCTACAGCACGTTGAGCAGTCACACTGTGTAAAGTATAGTTATCTTGAAATTTACAGTTTCTAGCGCGGTAATCTAACTTATCTTTTCCAATAATTAGTAAATATTGATTTTATAAGGGGAATTTTACTTACTGTATTATCCTGTGTCCCAGAGCTATGCCCACTACATAAATATTTCTCAGAATGTGAAGGCCCTCATCGCTTTGGAAATAGGTTTGATTGGGGACAGGAGAATGGGTGGCAGGGGTATAATATTGTGTGCACACTAACTTGGCTGGTCTGTGAAGGCAGAATGTACCTGACAGTCTATGACTCAGCTCAGACAGCAGCTCGGGGATATGCAAATGAGCAGAATGTAGAGGTGAAGGGCTCCGAGAATGTTGAGCAGCATGTAATTCATTTGGTGGGCAGGAGCTCACCCAGGAAGGGGACACATTTCTGCAGCCAGAAAACCGGCTCGGAACAATAATGCCTGATAACAAAGAAAGCTCTGCTTTACACCAACCACCGAGTAAGAAATAGACTGGGGCATGTTTGGGTTGTCCCCAGATTTACAAGATCATTTTAGGCTCCTAGGCTAAGGAAAATTTCAGCACTACAGTTATGATGATGCAGTTAATTTCATGACATGACATCTCAGGTCAGGATCCCAAATTTTATTCAGATTGGATTCTGGCCTCAGACTCTCACAGTTCATGTTGCAGCAATGTCTATATTATTTTAGAGGTCATTAGCAAGGAATCATCAGTTCCGACTCTAGGTAGTAGAGCATGTAGTTTTACCATGATAACTAATCCTGGTCCTCTTGTCTTTGCAAATATCTGGCTATTTTATCTTTATATGGTACGTCTGGGGTACATCAGGCCTTTGGGCAAGAGACCCCCCACTTACCATCCTTCTGCAACGCACATCTCTCCACTGCAGCAATGGTATGGGCAGCCAAAGTGGGGTGAGTGTGGGCTCAGTATGTTGCACTCTTATTGAGAGTCATACACAGAAGTTCTTTGTTCCTAGTGGGAGAATGCCATCCTCAGGCCACACCCACCCACGTCGGGTTCTAGTGCCAGCACTGGTGGTGAGATGTGCAGTGCAGGAGTGGGTAAGAGACAAGTAGGATGTCTTGAGCCCAAGGGTACCCCTGATCTGAGCTTGAGGGGAAATTCCACGAAACTGAACTGTCAAATAAAAGTCTTATGCCAAGGCTTTTGGCAAACTGAAGCCTAACTCTCCATTACACTAGGTTGAGCTTGAGCGAGCTAACTTTTCTGATCCTAGTGTCCTGTCTCTGGATAGGCAGATTTTTAAGTCTGGGTTCCCAAGTAAACTTTACAAGAATAGGATTTTGTGGTCAATACATTAAAATCTTATCTTTAATTTAAATCTCCTGCAGATTTATTTTGCAGTCAAGCTGTTCTACAGGTGAGGTACGGAATGCTAATACTAATACGAATACTAATGTAGACATCTATTTTTTAATTTACAAATGTGTAAATAATATGACCAGTTGGAGATATCTAAAAATCTATCCCTTTTTACTGATACTGGCAATTTCAATTTGTCTATCGGGTACTGTATGTTCTCCTCCACTTCTATTGAAGGCAACTTTGAACTTTCTGGCCAGGTTGGATTTTTAGTTCCCCCTTTAAACAGCAACAGTACTTTACTTGTGATTTAGCCCCTAACATCTTGCACACAGATATATTGTATGGGCAGGAAATCTATCTGTAGCTTTGTGTCCCTCTTAGCACACAGATACACAGCACTATCTTTAGGTCTGACATCCTTCATTTGGAAGACATTTGATTTCTTGTCTTCTCTAAAAATGATTTTAAACCTCTTGTTTGGTGACTCATAGTCCTTGAAGCCTCCAATTAGATTTTCTGGCCAAGCAGCAGGAAACTGTCTGTACCAATGGATATAGTCAGAGCCAACAAGTGCATCATGGCCACAGGTGATATTTAGATCTTTTCCTTCTGATGTCTCCATTGTAGGCGCCTGTATGATGCTGGACTTGCAGATAGAGCCTAAAAATAATAAACCATTTAAATAACCAGCACTGGACATACAAAACAATGTCTAAAAGACAGAAATACAGCACTCAATGTTTTATACAGTTACTGTGATATTATGGCTGCTCATTAAGTTTACTTTTTACTTACAAAACCAGATAGAGATGGCTAGGATTCTATAAAAAAGCATCTTCTGTGCCATGGTCTATACAATGCACAGGTAGTATACATGTCATGTTTATATATATGGTGACGTCTTGCATTTCCTCTTGCATGGTTTAACGCTTGGTAAAAATAAATAATGTAAGCCCTAGTGCCACCTAGTGAAATATATCCTCTAGTGCCTCCTAAATATGTTCAGTATGCTATAAACACATTCAATGCAAATTAAAAAATTGGAATGTTGTAATGGATTTTTTTTGTCGGTGTTAGCAGCAGGAACCCACATGCTGTTTTAAGGGACTCTCCCAGTAGTGTATATCTGCCCAGAACTGTTTCCCCTAATGAAAGCAGCACATCGCTTCTAAAAAAAATCTTCAACTTTAGATCGGTCACTCTTCCAACATCTCATCAGGCTGATCTTTTTCAGGGGACAAGATCTTTTTTTTTCTTACTCCATACAAATTGAATTTAGCAGTGGGGCAGAAGGAGTGGGCCATTTGTAAAATGAAGGTCTATTTTAAAAGAAGGTTGCCACTTACACCTTACAGTATCATTGTACATCTCCCTATTCTCACCCCTACCAGAACATTTTGGCCCTAAGACCATATTACTTGAATAGATTGTCTAGTTAGGGTTTGCATCCTACTATGTTCGGTAAGATTGTATAGAGATTGTACAAAAAGATTGTAATAAGTGTGGTCAGCATTAGGAATGTCCAGTAGATAATTTCTGGTATGTCTGGGGTGGAGGGGCAAACTGGACACGTACCTTGCAAAGTCAAATGGAATCCAGCTGCCAAATCCACCAGACTAATAAAACGTAACTTTTACTAGGACTGGTTAAAAGTAGCATTCCCAATACACAATAGCAAAGCCATCAAGGGACTACACGTTTCGGGGGCTTACAGCACCTTCTTAATCATGCGCAGAAATATTAAACATACCAGAGTTAAAATATCGAGGATGAGGTTAAAATCGTGAGAGTCTGTTAAATTTTTGCCTGGAATTGGCAGACATTGAAGGGCACTAAACCAGAGGCTGGGTTAACACAGCGCATTCGACATTAAGACATAAACCTGAGATACCAGATCCCACAATCCCAAAACAAGAGAATGATTGTAACACTAGAGTGTGTATTGGTCGCCACAATGCCTACATAAACAAACGCTGGTCAAACCAGATAACTGCAAATAAGGCACAGTGCAGATATAAAATAAGCACTAGACAGGATATATAACAAAAAAGCCACAAAGATATTTAGAAAAGATTATCAGGAGATGTATCTAAGCAAATGTGCAATAATGGCTGGGAGGAATAAAGTTGCTGTTAAGACATTCATATATACCTGTTGCCCAGAAAAAATGTAGAAAAAGTAAAAAATAGAAATAAATGTCAGAACTAGTGATGAGCAGATCTAACCTGCAAAAGTTGGATCCGTACAGAACTTTGCGCGTTCGAGCGCTCGGAGCAGAACACAGATTTCAATAAAATCCATGTGCGCATCCAGTGTGCGGCCTGGACACAGAAGAACACTGATAGACTGCACAGCAGCCAATCAGTGCTCCTCCTTTTCGCTCCCTCTATTGGCGGGACACATGACCCTGCCGTATAACAGGCAGGGTCCGCGTCTCTCAGCACCATCTTGCAGCGCTGTTTTGGATATGAAGGGGTTCCTGCTGCAGTGGTTTAAAGTGGCCCAAAACCCAGGATTTTTATAATCCTGGGTTTTGGTCCTTTCCCCGGGGCACCCTGATCGTGGGGTGCCCCGCTGTGTTAAACCCCCCCCAGATCGCCGAAATTACCTCACCTCTTCCCAGTCCTACAGCGCATGCACGACTGCTTATCCAATCAGTGCACTCGAAGTCGCTGACGTCACGTCAGCACACTGGAGGTCGCATCCCCCGCTTCCCTTTAACAGGGAGCGTGTCTGCGCCGGCCATTCACAAATGCCTTGTGCGGGCACGCGCCCTGCCAGATGGATAGCGGGATACGGCCGCGGCTCACGCATGGACCGGGAAACAAGGTAAGTGTATGGGCGACCTGGGGGGTTTCACACAGCAGGGGATACCGATTTGGGATGCCCGGGGGAAGGGAATCGATCAGCCTGGGAATCGTATAGATTCCTGGGCAGATCGCGGGGGGTTTTGGTCCACTTTAAGGACAGATATGCTTTATTGTTTAAAAAATGCCTTTTTGTAGGGCGAACTATAATCAAGGATAGAGATTGGAGTGAGGGCTAGAGTAGGGTTGGACTGGGTGTCATCACTACTACTGCACTAATAGAACTGGCTTGTCACTACTGGGGTCTGGGTGAAAGCTGAAGTCGGGCCCATCTCACCCATGAGCCCTGGCCCTGAATGGAAGCATTTCAAATTGCTGGCATTTGAAATCTCCCATTCCGCCTGGTGGAGACAGTTTTAAAGAACTGGCTATCACACAATATACTGTTTCAAGCCACCTCTACTTTTCTCGCCAGGCCATCCCTGCACTGCACCAACAGTATGTGAACAAAATAAAATGTGCACTGGGCAATGCCATTACTTCCAGTGTCCACAGACAAATGGACAAGTAAGCACGGGCAGTGACATTACATCTAACTGACCACTGGGTGAATGTATTGGCGGCTGGGACTGAAGCGGGAAGCACTGTGGCGCAGATCCTTCCACCACCCAGAATTGTGGGACATCAGTCGGTGCCTCTTTTAGCCTTTCTCCGCCTACTCTGCTTCCTCCTAAAGCAGTCAGCGCAGCCCCTGAACCAGCAATTTGAGCATTGCCATGGGGCAACGGCAGCATGGGGATGCTAAAGCTCATCTGTCTGGGCAAAAGACCCCACACCGCCCAGGAGCTGTGAACCAGCATCCAGGACCAGACAGATGAATGGCTGCTGCCATTGGACCCGAAGCCTGGCAAGGTGGGGTGCGATAATGGGTGGGACCTTGTAGCAGCCTTAAGTCAAGGTCCTGGCTAATTATCCAGGGATGCAGGAGCTGCTACACAAAGTGCGTAGTGTGTGATTGCTGTTGATGGATGAATTTATTTATGCTTTTCTTTATTTGTTTATTTCTTTAATTTATTTAGTTTTCTGTTATTGTTTTCAGTACTTTCCCTAGCCTATTTTGTGCAGGGCAATCGCCCAGATGTTCCTGCCCCCCTCCTTCAATTTGGCCTCCAACCCCCGTAAAAACACTAATATTTTGGGTTTTTTTCATGTATGTATTTCCTTAATCTTTTAGTTTTCTGTTAGTGTTATGAGTACTTTCTCTAGCCCATTTTGTGCAGGGCACTCACCCTGGTGTCCCCACCCCCAATCAGGCCTACAACACCAGTAAAAGTATTGTATTGTTTTCTGTTATTGTTTTGAGTCCTTTCCCAAGCTTTGTGAAGAGCAATCACCCTGGAGTTCCCCTCGATTTTCAGCCCTCTAGCCCTTGCTGGCCCCATTTTACAGTCATTTTTGGGCCACCAAGTTCGAGTCCCTGTTGTCTTTAAATAAGTATGGGTTCCTGAGCCTGAAGTTTGTCGGCAAGTTTGGCCGAATTTGTTGAACCCAAATTTTAACCAACCCGCTCATCAGTAGTCAGAACATAAGCTCTTCTAAGGCCCTTATTTAACAAGGGATAGCGCCAGGTAGCGAATGGTGAGCGAACGGTAATGACGCTCACCGCCACGAGAACGCCGGCTCCCCTCCGCAATTACACATTTATCAAGCCGATCCTGCTTAGCGACTGACAGAGCGCCAGATAGCGAATCATTCATCATTATTCCAGCCTCACCCCACAGCGCCAGCGAGCGACCTTGAACAGCGACAGGTATGACCTCTCGCTACCTGGCGCTCTCCAATGCATTTCAATGGAGCAATCTTTAAATATTCATAATTAATTGCTATTATTTATTTATTTTTTTTAAATGTCAAAAATTCTGTGACCACTTCTGCAATGTTAGATTTTTTTTTAAGGTAAAAAAAAAAAAAATAATAAATTTGTGCAGAATTTATATTACAGGTCTGATATTAATGTATTCATATTACAAAATGTTTTGAAAAACATGTTTTTTTTTTTTTCTAAAAATATGGTTGTTTGGGGGTTAAAAAACTACTTTTAACCCATCGCTGCCAGCGTTCTGGGGTTTAAACAAGCATTTCACAGCGCGAGAATTTTTGGACCTCTGGCCATTCGCTGTCATGCGCTCCCATACAGCGCGGAACCTGTCAAACAGCGACTCCTAACCCCGTATTCAACATTACCGCACACCGACTGAGTCGCTGTCAACAGCCGAACAACGGCCAAGCACAGCGAATACTAGCGGGCGCTGTGAAAATAACGCTACTGTCGGTCATCTGTCGCTACCTGTCGCTATTAATGAATCGGCCTCTAAGTTTGATTGAACTTCATTTTCACCGCTTGAGCATTATTTTTAGTTAATTGATTAATACCTATGCTCTTATTAATTTGATATATACCGGCTTATTACTTTTAGGAACTTACAAAGACCTGACATTTATGTAACATGTGACATTTATTTCTATCATATTTTTTCCGGGCAGCAGGTATATATATTTCATAACAGCCACATTTATTCCTCCCAGCCATTATTGCTTATTTGCTTAGATTTATCTTTTGATAATGCTGTATTTATTGTAAATATCTTTGTGGCTTTTTTGTTATGTTTTAAATCTGCACTGTGCTTTACTGTATGCAAGGTTATCTGGTTTGAGGAGCGTTTGTATATGTAGGCGCCATGGCAACTAATAAACTCACCAGTTTTACAATCATTCTCTTGTTTTGATGTATTTTCTCATGGCATCTGCTTTTTCAGGTTTATGTCCAGCGCACAGCCTGTGTTAACCCAGCCTCTGGTGTATTGCACTTCAATTTCTGTCATGTCCATGCAATGGACTCCTGATTAAGGGAGTGGTGTATAATTTCTTGTAGAAAAGTTGATAAGAGCAATGTTTATGCTGAAACAGAAGAATTCACTGTCTATATTATATTGCACATTGTTATCATATATGTATGTGTTGTTTTGTACATGCTTAATAAAATTATTGGAAAAAGAAAGGGAGTAGTGTAAGCCCCCAAAATGCATCGTCTCTTCAAGACTTTGGAATGGTGTATTGGAACTTTTAACCGGTCCGGGTAAAATTTAAAGCAGACCAGAGTCAAAAACTACCTTAACCAGACCAACACAACAAACATTGCTCATATGCATGGTCGTCTGCAAAGAGGAAGTGCTGCTTGACTTCCTGTTACTGTGCATTGTAAGTTATGTCAGTTGAATCCAGGCAGCAGCATGGCTGAGATGCTGGGAGAGGAAGCTCCAAAATGGCTGCTACCTTTCTTTTCCAAATTTGCCAGGCTGTTGATCCAGTTTAAGTTGTATCCATCTGGTAGACTTGGCAGCAGGATTCCTTTTCACTTTGCAAGATTTATTTGGGCTTCACAGCAGTCGCTTCCGTGCCTCTCCATATATGTTTTTTCCAGGATATCCATGGTGAGCTGAAAAATAATTTTATTTCATTTGCCAAAGGCCCCATCACGATCAACACTGTTAGCAACTAGTACTGTTTAGCCTGTTTTTATTATTTTTGCTTTGGTGGCTCAGTGTTAATTTCTGCTCATCCCAACCAGCCCAAACCACTGGTGGCCAATAACATTTGCTGGGTGAACAATAGCACAACAAGGTGCAATCAGCAGCCAGCAGTCACATAGGGCCCGTGTACTGGCAAGAGAACCAGGAAATGGAAAGTCGGGCATGCTGTCAGATGGCTTAAAAGTGGACTTAAACCCAGCGGGATCGATTCCCTATACCTGGGGCATCCAAAATCGGGATACCCTGCTGTGTGAAACCCTCCAGGTCGCCCCCTACATTTTTGTTACTTCCCAGTTCAACGGCGCATGCTTGGGGGGAGCGGGGGATGTGGCCGCTAGCGCGCTTGGAGCCGCTCTGCTAAGACGTTGCTCAGACGTGCATAGCTCAGCGGCTTCAAACACGCTGAACGGACGAGCAGCAGTGCATGAGCCGTAGGAGTGGGATGAGGTGAGTTTCTGGGGGGTTTCACGATCTGGGGGGTTTCACTGGGGAAATGACCAAAACCCAAGATAGTCAAAATCCTGGGTTTTGGTCCACTTTAAAAAAGACAGACATGAAGTGTGACCCTCTTCTGTGCTCCCTGGGAACCAGTAGCATAGAAACCAGGTAGAGTATCTGCAGTGAAACCCCAAAATCTCTGGACATGCAGAGGGGAACCCCCAGCTCAACAGCTGGGGTCACAGATGGAGCACTGTAGGTCAGGCCACTGTAGAGTTCAAGCAGGTAACAGCACCAGTAAGGTAAGGTTGTTTTTTTATTTTTGATGCCCATCTTCACATTAACACGTGGCGTGGGTGAGGTGCGAACGGGGGTCCTTTACAACTGAATTTATGCTTTTTAAAGGTTACCAAAAAAAAAATTCATCTGCGTTGAATTAAAAAAAAAGCAGTCATAAAACTTGCATTATGAGCAACTATATATACCTAAGCCAGAAAATAAAGATGACCATTTATTGCATAAGGCAAAACCCTTTCAGAATCCTTCATGTTTCTTCTTCAGGCATACTACAATTCTGAAACATAAAGCCACACATTTATACACAAAAAATACCAACTACAAACAGACACAAATGTTATTTTGCTGACATGAAAAATGGCAAAAGTTGTCAAGTTTGGGGGATGTTGATGATGTTCGGGGGATTATTGACAACTAATAGTTTGCTAATAAGCTGGAAACTGTTACAATCCATATAGAATTTAGAAGGATAAAATGCCCTGATATATGGATGTCTATGGCTCATATCTGATATCAGTAGAAATACCATGAGGATGTCAGAAGCAATATCATGTGGATCAACTTAATGCAATAAAATAGTAAACATATAGGCAGCAATATTAGTACTTTAGTGATAAAAATATAATAATAATGCCATAGCAATGCTAGAAAATTGTCTCTTGTAAAGGAAGACTAAATGGTAATATGGAGACTGTTGTCATTCTCAGCTCTGCAGCCACATCCAAGTCATATGTAATACTCTATGCTGACATATTGTACGGGCAGGAAACCCTTGTATAGCATAGTGTTACCCTTAGCACACAGATACACGCCACTATCTTCAGGTCTAGGATTCTTGATCATGAGTGTGCTGTACTTTCTTTCAGTGCCAAATTTGAAATGAAACTTTCCGTTGGGAGACACGATATCTGTCTTGTAAGCATAAATTAGGATTTCTGGTCCCTGGCCGGGGGTCAGCCTGTACCAGTAAATGTGGTCTGCAGTGGTAAGTGAAGGGTGTTCACATGTGATTATTCCATCTATATTTTCTGTTACTTCCATATAGGCGTTTTGTATTAAATCACAACTGCAAGTGATACCTGGGAAGAAAATAAATGTTATCATTCATTATACATGACAATTAATCAGAAATAACTTATTATATTAACTACTTACAGAGGAATAAGAATATCGTAGCTGTTAAGTGAAACATCTTCTGTTTACTAGATAGCTTACTCTATGTCACCATTCATACATATGGCAGCTGTATGTGTAAGAAGAGACCAATAACCTCCTGTGTAACCTTCATAAGCCATACCCACCTAAAAGACACGATCACAAGCCATACGCAGACCTATTGTATAGAAGTGGTTACATGCACAGTGTAACCTATAGCACCACCTTGTGGAAAAAGCAGCAAGATAGATACAGGTATGAGCATTAGGTAAATAACACTTTCCTAAAACAGAATATATTTACATGGCACATACAAACTGCGAACAATGGGCTAGACCAGGGGTGTCAAACCCATTTTCACCAAGGGCCATGTCAGCATTCTGGTTTCTTTTAAATGGCTGGTTGATAACAAATGCAACAAAATATAAGTTTGATCATTCAAATTAGGGATGAGCGAACCGGTTCGGACGAACCGGAATTCGCTCCGAATTTCAGGGAAATTTCGATTTTTGGTTCGTGCCGATCGAATTTTCCCTGAAATAAAAAAAAAAAAGGCCGGCATGCATGGTCGGAGCGTGGAGGCCGCCGTCGCTCTCAGTCGCCCTCTGATGACACGTCCTCTGATGACAGCTGAGAGCGGCGCGGAGCGTGGAGGCCGGCGCCGCTCTCAGCTGTCATCAGAGGACGCGTCATCAGAGGGCGACTGAGAGCGGCGCCGGCCTCCACGCTCCGACCATGCAGGTAAGTGTTTGCTTTTTAAACAAATGTCGGCATGGTGGGAGCGGGCAGGCCGACTGCGCTATCAGCGGGCCGTCTTCCGCCACCCGCTGACAGCGTAGCCGGCCTGCCCGCTCCCACCATGCTGGCATTTTTTTTTTTCAGATGAGCGATTCGTGAAAGTTCGATTCGGGCGAACCCGAATTTCTTGGGTAAATTCGGCGAATCGCCCGAATCGAACTTTCACGAAGTTCGCTCATCTCTAATTCAAATGCATGTCCAAAATATAACCCAACCAGGTTTTATTTGCCCAGGACAGATGCAGACACTGGCAGTAAGTTGGGTGAGTTAGGTGGGAGATAGTTGCACAAAGGCACTGCTCAACAGTTGCACTACTCTCTTCTCCCTCAGAAAATTACAAAGGTGTGCACCAGCTGCTTTTATATGTACCCCACCCAGGGGCAGGATTAGAGGTGGTACTGTACTCCACAGTGTAGCCCAGCATGCCACAACATCACTTGGTGCCTCCAAACATGGACACAATGGCGTGGTACCAGTGTCAGAAGCCTTGGATTGATTGGCTAAAGATGGTGCTGCCACCTGGCACCTGTCAGGGGGCCACATTAAAAGTCCCGGACGGCCGCATCTGACCCTCGGGCTTTAAGTTTAAAACATATGGGCTAGATTTTTGTTGTACATTTTTGTAACGAGTAGACAGAACCATGCAAATCATCTCTTTATACTCTTTATACTTATATCTCAATAGCAACAAAGGGGTGCACCACCGATCAACAATCAATTTGTGCTCACTCTCAATTCAAAAACAAAAAATGAATTGAACCTGACACAGACCACACCTTCCTCCCAATGAGGAGCACCAAACACATAATAAAAATGACATATATTTTTAGTATTAAATCAAAAATAGGCTAAAATACATACAACACAAGACATTTAAAAACTACTGCACTGCCCCCTGTAATCTCCAAACACTAATATACAAAAATAAATGATGCCCGTAAGGGATATCAATAAACCACCATAGGCAGATATAAAACATAAATACAATTGTGCTTATAAAGTGCTCACATGCTAAGAATCCAATATAAGGTGCAAAAAGCTCATAATTACATAAGCATAAAGTGTCTAGTGCAATAAAGTTATAAACACATGACCCAATTTATACCAAAACCAGTACATACAAAACAGTGTATATATTGCACAGAAATCCTACCAAAAAAGGAAATTATACTAACAATCAATAGAATACAAAATTGATAATCAAAGACAAAAATAAACGTAAAGTGCATGTGCCAGCAGCTGATCAAAGAGATTACCACACAGGTCACAGGGCGGCCTACAGGGTGGATACAGGAGAGGGAGATGCAGTCGAACACCCACGCACGCGGCTCCCGTGACGCTTCACATGGTGAGGGTAGGATTTCTGGGCAATATATACACTGTTTTGTATATATCTCAGGCAGCCTGAGACTCCATGTGTTGTCATCTTGGATGTTTAAAGGCTCAGAAAATGCAGTAGATGCAGGAAGGATCCTTTTTAATGTTAGTAATCTGCACGTAGAGGGTGCGGAAACATATAAGATATGCTCTTATTCAGGGTAAAGGACTGATTTGATAAAAGAAATAATGTAATTAGTATAGCAACCTGAGCCCTAGTAAGCATTCGGTCACATTGCATAACCGGTGCAGAATGGATACTTTTAGGGGTCTGATTTAAACCAAGGTGATATAAGGACCAAGGTTATGTAATGTGGGAACCATCCATAGCAGGGTACCTCAAACCCCCTCCTCCAGGTTTTGTAGGTGGCCACATAGGTGAATTAATTAGTGCTTAGACAGAGCTAGAGCCCGGCACAGCAGGTGGATATGACCTGGAAAGCTCCTATTTAGATCAATGGGTGACTTCACACACGGAAGTTCCTGGTGTACAGAGGAGAGCACTCCTTACTGAGGCCACACCAAGCTGCCGTGACAGCTCCCTATACCAGCGCTAGGGATGAGAGAGAAGTATTGCAGCAGCGGGTTGCAGGTAAGTGGGGTTGCCTTTTGCCTGTTGGAACATCGGGTCTGAGATCTGTGGCATAAGTCCAACTTTTAAGCCCTGATGGCACATTTTGAATAATAGAGAAAGAAATGTTGGGACTCACTCGGTACATGTCACAAGCCTAGAAGGCAAGAACTATGGACAGGAATGCCTGTCTTCCTCTGCTGAGGTTGGCACCCTGAGACTACAGCCCAATCCCAAAGCTTGAGCCTGCAGAACGGGAGTCTAAGGACCACCCCAGTCCTCCCTAGGGCCCCCGCAAGGGAGGATATATATGTGCTTGGGTGGGTGCCTGGGAAGACAAGGGCCTAGGTAGACAATAGTGGTTACCGGGCTGGCAGGAGTGGCAGACGTAGGGAAAAAGCTGAGGTCATACACAAGGAGAGCAGACAGGCAAGGGTTAATCCAAGAAGCAGAGCCTAGGAAGCAAGCCGGGTCATACACATGGAAGCAGGCAGGCAAGGATAAATCCAACAATCTGAGTCCAGGAAGCAAGCCGGGTCATACACATGGAAGCAGGCAGGGATTAATCCAAGAATCAGAGTCTGATGAGGAAACCGGGTTGAGATCAGGTAGTTCAATGGAATGCAATTCACGAATACAAGGGTCACAGGCTCAGCAAGATGAAACACAGGAATTTTCTGGCACTGATCCGAGGCCCACAGCATTCTTATAAAGGCCTGGGATCCCCTGCTTGGCTCTCCTCTCCCCTGTCAGCTCACAGGGATTACCTGTGAGCTATTGCCCCTCTAATTTAGGGCTTGAGCAATATCTGCTGCTGCCACCTGCACCTGTGCAGTGCGGTCAGTCTGTGCATGTGCAGTGTGCCAAGGGACCTGCGCATTATGCCGTGGTGCTCACCCCTGTGCAGTAGAGTTCAGTGATGCAGAAGTACCCGGACGCACTGAAGGTGATGCGCCGCCGCTCCACATTCTTCCCCACAAACTATATATCAGCAGACAGGCAGCGGACATAGTCAGACATGTCTAAGAAGAAAAAGGCCAAGGGTGCAACTTGGCAGCAACAGTGCCCCCATAACCTTAACCCATAACTTTGCTGCCACACCGCTGAAGAACTTAGCGAAGGAGACCCCCAAGATGGCGCTGACTGGTACTGACACACTGAGAATGGCAAGCAGGGACAGGATGACCACTGACACATCTATAGCGCTGATCCATGCCACCGAATACCCTCTAGTGCCCATGGAGGGGACACTGATACCTCTGATGGGGAAAGAAGCTGGGATAGCGCAAAAGCCATCTTGGGCCAGCAGCGAGGCTCGCAAGATAGCGCCAACCAACCTGACAGAGCAATGTGACAGATAGGATCGGTGGCCTGATTGCAGCTACAGCACTAACCTACTAAACTGGAGACTCCTAGGAGATCTGAGATGTGAACACCCAGTTCCATGGTACAAAGCAATAATGCAGAAAGCCTGAGCTGGAGGCCCAATTGATTTGGAAGGAGCACAGATCATTATATTACCCAATCTTTCACGTAAAACGTGAAAAATTAATACAACATTAGGGAGCTATGTACAGATGGGCATTTTCCTTCCAACTTATCATCTGTAAAAAAAAGACTCCTACATTCTGAAAACCATGCCGGAACGGTTTGAGTTTTTGGGTGCCCCAGCAATAGAGCTTCCAGATTTGCTGGCCCCAGGTGTACTGGCAGATTCACTTCCACAGCGATCACAAGGAATTAGAAGAGGTGGAAGATATCAGAGAGTACCAGTGGAACCAGCTCAAATGGAAGATCCGGCTGCTCTGGTTGCAGTCTAACCCATAGATCTGATGGTTATTCGGGTTAATTCTCCTCTAAGATTTGGTTTAAAGCACCTTAAAGTTGTTGTTGGTTGAAATTTCAATTCAATTCAATACTAGTAAGTAAAAGAGTTATTGGCTGTAAGACTATACTAGAGATGAACGAAAAATTCGATTTGACTGATTCCCTGAATTTTCCGACAAAAATAGTTTCGACCCGAATTTATTTGCGCCGAATCGCTATTAAAAACGGCTATTTCTGAGCCTCCTAGCGCCTCAATAGGGTTGTAAACCATTCTGCCTTGCTGTAACATGCATGGGATGCGTGCTGGGTTAGTGAAATAATACTGTAAATAATTATCACATGCAGATCAGAGGCATCGCTAATAGAATCGCAGAGCGGCACAATTGCAGAGAGTCGAAGTGGCATCACTATGAGGGGCCCATATAGTGTCTGAAAAACACACCCTGGAGCTGGCAGCAGCAGGAGCCCAAAAATTAGCTGAATCACACCCTGGAGTTGCAAGCAGCAGCAGCAGCAGCAGCAGCTGCAGGAGCCCAAACATTGCTTTAAAGAGACACTGGAGTTGGCTGCAGGAGCACAAAAATTGGATGAATCACACCCTGGAGTTGCAAGCAGCAGCAGCAGCAGCCCAAACATTGCTTTAAAGAGACACTTGAGTTGGCTGCAGGAGCACAAAAATTGGATGAATCACACCCTGGAGTTGCAAGCAGCAGCAGGAGCCCAAACATTGCTTTAAAGAAACACTGGAGTTGGCAGCAGCCGCAACAGGAGACCAAAAATTGACTGACACACCCTGGAGTTGGCAGCAGCAGCAGCAGGAGCCCAAACATAGCTTGAAAGAGACACTGGAGTTGGCTGCAGGAGCCCAAAAATTGTCTGAATGACACCCTGGAGTTGCAAGCAGCAGCAGCAGGAGCCCAAACATGGCTTGAAAGAGACACTGGAGTTTGCAGCAGCAGCCCAAAAATTAGCTTAATTACACCCTGGAGTTGCAAGCAGCAGCAGCAGCCCAAACATAGCTTAAAAGACACACTGGAGTTGGCAGCAGGAGCCCAAAAATTGGCTGAATGACACCCTGGAGTTGCAAGCAGCAGCAGCAGGAGCCAAACATAGCTTGAAAGAGACACTGGAGTTGGCAGCGTCTCGCCCATAAATTAGCTGAATTACACCCTGGAGTTGCAAGCAGCAGCAGCAGCCCAAACATAGCTTAAAAGACACACTGGAGTTGGCAGCAGGAGCCCAAAAATTGGCTGAATGACACCCGGGAGTTGCAAGCAGCAGCAGCAGGAGCCCAATCATAGCTTGAAAGAGACACTGGAGTTGGCAGCAGCAGCCCAAAAATTAGCTGAATTACACCCTGGAGTTGCAAGCAGCAGCAGCAGCAGCAGAATCAGAAGCTGCAGGAGCCCAAACATTGCTTTAAAGAGACACTGGAGTTGGCTGCAGGAGCCCAAAAATTGGATGAATCACACCCTGGAGTTGCAAGCAGCAGCAGGAGCCCAAACATTGCTTTAAAGAGACACTGGAGTTGGCTGCAGGAGCCCAAAAATTCGCTGAATGACACCCAGGAGTTGCAAGCAGCAGCAGCAGGAGCCCAATCATAGCTTGAAAGAGACACTGGAGTTGGCAGCAGCAGCCCAAAAATTAGCTGAATTACACCCTGGAGTTGCAAGCAGCAGTAGCAGATTCAGCAGCTGCAGGAGCCCAAACATTGCTTTAAAGAGACACTGGAGTTGGCAGCAGGAGCCCAAAAATTGGATGAATCACACCCTGGAGTTGCAAGCAGCAGCAGGAGCCGAACCATTACTTTAAAGAGACACCGGAGTTGGCTGCAGGTGTCCAAAAATTGGATGAATCACACCCTGGAGTTGCAAGCAGCAACAGGAGCCCAAACATAGCTTTAAAGAGACACTGGTGTTGGCAGCAGGAGCACAAAAATTGGATGAATCACACCCTGGAGTTGCAAGCAGCAGCAGGAGCCCAAACATTGCTTTAAAGAGACACTGGAGTGGGCTGCTGGAGCACAAAAATTGGATAAATCACACCCTGGAGTTGCAAGCAGCAGCAGGAGCCCAAACATTGCTTTAAAGAGACACTGGAGTTGGCTGCAGGAGCCCAAAATTGGATGAATCACACCCTGGAGTTGCAAGCAGCAGCAGGAGCCCAAACATTGCTTTAAAGAGACCCTGGAGTTGGCTGCAGGAGCCCGCAAATTGGATGAATCACACCCTGGAGTTGCAAGCAGCAGCAGGAGCCCAAACATTGCTTTAAAGAGACACTGGAGTTGGCTGCAGGAGCACAAAAATTGGATGAATCACACCCTGGAGTTTCAGCAGCAGCAGGAGCCCAAACGTTGCTTTAAAGAGACATTGGAGTTGGCTGCAGGAGCCAAAAAATTGGATGAATCACACCCTGGAGTTGCAAGCAGCAGCAGGAGCCCAAATATTGCTTTAAAGAGACATTGGAGTTGGCTGCCGGAGCACAAAAATTGGATGAATCACACCCTGGAGTTGCCAAAGAAATTGGCTGGAAGGCACCCTGAAGTTGGCAGCAGCAGGAGCACAAACATTAGCTGGAAGGCACACCCTGGAGTTGGCTGCAGCATAAGCAGGAGCCCAAACATTGCATGAAAGACACCCTGGAGTTGGCAGCAGCAGCAGCAGGAGGCCAAAAATTGGCTGAAAGGCACACCCTGAAGTTGGCATCAGGAGGAGCTCAAAAATTGGCTGGAAGGCACACCCTGAAGTTGGCATCAGCAGGAGCCCAAAAACTGGTCTAAAGACATAAATATGTTTTGCACCATTTGGAAAGTGTAAAACGTGGCACCATGCTGAATCTGGTGGGTGGAAATCCTGGCTGATCCATCCCTGATTCATTTTGACAAAGGTGAGTCTCTCCACATTTTTAGTTGACAGACGAGTTCTCCTCGCCGTAACTATGGCCCCCGCCGCACTGAACACCCGCTCAGATGGCACACTACTTGCCGGGCAGGACAGCTTTTCCAGGGCAAACTCTGCTAGTTGCGGCCACAAGACAAGTTTGGCTGCCCAGAAGTTCAGCGGATCTTCAAGGTGTGTTGGCATGGTCATGTCAAGGTATGACATGACCTGCTGGTTGAGGGCCTGCTCCAGGTCTTCCTGCTGCTCATGAGTAGCCTTACTATGCGGGTGTAGAAAGCTACTCATTAGCGACTGAAGACTGAGGCTGCTGCTGATGGAGCTGCTGCTGCTGCTCCTGCCAACCCCCCCAGCAGCCATGGCAGTGGAAGGTGAGCCTAGAGGTACCCCCGAGTCAGACCTGCGAGAGTATGGACCATGGCGCAGATAGGCATGGGCCAACTGACTATGCAGAATATCTTTGTAGTAGTTCAGTTTGCCCTCCCTCTTGGCGGGTTAAAAAAATGCCCCCATTTTGTGCCGGAAGCGAGGGTCCAATATGATGGACAGCCAGAAGTTATCCCGCCGACAAATGGAAACAATTCTGGGGTCACTACGCAAGCACGTGAGCATGGTTCCTGCCATTTGCGCAAGTGACTCGGAGGGACTACCTGTCTCCATCTCCACTGCATACTGCCACGGTGTGTCCTCTGTCTCGCCTTCCTCAAACCCTCTAGCTCCTCCTCTCCTGTCCACTGACTAGATAAACCAGCCATTTCGCCAAGCCTAAACTGTGCTTCACTGGGCCACTCCTCCTCCTCTTCCTCCTCCTCCTCCAGTTCAGCTCCAACGGGGTTCATGTGGCCGTAAGATGTAGACGCCATGTCTCCAGTGCTCTGACCAGCCATGGTTTCCAACATGTGCTGTAGTACATGAAGCAGTGGAATCACGTCGTTCATCCCGTAAGGCTGCCGACTGACAAATAAAGTGGCTTCCTCAAAGGGCCTGAGCAAACGGTAGGTGTCATGTATGAGCTGCCACTGGTTGACATTGAAGTTACACAGGGGAGTCCCCCTATCCGCTTGGATCATCAGGAAATCCGTGATGGCTTTTCTCTGTTCATATAATCGGTCCAACATGTGAAGGGTGGAATTCCAAAGGGTGGAAACATCGCAAATCAGACTATGTTGGGGCTACCGTTCTGACGCTGTAGCTCAAGAAGGGTGTGTTTGGTGGTGAATAAGTGGCTGAAGTGCATGCAAAGTTTCCTTGAAGTTGTTAGGATGTCTTGCAGATGGGGGGAACACTTCAGAAACCGCTTGACAACCAGATTGAAGACGTGAGCCATGCAGGGGGCATGGCTCAGGCTTTCTTGGCGCAGCGCAGACAAAATGTTCTTCCCATTGTCGGTAACTATGATTCCCATTTTAAGTTTTCTTGGAGTAAGCCATGTTTGGATTTCCTGATTAATAAATTTAAGCAGTTCCTCCCCTGTGTGACTCCGATCACCAAGACAAACCATGTGAAGCACAGCGTGACACCTCCGTGCCCTGCACACATGGTAGACTGGAGGGGCACTGAGACTTGAGCATACAGTGGAGGGTGAGGAGATGGCGGAGGATGAGGAGGCTGAGTCGCACGGTGTCACATGCCCAACGAGCAGGGAGCGCGGAGGCCGAAGCGGCGTGACCTGTCCAAGTTGCTGCTGCAAAGGGACCACATTCACCCAGTGGGCCGTAAACGACATGTACTGTCCCTGACCGTAGTTACAGCTCCAGACGTCGGCGCTGCCATGCACTTTGCTACACACGGACAGGCTCAAGAACTGGCCCACCTTCTGTTCAACAAAAGTGTGCAGCGCTGGTACTGCCTTCTTGGCAAATAAATGATGGCTTGGGACTCTCCACCTCGGCTCGGCACAAGACATCAGTTCTCTGAAAGGTGCAGATTCCACCACCTGAAAAGGGAGCTACTGCAGCACCAGCAACTTGGGCAGGAGCACATTCAGCTTCTGCACCGTAGGATGAGTGGGCGCATACTGCTGTCTCTTGGACATGGCTTCGCTGATGGATTGTGGCGGGATGCATGACTTGGAGGAGGAGGAGCAGGAGCGACAGAGGATGGGTATGACGCACAGCTGCCTTCGGCTGAGGTGCTGGAGCCTTGGCTGGCAGGAATTGGGAGTGGCGTGCCACTTGGTGAGGAAGCAGGCTGGACCACCTCTTCGGAGCCTCGTTTCTCCCAGGCCACTTTATGGTGATGCATCATATGTTGACGCAGGGCCGCAGTGCTAACATTTGGGCCCTGGCCACGCTTCACCTTCTGCCTACATATCTTGCATGTGGCCATGTTACCCTCCTGCGGATGCTTGAGGGAAAACTGCCACACTGCCGAGTAGCTACTTTTCCCACCAACAGGCCTCACTGATTCACTGCTACTGTCGCCAACTCCAGGAACCCCTGCTCCACTACCTCCCGATAAGGTAGCCTGCCACACAGCAGGTGCTCTACCCCAGCCCCGGCCCCGTTAAGCTCCAGGCTTTACAATTGTGCCCCCATGCTGATGTCAACCATGCTGCTAACACCTTGCTGCCTGAGCTGCTGACTCCGGGGCAACCTGCGCCCCTCTTCTCCTGATGATGACGATGAAGCCCCTTCATCACCCGGCTCCCAAGCGTGATCGGCTTCATCATCATCATCATCACCGAGTTGTGGCTGCACGTCACTGATGTTCTCGGTTTCCTCAACAGTGTGTGGCGCAGGAGCTGGAACGCTCGCAACACCCACGACACTGTCCACATCACTATTTGTCTGCCTAACTAAAGAAGCCACCTCCATTTCTTGGCTGGGCAGTAGCTGCTGACTGTCCTCTATCTGATCATCCTCCTCACTAAAGAGTGGAGCTGCACCCAAAGCATAGGATACGTCGCTGGGGGAGGAAATGGCATAGGGCAGAGGCAAAGGGAGGACAGGGACTGCTCTCGGGGCATGCCAACTCAGGGTTGTGTCAGAAGAACCTACCGACCCTAGACTGGGGGTCTCAGATGTAACTTGTGATGATGTTGATGAGCGCGTTAACCAATCTACCACGGCAGATGCGTTACTGGTGGAGACACGACCGCTAGCAGATACTGGCAGATCAGGTCTCTCACCGTGACTCCTGCTGCCACTCGCTCCTAGTCTGCTGCGACCTCTGCCTGCTGAATCTTGGCCTCTGCCACTCCTCTTTGAACATCCTTGCACTTGTCTGCCTGACATTTTTATGTATTTGAAATGCGCAATAGGTACGATAAAAAATGTGTTTACTTTAAAAAGAAGAAGCTAAATAAAGTGAGGAACTGCTTCTCTGCACCAGATACTATGAACATTGGCAATATGAGATACCCTCCGGCCTAGTGTTTTTGATTAAGCTGAGGAAGGATGAACAAACTTATTTAGTATAACAGATAGGCTGCCTAATGCAGGTTTGGGATACCCAGGTGGGCTGGTGTTTTTTTTGTTAAAGGCAGACCAGAAACCAATTCAAAATGCAATACTTTGATTAAACTGAGGAAGGATGAACAAGCGTATTTAGTATAACAGATAGGCTGCTAAGTGCAGGTTTGGGATGCCCTGCGGCCTGGTGTTTTTTTTGTTAAAGGCAGACCAAAAACCAATTCAAAATACAATACTTTGATTAAGCTGAGGAAGGATCAACAAGCGTATTTAGTATAACAGATAGGCTGCTAAGTGCAGGTTTGGGATGCCCTGCGGCGTAGTGTTTTGGCAGCAGGACAAAAAACATTTCAAAATGCAATACTTTAATTAAGCTGAGGAAGGATGAACAAGCTTATTTAGTATAACAGATAGGCTGCCTAATGCAGGTTTGGGATACCCAGGTGGGCTGGTGTTTTTTTTTGTTAAAGGCAGACCAAAAACCAATTCAAAATGCAATACTTAGATTAAGCTGAGGAGGATCAACAAGCGTATTTAGTATAACAGATAGGCTGCTAAGTGCAGGTTTGGGATACCCAGGTGGGCTGGTGTTTTTTTTACAAGCAGACCAAAAACCATTTCAAAATGCAATACTTTGATTAAGCTGAGGAAGGATGAACAAGCGTATTTAGTATAACAGATAGGCTGCTAAGTGCAGGTTTGGGATACCCAGGTGGGCTGGTGTTATTTTTGTTAAAGGCAGACCAAAAAATATTAAAACTAATCCAGTTATATTATGATAAATGCTTGTGTGTAACAGATAGGGTTAAATAAGCCACTGCATAGATGGCATGCACAGTGGCAAGGCAGATTTACAGCACAAATAACTGAAATTTAATTGAAAACTGATCTGGCTAATGAAAAAAAAAAAAAATTCACTGTCACTTCTAAGCTGTCCCTGGCTGGATGGTTCCGGTTTTTCCCTATCTTTCACTATCTTTCCCTGGCTCTGTCTACCTTTCTGTCTGCCTCTCTGACTCTCCCTACCTATCTCTAACTCTCTGTCCCTGTCTGTAACGAGCTGTGCTCTGGCCGCAATAGAACGCTGAAATGCGCACAAGGAAGATGGCCGCCGCATTATATAGCATGGTGACATCACCGGGCTTCCTGGCTGCTGATAGGCTGCATGTGACTTACCCATGATACCTTGCCCCAGGGGACATGTCTGGACATGTGCTTCCACCATCTTAGAATGCCTGTAATTGAAATAAATGGAGTTTAAAGGAAAACTTCGATCGATCGAATCGCTGGGAAATTCGGATTCGCTCAGAATCAAATTTTTCATGAGATTCGGAACGAATCCAGGTTCGTCTGGATCGATTCGCTCATCCCTACTCTATACCATGGTGAACTCAAGAGGATTTACGAGACTCTGAAGGCCCACAGTATAGGCCTTGGATGCACTCCCCTGGTTTGTTCACCTATGTGCTTGCCACACATGGGATGGTTCAGTAGCTATTGTCTTGCTAATATTTACTATGTGCTGGGGGGCTAGAGGAGGGGAACACTTGGCATGGGCTTAGTGTGCTTGATGATTTCTCGGGTTTATTAACATATCCCTGGCACATGCTCCACTTATTATCCATAAGTCAAACTTTAATGTTCAAGGCTGGTTGAAATTTTGATTTATAAATTGACTCCCCAGTTAATTAATAAATCATTGATGCTCTGATCCTAGGTTTGGAGTTCTCACACCCTAATGCAGGATAGTAGCTTAACTTCATCTCCTCTATAAAGTCAGGAGAACAATGGTATGATCATACCTGGGGAGCACTTGCTGGGAGTTGTGAGATCTCAATAACTGGGATGGCAGATCCTGGGCCTCTTCCACTAGACAGCACTTATAGGACATAAGTTGTTGCATCTTGTCACTGTTGGTTGGGTGGCTGGGTGTGCTGGGCGGCAGGTGTGGGGGGTGGGGGGTTGGAGGAGAGTTTCAGTAGCAGTTCTTGCAGTGGACGGGCATGTGAGTCCCTGGGGGGACCTCATGCTGACATGGGGTCCCTTTCTCTGGCTGGATCACCCCCTCTGCCCACACTAACAGCACTGAGGCGATGATGTCCCTGTGTAATCGATGGTAATGCGGGAGTTCAAATGGGGAGGGGAGGTGGGTGGTATGGATGCGGAAATAGATCCCAGCACATTTGGACAGGAGTCCCAGGGTGACTGTGTAGGGGTTTATGGAAGTAAGCATGAGGTGCCGGGGAGGTGAATGAGGCTGACATCACTTTCAATAGTCTAATACAGATGTATGACGAATAATCCTGAGGTTTAGCTCTCGTGCTTAGTAATGAAACCACAATTGACTTTCCAACAACTGTTCTGAGATACAGTTTAGTTTATCTATATTTTTTCTTGAGCCTACATTTTTAAGTTTAATAAAGTGGGTAAGGATGTGGGGCCACTTGGTTCTTTTTCTTTCTGTCCCCATTCCCTCTCCTCTGGCCCGTAAGTGTCATTAGGCACACCTAGGCACCAGCCTAGGGCAGGAAGAGGGGGAGGGGTGGACCTGGCAGAGGTGTTACAGGAAGTGTCAGACTTCTAGGGGGCAGGGACCCTGCGGAACTCCAAGGCACTGCGGTAATCTGTATTGTCACTCCCACCCCCTCATTCCGAGACCCTCTTTCATCTTTCTTCTCAGTTTCTTAGCTAACTATTGCAGGCACATCCTCAGCTTGGCTTGATAGAAGCAGGTGGCACAGACTGACAGGAGCTTCTCTGTCACGTGTTCCACTGTACAGAGGGTTGGAGAAGGGCAGTGAAAGAGGCTGCTATCTAGAAGCCGGCACTCTTCATACTCCTCACACCTGATGGGAAGGGGTGGTCGGGTGACAGAGCATGGCTCAGATTGCAGAAGGTCGGGCTGTGTGTGGCAGGCTGCGACAGCACCTCATTCAAGCTCCATCCTCCACAACTTCAATCCAGGTACTGGCACTGGGCAGCTTGGTCTCTGTATATGTATGTAAAATACTGGAGGACACAGGTTTTCATCTTCCTTCATTCATTTGCCCCCTATATCACCTTTTCCCCATCTCCTTATTTCCCACATTGCCTACATTCCCGCTCTGCCCCTTTCATATTTTCTCTTTCACATTTTCTACTTTCTTTTCCACATTCCCTCTTTTCTTTCGATTTTCCACATTCCACCCTTTCTACCTATTTTCTACATTTCCTCTAGTCCACACCTTTCTTTCTATTCCACATTCTCTCCTTTCTCTATTCCATATTCTCTCTTTTCAGCATTCCCTCATTCTTTCTATTTTTCATCCTCTCCTCCTCTCTCTCCCAATTCTACCCCCCCCCCCCAACATGCACAGAGGAAGATTGTGGTTATTGGGTTAGTATTTATTGGGCTTACTGTGGGGCAGGGGAGGTGTTGTGTTAAAGTCCATCCGCCATTTAAGGCAGCGAATGGGGACAAGAATTCATAGCACTCACTGCAGCGGCCAGTGCAGCATAGACGAATACGAATAATTTTATTGGTCGCCAAGTATGTACAGAATACAAACAAGGAATACTTTTTGGAAGGGGGGTTCTCCATAGAGCTTGAACATTTGCTAGACACACAACTATATACATCAACACACATACTATATACATCAATGGGGGTATAAACATTCGCTAGTTATACATATTTACAAAGGATTTTGTTACATACGATATTCCTTTAAGTAACTGGTGATGCCCCGGGGATCGAAGGTTTTCCAGGATTCTTAGAGTTTATTATTCAGTGCTTTAACAGCAAGTGGGAAGAAACTGTTTTTATACCGAGAGGTTCTGGACGAGAGTGCCCGGTACCTTCGTCCAGATGGTAGGAGATTGAAGAAGGGGTGACCTGGGTGTGTGGGGTCACCTACTATTCTTTTTGCCCTTGAGCGGATCCTTTCCTTGAATTGTTCATCTAGGTCAGGTAGGGGACATCCTATGATCCGCTCAGCGGTCCTGGTGATCCTCTTCAGCCTGATCTTGTCTTTGGCCGTGATCCCACAATACCAAGTAGTGAAGGAGGAGCTCAGGAGTGAGCCTACTGCGCCGATGTACAAAGATAGACAAAGATATTTCAACCAGATGCTGAGCTAGTGGGGATTAATTAATTAAGGCTTAAAATGGACTCAGATCTACCAATCTCCAGAGTTGGTTTCACATACCTGGTACAGTCTTGGTCTTCATGAGACGGGGATCAAAAGCTGAAGCAGGGGATTTAAGATTAACTCGAAAACAATCACAGGGCTGGAGGCGAGGGATTGTGTTGGCACGGGGGACCAGGAGCAACAGCCTCTTACTGGAAGTGGTGTTAGCTGCCTTACTCAGTGTCATACCTTCCAGTGCCTTGCCTCCTACAGATCCACTCTATATCAGTGGCATGCAGCCAACTGCAGGGGAGAAAGTTTGTGCTTAAAAGCGGAACGAAACCCCCCCAGTGGCTGGAATCTAAAACATTTCAGGACTAGCTGCTCGCTCCCCCCGAATCAGGATGCCCTGCTGCGTGAATCCTCTCCCCCGGGATGCTGATAATAACTCACCTTTCCCTGCTCCAACCATGCATGCGCGCGCTCTCATCCAGTCAGATGCATTGTCCTTTAGCAAATAGCTCTGATTGTTCACAATAGGGAGTGCGCACTGTCACATGCTTGTGCTCCCGTCCCAGCCATTCAGACAGGCTGGAGCCAGGAGCACCCACGCCGCGGGGTAAGCAGCAGTGTGTGCTTCCTATTAAAGGCAATTAGAGCCCTTTGCCAAAGGATGTAAAAACTGCAAAGGGCTGAGCACCTGTGCATACGCCATTTAACCGAGGAGAGGTGAGTTTTACTAGGCAAACTGGGAGGTTTCACACAGCAGGGCACCCCAATTTAGGATGCCCCATGGACATGGAACAAAAGTCGAATTCCCAGGTTCTGTTCTGCTTTAATAGGGGTGTTAGTATTAATAGTGCCTATGGCAGCATGAATCTTAAATATGGCCCTGTCTCTCCTGTATTTGGCCTCCACTGCCCCCCAGTTGGCCTCTGGTTTCTCCTGGCAGTGCTGCCAGAGACACTGTGGAGAACCGCGTGGCTTGAATTCCCTATATCCTATATGGGATTGTTAGTTTTGTATTTCGAGAGGGAGGGGGAAACCCAGCGAGGTGAAGATAACCTCGACGCATATAAACATCTGCATAAGGGCAGTATCCCTGAACTATAGAGGCCTAAACATCCCTGAGAAGCGTTTGTCGATGTTCTTTGAGCTGAAGCGACCAAAGGCTCACTTGATATTTTTCCAAGAGACCCATTTTCTGAAAGATGGCTGCCTTTACAAAGGGGCTGTAAGCCTCAAAATGTTGGCTATACCTAGCGATCGCTGCCTGACTTATCTGTTATACATTGTTTACTGATGTAATATTATCATTGTGCCCTGCTGTGTTATGGATGAGCCTTTATGTATTGCCTGATGCTCGGCTACCATTATGTTCATAGGGAGCATGATACACTACCCTGTGCATTAGTGCTCAACTTTTGTGTACAGTTACATTATTACTTATATATATGTTTCTTGACAAAGCTTATTCAGCCAGCATCTTTGAACCTTACTACCCTGGTGTGGTCGACAGTTGTCAGTCATCCACAGGAGGATGCTTGTGCCACCCTTTACATACCATTAATGGTTAACTTTTTTACCTACAGTGTGTACAGATAGAAGCATAGAAACATAGAAGGTTGACGGCAGAAGGAGACCATACGGTTCATCTAGTCTGCCCTTATGTGTATACTGTATGTACTCTTTATCTTAGGATAGATGTATTCTTACCCCAAACGTGTTTACATTCAGTGACTGTTGATTTTTTAACTACCTCTGCTGGAAATTTGTTCCAAGCATTTTCTAACATTGCTCCTGATCTTCCCCCCGACTAGCTTCAGGTTGTGCCCCCTCGTTCTTTCATTAAGTTTCTTCTTAAAAACACTTCCCTGCTGAACCTTATTCAGTCCTTTCACATATTTAAAGGTCTCAATCATAGTTTTAGGTTTAAGACCTTCTACCAATTTTTTGTTGCCCTCCTTTGTACCCGTTCTATTTGAATTATTTCTTTTTGCAGGTGAGGTCTCCAGAACTGCACACAGTATTCTAGCTGTGGCCTCACCTCCCTCTTCCTACTGGCGATGCCTCGAGCTATGCAGCCGAGCACCCTGCTGGCTTTTCCCACTGCCTGGCTACACTGTCCACTCATCTTGCAGCTATCTAAGAGTCTTAAAGCGGCACAACTCTCCTGAGGATCTTCACTAGACTTAAAATTAGATATTCACTGTATCCTTTTCCCAGATGGTGTAAATTTAATAATAATGGTGTATGGAATTTTTTAATACACTTTAATCTGCAATTCAAACCATTTTTGTGTGGTGTGCATCCTTCATATTTATTTATTAAAAGAAAGACCATTTCCAAAACTTATATCTAAATTCTTCCCCCCAAACATTTACAAGGGTTATCACCAAACTGTAAGTCCAAAGGGGTAGACATCCCACTATCCAGATCCCTGCCGTTTCAAATCCTTGATTGTGCCATGGACACAAACTATACTAATTTCACACAATCTATTGTTGACACTAAAGCTGACATGCCAGCTCCTGACCATGGTGAACTCCAGGACATGTTAAAAATTCATCCAAGCATTACCAACGCTCCATGGAGACCACGCCTCCATGTATAAAAGTCGGTTCCCCCCAAATTGGGGCGTAGCCGTCAGCTTCTGATGGCTGGTGCTTCCATAAGAAAGTGCTGGAGAGGGTACCAAAAAGCCCCGTAAACTGGAGGAGACTAGCAGGGAGACCGGTGAAGACCCATTGGACCAGGGGAACCAGGGGCAGACTGGCCCAGCGGTGGAAAGAAGAAGAAGACAGGGGGTGAGTAAGTTGAAATTAAAATTAATAAAAATGTTTTGTGTGGTGACTTTAATTAATTCTATTTGGGGTGAACTAGAAGGGGGTCCAGGGGAGAATAAAAAGGCCAAAAAACTATTTTTTCATAGGAAAAAAACAGACGTAACTGCCTCGGCTAAATGCTCTGAATCCGCCCTATGAAAGTAATGGTATTGGGGGGGGGGGTTCTAGAGATCGATCATGGGGGGGCACCACCTGTTGTGCTGCCTTAGGGTGGAGGGGCGCCTGCAATGCTGCCTTGGGGTGGGGGGGTGCCTGCCATGCTGTCTTGTAGTGAGGAGGGGTGTTGCCTGGCATGCTCCCTTAGGGTGGGGGACAGCGATGTAACTAAATGGGAGGGGGCTCATACAGCAAACTTTTTTTATGCAGCTATACAATTAAAGACAGCAGAGTAGTGCTTCCTTTCTCTAAATGATGCAGAGTATGGATACGCAAATGTTGATTTTTGGGCCCTCACTGGACTACTGGGCCATGGTGCGGTTGCACCCCCTCAAGTTACACCCCTGAGGTGAAGCCACCTGCCATGCTTCTTGTGATGGGATTGGGGGGCCACCTCATCCTCCATGCTTCTTGTGATGGGATGGGGGGCCACCTCATCTGCCATGCTTCTTGTGATGGGATTGGGGGGCCACCTCATCCTCCATGCTTCTTGTGATGGGATTGGGGGGCCACCTCATCCTCCATGCTTCTTGTGATGGGATTGGGGGGCCACCTCATCCTCCATGCTTCTTGTGATGGGATTGGGGGGCCACCTCATCCTCCATGCTTCTTGTGATGGGATGGGGGGCCACCTCATCTGCCATGCTTCTTGTGATGGGATTGGGGGGCCACCTCATCCTCCATGCTTCTTGTGATGGGATGGGGGGCCACCTCATCTGCCATGCTTCTTGTGATGGGATGGGGGCCACCTCATCCGCCATGCTTCTTGTGATGGGATGGGGGGCCACCTCATCCGCCATGCTTCTTGTGATGGGATGGGGGGCCACCTCATCCGCCATGCTTCTTGTGATGGGATGGGGGCCACCTCATCCGCCATGCTTCTTGTGATGGGATGGGGGGCCACCACAAGCCATGCTGCCTGTGATGTTATGGAGGTCGCTGCCATCCTCCATGCTGCCTGTGATGGGGTAAAGGGTTTGCATTTGATCGATCATAAGAGGGTGATCCTGCCATGTCTGTGATGGAGGGGTTGCTGCCACCAGCCACACTACATGTAATCCATAGGTCTAATTTAATTTGTCTAGTTTTTTACTGTGCTGTACTGTACTGTACTGTTACAATTTTAATTTACTTTGTATATTCCTATAGTTTCAGCCTTTAGTTTACAGCATTGTAGTTTTGGCCTTTAGTTTTTTTCATAGTATTGTAATTTCTTTTATTTTATTTTTGATTGGGTATGGCTGGCGGACAATACACTGCACAGGAAGCTGCGGCTTACATGATGGCCTTTGACTCAGAGGACTTTAGTGAGTCAGGTTCAGAGTATTTGCCCTGAGTCTTCTCTGCTGAGGAGACACACCCGTGCAGTGGTACCAGTAATGGTAGCCATCGTAGAAGGGCTAGTACCGCGCAAGATGAGACCACACTGGGGGATAGTGTAGAGCAGGTGGAAGCATTGAGTCCTGCAGCTGATGCAGGAGTGCCGGCATGGAATGTGTAAAAACCCTTTTTAGTTAAAGCGGATGTCCAGTCTCAGGCTAACCCCCCCTCTGCCTTGCCATGCTCTGCTGACACTGAAGCATGACACAAAGGTTACAAAGAAAAGTTTTTTCCCGGGCTGATTGATTTGTGTCAAACCCCCCAGGTCGCCCCATTCACTTTCCTTGTTTCCTGGTCCCACGGCGCATCTAAGAGCAGCGGCCGCATCCCGCTATCCCTCTAGCAGGGCGCGTGTCCGCGGCAGGAATTTATGAATGGCCGGAGCGGGCACTCTCCCTGTTAGAGGGAAGCGGAGGATGCGGCCATCAGAGCCGCTGCTCTTAGAAGTGCTGTGGGACTGGGAAGAGGTAAGCTGGTCTCGGCGTCCTGGGGGGTTTCACACAGCAGGGCAACCCCGATCGGAGAGCCTCCCGGGGAAAGGACCAAAACCCAAGATAGTCAAAATCCTGGGTTTTGGTCCATTTTAAAGGGATTTTTCAGTTCAATAGTAAAAATAGAGAGAGGGGAAACACTACCTCACTACCCTGCCGTCCCTGCCAGCCTTCTCACACATGTTGAGCTGTCACATCCCTTAGATCCTCAACATGTAGCATGTAGCAACACATTTTTTTATGTGTACCATTATGCAATGTAGCTGTTAAATGAGATCCCATGTGATGGGAGAGCAATGTACTTTAAATAGTATTGAAGCACATATGTGGGCAAGACATGCTGACAATGATAATTAGTGTAGCAAAAAAAATGTTACAGACATAGTCCTGGCATCATATGGTGTCAGGTGCCTGTGCGGAAATATATGATATATTGTACAGGCAGGAAACCCTCCTGCAGCTCTGTGTCACTCTGAGCACACAGATACACTGCACTTTCTTCAGGTCTGATCGCTTTCACTTTGAGCACACTGTACTTTCTGCCTTCACTAAAAATCAGTTGGAACTTCAGACCATCTGACTTGACATCCTTGAAATCTTTGATAAGGTTAATTGGCGCCTGCCCAGAATACAGCCTGTACCAGTGAATGTAGTCCCCGGAGGTGAGAGTGGGATGCTCACAGGTAATGCTGAGGTCTGTGCCTTCATCAGCTTCCACCATGGGTGTCTGTAGTACTTTGGATGTACATGTAGAGCCTGACAGAAGGAAATATTTCAGCATTGATTACAATGTAGAACAGGAGGTTAATTTGCAGGTAAACCCATACTCACAAAAAAACAGGACAACTATGGATCTTATATAAATCATCTTGGAAATAGCACCCTGCTATAATCGCACAGTATAAATGACAAATCCTTGTAATGTGGCTTCTTTTACATTTGTATGTGACCACACCTACTCCAAGGATTAAAGAAGAAGCGACACAGCAAGTATGCTGCTCTGAACACTAAGCCATAGCACCACCTAGTGAGCGATTGAGAAAATGACTGATTTAATAAATCCAACTAACTAAAATCAACTTGATGCTGAATGCTGAAAATAAAGAGCAACAAGCATAACCATAAAGCATGTTTTCTGAAGCTATCCATGAATTTGAAATAAGGGGTATTCAGACAGAAACCCAACAAGGAACACGCTTCACCTGGGTTAAGCTTAAAAGAAAACTCCCTTTTTGTCAGGTTTTTGGTGTTCTGCCTTATTGTTTTCCTCTTTTGGAATGTAAAATAAACATTTGTGTTAGGATTGTGCCTCCTGACTTGTGATGTAAATATCAGCATGCTGTTTCCATGATTCTCATATTCCTGTGTGTCTGTCTTGGTAAAGTAGAAGTGGCTTTCCTGGCCTTGAGTAAAGCCCTTAGTATGGCTTTTGCTTACAAGTCCTAGAAGCCTTTTATTGACAAGAAGCTCCCCTCCCCCCACATAGCAGCGCTTGGAAAAATTAGGCAGCAGTAACAACATCCCTCCACCAGGTGATAACACTGCCAGTAACCCTTTAGCTACTGGAACACAAAATTGTGATCCTCTCATCTAAAGAAGCTGAATTAGAGCAGAAGGAGGTAAACTGAGCTCAGAAATGTGAAGTGTCGTCTCTGTCTCAGATGATTTGCAAGCCAGAGTCAGTCAAAGTCATTGTTCCTTACACTAAATACACCAGCTTGGGTACAGTTGCACATTAGAGATGGGGCAGAATTGAAAGTTAATGATTAGTAGCAGTCAGGAGTAGGAGTCAGGGCAACAGTGCTGTTGCAACAGAGAACAATGTGATTATAGCCCCCTGCCAAAGTTACACTGTCCAAAATAACATCTGTCTGCTTTAGCGTGCTGAGGCTGAGATACGGTTTCATTGGTTGGATGCGTCTTAATAGCTGCATCTTTGGGTTTTTTTTTAAACATGATTATTAGTGGGGTCAGGGCAGCAGATTGTTCCACAGGCTACTATGATAGGAAGGCTGTGGATCCTGGGATGGCAAAGCAATCGCCATCACTAATCCATGAATGGGTCTTTCTAGCAGTTACTCAATGTACTGCAATGCAGTATTGTTATGTCTGTGCCGGTGATTCGCCGGTGATTTCTTCACCCATCACCAGCGATGGAAAATTGGGAAGCAAAGGAGCACTTCAACTTTGTCCCATCTGTATTTCTAGAAAAAAACGTTTTTCTTAAACACAGAGCTGCAAACAAATAGAAAAGAAAAAGAAAAGAAAAGCTCAGCACCTTGAAGACATCATTTTGACACACAAAAAGTACCATCGAAAGTGGACAAAAGCGGTTGTCAGGTGCATTATCCTCCTAATGTACACTACCAAGCAGAGCAGATTACAACCACACAGAGGCCAAGGAAAATTCATCCAATCACCTTTCAGGAGCCTTTAAAATATGTGGCTACCCAGACTATGCCTTTGTTAAAACAAGACAAAACTTATTATGGGCTCCCCCATCACACCCAAACACCTTTCCCGCATGATGAGGCTTTCTTTTAGTGATGGCAATGCAGAGCAGGGCAGCCTGATCAGCATATTAAAGAGGGACTCTGATCATTTCTGACCATAGTTCTTTAACTACTGCTTACCGGTTTTAAGACCAATAACGGGCAGGCTGATTCATTACTAGCGGCAGCTATCGGCAGATGAGAGTCTGTACAGAGGCGCTAAGAGCGACCGCTAGTATATGCTGTGATCGGCTATCGGGCGCTGTAACAGAGCGCCTCAGTCGCTGTAGTAACCTGGCCGGCATTGATGAATAAGATGTATGTTGGGCGTTCTAACACCAGTACAGCGTTGCAGGGAGCGAAAGGTAGCGCCAGCTCAGTGCGACTGACTCTCATTGACTCACACCATATTCAACAAAAAAACACACACAGCGTTGGACGCTGTGTGATGTCTATTTTTGAACACATATCCACCGGTAACAAAGCTAAAACACATGGAATGACATTTTAACATTGTGACATTAATACTTTAGTGCCAGACCTGTAATGACAATTCTGCATAAAAATATAAAAAAACAAAAATGTTTTCAAAAAATTACTTTTTCTAGGCCAGGAGAGGTGACACAATAATTTGAGAGAAAAAAAAATAATAAAAAAACCCTTTTTAACCCTTTAAGTGCCGGCCTTCCTAGAATTTTTTTCACCCTTTGTTGCCAGACCACTTTTCACTATTTTGCGCTACATATGTTCAACTTTGATTTTTGACGAGATTTTCAGGGATTTTCCAGGAAAATTATATATTGTTTTTTTTAAGCAGAGTCTGAGCTTCAACATGAAATGTCTTGTTTGGCCCTTTTAGTGTATTCTCAATACTTTTGGGTGAAATATGTGCAAAAAAAAAATCTATTTTTTGCAATTTGTAGTGTTTTTTTGTAATAAAAAATTAAAGTTTATCAATAAAAACTTATTGCGTGTGAAACCCCAATTTCTCCCTGTTACAGCGGTACCACATATGTATTGGTAGACACCCTTTCCTGCCCAGGAGACTCCCCCAAACTGAAACAGCGCTTTAAGAGATTTTCAGATAAAATACAACTGTGCTATGCGCACCTTGCAGATTTTCCAGAAAAACAACCCATTACTTTTGAAATACCCCCTACAAACTATATATTCTCTGGAAGTACACACCTCAAGCTTTCTAGGTGTACCAGGCTTGTTTATGTGGGTGTAGTTTTGTGAAAGTAATCCCTCAATCAATTCGTTGGTTGCACAGAGTTTCCCTAAAAAGAATAAAAAAGAAGAATCAAAGCCACATTTTCCTAAAAAAAACTATATACAAACAAGAAAAAACAAGTAAAATCGGAAAAACCAACATCCCCTGAACAGAAAAATACCCAGCATGCATAGCTACTGTCAAGGGAAGAGTTGGCAAACACCCCAAAGTAAAGCATGTGCGTAACGGTAATTTTACTTGAAAATTTCAGCTCTGCAGACAAAGTGCGCACCTTGCAATTTTTCAACCAAAACAACCCTTTACATTCGGAATATCCCCCACAAACCATAGATTCTCTGAAAGTACGCATGTTAAGCTTTCTAAGCGTACCCAGCTTGTTGTAGTGGGCTCATCTTTCCGGAAGTAATTCCTTAAAGAATTCTTAGGTTGCACAGGGTTTCCCTAAAAAAAATTATAAAAATGCAGAATAAATAACATGTTTTCCTAAAATATCAATATGCAAACAAGAAAAAACAAGCTAAATCTGAAAGCGCAAGGTCCCCCGAGCAGAACAATACCCAACATGCATAGATACTATTAACCCTTTTAATTGCCAGCCTACTTAAAAATTTTTCACCCTCTGTTGACAGGTCATTTTTCCCCATTTTGCGCCATGTTTAACCATGATTTTTGCCGGAATTTCCAAGAAAATATATATATATATATATATATATATATATATATATATATTGCAGAAGAGTTTAGGCTTTAACATTAAATGTTAATTTAAAAAAAAACTACATAGGGACCCCATTTTTTGGGGAATTTAAACCCTAACCCTTAAAAATCCCCCCAAAAATTACGTAGGGTCCCCCCTACCCGTCATAACCAGCCGGGGACCAGCTATTGGGGCTTGTAGGAACAGGGTGCAGGGGCTAGCTTTTGTGGCCCCCCCACCCTGCAGCATACAAGCCCACATACCCTGTGTGGCCCGGGCTCTTCTGCCCCCCTAGGCTTTGGGGAGGCAGGTAATTGGGGTGCCGGGGGTTAATGGCAAGTCACCCGCTAGTTGCAGGTGACTTGCCAGCCCCCAGCCTTGTGAACTGATATTGGGGTCTCATGGACTCACCGCGGAAAAGCCCGGGGGGGTGATCGGGGGTGATCGGAGGCCCGGCCCGAGGAATCGGGCACAGAGGTGAGTAAATGTAATTTTTTTTTTTTTAATTCTTAGCAGCAGCGGCTGCCGACCCCTTACCAGTTCACAATGGGTTAAATGTAAAAATGTTTTTTTTTTTCTTTTTAACACTCACCTCCGATCCTGTGTCCCGCGACGATTCAGCTCCAGCTGACAGCTGTAAGGGATGATCACCGGAGGGGGCTGGGGAGACAGGGGACCACATCCCCTACCCTCCAACCACCTCCGGTTATCAGACCTGACATCTGACAGTCCGGAGCCCGCAGCGGGATGACGTCATATGCCCCACCCAAGGGGGCGTGGCTAGCAGCGCGAATGTCGAAGGGGGCATGTTTTGCCCCTCCTCACCACGGAAAAGCCCGAGGATGGTGATCGGAGCCCCCCCCCCCCGGTGAAGAGGAGACCCGGCCCGAGGGAATCGAATACCCCCAGGGCGAAGAGAAGACCCGCCGGGTTCAAATGAGGGGTCAGGTGAGTGTTAATTTACATTACTTTTTACTCTAGCAGGGGGGAAAGTCAGCCCGTAGATACTACGGGCTTGGCACTTAACGGTCGGAGAAGCAACCCTATAGTACCTATGGGCTTGGCACTTAAAAGGTTAAACAGAAGAAAATGAATGTCTATTGAAATGTATGGGAGAGACACAGGTAGCGACAGGTAATACATGGCCCTCTGGAAGCCAGAGCACCGGCGCTATACGCTGAGCTGCCTGTAATGATGAATCGTACGCTATATGGCGCTGTTAGATTCGTTCACCAGATTCCCTTTCATAAATTTGGTTTTGCCTACAGCGCCCGGCGTTCACCAGACGCTGCCTGCCGCTACGAGGCAATACCTGCTGCTATCCCTTGATGAATAAACCTCTTAGTTATCTTCATCAGACATGATGTTATGCAGAATAACAGAAAATCATCAGCTTTTGTACACACAGAGCAATGAACATTAAAAAGGTTTTAGAAAAACTTGAAGCGGACCTCCAGTCAAAAAAAGAAAGTTTAGTAAATTGCTTCCCTTCTTATGATCAGTGGCATAAGCTGTGATTGCACAGAGTAATTGACTGAGGGACGCAGGTCTCTCGTGTGTGGCAAGATGGCAGCTGCCATGGATGTTTAAGAGTTCAGAATCTGTCTGCTGCTCCAGACATCTGCATGGTGTTAATCCCTCTTAATAAGCTTATGTCATTGATTGCCAGAGGTAGGCTTTAGGGGAGTAATTTACTAAGGTTTGATTTTTTGGGACTAGAGGTCCGCTTTCAGAAAACAGGCCATTTGCAGAGAGATCAGTGAGTTATTTACAATAGACTAGGCCATAAACTGCAATTTTGTAGAAAGAAGTATACCTTCTAATTTGTAGTGCTTGTGTTATACCACTGCATGCAATTATTTATTACCCTGGTAATGTATGGCAACACTGTATAAATATCACCCATTTATTTGCATGTGAAGGATAAAATGATGTAACAAATGTGGACATCAAGCAACACATTTGACAGCATGTGTGAAGTGTGAAGTCTTTCCTTATTGTACAGACAGGCAATGCAGCTGGCGCGGTGTGTCTCTCTTAGCACACAGATACACGCCGCTGTCTTCAGGTCTGACATCCCTTATGAGAAGTACGCTGGACCATTTGTCTTTAGAGAAGATCAATTCAAATTTGTTATCTGGAGAAACATTATTGCCACTAAAGCCACTGATGAGAAATAATGGACCCTGTCCCGGGGGCAGTTTGTACCATTGGATGAAGTCACTGAGCGAGGGATGTGCACAAGTCAGATTGAAGTCTGCCCCTTCTACAGTCATCATACTGGCCGTTTGGGTTACATCTGAGCTGCTGCCGGAGCCTGGAAAAAACAGATACTATAAGAGAAGAAAGTAATTACATGTTACAAATACTTATTAATGTTAATATCATATATCAAAGCAATGTGTTCTAACTGGCAGAATGCATCCTAAGTTTAATATTGTATGTATCACGCTTCCTACACTTACATAGAAACAGAAGCAACAACAACCTTATGAATACCATCTTCTGCTTGTGAATAGAATTACTGTGATAATACATATCTCTGGCAGCTTTATATGATGATGACGGTCATTTCCTGTAGATTACGGTGTGAAATTCCTCTACTATATCTCTACTGCCACCTAGTGAAACATCAGTATATTAAAATACTCTATATTACCTGCAGAGAACAAAAAAAATGTTTTTTTCTAACTTCAGGGTCCGACCAGAGGCGGACTGGGGTAAAAAATCTGCCCTGGATTTTACCAGCCCCTGGCTGGCTCGAGACATCCCCACTGACGCCTCCCCAGCCAGGATGCCAGGGATATAGCATTGGCATTTCTTGGCTTGTGGGTACAGTGGAGCTGGGTACAGAGGGCTGAGAGGGAGACTAAGGGGACAGGGATTGATGTGGATGAGATTGGGTGTTAAAAGCAGAAGCCCAACTGGCCCCAAAGCAGTGCGGCCCACCGGGTATTGTCCCGGGTCTCCCTATGGCTAGGCTGCCACTGGGTCTGACCTTACCCTCTCTAGACACAGGGTAGTTTCTGGCCCTTTGTGAGGTGAGCCATCACTTGGGGCACTAGGTTCCATGGCATACCCCACTAGTCAAGTATGAACACGTCCTTTATAAAGCTAGTTCTATATTTGAGGCATAACTAGCAACTTTCCTGTTATAATTTGCGGGTACCGCCAATCCAAGGGGGGTGCAAAATGTACTCTTCCCATCCTGTCTAGAAAATGCCCTTTCTAGGAATAACATATGCTAACTCTTCAAAATAATTAAAAGGTATATGTTAAAGTGGACCAAAACCCACATTTTTAACTAGCATCCCCTGAATTGCTCCCCCTATGAAAATTACCATTTACCATTTCTCACTGCTCCTGCTTTACTCTGATACCAAATAATGGAGCCTGTTTTACCTGGAAAGCTCCGCCTCCTCCATTCATTGCCACTGCTGTGTGTGGCAATGATGTCATTGCCACACCTATGCAATGACTGATTGCCTACTATCTCACACTGAGGGGGAGCAAGTAAATCAGTGTTCCAGGACAATTTAAAAAGCAAAAACATCCATTTCTAGTTCTACACACTAAGAAGGGAGTATTGTCGGGCTTTGGCCAAATGTATTACAAAGGTTCGGTGGGTTTTGGTCCGCTTTAATGTAGATTATTAAAATGTTTTTAAATTCAGTGTCTGTGCCAGGGCTGGCAAGCCTGCAGTGTGAGGGGGGCAGTTGAACAGCCTATGTGCCCTGAGTTTCCAGCTAGGCTGGTTGGCTAGGAGTAGGATCTCGCTGTATTTTTCATTTTTCTAAATACAGGTTTTCCTGAAACAAGTTACCCAGGATTGCAGCAGACAGACCCTTTAGACAAATGACAGGTATACTGATTAAACATTAAAGCAGACCAGAACCCACTGAACCTGTGTAATACATTTGGCCAAAGCCCCTGCTGATCCTCTCTTCTTAGGGTGTAGAACTAGAAATGGATGTTTTTGCTTTTTAAATTGTCCTGGAACACTGATTTATTTACCTTCTATCAGTGTGAGATGACAGGCGATCAGTCATTGCATAGGTGTGGCAATTACATCTTTGCCACACACAACAGTTGCAATGAATGGAGGAGGTGGAGCTTTACAGCTAAAACAGGCGACATTATTTGGGATTAGAGTGAGGCAGGAGCAGTGAAAATTGGCAAAAGGTAATTTTCATAGGGGGAGCAATTCAGGGGATGTTAGTTAAAAAGGGGGTTCTGGTCCACTTTAACTATATTTCCCCCACTCTCTTCTCCACCACCAGATGAAGTCATCACTTTGTCCAGCATCTCCTACTGATCTGCTGCCAGCTTCTTTCCCATAGATATCCCCTCCTTCTCCCTCCCCTCTAGGAGAGGAATTACCAGAGGCCCCATCACTGGAGTATAAAAGTCTCCATCATGTGTGGTCCAGCATTACCCTTGGTGGGATGCCAAGGTAGAAGGAGGGAGAACTTTAAGTCTGGAGCCCCAAATGTGGACAGTAGCAGCCTCCAGCAGAACTGCACAAGACACCAGACAAAGCAGCAAGCACCGGAAGGTGACTTGCAATACCCCGAACCCCACCCTCTCCTGGGCATGTGGGGTGTGGAAGAGCCGATGCCCATGGGCATGGGCCTAATGTTTTTACTCGAGGTGCCCCTGGTGATAAAGGTGACAGAGACTAGTAAGTTTAAATGAAAAAAACAAACAAAACAAAAAGAATTTGTTCTTACAACCCCAGCAGTGCTAAGCATTTCACAGGAGAGGCTTCACACTGCAAAAACTTGCCTAAAGCGAAAAACTTGCATGTGGCTGAAAAAATGGTGCTGTCTATCACAAACCTGCACAATGCAAGTGCTAAGTGGAATCAGATGCAAACAGTGTCAAATTGGCCCGTCCCACACTTTAGTGCAAGTTTTACCAGCCCATGCACAAAAACATGGAGGCTGATTCATTACTAACGCTAGGTATCGGCAGATGAGCGTCTGAATAGCGGCACTTAGAGCGACCACTAGTAGGAGCTGTAAGCAGGTATCCAGTGCTGTAACAGAGCACCTCTGTCGCTGTAGTAACTTGGCCGGCATTGATAAATGTGATGTATGTTGGGCACTTTTGCACCAATACAGCTCTGCAGGGAGCGAAAGGTAGCGCCAACTCAGTGCGACCGACTCTCGGCCCTCCACACCATACTTATCAAAAAAGGACAAACACACAGCGTCGGTGCTCTAAATTTGGTCGCTGTAGCATAGAGCGCCAGACGCTGTGTAATTAAAGTCTGTTTTTGAACACTTATCCACCAGTAACAAAGCAAAAACACACATTGTTTTAACACTGTGACATTAACACTTTAGTGCCAGACCTGTAATGACAATTCTGCATAAAAATATAAAAAGTCCAAAAAGTTTGTCTAACCTCAGTCAATAAGCTAGCATGGCTGGTCTTAAATTATGTACCTTCAACACCAAGGGGTTGAATGTTCCTGAGAAGAGGGCGAAAGTACTGTATGGATTCCATAAGGAAAGGGTAGATGTCATCATGTTGCAAGAGACCCATTTTTGCCAGGGGAAAATTCCGGAAATTAGAAACAGATATTATGACAGATGGTTCCACAGCCCTAATCCAGAAAACAGATCCAAGGGAGTATCTATTGCATTTCATAAAACTGGCCCTCTGGAACCTTTGGATGAAAGTGGATCCAAATGGCAGGTATTTATTCCTCAAATTTAAGCTAAATGAGGCCAGGTATACTCTTGCTAACCTGCATTTGCCCAACCAGGACCAGGTGGAGGTGTGCCTTGGGATGTTGCGTTTGTTGGAGGAGTTTGCGGAAGGCCCTATAGTGTTGGGGGGGGGACTTTAACCTGGTACTGGATCCGAGGCTTGATTCCTCCCAGGGTAGGTCAGCAGTTCCCCTTTCTAGGTTGAATAGTTTCCGTAGGGCCCTCCGCATCCTCCAGGTTGTTGACACCTGGAGAATCCAACACGGGGGCAAGGGATTACACGTTCTTCCCCCCCCCCCCCCACAATACCTATAGCAGGCTGGATTACATCTTCCTCAGCCATCACGCACTTGCGTGTGACCCTGATACCTCTATTGGACAGATACTCTGGTCGAATCATGCCCCTGTCTTCTTGAGCCTCCCGATCCCGGAAGTGGCCCCTAGGCAATATAATTGGCGTCTGAACGATAACTTGCTAAAAGACGCCGTTTGCCTAGCAGAAATAAAAGCCTCTATAGCCAACTTCCATTCTGATCATGTGAATGACCCAACTCCACCTCCATTGCAGTGGGAAGCCCTCAAATGTGTATTGTGGGGGGTCTTTATCAAGCACGGGTCCAGGCTCAATAGGGAGCGGGCGAAACAGATCGGGGCTGCGCTGGAGCATATCAGGGAATTAGAAGAGGCACACAAAACATCTTCCACCCACTCAGCCTTGAGGGAGCTCCTGGACGCCAGGCAGAATTTGAAGAGCCACCAGTGTACCACCAGTGTTTCCTCAAGTACCGAGATAGATATAGGGCCCGTATCTACGAGCACTCCGACAAATGTAGCAGGATGCTGGCCCAGTCTCTTCACCCGAGACAGGGTTGTGCGTTCATTCCTACTGTCAAGGGAGTGGGGGGATTGGAGGTCCATAAGATGCCCCAGATAGCGAGCGAGTTCCAGACCTTTTACACTAGGCATTACAATATTGAGAGCACCCCTGCTCTGGGGCCGCGTCAGGTGGAGAGCGTTCCAATTTAGACTATTGGGTTGATTCAAAGAAACATGTAACAGCTTGGATTTGGCTCACGATCATCCTATTTTTCACGTCCGCTCGTGCGTTCGTATGAACTTGCGAGTGATTCAATAAGCAAATACGTTTCTATCCTAAAAGATACGTCCGTTCGTATGATATCTCCCGAACTTGCCTCAGTCAGTTGCCAATCGTAAAAATCACGTTCATGTGCTCACCTGTTGCGGCGGCAGCCTGTTTTTTCGGCTGCTTCCATCGTCAACCTCTTCCAATTACTTGCGTTTGCCTCTGGCTTTCATTGGTTTTTGGCCTCTTAGATTCGTGCGTTCGTATGTTTATAAGATCTTGCGCATGCGCACCCTCAACCAGAAACTTACCTAAACCCCTTAGCGCTTGCATCCTTCTTCATTTCTCGGACCATAAAACTAACCTAAACCCCTTAGCGCCTGCATCCAACTTCATTTCTCGGTCCCTAAAACTTACCTAAACCCCTTAGCGCCTGCATCCAACTTCATTTCTCGGTCCCTAAAACTTACCTAAACCCCTTAGCGCCTGCATCCAACTTCATTTATCGGTCCCTAAAACTTACCTAAACCCCTTAGCGCCTGCATCCAACTTCATTTCTCGGTCCCTAAAACTTACCTAAACCCCTTAGCGCCTGCATCCAACTTCATTTCTCGGTCCCTAAAACTTACCTAAACCCCTTAGCGCCTGCATCCAACTTCATTTCTCGGTCCCTAAAACTTACCTAAACCCCTTAGCGCTTGCATCCAACTTCATTTCTCGGTCCCTACAACTTACCTAAACCCCTTAGCGCCTGCATCCAACTTCATTTCTCGGTCCCTAAAACTTACCGAAACCCCTTAGCGCCTGCATCCAACTTCATTTCTCGGTCCCTAAAACTTACCTAAACCCCTTAGCGCCTGCATCCAACTTCATTTCTCGGTCCCTAAAACTTACCTAAACCCCTTAGCGCCTGCATCCAACTTCATTTCTCGGTCCCTAAAACTTACCTAAACCCCTTAGCGCCTGCATCCAACTTCATTTCTCGGTCCCTAAAACTTACCGAAACCCCTTAGCGCCTGCATCCAACTTCATTTCTCGGTCCCTACAACTTACCTAAACCCCTTAGCGCTTGCATCCAACTTCATTTCTCGGTCCCTAAAACTTACCTAAACCCCTTAGCGCCTGCATCCAACTTCATTTCTCGGTCCCTAAAACTTACCTAAACCCCTTAGCGGCTGCATCCAACTTCATTTCTCGGTCCCTAAAACTTACCTAAACCCCTTAGCGCCTGCATCCAACTTCATTTATCGGTCCCTAAAACTTACCGAAACCCCTTAGCGCCTGCATCCAACTTCATTTCTCGGTCCCTAAAACTTACCTAAACCCCTTAGCGCCTGCATCCAACTTCATTTCTCGGTCCCTACAACTTACCTAAACCCCTTAGCGCCTGCATCCAACTTCATTTCTCGGTCCCTAAAACTTACCGAAACCCCTTAGCGCCTGCATCCAACTTCATTTCTCGGTCCCTACAACTTACCTAAACCCCTTAGCGCTTGCATCCAACTTCATTTCTCGGTCCCTAAAACTTACCTAAACCCCTTAGCGCCTGCATCCAACTTCATTTATCGGTCCCTAAAACTAACCTAAACCCCTTAGCGCCTGCATCCAACTTCATTTCTCGGTCCCTAAAACTTACCTAAACCCCTTAGCGCCTGCATCCAACTTCATTTCTCGGTCCCTAAAACTTACCGAAACCCCTTAGCGCCTGCATCCAACTTCATTTCTCGGTCCCTACAACTTACCTAAACCCCTTAGCGCCTGCATCCAACTTCATTTCTCGGTCCCTACAACTTACCTAAACCCCTTAGCGCCTGCATCCAACTTCATTTCTCGGTCCCTAAAACTTACCTAAACCCCTTAGCGCTTGCATCCAACTTCATGTTGACGACCCTAAAACTTACACAAACCACATAATGTACATATGTCTATATGTTTCAAAGCGTGTTTTTTCTTGTTTGTTTAATGTTTTTTGGGTGTGCATATTAGAAAAGACACATTTATGAAGGCTTAAAATATAATTTATTTAAATTATGTGTTTTTTTTTTTTTTTTTTTTTCCTTTAAACATATTTTTATTTTGGTTGTTGGTTTTCTTTAAAACATCTTAATTTTTTTTTTTTTTTTTTTTTTACAAACACATTCCAACTTTTTTTTTTGGGTTTACAAACAGATTCCCATGTTTTTTTTTTTGGGTTTCCAAACAGTTTAAAAAGTTTTTTTTTTTTGTTAAAAACATAGTTAAAATTTTTGTTTCTTTTTTTTTTAAAAAACGAACTAAAAAATTAGGAACAATTCCAAACTGGTAAAAACATTTAAGAAAAGTAGCCAGGACCAAGGGCACTAATCCTCATCCTCTTCTTCATCTGTTGGCCCCAACGTCGCCTGTATGGCCAGCAGCTCGGCCACCAACTCCTGGATTCTTTTTTTTTTCTCCTGGACGGTTTTTGGGATAATCCCTGTAAGCAATAGAGAAATAAACATAAATAGGAGTACCAGACCGGTTTGTATGCTGGAAATAGATTTGTGGTGAATCAAATACATGTAAATGCATGACATATGTCATTCTTCCAAGGGATAAAGTTAATGCATTTCCCACAGGTAAGTATTTAAACTCCTTAAACCGGACCTTCAACATTATTTAATGAAAATCAATAACTATTGCCAAATGATTCTGCACCAGATCAAAGTACATTTTGGCGGTTTTTGGATTACAGCGCCGCCATCTGGACTCTGAAGCATAACACTTAATGAGGAGTGGAGAGTTGGCTAAAGTACAGGGGAGTAGCTTACAGTGGTGCGTTGGGAATCCCGAGCATAGCTGGGTTGAGGGAAAGGTCATCACTCCCACAATGCATGGCAGCACCTTCCTTTTTTCAATCTGGATCCCATGCTGCCTGTAAATATTGCGCATTCCATATTCCGCAATATTGGTTATTTTCAGTCTAATAACATGCATTAGATGGCTGAAGGCTGTTTGTTCAATGTTTCAAATCTGTAGGTACAGTGTGTTGGCTAATTATTATGTTCTTAATACAAGTTAGGGTCCGCTTTAAGCTAACGAAGTGCCCACATGAAAGTGTGAACTACACCTTGGCTACGCCTTTAGTTATGTGTGTGTTATTAGCTAACAAAACATTAATATGAATAATGGCATGGAGACTTACGGAGTTGGTGGCCGACAGATGGCTGGTTGGGGCCAACAGGCTGCCCTTGGTCCTGGCTCTGCTGTGAAGAAGTCCCTGGAGAAACATGTGACATTTGGTTAGTACTTGTAGAGAGTCACTATTCCCAACATATCTGGCTCCCAGTCTGGCTGACATCACTCACCTTCGCCAGGATCGACTTCAAGCATCTCTGCTGCCTCCTCCTCCACTATCTCACCCGCTCCAGAAGCTTCTACAAATACATAATAAAGGATAACTTAGTTTTTGGCCTGCCATGTATATCTTTGTGCCTATACATGAAGAGTGACATACCAGAGCCTTCCCCATGCGTGGCCAGGTATGACTCCACGCCCACGCGGCTTGGCCCCTCCTCTGTGGTAAGGTCCAGGGGCTGGTCTGAGGAGGCCACAGAGGAGGGGTAGGTCCGTCGCCCGGGAGATCCACCACCTTCACTCACAGATGCAGAGTCATGCAGCACTGGTCGGCCTGTACGTCTCCGGGTGCGGCGAATTCTGAAATCCATTTCCAACACTACCAAAGAAAAGTCATTATAAATAAAGGCCTAACTTATACATTTGGAACATATACCATGCAATTGCTTTGTACTTACTTGGGAAATGGATTCCAAAAAACCTCCGCACCCGGGGCATGTGCAGACGTTTCAGGTCCGACCAATGCTGCATTATCTGGGTGTGAGTGAAGGTGGTGCTGGTCACACGGTGGATTTCCGCGATGATCTCCCGGGCGATGTCCCTTTTCTCGCACACATTGGGCGCGAAGTCATACCGGCGCTGAAGCATGATCTGAAAAACATAATGGACACAGAGCTTTTACTTTTACACACAGACCCATATGTGTTGCATCACAAGTTGAGAATTTAATGTCATTAACACACACATTTCGAGTGGCAGCCATTTTTGGGGAGTGCCTTAAAGAGGACGTTGACTGTGAATGACAGTCTGGTCTTATGTTATATGTATCACACACCATGTACATACAGATAATAGCCAACATCAAGAATCAGCCCACCTGCATCTATGGCATGTTAGGATGGTTTAAACATCCAAGATGTAGCCTAATGCTTAGGCTTTTGGACCACGTGTGTGGCTTCCCGTTGTGTTTTTATGGCTTAGGAAAACAGTGTTCCTCAAACATCCGCATCAAGGTCCGAGACAGGCCAGGTTTGCCAGCTCGCCCCGCTACTCCACAGGTTAATTAACTGTTGCTAAGCCGGAGCAATTGGCCGAATTAGGACATCAGCATAGACAGTTGAAAACGTGGCCAGGCTCGGCCCTTGAGGATGAAGTGTGAGGAGCCAGTGATTAAACATTAAGAGACCCCAAACTAGTTCCAAACGCATCATTTACATTTAGGCCATCATTGACTATTAGATTAAAATGCACAGGCAGCCACTTACCAGCATGAGGATCTCTTCCTGTTGACGGGTGAAGATAGTGGGCGCCATCTTTATGCTTCTTCAAGGCAGCAGATAAGTGAAACCCCAGCGGTTTCCTGGTTCCGCTCGAACGTACGTTCGTACGAGCGCGTAGTCGTGCGCATAGGCGTCACACGCTGGGCTCATTATTTAAAGGTCCCTGCACCCATAGCTCATTCTCTTTGAGCATTTGTGTAAGATGGCACCTAAGAAGCCGATGAGCAAGCGACCCCAGCAAAGCAAGACCGCGGAGGGCCCAACAACAAGGTCCCAGCAAGGTCGGAGAAAACTGAGAGGCAAGACTCCCACCTCGGCCCCACCAAGGGACCCTGGACCCTCAGGTACCAAAAAAAGGGGCCCCAAGCCCCGTGCCCCTGCAGCCAAAAAGCTGGCAACTGCAGCACCCACCACCTCTGCCCCCAGAAGAGGCAGCACAAGGGAGCCCACACCGGCCATGCCTTCAAGTAGGGCAGTTCGGCAACCCATGCCCCGCAGCAGGGCCCGAAGCCCATCCAGGGCCCGAACCCCATCCAGGGCACGAAGCCCAGCCAGAGGCGGCAGAACCCAATCCAGGGCCCGAACCCCATCCAGGGCACGAAGCCCAGCCAGAGGCGGCAGAACCCAATCCAGGGCCCGAACCCCATCCAGGGCACGAAGCCCAGCCAGAGGCGGCAGAACCCAATCCAGGGCCCGAACCCCATCCAGGGCACGAAGCCCAGCCAGAGGCGGCAGAACCCAATCCAGGGCCCGAACCCCATCCAGGGCACGAAGCCCAGCCAGAGGCGGCAGAACCCAATCCAGGGCCCGAACCCCATCCAGGGCACGAAGCCCAGCCAGAGGCGGCAGAACCCAATCCAGGGCCCGAACCCCATCCAGGGCACGAAGCCCAGCCAGAGGCGGCAGAACCCAATCCAGGGCCCGAACCCCATCCAGGGCACGAAGCCCAGCCAGAGGCCGCAGAACCCAATCCAGGGCCAGAAGCCCCTACAGGGCCCGCCGAACCCCATCCAGGGCCAGAAGCCCCTACAGGGCCCGCCGAACCCCATCCAGGGCCAGAAGCCCCTACAGGGCCCGCCGAACCCCATCCAGGGCCAGAAGCCCCTACAGGGCCAGAAGAACCCCATCCAGGGCCAGAAGCCCCTACAGGGCCCGAAGAACCCCATCCAGGGCCAGAAGCCCCTACAGGGCCCGAAGAACCCCATCCAGGGCCAGAAGCCCCTACAGGGCCCGAAGAACCCCATCCAGGGCCAGAAGCCCCTACAGGGCCCGAAGAACCCCATCCAGGGCCAGAAGCCCCCGACCTGGCACCAGCCGGGAACAGAGCCCCCGACCTGGCACCAGCCGGGAACCTAGCCCCCCAAGAGGGCCCCGAATTGCAACCATGACCACATCTACACCTGGAAGTTCGGTGGCCAGCCACGCAAGAACACCCAGTCCCTTGGCCAGTCCAGTCCAGTCATTGGGAAGCCACCAATCCGGCCATTCCCCTACCCAGCCCCAGGCCATAATGTCACCACATGTGTCTGCACACATGGAGGAGCAGCCAAGCCAACCATCTGGCCGCACATTGCGCCGCGGCCAGTTGAGTGGGAGATTCTCCCATGACCAAAATATGGCATTGGCTAGTGGCCTTACATTATACTATGACGAGCTATATGGGAGCAAATCCAAACACACCACCAAGCAGCGCAAGATGGAATTGTTTGAAACCATCCTCCGACAAGTAAATGCAGCGGGGGAAGAGAGGAAAGATGTGTCCCAAATTCAGAAGAAAATCTCTGATCTGAAGTATGCTGTACGGCAAAAAGAAATTAAACGGCATAATTACAGGTAAATAAATGTTTTCGCTAAATATAATGTTTTGGATGTACTGTATGCACCTTTTCTGAGTACCAAACGATTTTCTCTTTTCAGCATGAAAACTGGAGGTGGCTTTCCATCTAAATTGGAGTTTACCCCTGCTGAGGAGATTGTGCTTGGACTTCTCCATCCGGTCGCGGTCGGTGGACATGCTGGTCTAAGGGACACAGACTCACCGACCCGTACCCACGGTGAGTACTCTTAAATCTGCATGTTTGCCTGTTTGCTAAATAATCTACAGTTCACTAGTAACAAGATAACGGGATGCCCCTATGGTTTGCCTTGCTTGGCCTCGCACTACTGTGGCTGTTTGTGTCCTCTTTTGGTCCCTGGGAATCACACATTTAGGCCCACAGCCATTATGGCAAAGCTCAAATGTCCAATTGGATTGTTAAAGTCATGAAGTTTCTCAAGATAAGTGATATATTTGGAATCAATCACAAAACACACATCATTATGTATGGGTTGCCTTTTGGTTGTGTGAGTTGTGTTTGAGTTAACAATTTAATTAGCCACCCACAAACATATCTGACCTAGAGCAGCGAGACTCAACTGGCGGCCCGGGGTCCCAATGCGGACCTTGGCACCACATTCAAGGACCCCTGCCCAGACAGCCCTGCACTCAGTTACTTCTGTGTTGACGTGCTCAGAGCTGCCCCCTTGATCGGCGATGTAGTGGTTGGTCTCCTGCCCAATGTGATGGCTCCCTGAAACATAGCATTGCAATATGAAGTACTGCACAGGAAGTGGCATTGCAAGGTACACAGTAACTTTGTAAAAATTTCTCTTGGCACAATCGTGTCCCGCTGCCCCTGCTCTGGCCCATCTGCCACAGTCCCCCCATGCCCCCCCCCCCACATAAGCCCCATACATTTGTAACAGATTTGCTCCATCCATCCCATCACCATCAATACGTTAACTCCCCCCTTTAGCCATCCAATCCCTGTCCCCTCAGCTCTGGCCCATCCAGCCCAGCAAGGGCAAGCAGCCTTTATTAGTTGGCACTTTGAAATCTCCAGCCCCTCCACCAGTGTATTTATTTTTAACTAGACACCCCCTGCGTCAGCACCATGGCCAGACATTCACCTCTCACCACATACCTTGAAATGGGCCTTTACAACAATTGTTTGAGTACCACGGACCTAGCGAATGGTAGGCTAAATCACAAAATGTGCGTTGAAAGTTGTATGGTGACTGGGTACACTTCCTGACTTAGAACTGAGGTCAGTTAGCAGTTTTTGAGAGCCATTGCACCTATGTAAACTTGCGTGTGTTTGAACAAAGGTCACCATTGCTCTAGAGTTGAATAATATTACAAATAGAGCTATATTTGATTACCTATCCAAAAAAAGGTTATGTGTGTGTTTACGTGGTTTGTTTTTCTCTTCTTCAGCCCAGCATGATCCCTCAGCAAGGGTAAACTCACCCCCCAGTTTGGTTATGCCTACCAGGTCCGTACAGCATAGGAGCCCAGATCAGAGATTTCCGGTAAGTTAATTTAGTAGCAGAAATACTACCAAGTGCTTAAGAATGTGTAAAACTGTTGGAATCCCAAATTTGGACGCCAACTTACACTTTTTTTTTTATATGTCCCTACAGACCCGCACACTCATGGAAGAGATCCAGGACATGGAGGAAGATGATGATGTCTCCGTGCAGGGCACGTCGGATGACCTCCCCCTGGGTCCCAATTTGGAACTGCTCCATAATGTTTCTCTGGCCAATCCTCAGCAGCAGAGTGAATCTCCATCCATTGTGCATGCACATGGGGAGACTGACACTACAGTCCCCAGTGTTCACTCTGCTGCTGAGGATTTGCAAAGCAGGCCGGTTGCTGTTGAGGGTACGACACCACGCGGCAGGGCACGCCCAAGAGCCAGGGTAATTGTGCGGCGGACTCCATTACGCCGCCCCACAATTTCCCAGGGGAGGCAGAGTGCCCTGCTTCAATTATGGACCCAACAAAGGGACTCTTATGACGCCCAGCTCGTTACAGAGCGTGAGCAAAGGCATGCCGACATGGTCAACATCCATACCAGTCTACAGGGCATCCTCGCGGAGTTGCGTACCCTCAACAGCAACGTGGCCAATGCAAGTAATGGCATCCAGTCAGCCATGGCTGAGATGACCAATATGCAGAGAAACATTGTGGAGCAGTTTCAAATTCACAATGCTGCCATGGCCCAGGCTAGGTCCCATTCACATGGACCTCCACCTGGACCTCCACCTGGGTATTATGGGCAGCCACCCTATTAAGCCATGGGTGTGTGGGACATATTTTCTCTTAACCCCCACTGTATTTACTTGTCCTTTGAGGTTTCAAACAATCCATTTTGTGTTGCTCAGGCAGGTTGTGTTTTGTATTTGCTCCCATATAGCTCCTTAGAGTAATGCTTAAGGCCACTAGCCAATGCCATAGGTCTATGTGGAGTGTATCTGGCCACTTATGGCTTTAAATATGTATTTGGTTGGTGCTCCTCCTGTTTGCAGACATGTTTGTGTGACATTATGGCCATGCCCAAATATCCCTGGGCACAGGCAATATTAATGACTGGACTAGGCTGGCCTTTGGACTGGGTGTCCTTGTTTGGTTGTGCCACTCCCTTCCAGGTGTAGATGTGCTCGATGTTTTTTTGGTAATGTTATCCATTTGTAACCACAGATGTATGTGGAATGTTTTATGTTAAGCACTATAATTTTTCCTTTTCAAAGTAAAAAAAAAACTTCACTTACAATACTTGTGGCGTTTTTAGTGGGAAGACATTTTAAACAGCTTGGGCTAAACCAGATAATTTGGGTTTGAAGAGGTGTAACAATGCAAAGCTAAAGCTAAGGAAACTACATGAAATACATTAGGCAACAATTAAGGTCTAAATGTTTTACTTAGAGGTAATGCCACATTACGGCAAAACAACATATGTAACAAAAAGGATAACACAGACACACAGAATGGTGAGACAGGGAAAAAAGTTAAGTAAAATGCTGGCTGATCAGGTTGGCTCGAACAGATTGGCCAGACTCACTGGGGGGCCCCACAAAATTCTCGACTTCATCCTCGACGGCTGAAGAGGGCAGGCTGTCCACATAACGTGGGACACGTTCCATGATGGCAAAATTGTGCAAAACAGCACATGCCATTATAATGTCGATCACTTTCTTGGGATCATATTGCAGGGCCCCCCCAGTATGGTCAAGGCAACGAAAACGTGTCTTCAGCAGACCAAAGGCCCTCTCCACAACAGCCCGGGTCTTGCGATGCGCACGGTTATACGCTTCCTGAGAGGCATCCTGGGGCCGCAGCACAGGCGTCATGAGCCAGGGTAGAAGTGGGTACCCGGAATCACCTTAAACAGAAAATTAAATGTAATCAAAATTAAAAAGGCAACACAACCAACACCAAAAATTTCACAGATATCATAATGATGTAAGGTAAAGTGTGCCAAAAAAAAAACAGGGCACATTAGGGCCCCAAACAATTCCACTAAGGTATAACCTAAATAAAAATGGCACTTCTATATACCAATTAATTAACAAACATCTGCACGGCCAAGGGTATTTGGATTTTACATATATTTGTAGTTTTCAGACATGTTACAATTAGGATGCTGCTGAGGGCCTATCCACATTTATCTGGAAACTACAATGTATGCAGTTTAGGTCCACTTTGACATTTAAAGACCAATAGTACAAAAGGAGCCAAAGGTCAAAGATCCTTGGGTATAAACTCACAACCAATATATTTAGGCACAAGGAACTTCCAGACATCCTAACTAAAGGGAAAACATTCTGAAGGCCAAAGCGAGGCAAGCATTTTTTTGGGAAGTTCCTAATATATGAGCCAAGAAAAAGGCAGTTGGACGCTTATGTAAAGAATTCCAAAACAAACATATCAACAAATACAAGATTAATGCCACATTTAATAACACACAAATAGGACACACTTACCAAGCAGCCATGCCCCCGAAAATTCACCTGCCTCAAATCTCCGAAACAACCCAGATCGCCTGAGGATATAGGAGTCGTGGGACGATCCGGGGTAGCCGGCAAGGACACTCATAAACCGCATATCCGGACCAACCACGGCCTGGACATTAAGGGAGTGTCCCATTTTACGATTCCTTAAGGCAAAAACATACAAAAAGGGTAATTGATATTTGACCCAAAATAATAAATTAACCACAAAACATGTCTGCACTCTATTGGGAAAGACTAATGAAAAGCCGAGATAAAGCAGCTACACAAATGAGGGATAAACAAATATGCTGCCGCAAAGGAAAACAGGTTACATGACACGTTGGGCAACATAATAACCAATCTCAATACCTATATATATACTCGTCGGCTGCCCTAGGTACGAGTGCCACATGTGTGCAGTCAATTGCACCAATAACGTTGGGCATGTCGGCCACATTATAAAACCCAAGCTTAATGGCGTTTCTGGCTGCCATATCATCAGGAAAATAAATATATTTTTGAGTTATGGCAGCCATGCCTTCCAAAAATTTAGACAGTGCGCGGCTCAGCGTAGGCTGTGACATCCCCACGGAGAGGGCACCCAGCCTCTGGAACGAGCCGTTCGCCAAAAATTGCAGGCAGCCAAGCATCTTGGTCATACCTGAAATTGCATGCCCCCTCCTTGTGGTGCGGGCTAACCATGGCCGCAGCTCACTATATAATTTATGGAGGGAAGCGCGATTAAGCCTGGTCAGCTCGAACAGCTCAACATCATTCATGCTATCGATGTTCATGCGACGACGCAGGGGCAATCTGCTCTCAGACATCTCGATCAACTCAATGCCAAAAAGCATAAGCCCTTGATGTGCCACAAACTCGCTCCGCTCCATCCTACTCCCGAGGCCAAATAGCTGCCGGCAAACATTTCGTAAAGCAGCTCTTTAATGGGCTTCAAAACAATTAGCAATCACCTCTCTGAATTGGGCGCAAGCCCATGTGAAGGACGTAAAAAATAGGATCGGACGCAAATAATACGATTTGGACGGGAAAAACACACGAACTAACGCAAATTATACGATTCTCGTACGAAATGCGTATGTTCATATACGTCTATGCGCGAACGATCGTGCGAATACGAAATGGGCAAAAAAACAAGAAAAAATGACAAACACCCACCCAAACTTACGATTCTCGATACGAAATCAATTAACTTTGGCTCTTTGAATCGAGGGGTATGTAAGGGAAACAGCCCTCCCAACTTTATCCCCAGAAGATAGCGAATTGTTGGAGGATGCATTCAAACTAGAAGAGGTGGTCCGGGCCATAGGGGAGACTCCCGCAGGAAAGAGTCCGGGCCCTGATGGGTTTACCCCCAGATTTTACAAAGCGTTGGGGACTGTGATTGCCCCCTGATGGTTTACGCACAGTCGCAGGCGATCCCGGCCTGCGTGCTGGCGGTAGATGCGGAAAAGGCGTTCGACAGGGTGCATTGGGGGTTCCTGAGAGCCACACTGGCCCAAGTGGGATTGGGTCCGATCATGTTATCTAGAATCATGGCTCTATATCAGGACCCAACCGCGAAGGTAAAGGTAAATGGTTCCCTGTCTGGCCCCTTTGATATTCGAAACGGTACTCGTCAGGGATGCCCCTTGTCTCCACTACTTTATGTGTTGGTGATGGAGCATATTGCCAACACCCTGAGAGCTAACCCGTCTATCAGGGGGATCGCCTGTGGGGGGAGGGAGCATAAGCTCTCTCTTTTCGATGACGACTTGCTCATGTACAAAACCTCACTGCACATATCTATGCCCTCTATTTTGTCCGAGTTCAAGCGATTTAGCGAGCTTAGCAACTTTAAGGTGAACTTATCTAAAACGGAGATGTCTCACTTGACACGCGGACTCAGCAACTCCTACAGGCGAATTTTCCCTTTAAGTGGCAGGGGGGCGGGCATAAGGTACCTGGGTAGCCAGCTGCCCTCAGACTTGGGGAAATTATATAAACTCAACTACGCTCCGCACCTTCAGTCTACGCTCACCAACCTTAGTTTATATAGTAAAAAGCACTATACTTGGCTGGGACATATAAATATCCTTAAAATGGACATTCTGCCCCGGTTTCTCTACATATTTCAAGCAGTCCCCCTGGCCCCGGACGTGGTTTCTTTAAGCTGCTTCAAAGGGCTTTCTTTAAATTCATCTGGGGCAACAGACGGCCTAGAATACGGAGGGCTACACTCTTTAGGCCTAAACACAGGGGGGACTTGGGGTCCCGGACCTTCGGACTTACCACGCTGCTTCATTGCTGGTGCGTCTCTCCGACTGGTTTCACCATAAAGAAGATAAGTGTTGGGATGGCATTGAGAGGGACACCTCCCCCCTTGGACTGTCGGGCCTGCCTTGGGTAGACCCCTCACGTCGACCCAGGAAACGGGAGCTACCTTACCTAGTGGGCCCTTTGCTGACAATATGGGATAGGTTCTTGAGGCGGGGGGAACTGTCACTCAGACCTGGACCCCTCACCCCGCTATTTGACAACCCAGCCTTTCCTCCAACTCTAGGACATCTCTCCTCTGGGAAGCATCTCAAGACACTAGACTGGGAGACGTGGTATCAGGGGCGGGTGTGCCCTCTCTTTCTGACTTACAGGCTGGAGGCGGGCATGGGAATATCTCCTGGCTTATGCACGCCCAACTGGCTGCTTTTGTCAAATCCCATATGCCAGCCTCGAGCCTTTCTTGCCCCCTCACACCCTTGGAGAGGCTTTTAAGGGACCCAACGCCCCCTAAGCATGTGATTTCTACTTTATACAAGATTCTTCAGGACGAAGGGGAGGGACGGGAACCGCTCCAGTTCTGCAGGAAGTGGGAGGAGGAGTTGGGACAATCATTTGAACCGGAAGACTGGGAGTCTTTTGCGCTTACCCACAAGTTGTCTATGGCATGCAGGGCCCAGGAAAAGAATTATAAAATCTTAGCTAGATGGTATAGATGCCCATCAGATCTCGCGAAATTTGGGGGAGCGGAATCAGGAGACTGTTGGAGGTGCGGGAGGGCCGAGGGGACTATGTTGCACATCTGGTGGGAATGCCGGTGGTGAGGACCTTTTGGGAGGCCGTGTTCGGAATCTATGAGCACTTGACACTTAAAAATGTCCCACATTCACCGCAGGTTGCTCTCTTATCGATGATTCCAGGGTCGGTGTCGGTGAGCAAGAAGGGGTTGTTGAGGCACTTGCTTACGGCAGCCAGATCGGTGATCCCCAGGCACTGGCGTACCAATGTTGCCCCTTCCCTGCTGGAATGGTATGGGGAGGTGGAGAACATCAAGAGGATGGAGGAGCTGACTCTGGAAAGGATTGAGGAGGGTACCCAGAGGTTCCTTAGGACATGGACTCTCTGGGAAGTTTCTCGGGTCTCACCTGACTTTCAGGCACTCTTGGAACGTGTGTAGTGCTGGGTGGGGGGGGTCTGACTCTTGATCGATGTGATGTGGTCCGGTGGGATCGGGGGGTGGAGTTCGGGCAGGGGGGGCCGGGCCTTGGGGTTCTTTTTCTCTCTTTCTTTTCTCTTTTTCCCCACTAGTTTTTCCTTCTCCTTTCTCTCACCTCTATTCTCTATACAACCCCTCTATTTCTCTGGATTGCTGGGGAGATTGGACACAGCTGTTACAGATGGGATAAGTCCGATTGGGGTCGGGCCCACAGGGAAGGGGAGGGCCACACCTCAGGGCGATGATCCAAGGTGAAGCGGACAGTTGGTGTTGGGTACCGATTAAAGATCTTCTATGACCGAACCTAGTTGGTACCCCGAGTAGGGGAAAGTAGTACGATCTGAACCACTCAGGCCGAATAAGCTTGTAATGTTTTGTATTTGGTTGCTGTGCCATCTTCGCCCTGCGATCCTCTAAGTTCTTGTCTCTGTCTATTGCTCTGTACAACTTGTTAAAATCCAATAAAAATATATTGAAATAAAAAGTCCAAAAAGTTTCTTAAAGTGTTTGCAGCCAGGAGAGGTCACACAATGATTTGAGCTATTTGAATAAAAAAATGTCATGCTGTTTAATCACAAGCAAATGAACAGCCATTGAAATGTAAGGGAGAGCGACACTGAGCAACAGGTAACACCTGGTGCTCTGGAAGCTAGAGCGCCAGCGCTATACGCTGAACCACTGGACACTACATGGCGCTGTTAGAGGCGCTCACCAGATTCACTTTCATAAATGTGGTTTTGCCTACAGCGCCGGCGTTCACCAGACGCTGCCTGGCGCTACAAGGCACTACCTGCCGCTATCTCTTCAGGAATAACCCCCATTATTCCAGACTGTATTACCTGTCTGTCTTTGTTCTTTGTATGTGTGTGTGTACTTGGGATGCCACAAATATGCTTTACATAGTTCTTACAGGTCTTGGTGATGAAGGCCCTGGGACCAGTGCCCACTGGGGGATTTCCTGATAACCCTGTGGGCCAGTCCAAGCCTAGTCGCAGGGATCATTAGATCACATTTTTACTGGGTTCTTTCTGCACTGAGACCTTTGTGTCATATGAGCAAATTTTTAGGTCAAGCGGAAGGTATTGTTTTAATATTTGCATAGTTAAGTTCCATCCGTCTGCTAAGTTTAGCATTAGAATAGCATAGAAAGTGCATATGGGTGTACTGTACATGATATTTTTATAGCTGATTATTTTTCGGTTTACCAATAGTTGCTGACAGGTAAGTGCAGTCAACAAACCCAGGGGCAGCATTATAAACATTGGAGACCTGATGTATTTTTGGAGAGCTTGTTCTTCATTCTCCATTATCTCTTCTCCGCCATAGTTTACATGTGGCACTAAGGGGCCTAGTTCTCCCGACATTCAGCAAACCCAGGCTCATCCATCAGATTACCATACAGAGAAGCATGGTTCCTCACTCCACAAAACACACTTCCATTTCTACAGAGCAGGGGCAAATCTAAGAAGGAGACAGGTCTGGGGGATGGGCAGAGAAGTGTTTGAACTTTTTTATATATATATATATATATATATATATATATATATATATATATATATTATAATTTGTGTCATAAACACCCCTGCTACAACAGTTTGATAGACTTTATGCATACAGGAGACCCTCAGTACATAAAAAAGGAAATCACAGATGCATGCTATGGTGTAAATTCAGAGCCAGGCGAGAATTCTCACTTAGGGGCTTTTTCATGAAGGTCTAGTGCCAGCTAGTGCCTCGTAGCGGCAGGTAGCGTTTGATGTACACTGGGCGCTGTACGCAAAACCACATTTATCAAAGCGAATCTGGTGAGAGACTGGAACAGCGCCATGTAGCGTACAATTCATCATTACAGGCGGCTCAGTGTATAGTGCCGGCGCTCTAGTGTCCAGAGCACCAGGTAAGACCTGACGCTACCGTTCACTCTCCCATACATTTCAATGGATGTTCCTTTAAATCCCTTTCTTGATTCCATTTTTATTTTATTCTCAAATTATTGTGTTACATCTCATGGCCTTGAAAAGTCATTTTAGAATTTTTTTTTTTATTTTTTAAGCAGAATTGTCATTACAGGTCTGGCACTAAAGTGTTAATGTCACAATGTTAAAATAATGTAATCCCATGTGTTTTCTTTGTTACTAGTGATATGTGTTCAAAAAATCACTTTAATCGCACTGCGTCTGGCGCTCTAGGCTATACTGAACGGATTTTGCGCTCTGACGCTGTGTGAGGGTGATTTTTTGTTGAATATGGTGTGAGTCGCTGAGAGTCGGTCGCTCTGAGCAGTCGCTACCTTTCGCCCCTTATAGCGTAATACTGATGTTACAGCGTTCTCATTCATGATTGCCGGCCAGTGTACTACAGCAACTGAGGTGCTCAGTTACAGCGCCCGATAGCTGCTTAAAGCGACTACTAGCGGTCGCTCTAAGCGCCGCTGTACAGACGCTCATCTGGCAATACCTGCCATTAGTAGTGAATCAGCCTCCCCGAGAAAACTTACATTGACTTTCATTGTCTACCTTGTGGCTGATTCAGAGCCAGATAAAAATTTACACCCCATAGACAATGAAAGTCAATGACAGTTTTCTCTTCTAAAAAATGGAGTGAGAATTTTCACCTAGCTCTGAATAGACCCCTATTAACATAACATATGTAAAACATGAATTGCATTTAGGCTTTAATAAAAGTAATACGATCTGGACATTCAGATACATAATACAGAGATTAGACAAATTATCTTATACAGGCAGCAGTGGCTGACATGTGTAACAAGATGTACATAACATCTGTGCCATCAGATGGGTTTGATACAAGAGACTTGCTGATCTGATACAATGTATAGCTTCATGTTGATATTACAATGCACTGCAGAAAAACTACTTGTAAATATAATACCAAAAAAAGAAAAGACTCAGTACATTTATTTACAATGGAACCATCTGACCCCATCAGCGTTAAATAAGGGTCAACATACAGGAAGTCCCTTATGCAGGGATAGGCTGCATATTCACATACTGTACATTAACAGGGGGTGATAATTAGTTACATGGGCTGAGATCTACCTGTTCACCATAAAACCTCTGCTTTCTTCAGTCCCACACACAGCCTGCTGTCCAATCAATACTGTAAGCTGTGCCATGTAACCACTCACCTAACCCCTCCACCCCCTGCCACAGTTCCCCACTGCTCACCTAACCCCTCCACCCGCTGCCACAGTTCCCCACTGCTCACCTAACCCCTCCACCCGCTGCCACAGTTCCCCACTGCTCACCTAACCCCTCCACCCGCTGCCACAGTTCCCCACTGCTCACCTAACCCCTCCACCCCCTGCCACAGTTCCCCACTGCTCACCTAACCCCTCCACCCGCTGCCACAGTTCCCCGCTGCTCACCTAACCCCTCCACCCGCTGCCACAGTTCCCCACTGCTCACCTAACCCCTCCACCCGCTGCCACAGTTCTCCACTGCTCACCTAACCCCTCCACCCCCTGCCACAGTTCCCCACTGCTCACCTAACCCCTCCACCCCCTTCCACAGTTCTCCACTGCTCACCTAACCCCTCCACCCCCTGCCACAGTTCCCCACTGCTCACCTAACCCCTCCACCCGCTGCCACAGTTCCCCACTGCTCACCTAACCCCTCCACCCGCTGCCACAGTTCCCCACTGCTCACCTAACCCCTCCACCCGCTGCCACAGTTCTCCACTGCTCACCTAACCCCTCCACCCCCTTCCACAGTTCTCCACTGCTCACCTAACCCCTCCACCCCCTTCCACAGTTCTCCACTGCTCACCTAACCCCTCCACCCCCTGCCACAGTTCCCCACTGCTCACCTAACCCCTCCACCCGCTGCCACAGTTCTCCACTGCTCACCTAACCCCTCCACCCCCTTCCACAGTTCCCCACTGCTCACCTAACCCCTCCACCCCCTTCCACAGTTCTCCACTGCTCACCTAACCCCTCCACCCCCTGCCACAGTTCCCCACTGCTCACCTAACCCCTCCACCCGCTGCCACAGTTCTCCACTGCTCACCTAACCCCTCCACCCCCTTCCACAGTTCCCCACTGCTCACCTAACCCCTCCACCCGCTGCCACAGTTCTCCACTGCTCACCTAACCCCTCCCCCCGACGCAGTTCTCCACTGCTCACCTAACCCCTCCACCCCCTGCCACAGTTCTCCACTGCTCACCTAACCCCTCCACCCGCTGCCACAGTTCTCCACTGCTCACCTAACCCCTCCACCCGCTGCCACAGTTCCCTACTGCTCACCTAACCCCTCCACCCCCTGCCACAGTTCCCCACTGCTCACCTAACCCCTCCACCCACTGCCACAGTTCCCCACTGCTCACCTAACCCCTCCACCCACTGCCACAGTTCCCCACTGCTCACCTAACCCCTCCACCCACTGCCACAGTTCCCCACTGCTCACCTAACCCCTCCACCCGCTGCCACAGTTCCCCACTGCTCACCTAACCCCTCCACCCGCTGCCACAGTTCCCCACTGCTCACCTAACCCCTCCACCCGCTGCCACAGTTCCCCACTGCTCACCTAACCCCTCCACCCGCTGCCACAGTTCCCCACTGCTCACCTAACCCCTCCACCCGCTGCCACAGTTCCCCACTGCTCACCTAACCCCTCCACCCGCTGCCACAGTTCCCCACTGCTCACCTAACCCCTCCACCCGCTGCCACAGTTCCCTACTGCTCACCTAACCCCTCCACCCACTGCCACAGTTCCCCACTGCTCACCTAACCCCTCCACCCGCTGCCACAGTTCCCCACTGCTCACCTAACCCCTCCACCCGCTGCCACAGTTCCCCACTGCTCACCTAACCCCTCCACCCACTGCCACAGTTCCCCACTGCTCACCTAACCCCTCCACCCGCTGCCACAGTTCCCCACTGCTCACCTAACCCCTCCACCTGCTGCCACAGTTCCCCACTGCTCACCTAACCCCTCCACCCGCTGCCACAGTTCCCCACTGCTCACCTAACCCCTCCACCCGCTGCCACAGTTCCCCACTGCTCACCTAACCCCTCCACCCGCTGCCACAGTTCCTCACTGCTCACCTAACCCCTCCACCCGCTGCCACAGTTCCCCACTGCTCACCTAACCCCTCCACCCGCTGCCACAGTTCCCTACTGCTCACCTAACCCCTCCACCCGCTGCCACAGTTCCCCACTGCTCACCTAACCCCTCCACCCACTGCCACAGTTCCCCACTGCTCACCTAACCCCTCCACCCGCTGCCACAGTTCCCCACTGCTCACCTAACCCCTCCACCCGCTGCCACAGTTCTCCACTGCTCACCTAACCCCTCCACCCCTGTCGCTGTCCTCTACCACTTAAATATACCCCTCCACCCCTGCTTCTGTGCTCTAACCCTCACCTAGCCCCTCCCAGGGGTGCACCTGTAATAAGGCCATGTGAGGAAACCAACCCAGGCAGCAGTGCTGAGGGGTTTTTTTATGTTTTTCTTTTTTAATGGTTCATTAGAGATCGTGGACATTACTGCACACTGCCATGCTTTTAAAGTGGACCGAAACACAGGATTTTGACTATCCTGTGTTTTAGTCCTTGCCCCTGGGGCACCCCGATTGCTGTGTGAAACCCCCCAGGTCGCCGAAACCAACTCACCTATTTCTGCTCCCGTATCCGAGCGTACTGACGGCCACATCCCCTGCTACCCTCTAACGCGAGCGCCCCCCCGCGCCAGCCATTCACAAATTCGTGGGTTTGAATCACCAGATAAGAAAACAATGAAAGTCAATGGCACTTTTTTACTCCTAAGAAAAGTAGAGAACTGTTTACTTCTTTCTACACTGTAGTAAAAGCTGCAATTGACTTTCATTGTCTTTTTATCTAGTGATTCAGTAACAGTGAAATTCTCAGGCTTTTTTCTCATGAATTGAATTTTTTACTACCATGAGAATTTTTTTCTATCTTTATTGAATCAAGGCCTTTGTGTCTCAGCATTTGCCGACCCCACACTAACTTTAAGTTGTCTGACACACACTGTTCTTCCTTAAACACTTCACCTTTTCAGTTATACAGTAACACTTACGAAATAGCAATGAGGTAAAGCCTTTCACAAATGTTTGCACCCTTTCAGGTCAGCCTTTGTTTTAAACCGGGCCAACAGCCTGCCACAGCTGGAAAAGAAAGGTAGCGGCCATTTTGGAGCTTCCTCTCCCAGCATCTCAGCAATGCTGCTGCCTGGATTCACCTGACATAACTGACAATGCACAGTAACAGGAAGCCCAGCAGCACTTCCTGTTTGCAGGTGGCCTGCTAATACATAAGGTGCCATTTTGTTTCTAGTCTGGCATATTTACAAAGCGCTTGCTCTTAACGCAACAGAGAGGTGTGAACAGAGCCTAACCCACCCTGTTTATTATTTTTTATGTATTTATTATTGATTCATGGTATAGTATTATATTTGTCAGCTCTTTGGAGTGTTACTATTTGTAAGTTTAGTTGTTTGTGTGTGTGTGTGTTGAGGAAGGGGGTATTTGGATGTGCTGTACAGAGGGGCTATAGTTTATCCCTAGCACATGGCACATCGAAAGGCTGTGCAGCCACTCTAAGAAGTACTGTAACAGCCGGACACACAGCCACTGGCTCTTTACAATATAAAAGCGGCCTTGCATTCTGTTGTTACATTGTACATTGCAAGGGATGGAGGTAGCAGAAACAAAATTGACCATACTCCTCCTCGCTCAATGATTCCCTGGGCAGGCTCCCTCATCAGAGAGTCATTATCATTATTTGGTAAAGCACGATGCACCAGCGGCGTGCCTTGATGTTTGAATTACAACCTCTATACTAGTGAGCTTTTTTAATTTTAACAGACAAGAAAATGCAATCAAATGTTTTTGATCCATTTGTTCCAATAAAAACACCTGTACCTATGATAGGGCTTTTTTAAAGGTGAGGGACATAATTTCAAAAATAACTTGGTCCTTTCGGCTATTCAGAATAATTTAGCATTTTTTTCTGCATACCCCATAGGGCCCTGTTGTTTTTAAATTCCTAAAAAAGGGTAGCTCATCTGTAAAAATGCTTCTTTCCAGGCACAAATGATTTATTTTGTGAAAAACTGGAAATAAATAGGGGACATCCAAAGGCTCACCCTGGAGCCAAAAGTAATGTACATCCAACATTTAAAGGAGCAGTACCGCAAATTTTTCTTGGTGACTTATATTTAAATGGTACTTTGAATGTAGGTAGGTGTTGGAGTAAGAATTACAAATTTAGAAAAAAATGATGTGTGTGTTGAGCAGCTGGAGACTAATAGCTCATGTTTATGTCTGCTGAGTGTCGGGACCCGACACTCTGGCCTGTTCCACGCTGAGGAGAGGGGGAACACTCTGGCCTGTTCCACGCTGAGGAGAGGGGGAAACAATGTATCAAAGTATCAGCTGTTCAGTGCTGGCAGCTGTCCAGCATAAGATAACAACATAGCAACATTGTCTGGCCAGAACTCATATATCTAAAACAGAAAGAAAAGCTCTAGAAGTCATTTAGCTGATTTTGACAGTTTCCCCTTCATGTTGGCTCTGCTGCAGAATCTTTCAGTTTACCATTTTCTCTCTCTTTTCTCAACACATTTTTCTATATGATCTTTCTTTCAGCTTGGTGTGTTTTGAGCAAAGCCCAACCCAGGATTTTCACTATCTGGAGTTTTGTTTTGTGCCCCTAGGGGCATCCCGACTTGGGATGTCCTGATATGTGAAATCCCCAAGTTCGCCTGTGAAAACGTACCTTTCCCTGTCCCACAGCACATGTGCAGGCTCTCATCCAATCAGCTCTGTTTGCACGCAGATGGGGAGCCTGAGCAGTAACCTTCCTGGCCGCCCGGCCTGTCTAAATGACTATCTGCGGGAGCGCAACAGAAAAATGGGGGGATCTGTGGTTATCCAGGGGTCGTTTCACACAGTGGGGCATCCCAATTTAGAATGCCCAAGGGGCAAGGTCAATGGCCGGGTCTTATAGACTTCATGGTTGGCCACTCAGGGTTTTGTTCCACTTTAATACCTTTAGATTTTCCTGCACAGTTATTCAAAGAAGAATTTCAGTCATTTTCAGTCAGTTTAGTTTATTTTGTATAGATTTTACACATTTGAGTCACCTGGTCTCACCTCACACACACACAGCCGTTACCACTAATTACAGCGTCAGCCTCTGAGGTAAAGTGTTGCTAGGAGACCAGTGGGCTAAATGAAGCGGCTCACTAAATACAACCCTGCAGATCCCCCTATTCAGCAAATGGACTGAGCCATTGTCATTATACAATTTAAAAGAAAGGCAGATATTTTTTCCATTTTCTATCGCCACATTATTTATACAAATGTTAGAAGCTATTGTGTGGCTATTTAATTATTTATCTTTTTTAATGCAAATTTCGCGATACTGCTCCTTTAAGCTTATGGTAGAGAAAAGATATTCAGTAAAAATGGTCCCTTTTCTGTTTATTTAGGTTTAATAGCCCTTTAAGTTATACAACATCAGCATTTATTTATCTGCTAAATGATGCAGTACACACTGACACTGTTGACACACTGTTTGTTAGTGTACATCCTCCAAATAGCTTTCTCACAGTGTGGGACTCAGTGCACAGTAGTATGTTCCAGAATCAGAGAACTTGAGCTTTTTTATCGTTAAAGGGAACTGACGGCTTGCCTTGTTGTGATTATAGTCTACACGGCCTTTTAGGTCATTAGCTAGGTGCTCCTGTTTGGTAAGTTCTTGCAGGAAAATCTCAAGCTTTTGCCCGGGCTTCTTTACATACCAAGACAAGGCATATGCTGTGCCATTATAACTGCAGTCCATTGGAATTGTGGCATCCTCCTGCAGGACTATGCCGGGGGGTGACTGAGTGACTAGTTGTGCCAGGATAGGACCTGTAAATGAAGCAAGCAGATCATTAGACTACTAATATGGATTAATATTTCATTTTCTATACTGTATTGTCTGTAGCAAAACATATATGGGTGTTTTAGGGGGGTCAGTAAATTGGCTGCATGCACATATTATTCAATTAGCAGTACACTCATAAAAGCTCCAAATATTGTTACTTACAAATAACAGTTGCTTGAAGTAGCAGGGGAAGGAATATAAAGGTGTACATGACTGTGGCAGTCCTGAGGCACAACAAATATATAGCACAGGAAAGGGGAGGAGATGGAGGCAACATGACACGCTGTACAAAATGTACTAGCACACCATGCAGGAAATACATGTTTACACCCAAAATAATAAAAAAAAATCACAAAATGTATCAAATGGTTGATCTAGACCAGTGGTTCTCAACCTTTCTAATGCTGTGACCCCGCAATACAGTTCCTCATGTTGCAGTGACCCCAAACCAAAAAATAATTTTGGTGGCTAATTCAAAACTGTAATTTTGCTACAGTTATGATTCGGAATGTAAATACCTGATATGCATTATGTATTCTCATTGCTACAAATCAAACATAATTTAAACAGTGATTACTCACAAAAACAATATTTAATTATATGTTGAGAAATATTTATTACTAATTCCAATAAATAAAATTTCACCATGGCATAGCATGTGTCGGAAACTGTCATTTCTCCGCCTCTTATTGAAATTAATAGGATGCTGCGGCGGATTGTGTGGTAACTCGAGATTCTCGGGAGCTCTCTTCCACAAAATCCGCCGCACTCACAATGAAATCAATAGGAGGCGGATTCAATGCCGGAAACCGCTGATTTCAGCAGTTTCCTCATTCAGAATATGGGAAAATAGTGGGAGATATGGCAGATAATTATACATTAGGGAACAGTGTGAACTACATCTTATAGTGGTCTCTTATAGTATAAGACCGATGTAGTTCACACTGTGTAAATGTATGGTGCTTTGTGTAAGTGTAAGCTGCTTTGTGTACTGTGTAATGATTACACACAAAGCACCTTACACTTACACAGTATTGTGTGTATGGTGTGTGTACTGTTTTTACATTGCCACTACACAAATGGGGGATTTCTGGAGATCCCACACAGGTCCCCAGAGGGTCTGCACTCTACCCAAAAGTTTGTATATAATATTGATAAACCACAGTGACTGATACTAGAAAAATATACAATTTATTAGTAATTAAAAAGACTCCTAGGGAAGCCAATGCACATGAAAATACACAACGACAATGTTAAAAAACATATACACACTAATACAAAAGCACAGGGGGGGGGGGTTGAGGATAATTGGGCTTTATATATATTGTGCAACAAATGTTATTCCTCACAGTAAACTTGTCTCATGAACCCGCAGTGTGGATGTAAACAATATCCTATCACGCATTATTAATCTCTCCAAGATGTTAAATCCAATATAAAATAGTTGTGCACAGACTTATTAACAAGTATAACAAAATGGCAGTACAAAAAGTACTAATAATATGCAGGCAAATGAGAGACAATCAAAAACTATCCAAGGAAAAGATTAAGTAAACATTACCATATATCATCAATCGCCCGCCTCAGGCCCCCCGTGTGTGTACTGGCCCGCCGACGCGTTCCGTGGACTCCCCACTTCACCAGGGCACAGGAATGGCCATGCTGGATCCTCGCTTCCTCCCTCCCTATAAATGTGTGGCGCACTGACGAGCAGCCCCCGCCCGCCGACGCCCGCCCCACGCCCCCCGGGCCAGCCAATGACGTGCTGTCGTCAGGTACAGCGCTAGGCGACGGCGGGACGCGGCCGCACCATCCCGCGCAGCCGCACTATCACATCCAAGCGGCGGGCGCGCGCCCCCGCCGGCGCCGACCCGCACGCACTCCCCTGCAGTGGGAGGTGCCGGGTCAGCGTCAGCGGAGGCGCAGCCACCCTCTGTTCCCAGACATGGACACGCGCCCCCGCCGGCGCCGAGCCGCACACACTCCCCTGCAGTAGGAGGCGTCGGCTCAGTGCCGGCGGGGGCGCGCGCCCGCTGCCAAGACAGGACGCCTCACTCCTGGATGTTGATGAAAATCTAGGGGGGAAGGGAGCGAGGAAGACCACTAATATAAACATGTATCACCAACACAATACACAACATATTGGTATGTACATCTCCCAATTAGAGTCTCGCATCTCCATAGCATGCTCTGTCATTTAATGTCCTCCTGTGGTAAAAATAATCACGATAAACTACATATATTATGCTCTATTTATTCTTGTGTCATATCAACAATAAGCTGGACCTGAGTCACTATTTGCTACTGAGACAAAGTAATCAAGAGGGACAATTGATACTATTCAATAAATGTATTTAAACTACAGTTAGTTCTGCCACACTCTCTGGCAGAGATACTCAATAGACATTTGTTTAGTTACAAGGGTTACACTTACACAGTATTGTGTTAACCTTTTCTGCACCAGCAGGCTGTCTCGCAGGCTCTCTTACCTCTCCGCCTCCTAGGCTTCTGTCCTCCGGCGCTTGCTGCGTCCGCCCGCTGATGATGTCAGCAAGCGCCGGACACACGTAATGCACTGCTATGGACTGTGAAGCGTTCCCCCCGCTTCCCCCGCCCCTTAGGCCCCGGACGGACGATGCAATCACGTCTGCGCATGCACGCAGGCATTCAGTTTGGAATGCGCATCCATAACGGTGTGCGTTCCAGCTGAATAGCGCTGCTGCAGATGGTAGCGCGACTTCTCAGCGACTAAAGCCATTGGAAATATGTAACACAGGCGACCCCTGTGTTTTGGTCATTTGACCCCCGCCGGGGTCCCGACCCACAGGTTGAGAACCGCTGATCTAGAAAAATTAAATAGCTACTGATGGTTCACAGGCTCAATATCATGCAGACTGTCTTCCTGTGAAGCTGAGAGGATGCTCACAACCAGCCCCAACACACCATATATCAGCCATGCTGGCTCTGTCCTATGGCCCCCTGTTTGGTCAGCAGCCACATAAAGCTTCTCTTAGACATCCTTGATAGTGTTCTATTGCAAAGGTGTGCTGTATTGTATTATTAATGTTTATTAATGCTTCCGGGTTCATGTAGTGCGGTAAATTACGCTACAGGAACCCATATGAAGCTGCAGCACACTGGCCGGTGATCAGCCATCAGTCCGCAACTTTCCCCGAGTTCCAGCGCTGCAGCTTCCACTCACCTTGCCATCACCACCGCCACTGTTCTATGTATAGAAAAAGCCCGACGATCTCTGTAAGGGGCCAACACAGGGTCAAAGGCTGCATCTGGGAGCATTGTGGGATACATACTCCCGGATGTGGGAAGATGGCGACGTGGAAATGAAGTAATCGGTAGTCGGCCGCCTGGTAAGATGAGTAGGTAATGAATAAGCATGTAGCGGTTTGCATGCTTATTAATGACCTTTTTAGTTTTTTTACATTTTTAAGTATTTTTTTTAGACTTTTAGGCAGTTTTAAATAATGGACCAAGAGTCTGATTCCAATCATTTGGGTATTTTTATGTTCCCAGAACTAGAGGTCTGTCTGGAACTTTTTTTTTTTTGCAGAGGATGTATTGCTTTCTTAGCAAGTCCCTTCCATCTTATCCCCATTGACAGCAGTATAAAATACACTATTTCAAAGCACCTGAAAACCTCGGATTGTATGTCAGTACGTTATGTATTCTAGGTGATTTCTTTGCTTCCATTTCTGGTTTGTGGCTAAGCATGGAACAGATTTATGTGCTCTGATGTGGTCAGAGACCATGTGTGGAACCACTGTGGCTTGCTGTGCTCTCTCATGCAAAGAGCACCAAGGGACAGAGAAGCCCTAGGGCCCCTTTTTTTAAAAAAGGCTACAGCTGCTCTGCTACAGCTTCAACCCTGCACTGCTGTAAATGGAGGAGAGGCATATGGGACAGGCATCAGGTCAGCTTCTTGCTCTCTAATAATGTCGAAATCAATGGGAACCTTCTGCTCTTTTCTTCAGGTTAATAGATTACTGATCATATCATAGTTTGATCAACATATACAAATATGTTATATAAATGATAATATATAAAGGTGCCTTTTGGAGAGGATCCCTTGTTGAACCCACCTCTTTATTTTATTTAAAGATTTTCCAGGTAATGCCCTGTTTTGCACAGACTTAAAGGCACTGTATTGCGGAATAATTAGAAAAAAGAGCAATATAAACATGCTGGAAAGTAAGAGAAGGAGCTACTAATGAAAAAAAAAGCCCAGCCAATATTGGTAGGAATAAAATCCAGGAGAGACAGGTTCTGGAACGTACCATTCCACTTTTGGACGGATGATCTTCTCCATTTCAACATGCCTGTCTGAACCAGCCCAATAGAAGAAGAAAAAGAAGAAGAGACCTTGTAATAGCCTATTATTCCAGTATAGACAGGAAAATTAAAGTTAAGCAGATCTTCTAGGTAAAAGCAAACTGGATCATTTTTAAAGTGGACCAAAAATGTAAAAAAACCCAGAGGACTTACTCACCTTCCAGACGGAGGTCCGGATGTTCCCTCAACACACAGCTGACTACTTGGCAAACGCTTATTAGTTCATGTAGTGCGGTAACTTGTGCTATATGAACCAGTATAAAGCTGCAGATCACTGGCTGGTGACATTCATTACCAGCCATCAGTCCGCAGCTACAATCAAGAAGGTCCCTCGCCGTTCTCCCACCTCATCTGCACTCTTGCCACCGTCATCACCATCACCACCACCTCACGCTGGGAAAAGCCGTCCACTCTCTGTGCGAGACCAGAGCCCAGGAGTGAGGTGAAAGGCCGTACCCAGGAGGATTGTGGAATACATACTCCCGGGTGGAGCAAGATGCCGTTGTACAGTAAAAAGATACGTTTTTAGACTTTTGGGCCGTTTTAACCTGTGACCCAAGTCCTTCTTCCATTAAAAACAAGAAACAGGCTTTCTAATAACATTCTAATGTATTTATTTTTTATAAACCATTTTTCATAATAGTGCTTCTGTAAGAAGAGCTGAAACCTGTTTAAGATTTACATAGTTAGAATCACTCAACATTTCTTTCCATTGTTCCCTATTGATTTTGTATGTGCTTTGTAACAGTTTGTGTCACAGTGTCACGCACAGCGCAGTAATACACAGCTGTGTCTTCCGCCTTCACATTCACTGAGGCCGATTCATCAATAGCGCCAGGTAGCGACAGATGAGCGACTGAAGTATGGCGCTATGAGCGCCGCTAGCGTCAGCCGCGGGCGGTAGCGATTCGCTATAGCAGGCCTCCTCAGTCGCTACCTGGCGTTGTTGGGAACAACGCCTACATTGCTGAATATGATGTTGGCCCTCAGCTTTGTAGGCGCTGTCAGTCAGTTTGACCACGCTATTCAACACAGCGCCTGCGCTTTGCTTTGCTGTGGGCTGGGAATCAAGTATCTTCAGAATAAAACACATTGCAACATGTTTCTTTACTTTTTTTAGTTTTTATTTTGTGTTGAAAAGGAAATTAAATTAAACCAGATATTAGAATGTAAATGCAAAATAAAACATAATTAAACACATAGCCACATTTTTTTTTTTATTATTTTTTTTTTAAAGAAAAAGGAAATACAATTAAACCACCAATGAGAAAGAAAATGAAAATAAAAACAGAACTGAGAAAGAAAAGGAAAATAAAAACAGAACTGAGAAAGAAAAGGAAAATAAAAACAGAAATGAGAAAGAAAAGGAAAATAAAAACAGAACTGAGAAAGAAAAGGAAAATAGAAAAGGAAAATAAAAACAGAAATGAGAAAGAAAAGGAAAATAAAAACAGAACTGAGAAAGAAAAGGAAAATAGAAAAGGAAAATAAAAACAGAAATGAGAAAGAAAAGGAAAATAAAAACAGAACTGAGAAAGAAAAGGAAAATAGAAAAGGAAAATAAAAACAGAAATGAGAAAGAAAAGGAAAATAAAAACAGTGTTACGCACCGGGTTGAACGTGCGAGGAAGTGGACCCGCAGGGTCTGCAGAACTGTTTGGCAGATACCGCGTCAGGGGAGCGGAGTCTAAGGAGCCACTGGTTTTCACCAGAGCCCACCGCAAGGCGGGATGGTCTTGTGCGGCAGGTGACTCCCAGGTCGCTACCCCCCAACAGCGGCACAGTTCCACAAACTGCTGAGGTGACGTGCAGTAGAGACAAACAGTGGTCGAAGGAGAAGGCCGAGGTCAGGACTGGCAGCGCGGGTTCAATAGCGGAGAAACAAGCCGAGGTCGGGACGGGCAGCACAGGTTCAAAGGTCAATGGGAGAGCCGAGGTCATACACGAGGAATCAAGCAATACAGCGTCTGACATTCACGGAAGAACACCCAAGATCCGGCACAGGAAGGAAGGCAGGGTTCAATTTATGGGAAGAGCCGAAAAGGGATTGGATGGCCAGACACCAATAATCAGGACCTTGGCCCTTTAAATCTATGAAGATTGACGCGCGCGCCCCCTAGTGGCCGGGGACGTGCGTGCACGGAAGGCGGAACTGCAGCAGAAGGAGGAAGCCGGCGGCCATGCCGGTCAGAGGAGGAAGCGCGGGGACCAGGTAAGGGGACAACGTAGCCTGGGGGGCCAGCAGCGGACGCCCGGATGGCGGTATAGCGGGGAGCGCTGCAGGAAGGGGACGCAGCGCTCGCCCGAGGAGAGGCACGGAGGGGGGCGCTGCGCGGGGCAGGCGCAGCGCTCGCTCTAACAGTACCCCCCCCCTTAGGTCTCCCCCTCTTTTTGGGACCGAGGAAGTTTGAAATAAGGCTCCGATCGAGGATATTCTCCTCAGGCTCCCAGGACCTCTCTTCTGGACCGCAATTCTCCCAATCCACTAGAAAGTATCGTCGCCCTCTGGATGTTTTGGAGGCCAGAATCTCTCTCACCGAGAAGGCATCTTTGGTACCCGCGACCGGAAGTGGCTCCAACGTTTTAGAAGAGAATCGATTAGTCGTCAGAGGTTTTAATAATGAAACATGAAAAGAGTTGGGAATACGTAAGGAGGCAGGCAGATGAAGTTTGTAACAGACCGGATTAATTTGTTGCTTGATCCTGTACGGCCCTAAATAGCGAGGACCCAATTTATAACTGGGTATCTTGAAACGAATGTACTTGGCTGAAAGCCAAACTTTATCTCCAGGAAAGAAAACAGGAGCGATTCTCCTTCTTTTATTAGCGCTGTTCTTCATACGGGTAGAGGCTAGAACAAGAGAATGTCGTGTTTCACGCCAGATAGAGGAAAAAAGCTGTGTTAATTCATCCACGGCGGGTACCCCCGACTGTGTAGGTAAGGGTAGAGGAGGCAGAGGTTGGCGGCCATAAACAATGAAAAATGGAGATTTTTTGGTGGCTTCAGAATCTTTGAAATTATAAGAGAACTCCGCCCATGGCAAGAGATCGACCCAGTCGTCTTGTCGGGCCGAAATGAAGTGACGTAGATATAGTCCTAGAACCTGATTGACCCTTTCCACTTGGCCGTTGGACTGGGGGTGGTAAGCCGAGGAAAAATCTAATTTCACTTTTAACTGAGTACAGAGAGCTCTCCAGAATTTTGAAACAAATTGAACTCCCCTGTCGGAGACAATGTGGGAAGGAAGTCCATGGAGCCGAAAAATATGCTTAAAAAAGTTCTTAGCCAACTGGGGAGCGGATGGGAGTCCTGGTAGCAGAATGAAGTGCGCCATCTTTGAAAAACGATCCACAACAACCCAGATCACTGTATTGCCTTGAGATGGAGGAAGATCCGTGATAAAGTCCATAGCGATGTGAGACCAAGGGATTTCAGGAATAGGAAGAGGATGAAGAAGGCCCGCCGGTCTTTGGCGAGGGGTTTTATTACGTGCACAGGTGGTACAAGCTTGCACGAATTCTGCCACATCCTTCTCAATGGAGGGCCACCAATAATATCTGGCAATAATTGCGTTAGACTTTTTGGTACCAGCATGCCCGGCAATACGGGAAGCATGACCCCATTTTAATATTTGGAGGCGTCGGCGAACCGGGACATAGGTCTTCCCAGGCGGAGCTTGCACTAGGGAGGCAGGAGCAGAATGAATCAAACGATCAGGGGATATAATGTACTGAGGAGCAGTGTCCGCGTCAGTGAAGTCCGAGGAGCGAGACAAAGCATCTGCCCTGATGTTCTTAGAGGCAGGCCGAAAGTGAATGCGGAAATTAAACCGCGCGAAGAATAGTGACCAACGAGCTTGGCGAGGATTCAAGCGCTGAGCAGTCTGTAGATACAAAAGGTTCTTATGGTCGGTAAAAATAGATATGGGGTGAAGCGACCCTTCTAGTAGATGCCTCCACTCTTCGAGAGCTAATTTGATAGCCAGAAGTTCACGATCCCCAATAGAATAATTTCGCTCCGCGGAAGAAAAGGTCCTAGAAAAGAACCCACAAGTATGATTTTTCCCTGATGGAGACCTCTGTGTGAGTACAGCTCCTGCTCCAATGGAAGAGGCGTCAACCTCCAGAGAAAAGGGACGAGAAGGGTCTGGTCTGGAGAGCACCGGGGCCATAGAGAATGTCTTTTTCAATGTTAAAAAGGCTGCCTCCGCCTGTGGAGGCCATGACTTGGGGTTGGCTCCCTTTTTGGTGAGAGCCACAATGGGGGCCACGATAGTGGAAAAATGGGGTATGAATTGACGGTAATAGTTGGCGAAGCCCAGAAATCGTTGAATGGAACGCAGACCAACCGGCCGAGGCCAGTCTAATACCGCTCTCAATTTGCTAGGGTCCATTTGTAATCCTTAGGCTGAAACAGTATAACCCAAAAAAGGCAGAGCGGTCTGGTGAAAGAGACACTTTTCTAATTTGGCATAAAGATGATGCTGCCGAAGGCGGGATAGTACCAGACGAACGTGCCGGTGATGCTCCTCGAGGGAAGAAGAGAAGATGAGGATATCATCTAAATAGACCACGACACAGGAGTACAACAAGTCCCGGAAGATGTCATTGACGAACTCTTGAAATACGGCAGGAGCATTACAAAGCCCGAAGGGCATCACCAAATACTCGAAATGACCGTCACGGGTATTAAAGGCAGTCTTCCATTCGTCTCCCTTGCGGATGCGGATCAGATTGTAGGCTCCACGAAGATCTAGTTTGGAAAAGATCCTGGAGCCACGAAGACGGTCGAAGAGTTCTGGAATTAAAGGTAAGGGGTATCGGTTCTTTACCGTGATCTTGTTAAGACCCCGATAGTCAATACAGGGTCGGAGAGAACCGTCTTTTTTCTGTACAAAAAAAAAGCCTGCCCCAGCGGGAGAAGAGGACTTCCTGATGAAGCCCCTCTGCAGATTTTCTTGTATGTAAGTAGCCATTGCTTGAGTTTCGGGGACGGATAGTGGGTAGATACGGCCGCGAGGAGGAGTGGTTCCAGGCAGGAGATCGATCGGGCAATCATAAGGGCGATGTGGCGGAAGGATCTCAGCTTGCTTCTTACAGAAGACGTCAGCGTAGGCCCGGTAAACTTCGGGTAGGCCCGGTAGAGATGTGGTAGGATGAACGGTTCGAACTGGTAAGGCTTTCAAGCAATTCTTTAGGCAGGTTGTACCCCACGCCTTGATGTCCCCTGTGACCCAGTCTAGGGTAGGATTATGGAGTTGAAGCCAAGGAAGACCCAATAGGATTGGGGAAGTACAATGGGGTAACACAAAGAGTTCCAAGTATTCCTGGTGAAAGAGGCCAATCTTAAGGAGCAAAGGCTTGGTACGGTACTGCACCATACAATTCAGTCTATCTCCATTAACTGAGGCGATGAATAACGGTTTGGCCAAGCGGTTAACTGCTATGTCGTGTTTCTTGATCAGGGAGGCCTCTATGAAATTGCCCGCCGAACCAGAATCCAGGAAGACCGGCAAATTAAGCACAGAGGCAGATGAGAGACAAAGCTGTGCAGGTACGGTAAATCTTGGAGAGGAAGCACACACACCCAGAGACGCCTCTCCCAACGAGTCTAGGTGCGCCCGTTTCCCAGTCGAGAAGGACGAATGGGGCAATCTCTTAGGAAATGATCAGGACTGGCGCAATACAGACAGAGATTTTCATTCCTCCTGCGAGACCTCTCCACGGGGGTTAGGCGAGAGCGGCCGACTTGCATGGCTTCCACCTCTGGAGATGATGGTACAGACAGAGGTTTCTGAAAGGTAGGGGCCAAACGAAACATCCTCCTGTCGCGTTGGGAATCTCTCTCCAGGCGAAGTTCTTCACGCCTCTCAGCAAAGCGTATGTCAATGCGAGTGACGAGATGTATGAGTTCAGAAAGGGAGTCAGGAATCTCTCGGGCCGCTAGAACATCTTTGATCTTGCTAGAGAGACCTTTCTTAAAACAAGCGCAGAGAGCCTCATTATTCCATGCTAACTCGGAGGCCAAAGTACGGAATCGAATAGCATATTCACCAACAGAAAGATCGCCTTGCGTTAAATTCAATAGAGCGGACTCGGCAGATGAGGCTCGAGCGGGTTCTTCAAAAACCTGACGGAATTCTGTAACAAAGGCCTGGACGGTGAAGGTGAGAGGATCATTACGGTCCCACAAGGGAGTGGCCCAAGCCAAGGCTTTTCCGGAGAGCAGACTAATGATGAAGGCCACTTTAGAGCGTTCGGTGGGGAATTGATCGAACAATAATTCCAGGTGCATAGAGCACTGGGCTAGAAAGCCTCTGCACAACTTCGCGTCCCCCTCATATTTTGCTGGCAAGGAGAGGCGGATTCTGGAAGAGGAAGCTGCTGGAGACTGCGGTGGCGGCACCGGTGGCAGTGGAGAAAGCGACTGCTGCTGGGTCAGGAATTGCTGCATCATAGCGGTAAGCTGATTAATCTGCCGGGACTGCAAAGCCACCAGCGCTGGGAGTTCGGAAGTGTCCGGCAAGGGCACCTCAGCGGGATCCATGGCCGGATCTTACTGTTACGCACCGGGTTGAACGTGCGAGGAAGTGGACCCGCAGGGTCTGCAGAACTGTTTGGCAGATACCGCGTCAGGGGAGCGGAGTCTAAGGAGCCACTGGTTTTCACCAGAGCCCACCGCAAGGCGGGATGGTCTTGTGCGGCAGGTGACTCCCAGGTCGCTACCCCCCAACAGCGGCACAGTTCCACAAACTGCTGAGGTGACGTGCAGTAGAGACAAACAGTGGTCGAAGGAGAAGGCCGAGGTCAGGACTGGCAGCGCGGGTTCAATAGCGGAGAAACAAGCCGAGGTCGGGACGGGCAGCACAGGTTCAAAGGTCAATGGGAGAGCCGAGGTCATACACGAGGAATCAAGCAATACAGCGTCTGACATTCACGGAAGAACACCGAAGATCCGGCACAGGAAGGAAGGCAGGGTTCAATTTATGGGAAGAGCCGAAAAGGGATTGGATGGCCAGACACCAATAATCAGGACCTTGGCCCTTTAAATCTATGAAGATTGACGCGCGCGCCCCCTAGTGGCCGGGGACGTGCGTGCACGGAAGGCGGAACTGCAGCAGAAGGAGGAAGCCGGCGGCCATGCCGGTCAGAGGAGGAAGCGCGGGGACCAGGTAAGGGGACAACGTAGCCTGGGGGGCCAGCAGCGGACGCCCGGATGGCGGTATAGCGGGGAGCGCTGCAGGAAGGGGACGCAGCGCTCGCCCGAGGAGAGGCACGGAGGGGGGCGCTGCGCGGGGCAGGCGCAGCGCTCGCTCTAACAAACAGAACTGAGAAAGAAAAGGAAAATAGAAAAGGAAAATAAAAACAGAAATGAGAAAGAAAAGGAAAATAAAAACAGAACTGAGAAAGAAAAGGAAAATAGAAAAGGAAAATAAAAACAGAAATGAGAAAGAAAAGGAAAATAAAAACAGAACTGAGAAAGAAAAGGAAACTTAAAATAGGAATTAGAATGCAAAGGAAACTTACAACAGAATTAAACACATAGCCACATGTATCTATATATTGTTGTTTTTATTTTAACACTAAAAAACAATAAAAAAAATAACAGAAAAGAAATTGAAATTCAAAAGTCCAACAGAAATTATAAAGCAAAGTAAAGTGCATGAAAGTTAGGAAAATTGAAAATAGGGATCAGGGTCCATCTCTTGGTGCCTGAAAAAATAAGAAAAGTGCAGTTAGTATATATCTTTAAAGTAGTTTTGTTGTAGAAAATAAAAAAATGCCTTACTTGATAACCAACATTGGCGTCTTACACCCCCCCTTAGAGTGGTTTTGGTCATCTTACACCCCCCTTAGAGTGGTTTGGCTCATCTTACACCCCCCTTTAGAGTGGTTTGGGTCATCTTACACCCCCCCTTAGAGTGGTTTGGGTCATCTTACACCCCCCTTAGAGTGGTTTGGGTCATCTTACACCCCCCTTAGAGTGGTTTGGGTCATCTTACACCCCCCTTAGAGTGGTTTGGGTCATCTTACACCCCCCCTTAGAGTGGTTTGGGTCATCTTACACCCCCTTTAGAGTGGTTTTGGTCATCTTACACCCCCCCTTAGAGTGGTTTGGGTCATCTTACACCCCCCCTTAGAGTGGTTTGGGTCATCTTACACCCCCCTTAGAGTGGTTTGGGTCATCTTACACCCCCCTTAGAGTGGTTTTGGTCATCTTACACCCCCCTTAGAGTGGTTTGGGTCATCTTACACCCCCCTTAGAGTGGTTTGGGTCATCTTACACCCCCCTTAGTGTTTTTTGGGGCTCATTTTGATGGGAGGTCAAATACATTTAGCCAGTAGTGCAGTACTTGCATTAGAGTGAAGGGTAGTTAGTTTACCGCAAAAAAAGAAGTGATCATCCTTTCCCTTAGCTCATCGCCAGTCTGGGTGTCCTCACTTCTTGCTGCGGGCATGTTGGGGATTTCTGGCACCAGTGCTGTCTCCTCGGGGGCTTGAATTCGGTGGCAAATACAAATGTTGTGTAGCACACAGCAGGCAAGGATGATCTTGGAGACCTTCTGTCGGCTGTAGAGCATCTCTCCTCCTGGCCGTGCCAAACAGAGAAAGCGTGCTTTCAGCAGGCCGATGGTTCTTTCCACAATGCTTCTGGTCTTGCGATGCGCTGCATTGTACCGTTCATGGGCAGAGGTCCGTGGGTTCCTGACCGGAGTCATGACCCACGTTCTCTGCCCATATCCCTTGTCCGCTGTAGAAAAAACACGAGAGAGACAGCAATTAGTACTAGTACATGTTTTTTGGGGGTGGTTTTGATAAATTTGGCTTACTAGGCCACATATTTGCTAAATACATTGACATGGTTAATTTATTACCCAGTAGCCAGCCAGCTGGCATTTCGTTGTTATCAAACTTCCGGCACAGGACTGTCCGCTGCAAGACGTAAGAATCGTGGCATGAGCCGGGGAACCTCGATCTCACCGCCCGCAGCCTCATGTCTGGGTCACAGACAACCATTATATTGAGCGAATGGAAATGCTTCCGGTTTCTGTAAGACAGCTCCTGTGCACGGGGAGGGCGGAAAGGGATATGTGTACCATCAACGCACCCTAGCACATTCGGGATCCCTCCCATCAGATAGAAAGCATGTTTTATTTTGGCAACCTCTTCCTCATCCTCAGGAAACTTGATGTAAATTGGGATTAAATCACAAATCGCCAGAACTACCTGGATTAGTATGCGGCTCATAGTAGCCTGGCTTATCCCGCTGAGGAGGGCGGAGGTTGCCTGGAAGGTCCCTCGTGCCAAAATATTAAGAGTGGCACACAGGCGTACTATGCCTGGAATGGATTGAGTGCGTTTGGTGGATGGCTCGATTTTGTGCTTAATCTGATCATATAGGGACTGTAGTGCAGCACGATTCAGACGGAAGCGGCTCCTGATCTGCTCGTCACTTAAGTCCCATACTGAAAGGCGGATTGCAAAGGAGCGGGGTGCCCTAAGCCTCACAACACCCCGCTCCCTTTCCTCCTGCTCTTTCAGCATACACATACATCCATCCACCCAGACACCATACATCACCCTCTTATCCATGACACACACTCAAGATATATACAAAATAAACAAAAAAAAAAACCAAACCACAAACACACCACACACACACAAACAATCACACTCCACACACACCCGCTACAATGCAGCTCACCACAAAACCAGAACTATAGTGGTCCAAACTACCAGCCTGCTGAAAACCAGCTTTCTAAGTTAGGCACAACCAAGAGGGGAGTTGCTGCACAGCCCACAAAAGGCCCCAAAATCAAGCCTCACTTGCTGTATGCTACACAATATTTGCAGATGCCACCAAAAACAAGCTCCTAAAGAAACAGCACTGATGTCAGAAATCACCCAACAAGCCACAGAGAGTGAGGACAGAAACCAGACAGAGGCTCAAATGAGCTAAGGGAAGCAAGCGAGCACCGCACCACACCACAGCCTTTGCCACAGTGTAAGAATACCAGAAGCTTGAAAATTCCTTCCATTTATACTTCTCTTTCAAAACGGACAGGTCCGCTTTGCCGCCTTTTGCATTGCTCTGCTATTTCCGGGCGCCAATTAGCCGACCCAGGTGTGCGTAAAACGGAGTGCGCACGCGCACGCTAGTAGCGCTACTAGCGTACGTGAGCCGAAACTTGCGTGAAATAACGGACATGGCCCAAAAATCAGTGGTGGCCCAATGAAAGGTAAGCTGCTGTTTATTTAAATAGCCGTTAGGCTAGCCACATGTCACAAGGGGTTGAGATACATCAGTCCATTGTTGTATTTGGGTGTGTGTTGTTTGGTTAATGAGGTCTGTAATGAGTTAATTGGCTAACACACATGCTTCAGTCAGTGCAGTGGAGGTGTGGCTAGAAGGAACTGGGCTGTATGTGTGAATCAATTAAGTGGCCTGGTTTTTGATTGGCTGTTAGAGCACATAAAACCTGCCCAACCCTAACAGATTGCGATGCCATTCTGTAGTCTGCATGCGTGCTTGTTGGGTGTGTATTTGTGTGTGTGTGCAGCTACAGGATGGAGCCAAATTCAGGACATCCGCCGGCCACAGAAGGCCCAAGTAGGAGTTTGGTGGGTGCTGTGCGCAGACCTCCCTTACGGAAAAGGGCCCAGCCTGAAGGTGGGGCAGCACCCCAGGCTAAGCGCCCAGGTGCCAAGAGGGAGCCTGAATTTAATTTGGCGGAGAATAATCATCTTGTGCGCCTTACACTTGCTAAATGGGAGCTGATATTTGGCTCCCAAAGCAAGTCCATAGGCAAACAAGAAAGAAGCAAACTGTGGGATGCCATTGGTGTGGAGCTTAGTAGCACTGCTCAACACCCACGTAGTGGCCCATCCTGCAGGAAACGCTTCTACACTTTGAGAGGGGCCCTTATGAAAAAGATGAATCACGATCTTGATGTGGACAGTGGGACCATCCAGGCTCCAAAGAGTACCTACAGGCCGTATGAGGAGATGCTGAAGGCCAAAATCCCACTGGCTCGGCTGCAGGGTGTGGATCCTGGGGATGACACCACAGGTTGGACTGAAGGTACATATTTTCTGCCTTTTTTCAAAAGCTACTGTTAATGTATGTGATTAGCATTTTTTCTTTCTGACCAACTAACAGTAGGACCTGTGAAGTAGTACATTAGAGCTCAAAATTTTTTTAATTTTCTGTCTGTTGCTTTCTGCATAGGTGCACATGCTGCTGTCCGGGATGTGCCTCAGGACACCCAAACTCCTGCCCTTCCAGCAACCTCAAGGCTACCCCAGTCTGCCATTGAAGGTATTTACCCCTAATTTTGGTGCTGGTTGTTTAGGGAACAAATGGGTGTGGGAGCAGCTCAAACAATCGAGTGTTGCACTGTTGAGTATTAATAATATGGGCCTGTGGCCTAATTTCACGCCCACTGTAACACTCACAGCAACTAACTAACAAGGCCCTAACATGTGTAGATATGTTTGAAGCCAGAGATGTGTGGCCATATATCGGCATATAAATGTGGAAGCCACACTGGCCTTGATTAGTGAATATTAGTGAAAGAGCTGCTCACACACACCTTAATGCATGTTGTATTTTTGCACGCACATTAACTATGGCTCAATGTTTGCTTGATTTTTGCATAGCTCCCATGCCATTGGCCCCAGCATCTCCTCCGGATCCAAGCTACTCTTTGGATGTCGGTAAGTGCATGTGTCCACCTTGCTTTATCCACTTTTACCCAAGTGCATGTGTCTCATTCCTCTTTTTTCTTGGTAGGCCAAGTGACTGGTTCATCTTTGGACCCCACTTCCGATGTTGCAGGTCAACAGGACCCTGTTGGTGTGTATAGCAATACCTAATGTATCCTTTATGCTGTTTCTGTTACACTGGTTCAATTTGGTTAGTCTACTAATCTACATGTTTGCTTTGTCAACTTGAAGATGCCTCTTGGGAGTGCTTGTTGCCTCCCCAGGGTTAGTCTAATAGTTATAGGAGTGATAGCAATGTATTTTGGAGGACATATTTTTGGCCAAACATTCCCCGTAGTAGTTTGAGGAATATTTAGAGCCATTACTTGTGTTTTTTAGTTGACCCGAATATCGGAAGTGGCTGTCCAGAAAGGGCCCCTCAAGTTCAGGCTGCCAGAGATGAGGGTAAGTTGTTTTGCCTTGCTCTAGTCTGTATTTTGGCTCTACTTTTGTTGCACTTGCTTCTGGCAACTTGTGTGTCCACATGTATTTTCAAGGTCCAAGCTCGAGTGAGGGCCCCACTCAAGACATCTGGGAGATTGCGGGTATGTGTAATTTAAGCAATGTGTCTGATCTTCTTTGCCAAAATTATTGCCTCTTAGTCCTGTAACATACATGTTAACAATCTGAGTTTAACAGATACCTTTGGTCTAGTGTGTAATTTTGCACTTTGTTGAGGTATGGCCTCGATAGCCTAGCCAGGTTACATTTGAGTTTGGGCCACTGACCTACTAACCTGACTTTCCTGTTTAGCATATGCCAACTTGCCGGACATCTCGGATGTGGAATTGCCACTCTCTGGCAGCGATACCTCGAGCCTACCTGTGCCGGAGGACACGCAGGTAACATGGCTGATGTAGACGACCTAGAACCACATTGGCATGTTCGTGGGTAGTGGATGAAGCAACATGTCACATTTCCTTTCTTTGTTGTTTTTGCAGGAGGCGGAACCAGAACCCCAAGCTGGGACCTCTTCCCAAGTCCCATGTGGCCAAGCTTCCGAGGCTCAGACAAGGGTAAGTTGTATAGTGACTGTTTTGGATAATTCTTTTGAGGGGCATACCTGCATTGGTTCGGTTTGACTAAAATGTTGTTTTCTATTTTGTTAGGCTCAAACCACAGCAAGAGGAGGTGTGGCACCAACCAGTGCTGATTTTTATGAGCTAGGGGTCCGGATGCTGGAGGACTACAGTCGCCAACAGCCGCGTGATGGAACTAATGAGCGCATTGCGGCGTTGGAAAATCAGGTGCTGATGTGTCAGCAACAAAATGAGGCCCAGCAGCGCCAGATCGACCAGTTGCTCCTAAACCAACAGCAGAACCAGGAACTTGGTCGCCTGGGCAATCTAATGGAGCAATCTCTCCAGCGACAGGAACAAACTTTGTTGTTGATACAACAGCTCATACAACAGCAGTCTATATTTTTTACTGCACTGTTGTCCCCCAACACCGCCCCTAGCAATGACTCCCAACCTCCCCGGCTACCCAGCCAAGAATATTAATTTTGTTTGTTTTGGTTTGTGTAAATATATTTGCTTAACCCACCTCTAAATTGTGTTTTTCCTAAGACCTAGCTAATAACACAGTCAGGGATGAGTATCTTGATCTAGATATGTCAATGTATTGGTAAATTTAGCCCACACATTTGAGACCATAGCTTACTATGGTTAACACATGAAATGGCTCCAAAGGTATGGCTAAATTGACACACAAATGGGTTTTGAGACAGTTAAACTATGCTTTGCAAGGCACCACACTGTAATGATGTTCATGAAAATATTTAATTAAAACACAGGGCCAACAGGGCCAACATTGCCCAACAAAGGGCGTAAACAGGCCAGCCTTCCCCCCACCCTAACGACGCCGCCGGCGCCTCTTCTTGGCCAGCAGCTTCAGGAGCCTGATCTCCCGCCACAGTCTGTGATGCTGGTTTTCACAAGCTGTAGAGATGTAGAAACAACAATTTATTAATAAATTGAATGTGACCTCAACAGACACAGATGTAGCAATGTCATGTCAGTGTGTCCAATTAGGTGACACTCACATTAACATTGTTGACCACTGTGCGCTTATTGGTTAACATGATATGAGTACTATTGACTGGCAGGAATGTGAACAACACATCCCAAGCATACATTTACTCTTAAAGTGTACCAACACCCACCGGTGATCGGCCCTGGAATCTATCAGATTCCCGGCCCGATCACCTCCCTCCCCGCAGGACATCCGAGATCGGGATGTCCCTCGGGGTGAAACCCCCCCAACACCCCAAAATCCCTAACTCAGTTTCGTTGTGGCACGGCCGCCGGGCCCTCCCTTGCGCCCCTCTAGACGTGTGTGTGCCTGCGCCGGCCATCTGTGAATGGCCGGCGCAGGCACGCGCGCGTAAAAAGGGGCGCGGGGGAGGCGGAGGAGGAGCCACTTTGCCGCGGCTTGTACATTTGCTAGAGTAAAAGTGAGTTCAGGGGGTTGTCACACAGCGGTGACGATCAGGGGTGCCCCACCGTAGTGGACCAAGTCAAATTCCTGGTTGTTGTTCCACTTTAACTCTGGGGAAGCAAAGAAGGTATAAGTCCCAGTGTGTCCATTTTTGTGTTTAGTCACAGCCAAACCTCAGGGCCGAAGTCCTAACGAGTACACGAGTTTGCCCTATAATGTTAGAGGTCCAGACCTAATACGGCCCATTTGGTTGTGTCTAAGGCAAAAATAGTCTCAATGTGGCCAAATGAAGAATGTGAGGCAACAATCAAGCATGCAAACAGGCATGTTGGATTATTGTACAAACACATTGAATCTAGATGTGTGTGAAATTAACACATAGGTACATTTTAAATGTCTGCAGATGTGACTAGAAGACATAGGTTTCACAAGTCTTTAGGCATATGAAGTGGGATGTACTCACCATCGCAGCTGTGGCGGGGGCCCATGCTGCTGGCCGTCCCTGGAGCTGGGGTGGGGAGGAGGTTCTCTGGCTCCGTCTGCGTAGCAACATCTGTCAACAGAAAGCAAAAGACAAAAACACAATTAGTGGGCCAATGACACCTGACTATTTGACATCCATCTGGTTATTGAGTCTGAAAAATCAAAGGCTTGCATGGTTACATACAGGTTGTCCAAAATTAGCATATTTCCTGGTCCATGAGTTAATGTCAATTAGTTAGGGTTGCAACATGTATCCCTAAAGATAATGTGCAAATAACATAGACAGTGCTATGTAAAGGACTCATTAGCAGTTGATTGGCTAATGTTACTAGTGGGCCACATGTTTGAGCGGGAACAACTTAACCCAAGAAAAGAAATGAGAACAACCATCATGGTGTGGGTAGAAACATAGGGGTGGTTGCCAGTTGGCTAGCACTGTAGTGGGGTTTGTGAGGTTAAGGTACCTTATCAAACCAGCTGTGACAATGGACCAGGAAACATGTGTCTGTTAAAAGTGGGCCAATACACAGAATTGCAGCAAATCTGGGTTTGGGTCCGCTTTGGCAGAGCACCACAATTTGAGTGAGACAACGTACTCCGCGGCCGCTGCCTTCCACACATCACTCCTCCGGTGTGTGCGCACGCGCAGCCCATTAGGAAACAGAGCGCAGGCGCACACACATCTAGAGTGTCACACAGGAGGCTGGGACGGTGGCTTTGGCAACCCCCAAAGAGGTAAGGAGTTTGTGGGGTATATTTTTGGGGGGGGGGTGCCCTGGATGAGGGATGTGATTTTTCAGGGAACCTTCGAGAATCCAAGCACTATCAATGTTTGTGGGTCCACTTTAATGAATGTCATAACATAGGGAATGTGATGGATAACAACAAACACTTACCACGACTATGCCCGTGGAGAATGCTTCGCCAAAAGGCCATGGAGGTGCCGCCTATATGATGCCCTGCAAATTAGAGAGGAATGGCAAGGGCTAAGTACAAATTGCAAGATGAAACCTGTCACAGACTAACAATTAAAAAAAGGACACTCACCAGGGGATGAACCGCCACTTGAAGCCCAGGGAGGGCTCTGAGGAGGAGGCGGGGAGCCTCGGCTCCTCACACTCTGGTCAGAAGATCCACCAGGCAAAGGGCCACCCTCCTCCCTCTCACTCCCTGCTCCTTCAGGGAGTGTGGGCGAGTCCATTTCTACCACCCCACTTGGACTCCCCACTTGAGAGTGGCCCCTTGCCTGGTGAGAGTCCTCAGACTCAGAGTGTGAGGAGCTGAGGCTTGATCCTGCCAGCCCCCCAGCAGCACACTCCTCTGGGGCGTCATCCCCTTCCTCCCCTGGGTCCTCTAAATAGGACCCGCGGGAGGGACCCTCCCCCGATGACTCCCCCGAGTCCGCCTGCCTGGTTCGGGGGAGGAATCCCTTCCCACGTTTCCCCAGGGGAGGACGCTTATCTGTGTGGAGGGGGTGAAAGAAAATAATTAATATAAAGAGCACAAATGGACACAGCTTAGCAGATGATTCTGCAAAAAGTATAAACAGAGCATAAGCTTTAACTTACCTGATGCGTAGGCATCATATAGGCGGTACACGCCTTCAGGGTCCCGGCGCTTGAAATCTGACCACTTCTGCTGAATGGCTCTGATGGACAGCTCGGTGTGGAAGCGCCGGGACACTGTGGCCTTCACCTCCATGGCAATGCGTTTTTTTCCTCCACGGGCATAGTCGTATTCGGCCACGCAGAAGTCCTATGAAAAATGATCAAACAAACAAAAATCAACACATGACATCAGAACAATGGCATAAACAGTTATACAGAGACCAGATCAAAGTGGACCCACACCCAGGATTATCACTATTCTGGGTTTGTGTGCACTTTGGTGGGCCACACCAATTGTGGGTGGTCCGCTGTCTGCAACCCCCTTGCAAGGCCACAAATACACCACTGAGGACGCTCCCACGTGACTGCGCCAGCCAAGCACAGCGCTCTGCGCCGCTGTGGTATGCGCATACAAGGCCGTTTGGACGTGCATACCTGCTCAGCTGGGTCTGCACGGCAAAGTACGCATGTGGCGTTTGACTCTAACAGGGAGTGCGCCTGCACACAAAATTAAAATATGTCTGGCGCAGGGGTACACCCTGCTAGAGGTAAGCGCAATAGGCATCCGCAGCTCACGCATGCACAGATGGGACGGGGCTGAGGTAATTTTTAGGGCCCTCCAGGGGGGGGCATCCCAGCAGGACATCCAGAATGGGGATGCCCCACGGGGAGTGATCCAATTTTGGCAGAGAACTAATAAATTTCTGGGCCAATCCCCCCTGTGTGTTCTGCAACTTTAAAGCTAAAAATACACAAACCAAATACTCACTTTGACCACCTGGCCATTAACGCGGCTATCCACCCGGTTGCGCCTTTTCTTTGGCGGCCCTGGAGGGGAAGGGGTGGGAGGGGTGCTAGTTGGGGAAGGTGAGGTAGGTGGGGGAGGTGGGGGAGGGGTGGTGGGGTCAGAGTCGGAGGAGGAGCTGGGGAGGCGCATAACTCGCCGTCTGGGCAGCATTGTGGAAACGCTAAGGAGGAAACAGGAACCGGAAATGACCAAAGCGACATTGGAAAAAAGTTAAAAAAAAAAAAAACGCTTCGCGCACCAGCAACAAGCTATTCTCAGCTATGTGCAAGCTAAGTGGCGGAAAAACTAAAATGACGCTTGAAAACAAGCTTTTGGCATAAGCGCTAGACATTTTTACCTTAAGGTGGCGTTGAAACGCAAAGGAGGATACCGGAACCGGATATGACGCAAGCAACTGTGCTTCAAAATTCAAAAACAAAGATGCGCGCAACAGGGACAAGCTAATATCAGCTATGTGCAAGCTAAGTGGCGGCAAAAAATTAAAATGACGCTTGAAAACAAGCTAGGGCCCAAGGCGCAACGAATTATTAGCTTGATTTAGCAGGGGGTTCTACATACTGTAATGCATAGGTCCTTATAAAGCATACACCGTTGTGCTTAAATATACAAATCTTATTCCTTCCCAAAGTCATCACACAATCAAACTAGACAACTACATGAAAATGTGGCACACATGAGAATGCATAACGGGTTGTTATGAGCTGGTACGACTGAATGTTAATCCTGCAATATGTGGCCAGGCACGCTCACAACTACAGTGTATTCATTAACAACGACTGGGGTCGCGGGAAGTGAATTCCTTGCAAATGGCAGAAGGGCACATGTATGAACAGCACAGCGCTGCACAACGCAGCACAGCGAGGCACAGCGACGCTTGCGCCGCCACATAGCGAATTAAAACAGCGACTGCACAAACACTGACCAACACAGATTCATCAAGGACAGGGCTGCCGAATAGCTTGGGCGCTGACAATTTCGAAGAGCGAACGTGACCGCCCAACCTGACAGGCTACAAAATAGCTTTACAAGCCCCATTTGTGGTGAAAACAAGCGATTTTGATGCCAATGAGTTTGGGTGGAGGAGATGCAATTCCCATGTCACTCACAACATTACATTTTGAAAAATAATAAAAACTTCAAATACATAGAAATAACCAGCCAGATTCATAAAACATATCAATATAAACATGTGTTGAATTTTGTACCAAAGAAAAAAACCCAAAAACCACTAAAAACAATCATTGCAGCGTCTGCCATTGAAATGTATGGGAGAGCGGCAGGTAGCGCCAGGTAATACGTGTCGCTGTGAAGGAATTTGCAGCGGCGCTGTTCGGGCCAGCCGGCTTCATGATGAATGCCGCGCTAGCCGTCGCTCTCGCCGACGCTAGCCTCATTTTGCTTGATAAATGCGTCATTGTGACCGCCGCCGGGCGTACTTGAGTCGGTAGTCGCCGTTAGCTGCCGCTACCTGGCGCTTGTCAGACACTACCTGGCGCTATCGCTTGATGAATAAGGGCCATAGTTAGAATCACTCAACATTTCTTTCCATTGTTCCCTATTGATTTTGTATGTGCTTTGTAACAGTTTGTGTCACAGTGTCACGCACAGCGCAGTAATACACAGCTGTGTCTTCCGCCTTCACATTCACTATCTGAAGCTGAGTAGATAGTGAGTTTCTGTCCATAGTCATTAAATATCTTGGGTTGAGGTTGGTCGCCGTCTCTACACCATGACCACAAAGCTGTAAGCCCCATCCAGAGATCTGCTTGTACCAAGCTAGAAAGTTATATGTGCCCATACTGTGGCTGCAATTTAAAATGATTTCTTTGCCTTCTGTTGCTTCTTCATATTGAATTTGGGTCCCCTGTGAATTAGAGTAGGCTCCTGAGGAAAAAAAAGAAGCAATTCTGAATTTTTGTACAACACAAATAGAACAGTATTATATCTACCATATTATATATATATATAATATAATTATATCTGCCATTTATATATATAAGTATATAATGTTTATCTTGCTATGCTTAATATGTCTATTATGTGATTTCAAAGGCCAGGCAATTTCTATAAAGCTGTTGTGTATATAATGCAGTGCTCTATAGCTGTAAGCTCTCATTAAAAAGTCACACTTACCAGCAAACACAGAAGAAAACAGCATGAGCCACAAAGCCGACATGATATTGCCCCAGCTCATACTGTGCAGTGTGACAAAGGTGCAGAGATGTGACAGCGGAGGATGAGACATGAAGACACTCCTCTCCTACGTATGTGGAAGTACAAAAGCACTGCATCATTCATTTCATATTTAAACAAGAAATACTAAAATAGTACATACACCGCGCTGAAAATGAATTATCCCAAACTATTAACAAACAAAATTTGAAAGGTATTGTACATATATAATTATAAGTCCACAAATTTAGGTGCTCCACGTGTGTTAGTCCTTATTCCCAAATGGACCCAATGTGAATGAATACTGTAGAACACAGAGCAACCTCCAAAATGATTTGGTGCCGAAGATGATCTTTATCCCACGACACATGCACCTCCACACGGTGAATCCACCACCAATCGTGCAAATCCTTACCGACTCAAAAGAGTATTAAAGCCTTCAGAACATCCACATATAAATACTTGATAGATCCTGTTCTTTCTTATATTGCTCATCAACATCCAGGAAATAGAGCAATTACATCGGTCACCGGGAAAATAATAGAACAAAATCTAGTGTAACTCCGTTAAAACCCACACTAATTTAATAGGTTTAAAAATGTTACACTCACAAACATGTAGTTAAAAACAGCTTTCAATTGAGATCATGACAACGCTCATCTCACCGACCCCGGGGTAAAGCAGCTTTGCCAGTAAGAAAGTCGCATCACTCACGGCTGGATAGGTACCAATATTGTAAAATTGAAGATGATTCCGCCACCGCCAACGCGTTTCGTCGCCAGGGGCAACTTTAACTAGGCTGGTGGCGGGCGGAAGGCGGAAGAATATATAGCAAACCCCATCATCCCACAATCCAATGGGAGAGGGATCACGTGACTCTAGCTAGTGGGTCACATGATGAGGGTAATGACATCCCACAAACTATACATGTCAGAAACAAAAAATTAACTTGACAGGCCTATTTTACTCTAAAACATAGCGTGTTATGAGAGCCTCTCCAACTCATACACAACTTCCTCTTTATTGAGGCTGATTTAGGATCTAGCGCCACATATTGCCATTTGAGTGTCTATGTAGTGATGCTTAGAGCGTCCGCTAGTAGACGCTGCAAGCGGGTGTTTGGCGCTATAACTTAGCGTAGCGGGTGGACAAGTGACGCTGTAGTATCCTGTCCAGCAGTGATAAATGTGATGTCTGGAGGGCGCTGTAGAAGCGCTCTTGCAGAATCAATGCATATGTAGCGCCCCAAGGAAAAGCCGCCCAGAGCAACGCCACATATAACAACAGGACAATGCTCCAGCTAACGATAGGCAGCACCAGTTGAGTGCGTCCAACACTTGGCGATGAAGCCCATATTTAAGAAAATTAAACACAAAACCAGAGTTGGCTCTCTAACACTGGCCACTCTAGCGCCAAGCGCTGAATGCTATATGATAAAAGTCTGCTTCTCAGCACATATACACCAGCACCAGAGCGAAAACATGAGCAGGCTGATTCATCATTAGTGGCTGGTAGCGACAGATGAGCGTCTGTAGCAGGCATTTTAGAGCGCCCGCTAGTAGTCACTGTGCTCGGCCGTGGGTCGCTAGTTCAGAGCGACTCAGTCGCTGTGCAGCAATGATGAATACATTGTGGGGAGTAGCGACTGGTCAGTGTGACTGACTCACAACATATTCATCAAAAAAACAGCCTCACACACCTCCGGCGCTCAAAAATGCTTCGCTGTAGCCCAGAGCGCCGGTGGCTGTGTGATTAAAGCTTGTTTTTTTAACATGTATTCACCAGTAACAAAGCGAAAACACATGGAATTACATTGTAATAACATTGTGACATGAACACATTAATGCCAGACCTGTAATGTCAATTCTGCATAAATATATAAAAACTAAAAAATAATTTCAAAAAGGGCATTTTCTAGGCCTGGAGAGATCCCAACATTATTTGAGAATATAAAAAAAAAAAAATTAAAAACCCCCTGTTTAAAGAGAAATAAAAGAACGTCCATTGAAATGTATGGGAGAGAGACAGGTAGCGAGAGGTAAGACGTGGCGCTCTGAAAGGCTGAATGCTGGCGCTGTTCGCTGAGGCTGGGATAATGATGAATCGGACGCTACATGGCGTTATCCCAGTCGCTCAACAGAATCCGCTTGATAATTGTGCAATTGCGTGCCGTGTCCGACGTTCACCTGTCGCTACCTCTCATTAACAAGGCACTACCTGACGCTATCCCTTCATGAATAAGACACATGGAATGACATTGTTTCTACACTGTAACACTGACACTGCAATGGCAGACCTGCACATACAATTCTGCATAAAAAATTAAAAAAAAAACAATATAAGTGTTTGGTTGCTGGGTAGGAGAGGACACACAATGATTGTATCCTAAAATTGAGAAAAATAATTAATTAAAACACTATTTATATACAAAATGCTATTTAAGTGTATAGGATAAAGCTGCTAAGCGACAGGTGCTACATGGTGCTGCTGAACATACAGCGCCGCTGCTTTACACTGAGCACCCGCTAGTAATAAATGTGACGCTATATGCCGCTATTAGAGGCGCTCACCAGATAGACTTTTTTATATATTGTTTTTCATAGTACGTGAACCTGACGCTACATGGCACTACGTGGCAATAGCGTTTCTTAAATAACCCCTTTAAAGGTCTATTTTACCCTAAATAGCTTGTTGTAAGAGCCTCTCAACTGATACACAACCACTTCTTTATTAAGCAGCAGCTTGGCTAGTCAAGCCTATAATGCAGCATGCAAGTCTAACAGGCTGATCTACAGCCCTATTCCGAACACAAATATTAGGCTTGCAGGGCCAGGCCACAGTAATGGGTATAATAGGCTGCTTAAAGGGCCACAGAGGCTCTCTTATTTATGAGGTGCGCTTTTTTGTGCAATTTGGGGCCTTATTTATCAAGGGCTAGCGCCAGGTAGTGTCTGACGAGCGCCAGGTACCGCAAGCTAACGGCGGCTACCGACTCAAGTACGCCCGGCGGCGGTCACAATGACGCATTTATCACGCTAAATGAGGCTAGCGCCGGCGAGAGCGTCAGCTAGCGCGGGATTCATCATGTAGCCGACTGCAACGAACAGCGCCGCTACTAATCCCATCACAGCGCCAGGTATGACCTCTCGCTCCCTGGCGCTCTCCAATGCATTTCAATGGAGCAATCTTTAAATATTCATAATTAATTGATTTTATGTTTTTTTTTTTTTGTTTTTTTTTTTAACTGTCAAAAATTCTGTGACCACTACGGCAATGTTAGATATTTTTTTTAAGGTAAATAAAAAAAAAAAATATGTGCAGAATTTATATTACAGGTCTGATATTAATGTATTCATATTACAAAATGTTTAGAAAAACTTGTATAATTTTTACATTAAAAACAAATGGTTGTTTAGGGGTTAAAAACTACTTTACACACATCACCGCCAGCGCTCTGGGGTTTAAACAAGGAATTCACAGCGCGAGAAATTTTTGAGCGTGATTTGTTAATGAATCTGCAGCAAGCCGTTCGCTCTGGCCATTCGCTGTCAGGCGCACCCATACAACGCAGAACCTGTGAAACATCGACCCCTAACCCCGTATTCAACATTACCGCACACCGACTGAGTCGCTGTCAACAAGCACAGCGAATACTAGCTGGCGCTGTGAAAATCACGCTACTGGCGCTCATCTGTTGCTACCTGGCGCTATTAATGAATCGGCCTCTTGGTGTCATTGTTTAAGCATATGCATGCGTCTTGGAATGACCAGGTCTTTGTATAATTTGGCGCTGTTATTATTACAGAATGTGCTGCTAGTCAAAGCGCCTGATTTTAAATAAGCAGCATGATTTGGCGCACTAAGGGTTTATTCATTAAGGGATAGCGGCAGGTAATTCCTCGTAGCGGCAGGTAGCGTCTGGTGAACGCTGGGCGCTGTACGCAACACCACATTTATGAAGGCGATTCCGTAGATTGACTGGAACAGTGCCATGTAGAATACGATTCATCATTACAGATGGCTCAGCATAGAGCGCCGGCGCTCTAGCTTCCAGGTAAGACCTGTCGCTACCGTTCACTCTCCATACATTTCAATGGACGTTCCTTCTAATCCCCATTTTATGCAGAATTGTCATTACAGGTCTGGCACTAAAGTCTTAATGTCACAGTGTTCCAACAATGTCATTCCATGTCTGGCGCTCTATGCTACAGTGAACCAAATTTGAGCACCAACGCTGTGTGAGTCTAATTTTTCAGTGAATATGGTGTGAGTCGCTGAGAGTCGGTTGCAGTGAGCTGGCGCTACCTTTTGCTCCCTGGAACGCTGTACTGGCGTTAGAGCGCCCAACATTCATCTCATTCATCAATGCTGGCCAGGTTACTACAGCGACTGAGGCGCTCTGTTACAGCGCCCGATAACCGATCACAGCTTATACTAGCGGTCGCTCTTAGCGCCTCTGTACAGATGCTCATCTGACGACAGCTGGCGCAAGTAATGAATCAGCCTGCCCGTTTTGGCCTGTCTGCAGCTGTTGGCCCTCTAACAGCGCCAGTGTGCGCTACTATGTCCAACTTAAAAACCCACACATGCCAGGTTGAGGAGGTTATTGCAGAGCCTAGTGATAAAATTCACTTCATTGTTAGAAGCGAAAATTGCCATTCACTTTCATTGTCTACCTGGGGGCTGATTCAGAAAAAAAATAAAATTACATTTGGCAACATCTTAGTCCTGCGTTTACATTATAGACAAGTCACAATGCAAGTTCTTTACAAATAAATGTGTTTTATATTATTATAGGTCAAAAAAACACTTCAGTACAGGTCTGCTCATTGTGACTTATGGAATGTTAGCACCACTATAAACTGCATATACAAGGGCACCGCTGACTGCATACAAAAAGGTGCAAGTGATAAATTCATATCCGTGCAGCATTAACTGAAGCAAACACTCTGCACCCTGCCTGTTGTGTAGTTCTTGGGAGGGGGGTCATTCTGCACACTGTTATCAAAGAGGGGGTCTGCTATTTTAGCACACCATTCGTTCTCCTCTAAGCCATAGGTGCGTCTCATGGGGGGTCAATTCAGAGACTGGTGAGAAAACTCATTCCAAGTCACTTTCGTTGTCTACCTTGTGGCTGATTCAGAGCCAGGTGAAAATTTACATCTGGTAGAGAAAGAAAGTGAATGGCAGTTTTCTCTCCTAAAAACAGGCAGGCTGATTCAACTAACGCCAGGTAGCGACAGATGAGCGTCTGTAGCAGGTATTTCAGAGCGCCCGCTAGTAGTCGCTGAGTTCGGCCGTGGGTCGCTAGTTCATAGCAACTCAGTCGCTGTGCTGCAATGATGAATACATTGTGAGGAGTCGCAATTTGACTAGTACAGCGCTGTATGGGAGCGCATGTTAGCGACTGCCCATAGCGACCGACTCACAACATTTTCATTATAAAAACATCCTCACAAAACTCCGGCGCACAAAAAAGCTTCTCTGAAGCCCAGAGCGCCGGAGGCTGTGTGTTTAAAGTCTGTTTTTCAGCATGTATCCACCAGTAACAAAGCGAAAATATAGGGAATGACATTGTAATAACATTGTAACATGAACAGACCTGTAATGTCATTTCTGCATAGATATATAAAACATGAAAAATGTTGGCAAAAAATGGCTTTTTCAGTGCCAGAAGAGGTCACAACATTATTTGAGATTTTTTGAAAAAAAAAACAAAAAAAACAAAAACCCCGTTTAAAGAGAAGAAAAGATTCATCCATTGAAATGTATGGGAGAGCGACAGGTAGCGAGAGGTCATACCTGGCGCTGTGCAAGGCTGAACGCCGGCGCTGTACGCTGAGGCTGGGATAATGATGAATCAGACGCTACATGGCGCTATCCCAGTCGCTAAACAGATTCTGCTTGATAAATGTGTAACTGCGTGCCGTGTCCGGCGTTCACCTGTCGCTACCTGTCGCAACCTCTCATTTACAAGGCACTACCTGACGCTATCCCTTCATGAATAAGGGTCTAAGTGAGTTGCCTCACCTGGCTCTGGCTCCACCCCATAGTCAGGTGCGTCTTATAATGCAAAAATAAGGTAACACCATTTATTGACTAACTCAATTAATACAATGCAATACAATAGATACAGTATAATACAGGTATGCATCTTACAGTCACACATTTATACACATATACATATATATATGTGATCCTCCATATGCTGGCTAATCACCTTCTATGTGTGCTCTGGCTGTCAATATGGCTGCGCATTCCCAGCATACCTTTAGGTGTGTGGTCTCCTTTTATGGTTATGTTTTGCTAGTTTTTCAGGTCAGTGTCCCCACAGGTATTGTCAGGGTTAAGGTAGTGGGCTGACTCTGACCTCCTGTCCTGACTGGCTGATCGCCACATAAAACAAGGCCTCTCCCAGCATGCATTGCCCGTTATAACTTTTGCTGGGTGTTATTATACCACTGTTAGCTATATTCTGATTACCTGTTGCCAACTTTTGCTTTGTCTGACCCTCCTTTGATCACTGCCTGGACCAACGCCTGCCTGTCTGATCTCAAGCTTTTCTACCCATCTGTACTGTGAACCCTCTGACAACCCGACTTGACCCCTGGCTGGACCCCTAACTATTCTCCTGTGTATCCCCTTGGAACCCTGAATTGGAAGGGCTGTCATTCCCATGTATGACCTTGGCCAGCCCGATCTCTGCCCAGCCTCATCCCTGGTTCATTTGCCTTCACCCTGTGAGTCTGCATCCTTTGTGCTATCTAAGTCCTGGGGGCAACCATGACCGGTGAGGCATATCCAGCGTCCCAGCAAATGGGGGCTTGTCTATAGGCAGAAGCAGCAGGTTGTGGAAACACCTAATGTCAGGTGTCTCACAGGGCCTGACACTACGTATATACATTTGTGGCTTTATGGTTCAGAATTGCGCCCAAGGAAGAAGTCTAAAACACTTTAAAAGCTTCCCCTAGTAACACTAACTCACTGGAATGCCGAAGCCCAATTAGGGGTAAAGGGTCTTTGTGCAGAAATGCATCAGGAATGTTGATCATCATTTTTTCCCAGCATTTCGGGGATTCCTAGACCTTACATAGTGCTCTCTAGAAGGCGGTGACAGTGGCACTTTCAGGGTACTCTTTACATTTATAGCATTTCTGTTTTGCTGGTACCTGGGTCACTACTGCACGAAAGTTGCACGAAAACTGATTTGTTTTTACTTGGTGTTATTTGGTGTTCATGAATCAATGACGAGGGTAAGTATTATGCAGTAGTGCCACCTAGTGACAACTCTGCTCTGTGCCTATTCTAAACAGGCAATATTCTCAGCACATCTCTAGTGACTGATCTGTTTTGGACGCTGTGAGGGTCATGCTAAGAATGTAATGAATATTAAACTCTAAGTGCACATTTGGGTGTAAATCTCGGTTAGATTTTACATTTTAACACACAAAAAAAGTGCAATATTTTTACATTGTGGTACATCTTTTTTTATTGAGGTGGGAACAATTGTTTAAAAGTTTGGAAACAACAGTACCGTATGGGGTATGCAGAAAAAAAATTAACAAAATCTTTAACATACCCTGTAGGGTGCTGTTGTTTCCAAACTTTCCAAAAAATAGTCTTACTTCTTTGGAAAAATGATGCACCTCAGTTCTAAAAATGCCCTAAAAATCACCTTTTTTTAGGAAAAATGAAAACAATTATTTGTTTTCATTAACCCTTGATGTCTCATCACTCAGCAGGTATAAAAGGTTTCCAGCAGCAGAAGCCAGTATGATCTGTGTCGGACACAGTGCTCGGGCTAACTCGGAGGTAAGTGTTAAAAAATCAAAAAATAAAATATAATAAACAAAATATGTTATATTCTGTGTCGGTGTCTTTTAAACCTTGGAATATAAATAAGAATAAGAAATAAAATACATTTTTTAGCTCTGTTTGTGTGCTTTCTTTACATTTAACCCTTTGTGAACTGGTAAGGGGTCCATGAGACCCCTATACCAGTTCACAATGCTTAAAGTGGACCAACACCCAGGATTTTGACTATCCTGGGTCTTGGTCCACTTCGGTGGGGCACCCCCGATCGGGGTGCCCCGCTGTGTGAAACCCCCCCGATCACCCGAAAAACTCACCTCTCCCCGCTCCCAGTGCCGACGGACAAGCCTTTTGACAGCCGCGGACAAGCGGCTCCTCCGCCGCCGCCTCCCGCGCGTCACTCTTGACGCGCCCGCGCCGGCCACTCACAGACGACGGGCGCGCGCACGTCTAGAGGGGTGCGAGGGAGGCGCCGCCGGGGGAGCCGCTTGTCCACGGCTGTCAAAAGGCTTGTCCGTATGTATGAAAATCTCCTCAAGTGCTGTTTCAGTTTGGTGTCTCCTCGGCAGGAAAGGGTGTCTACCAATACATATGTGGTACCATTGTAGCCGGAAGGAATGGGGCTTTTACACACAATATGATTTTCTTAAAAATATTTTTTTTTTATTTAAAAAAAAAAAATACTAAATGTAAGAAATAGCATTTTTCTTTTTTTCACATATTTCATCCCAAAATATTTAGAAAGCACTGAAAACATGAAAAAATAAAAATACCATTTTGTGAGTACTCACCTGTAAAATGGATATTGTCAGTGTGTCACACACCCCGCTTCCCCTTTAATTCTTACGATCGGGTTACTCCACCAGCAGGTGGCAACGTTGCAGAGAGAAGTCTTGAAAACGAGCCCCTTCCGGCCTATATATACCTGGGACCTCCCACTTAACACCCAGTGAATTCAAAAGCAGAAAGACAAGGTACCAGGAAATCCAATGGTAACCTCAAAATAAAAATAAAGAAAAGCTTCACCATATAAAGGATCCAGGATACCGAAAAGGGCGGGTGAAGCGGGGTGTGTGACACACTGACAATATGCATTTTACAGGTGAGTACTCACAAAATGGTATTATTCTCAGTGTGTCACACACCCCGCTTCCCCTTTAATTCTTACGATAGGGACATCCAAAAGCAATGTCCACAAGGGATGGGTATCCGAAGGCAAAATGAAGCATAACTTAAATGACTGCAGTCTGCAGAGCTTTGCGGCCAAACACAGCATCCACTGAGGCCCGCACATCAACCTTGTAAAACTTAGAAAAAGTATGAACAGAAGACCAAGTAGCAGCCTTACAAACTTGTTCAACAGAAGCTTGGTGCTGAAAAGCCCAAGACGCTCCAACGGCGGGAGTGATACGAAAAGGGGGGACTTTCCCCTTAGCAGAATAGGCCCCAATAACCGCCTGACGTATCCATTTGCTAATGGAAGATTTGGCCGGAGCCAAACCCTTCCTAGGCCCACAGGGCACAACAAAAAAGGCATCAGTTTTACGAAAAGGAGAAGTAGTAATCAAATAGTACTTAACACAGCGTACTACATCCAAACAATGCAAAACCCTCTCCTTGTCATTCTTAGGCTTAGGACACAAGGAGGGAAGAATAATATCCTGATTCAAATGAAAAGCAGAAACAACCTTAGGAAGAAAGTCCGGTTTGAACCGAAAGACCACCTTGTCCTGATGCCTCTCAAAGTAGGGCGCCTGAATCGACAAGGCCGCCAACTCCGAGACACGCCGAACCGAAGTGATAGCTACCAAGAAGGCAGTCTTCTGAGTCAAGGTAGACAAATCAATATCCTGCAAGGGCTCAAAGGGAGGAGCCTGACGAGCAGAAAGAACCAAGTTCAAGTCCCAAACAGGGAGTAATGGTTTCCTGGGAGGCCGCACATGCGTAACCCCCTGGCAAAAGGTTTTAACTAAAGGATGAAGCGCAAAACGCTTCTGAAAAAAGATAGATAAGGCCGAAACCTGCCCTTTCAAAGTACTCAGCTGAAGACCAGAGTCCAGCTCTGACTGCAAAAACTCCAGAATCCTGGAGACCGAAAAGACCCTACAAGGCAAAGATCTAATCTCACACCAAGCGATATAGGCCTTCCAAGTCCTATAGTAGATGATAGAAGAAGACCTCTTCCGGGCACCGATCAGAGTCTTAACAACCGAATCAGAAAGACCCTCCTCCTTCAAGATGGAGGTTTCAGCAGCCAAGCCGTCAAACCCAGCGTTGGTAAATTGGGGTAACACAGCCGACCCTGAGTGAGCAGATCGGGCCGAAGAGGCAGAACGAACTGATCCACTGCCAGCCGAACGATGTCTACGAACCATACTCGCCTTGGCCACCTTGGAGCCACGAGAATGGCGGACACCCTTTCCAGAGCCAGCTTCCGTACCACCCTGCCTAGCATGGGTATCGGAGGAAACAGGTACAGAAACCCCAGATCCCCCCAGCTCAGGGACATGGCGTCCACCGCCAGAGCCAGAGGATCCTGGGAGAGCGACACGAAGGTCGGAAGCCTGCAATTGTGACGAGAGGAAAACAAGTCCACCTCCGGTGTCCCCCACCGGAGACACAGCGACCGAAACACTTGAGGATGGTGAGCCCATTCTCCCAGACGGGAAGAGCACCTGCTCAACAGTTCCGCTTCTCTGTTTTCCACACCCAGAATGTAAACTGCCGAGAGACAAGGAACATGCGCCTCCGCCCAGGTCAGGATCAGGGACACTTCTCTGAGGGCACCCAGACTGCGAGTCCCTCCCTGATGATTGATGTAAGCAACCGCTGTTAGATTGTCCGAGCGGACCTGAACCGGAAGGCCCGGAACATGTTGAGTCAAAAGAACGAGAACCAGATGGATGGCTCTCAGTTCCAGAATGTTGATGGGCAAGTGGGCCTCCCGAGGCCCCCACTGTCCCCAGAACTGAAGATCCTTCCAGAATCCCCCCCCATCCCGAAAGACTGGCGTCCGTGGTGACAATTTCCCAAAGAGGAGTCAGGAAAGACCTGCCCCTCAAGAGATTGGTCGAGACCAACCACCATTGAAGGGACTGCCGGACCCGGGAGGACAACTGGAAGGGCCGATCCAACGACCGTGGTCGCCGGTCCCAGGACGCCAACAGATGAAGCTGAAGCGTCCTCGTGTGAAATTGAGCAAAAGGAACTGCCTCGAACGAGGCAACCATCAACCCTACCAGCCTCATCCCCAGACGGATGGACGGCCGAGGATTGGAAAGAAGGACCCAAGCCAACTCCTGAATCAGACAAATTTTGGACTGAGGCAGAAACACCCTGTGTTGACAAGAATTCAACTGCATTCCCAGAAAGGACACCACCCTGGCCGGAGCGAGGGAGGACTTGGGAAGGTTGATCACCCAACCGAAGCTTTCCAGCGTGGAGACCACCGTCCTGGTGTCTGTCTCCGATTGATTGAGGGAAGGAGCCATGATGAGAAGGTCGTCCAGATAAGGTACGACACGAATGCCCCGAGATCTGAGAATGGCCATTACCCCTGCCAGCACCTTGGTGAACACTCTTCATCCCAATTTCACCTATACCCCATCCCATAATAACAAAATTATCAATACCAATATTATAATAAAGTGCGTAAGTGCTTATTGTGCAAACAATCTATCTATAAACACAATGTGACAAGAGGACAAACCATGAGTGGGTAGGGGGTATATAATTAAATTATAATTAAATTATAAAAAATTGTGATTATCTCTTAGTGCAATAATTTAAAAAATTATTATAAAAATTATTATAAAAATTATTATATGAGAATATCGGTGCTTATATACATTTATTCATAAATCCAATAACGCGTGCTCCAATTAATGCAGGTTAGTCTCTATATATAGGAGCATTGGGATGGGGCATACTTCATACCTTGATAAAGTGGTCTGAGCGGGGGGACCACGAAACGCGTTGGGGATCGCCACTGGACCTACATAAACCTGGGGGCTACTTGGGGTTATATTCAGGTGATGTGTTTGTTTCACATACTCATTGTTGTGTATTTCTTAATGGAGTCTGTTTTCCTTTGTCCTCTTGTCACATTGTGTTTATAGATAGATTATTTGCACAATAAGCACTTACGCACTTTATTATAATATTGGTATTGATAATTTTGTTATTATGGGATGGGGTATAGGTGAAATTGGGATGCCCCTGGGAGAGTGTGGTCCAGTTTTTTATGTTTTTTAATTGTTTGTAATGTGATTTATGTGGGTTAATGATCAAAAATAAAATGTACCTATAAATTCATGATATATATATTGTAGATTGTTTATTACTGTGGAGGAGGTGCAGTGTATTTTGTGAACTATCTAGGGTGAATAGCTGGATTCACCACTATACAATTAATTACTATTTGTGGTTTGAGATAGTCCCATATCACTGCACGGCCACAGATTTTTTGATTTAATATAATATCAAATTGGTGGTACGGAATTAATATACAATAGTCTAGAGGGACTAAAGGAACTCGCACCCCGAAAAGAGCGATGAGGCCTCTTGCGTTGAGGCAATTTACCACCCTTGTTAACTGAATCCAATTTATCGCCAAACAGGCGCAAACCTAAGAAAGGAAGCGCTGTAAGCGTCTTATTAGAGTTAAAGTCCGCCGTCCACTGGCGCAGCCACACTGACCGACAAATAGCAACCAGCAGTGCCGCTGTTCTGCTACTCATCGCAAGTGCATCGTCCTGGGCGGTCAAGACAAAGGAAATAAACGACTCACACTGCTTGAGAGAACTAAACTCATCACAAGCGGGATCAAGATCTGCGTACAGATCCCTAATAATGTACCTAACTGCCAACAGAAGAAGCGCCGAAGCACACACCAGCCGCAGTGTCGATCCGGCACTGATAAAACCATGGCGAGCCAATTGATCAATCCGACGATCCTCACCATCTTTAATAGAAACATAGAAACATAGAAGGTTGACGGCAGAAGGAGACCATACGGTCCATCTAGTCTGCCCTTATGTGTATACTGTATGTTCTCTTTATCTTAGGATAGATGTGTGCTTATCCCAGGCATGTTTAAATTCAGTGACTGTTGATGTTTCAACTACCTCTGCTGGAAGTTTGTTCCAAGCATCTACTACTCTTTCTGTAAAATAATATTTTCTAACATTGCTCCTGATCTTCCCCCTGACTAGCTTCAGGTTGTGCCCCCTTGTTCTATCGTTAAGTTTCTTCTTAAAAACACTTCCCTCCTGAACCTTATTCAATCCTTTCACATATTTAAAGGTCTCAATCATGTCCCCCCTCTCCCTTCTTTCCTCCAGACTGTACAAATTAAGTTCTTTAAGTCTCTCCTGATAAGTTTTAAGTGTAAGTCCTTCCACCATTTTCGTTGCCCGCCTTTGGACACGTTCTATTTGAATAATATCTTTTTGCAGGTAAGGTTTCCAGAACTGCACACAGTATTCTAGCTGTGGCCTTACCAGGGCTCTATACAGCGGCATCACAACCTCCCTCTTCCTACTGGTGATGCCTCGAGCTATGCAGCCGAGCATCCTGCTTGCTTTTCCCACTGCCTGGCTACACTGTCCACTCATCTTGCAGCTATCAGTAATCAGTACCCCTAAATCTCTCTCCTCCGAGGTCGTGGCTAACACAGTGCTGCCCATACGGTACTCAGAGCAGGGATTCCTTCTACCCAAGTGCATGATTTTACATTTAGAGACATTAAACTCTAGTTTCCACAGTTTTGACCATCTATCCAGTAAAGCTAAATCATTTTCCATGTTGCAGACACCTCCAGGAATATCCACCCTATTACTAACCTTTGTATCATCAGCAAACAGACAAACTTTTCCTACCAAGCCTTCTCCTATGTCACTTACAAATATATTAAAAAGAATGGGGCCCAGGACAGAGCCCTGCGGCACACCACTTGTAACTCGCCTTTGTTCAGATTGCACGCCATTTACAACAACGCTCTGATACCGATCCCTCAGCCAACTGGAAATCCACTGAACTATCCAGGGATTGAGTCCTACCTTCAATAACTTATCTATGAGCTCCTTATGTGGTACAGTGTCAAAGGCTTTGCTAAAATCCAGATAGGCGATATCCACAGCACCACCTTCATCTAACACTTTAGTGACATTGTCAAAGAAATCAATAAGATTGGTCTGACATGATCTGCCCTCAGTAAAGCCGTGCTGTTTTGGGTCCAATAGGTCATTAATTTTTAGATGGGAAATTATCTGTTTTTTTAAGAGTGTTTCCATTAATTTGACCACTACAGATGTTAAACTAACTGGCCTGTAATTACTGGCTTCTTCTCTACTCCCCTTTTTATGGATTGGTACGACATTGGCCATTCTCCAATCATCTGGAACCTCACCAGTTGAAAGGGAATGGTTAAGTAAATCAGTTAGAGGGGCTGCAATCACAAATCTAAGTTCCCTTAGAACTCTGGGGTGGATTCCATCTGGACCCATTGCCTTACTTACCTTTAGATGTGCCAGCTCGGCTAAGACATCAGCCTCCAGAAACTCCGGAGCTGTACTCTCCCAGCTGGATGTTGTGCTATGACCATGCCTGCTACTATCTGAAAATACCGAACAAAAGTAGCTATTCAGATGGTCAGCCACAGCCTTATCTCCGTCAATATATTTATTTTCCCTATTTCTAATTTTTGAGACTGCATTGTTTTTCTTCTTTCTGTCACCAATATATCGGAAAAAGGTTTTATCTCCCCTCTTCATAGATTTGGCCATCTCTTCCTCTTTTTGCCCTTTAGCAGTCCTTATAATTAGTTTTGCTTCCCTCTGTTTAATTTTATACGCCTCTCTGTCAGCTACACTTCCACTTACTTTATACTTCTTATAGGCAGACTTCTTATCTTTTATGATAGTGCTGACTTCCCTAGTAAACCATAATGGTTTCTTCTTCCTTTTATTCTTGCTAGTTTGTTTCACATATTGCTTAGTTGCCTTTAAGATGGTCATTTTTAATAGTGACCACTGGGCACTCACTTCTGCTACTCTGTTCCACTCACCTAATTTTCTTTCTACATACTCCGCCATTTCCTTGAAGTTTGTCTTCCTAAAGTCTAGCACTTTGGTTCTGGTGTGTGATTGCACAATGTCTGTTTTTATTCTGAACCATAAGCATTGATGGTCACTGGAACCCAGATTTTCTTCAACCCTGACCTCGGACACCAGATCCCCATTGGTCAGAACTAAGTCCAGAATGTTATCTCCTCTAGTTGGCAATGTCACAAGTTGTTTTAGAGACACTCCATTAAGTGCCTCTAATATTGTCCTGCTCTTGCATGCAGATGCACTGGGGATATTCCAGTCCACATCAGGCATGTTGAAGTCACCTGTAATTACAACGTCCCCCTTCTCTGCCATTCCACTGATTTCATCTATTAACAGGTTATCTAGATCCTCAGATTGTCCAGGGGGCCTATATATCACACCAATTCTGACCACAGCTCCCTCCTTAGTCTGCATGGTAACCCAGAGAGTTTCTAGTTCATTATGTGTATGCTGAATTATTGTTGATTGAAGGGTAGTCTTGACATAAATGGCTACTCCACCGCCCTTTCTATCCAATCTGTCTTTTCTGTACAATGTGTAACCGGGTATGGCTATCTCCCAGTCATTGTGATCCTTGAACCAAGTCTCTGTTATTGCAACAAGATCCAATTCATCTCTGGATATGATAGCCATTAATTCACAGAGCTTGTTGCCCAAGCTGCGAGCATTGGTACACATCATGTGGATGTTGTTGGTATTGTATTTTAGTGTGTCCTTGATCTTTTCCACCTCTAGCCTACCACTAACCGGGTTTCCTGCTTCAATGTCCTGCTTCATCCTAAATGGTAGGGGACAGAAATCACCCTCGCAAGTTACATCTCTGTCCCCTTCCTCTAGTTTAAATCAAAAAATGCTCTGAGTTCCACTCCAAGTTCTTTTGTGCCTTTCTGTGAAGGATGCAAGCCATCCCTCTTAAACAACTCATTGTTCGACCACCTTCTAACATCATGACTAATACATCCAAAGCCTTTGTCTTCACACCACTGACGTAACCACAAGTTGAACTTGGCGATGTTGAGTGCCTTTTTTCCCTGAGTACATACAGGCAAAACTTCAGAAAATGTGATGGAACCTGTTAGTTTGCAAAGTTCCTGACTAAAATTTTGGAAGTCCCTCTGCACAACAAACAAATCTTTTTGGGATAAGTCATTTGTGCCAAGATGTAGCACAATGTCCACTTGGTTATGTTTGCTTGCAGACTTCACAATATTTATAATACGTTTCTTATCCCTATTAACTGTGGCACCTGGGAGACACCTCACTTCCTTTAGCTCATCTTTATCCTGTCCAAAGTCCACACCTCTAATTGTTGAGTCACCAACCAGAATATGTCTTTTCCTATTGGTTGGCTTGGTAACTGTTCCTTGCTGCCCTTTTGTACTCATTTTATATGGTCCCTTATTTAAGTCCACTTCCTTTGATCTTACCAAATCCTGCCCAGACTGAGCATTAGCAGATACATCCACATCAAGCTCAGAAAGAACAGCAAATTGGTTATATTGGCTTAGTCCAAAATGTTGATGTTTTTGTTCTACAATGCGCAATCTTCCAGAGCCAACAGTCTTCCACTCTGCCCCTCTCTTGTGAAGTCTTTGTGGGAGTGGTGGCTGTATAACAAGCTGCTTTACTGGCTGGGATAGCTTCATAACTTCAGACTGAAGAGTAGAAACTAAAGACTGTAATTTTGAAATCTTGTCATACAACCCCTTCATTTGCATACAAATTGGACAGCATCGCAAGTTCCACAGAGTACTACGAAACACAACGGCCAGGCAAGAGTTACACTGCACCAAACCAGACATTCTAGATAATAAGAATAGGTACGGCTAAAAAGTAAATGCTGTACTCACCACTATTACTTGTGTACAACCCCTGCTGTTTTCAAACTACTGCAGTTTTTAAAACTACACACTTGTGTCCTGCTGCACTTATGTCAAGCTGCTCTCACACAGGCTGAAACTCCACAGAGTGAAACTCCACAGAGCAGCTCACCTGTTTATATACAAGCCCCTCTAAGTTAAGCTAATGAGAGATTGCTAGCTCTTTTGCTATGTTAATTAGAACCCACCCTATTTAATCAACACCTGCTTAGCAAACAGCAACAGGCCAAAACCAAAACTTTTACTACCAATGCAATACTATCCAAATCACATTTAAGACAAATTAAAACAGTACACTTTTGACTTATAAAAGGAAGATTCAAATACAAATACAGTTACTTACCAAATCCAATGTAACTACTGCAGTTTTTAAAACTACACACTTGTGTCCTGCTGCACTTATGTCAAGCTGCTCTCACACAGGCTGAAACTCCACAGAGTGAAACTCCACAGAGCAGCTCACCTGTTTATATACAAGCCCCTCTAAGTTAAGCTAATGAGAGATTGCTAGCTCTTTTGCTATGTTAATTAGAACCCACCCTATTTAATCAACACCTGCTTAGCAAACAGCAACAGGCCAAAACCAAAACTTTTACTACCAATGCAATACTATCCAAATCACATTTAAGACAAATTAAAACAGTACACTTTTGACTTATAAAAGGAAGATTCAAATACAAATACAGTTACTTACCAAATCCAATGTGACTACTGCAGTTTTTAAAACTACACACTTGTGTCCTGCTGCACTTATGTCAAGCTGCTCTCACACAGGCTGAAACTCCACAGAGTTAATGGTAGTAGTGTCAGAGGAGTGCAACACAGCCGTGTTCGACAGCCCCAACACAGGGGTATCGACGTCAGGGGGAACTGACCAAAGCTTCACCAAATCCTCCGGAAAGAGATAACGTTTATCCCAACTAGGAGGAATTCCAGCCAGGCGCGTGGGTTGTTCCCATTCCTTAAGGACAACCCTCACAAAGTATTGTTGCCTGGGAAACACCAAAACTCGGCTGGGGTACATCAAACAACTCACCCTTTGGCGGGGGGACCACCGCGGGCGGATCCAAAGCCAAAATTTCAAACATTTGAGCCAAAATGGAAGGAGTGTCAAGGGACACCCCCACAGCCCAATAGCTGGTCTGCAGGCTCATCCGACTCCTCAAGGAGTTCCCCCTCCTCATCAGGGGGACAATCGGACCAATCCAATATTTCAAACACCTCATCCTCCGAAACAAGCGCTGCCGGAGAAAGGTGCTTCCGCTTCGCCGTAGGCTTCTGAGCTACATTGGCGGAAATTATCTTCTCGAGGTTGGCCAATCGCGCACACACCTCGGATTGCGAATCCCCACCCTTGACAATGTCACACGGGGTCCGGAATAAGGGAGGGGGGGTAGGAGATGACGGGAGTTGCAAGGAGCCAGAAGCCGGAGCGACGGACTGGCGCGCAATATTCTGCTTTGCACATGGAACGCATAATATGACATCATCGCCTGGAAGCGGAGCCCCACAAACCCCACACAGCCTGGATAGCCCCGAAGAGCCATTTCCGGTAACGTCGGAGGCCTCCATATGGTGAAATTATGGTATTCGCAACAACCCAGGGTTTTACGCAATAAGCAATCCGGGATGCCCCTTTATAATTAAAGTCCCGGGAGACTAAGACTAGCCAGGTATATCAGAACCGGGAGAGCCACTGCAGTGAGGGGATCCCAGGATCTGTAGGGGAAAAGAGACCACAGTCAGCCCCAGGAAAAATAGCAGCATGCATCACACTCATACATTAAACAAAATAATGGTAAACCATAAATAGCAGTATATACATCATGGACAAATATATATATATATATATGTATAACAAAGCAATAAGTGCCTCCAAAGTTATGCTGAAGTGTGGTATGCATGGTGGTCTGTATAGTAGCCATATACTTGAGTGGCAGTTGGACTTCAGTGGCAGACACTGCTGGATGGGATCGGGGGATTGACACATCACTCAAGGTCCCAATTTCAGCTTCTGTGCAGATTGCCCACCCCCCAGTGAGTTGTTTTATGTGTCATTGCACAAATTGGGTTTAGCACAGACAGAGAGAGGGGTGGGTGCCATATTACATAATGCCTCTTTAATGCAAGTTGATGGAAAAAATACCACTAATGCACAACTTTTATTTTTACTTGGCATACTGCAAAAAAGAAACAAGTTTAACTGTGTGTGCTTTTGGGTATGAAGTTAGTTTTCCATTTGAATTTACTTAAAACATAAACATTTGATGACTTTTTTGGTCTAATGTTTTCTAAATCACCTGTACTATAATGGGGCATTTTTACAGATGCAGTACATCCTTTTTCAAATAAGGTAAGGGTCATTTTTTGAAATTTCAGAAGCAATTGCACCCTATGGGTTATGTTAAAGACTTAATTCTGCATAGCAGAACTAAATGTGACTGGGTCCTGGTGTAAATATTAAATGGGGCCCTTTCATGGTTCATACATTAAACTTTTTTCTGACTTTTAACTCAGTTGGATGCAGCTAGACAACTAAAGACTGAAACAGCAGAAATAAATGTTCTTCTTTTATCTAAATGATAGCAAGTGAGCACAAATATGGTGCCAATTAATTAGCATGACCACCTAATGGCCGGCTAAGCACTCAGGGGCCAGCAGTATCCTAGCGGCTGCTGCTGGTTGACGTTGAAGCAGGCACTCACCTCTGCCTACCTCTGCACACCTATTTCCACCTCACCTCTGCCTACCTCTACACACCTCTTTCCACCTCACCACACCTCTGCCTACCTCTACACACCTCTTCCCATCTCACCTTACCTCTGCCTACCTCTGCACACCTCTTTCCACCTCACCTCACCTCTGCCTACCTCTACACACCTCTTCCCATCTCACCTCACCTCTGCCTACCTCTGCACACCTCTTTCCACCTCACCTCACCTCTGCCTACCTCTACACACCTCTTCCCATCTCACCTCACCTCTGTCTACCTCTGCACAATTCTTCCTATCTCACCTCACCTCTGCCTACCTTTGCACACCTCTTTCCATCTCACTTCACCTCTGCTTACCTCTGCACACCTCTTTCCATCTCACCTCACTTCTGCTTTCCTCTACACACCTCTTCCCATCTCACCTCACCTCACCTCTGCCTACCGCTGCACACCTCTTTCCACCTCACCACACCTCTGCCTACCTCTACACACCTCTTCCCATCTCACCTTACCTCTGCACACCTCTTTCCACCTCACCTCACCTCTGCCTACCTCTACACACCTCTTCCCATCTCACCTCACCTCTGCCTACCTCTGCACACCTCTTTCCACCTCACCTCACCTCTGCCTACCTCTACACACCTCTTCCCATCTCACCTCACCTCTGTCTACCTCTGCACAATTCTTCCTATCTCACATCACCTCTGCCTACCTTTGCACACCTCTTTCCATCTCACTTCACCTCTGCTTACCTCTGCACACCTCTTTCCATCTCACCTCACTTCTGCTTTCCTCTACACACCTCTTCCCATCTCACCTCACCTCTGCCTACCTCTGCACACCTCTTTCCATCTCACTTCACCTCTGCTTACCTCTGCACACCTCTTTCCATCTCACTTCACCTCTGCTTACCTCTGCACACCTCTTTCCACCTCACCTCACCTCTGCCTACCTCTACACACCTCTTCCCATCTCACCTCGCCTCTGCCTACCTCTGCACACCTCTTTCCATCTCACTTCACCTCTGCTTACCTCTGCACACCTCTTTCCACCTCACCTCACCTCTGCCTTCCTCTACACACCTCTTTCCACCTCACCTCACATCTGCCTTCCTCTACACACCTCTTCCCATCTCACCTAACCTCTGCCTACCTCTAAGCACCTCTTTCCACCTCACCTCACCTCTGCCTACCTCTGCACACCTCTTTCCATCTCACTTCACCTCTGCTTACCTCTGCACACCTCTTTCCATCTCACCTCACCTCTGCTTACCTCTGCACACCTCTTTCCATCTCACTTCACCTCTGCCTACCTTTGCACACCTCTTTCCATCTCACCTCACCTCTGCTTACCTCTGCACACCTCTTTCCATCTCACCTTACCTCTGCCTTCCTCTACACACCTCTTTCCACCTCACCTCTGCCTAACTCTACACACCTCTTCCCATCTCACCTCCCCTCTGCCTACCTCTACACACCTCTTCCCATCTCACCTCACCTCTGCCTACCTCTGCACACCTCTTTCCACCTCACCTCACCTCTGCCTACCTCTACATACCTCTTCCTATCTCACCTCACCTCTGCCTACCTCTGCACACCTCTTTCCACCTCACCTCACCTCTGCCTACCTCTACACACCTCTTCCCATCTCACCTCACCTCTGCCTACCTCTGCACAATTCTTCCCATCTCACCTCACCTCTGCCTACCTTTGCCCACCTCTTTCCATCTCACTTCACCTCTGCTTACCTCTGCACACCTCTTTCCATCTCACTTCACCTCTGCTTACCTCTGCACACCTCTTTCCATCTCACCTCACCTCTGCCTTCATCTACACACCTCTTTCCACCTCACCTCACCTCTGCCTACCTCTGCACACCTCTTTCCATCTCACTTCACCTCTGCTTACCTCTGCACACCTCTTTCCACCTCACCTCACCTCTGCCTTCCTCTACACACCTCTTCCCATCTCACCTAACCTCTGCCTACCTCTAAGCACCTCTTTCCACCTCACCTCACCTCTGCCTACCTCTGCACACCTCTTTCCATCTCACTTCACCTCTGCTTACCTCTGCACACCTCTTTCCATCTCACTTCACCTCTGCTTACCTCTGCACACCTCTTTCCATCTCACTTCACCTCTGCCTACCTTTGCACGCCTCTTTCCATCTCACTTCACCTCTGCTTACCTCTGCACACCTCTTTCCATCTCACCTTACCTCTGCCTTCCTCTACACACCTCTTTCCACCTCACCTCTGCCTAACTCTACACACCTCTTCCCATCTCACCTCCCCTCTGCCTACCTCTACACACCTCTTCCCATCTCACCTCACCTCTGCCTACCTCTGCACACCTCTTTCCACCTCACCTCACCTCTGCCTACCTCGACATACCTCTTCCTATCTCACCTCACCTCTGCCTACCTCTGCACACCTCTTTCCACCTCACCTCACCTCTGCCTACCTCTAAGCACCTCTTTCCATCTCACCTCACCTCTGCTTACCTCTGCACACCTCTTTCCATCTCACTTCACCTCTGCCTACCTTTGCACACCTCTTTCCATCTCACCTCACCTCTGCTTACCTCTGCACACCTCTTTCCATCTCACCTTACCTCTGCCTTCCTCTACACACCTCTTTCCACCTCACCTCTGCCTAACTCTACACACCTCTTCCCATCTCACCTCCCCTCTGCCTACCTCTACACACCTCTTCCCATCTCACCTCACCTCTGCCTACCTCTGCACACCTCTTTCCACCTCACCTCACCTCTGCCTACCTCTACATACCTCTTCCTATCTCACCTCACCTCTGCCTACCTCTGCACACCTCTTTCCACCTCACCTCACCTCTGCCTACCTCTACACACCTCTTCCCATCTCACCTCACCTCTGCCTACCTCTGCACAATTCTTCCCATCTCACCTCACCTCTGCCTACCTTTGCCCACCTCTTTCCATCTCACTTCACCTCTGCTTACCTCTGCACACCTCGTTCCATCTCATCTCACCTCTGCCTACCTCTACACACCTCTTTCCATCTCACCTCACCTCTGCCTACCTCTACACACCTTTTCCCATCTCACCTTATCTCTGCCTACCTCTGCACACCTCTTTCCATCTCACTTAACCTCTGCTTACCTCTGCACACCTCTTTCCACCTCACCTCTGCCTTCCTCTACACACCTCTTCCCATCTCACCTAACCTCTGCCTACCTCTAAGCACCTCTTTCCATCTCACCTCACCTCTGTCTACCTCTAAGCACCTCTTTCCACCTCACCTAACCTCTGCCTACCTCTGCACACCTCTTTCCATCTCACTTCACCTCTGCTTACCTCTGCACACCTCTTCCCATCTCACCTAACCTCTGCCTACCTCTAAGCACCTCTTTCCACCTCACCTCACCTCTGCCTACCTCTGCACACCTCTTTCCATCTCACTTCACCTATGCTTACCTCTGCACACCTCTTTCCATCTCACCTCACCTCTGTCTACCTCTAAGCACCTCTTTCCATCTCACTTCACCTCTGCCTACCTTTGCACACCTCTTTCCATCTCACTTCACCTCTGCCTACCTCTACACACCTCTTCCCATCTCACCTCACCTCTGCCTACCTCTGCACAATTCTTCCCATCTCACCTCACATCTGCCTACCTTTGCCCACCTCTTTCCATCTCACTTCACCTCTGCTTACCTCTGCACACCTCTTTCAATCTCACCTGACCTCTGCCTTCCTCTACACACCTCTTTCCACCTCACCTCACCTCTGCCTACCTCTACACACCTCTTCCCATCTCACCTTATCTCTGCCTACCTCTGCACACCTCTTTCCATCTCACTTCACCTCTGCTTACCTCTGCACACCTCTTTCCACCTCACCTCACCTCTGCCTTCCTCTACACACCTCTTTCCACCTTACCTCACCTCTGCCTTCCTCTACACACCTCTTCCCATCTCACCTAACCTCTGCCTACCTCTAAGCACCTCTTTCCACCTCACCTCACCTCTGCCTACCTCTGCACACCTCTTTCCATCTCATTTCACCTCTGCTTACCTCTGCACACCTCTTTCCATCTCACCTCACCTCTAACTACCTCTAAGCACCTCTTTCCACCTCACCTAACCTCTGCCTACCTCTGCACACCTCTTTACATCTCACTTCACCTCTGCTTACCTCTGCACACCTCTTTCCATCTCACTTCACCTCTGCTTACCTCTGCACACCTCTTTCCATCTCACTTCACCTCTGCTTACCTCTGCACACCTCTTTCCATCTCACTTCACCTCTGCTTACCTCTGCACACCTCTTTTCATCTCAATTCACCTCTGCTTACCTCTGCACACCTCTTTCCACCTCACCTCACCTCTGCCTTCCTCTACACACCTATTCCCATCTCACCTCACCTCTGACTACCTCTAAGCACCTCTTTCCACCTCACCTCACCTCTGCCTACCTCTGCACACCTCTTTCCATCTCAATTCACCTCTGCCTACCTCTGCACACCTCTTTCCACCTCACCTCACCTCTGCCTTCCTCTACACACCTATTCCCATCTCACCTCACCTCTGCGTACCTCTGCACACCTCTTTCCACCTCACCTCACCTCTGCCTACCTCTACACACCTCTTTCCACCTCACTTCACCTCTGCTTACCTCTGCACACCTCTTTCCATCTCACCTCACCTCTGTCTACCTCTAAGCACCTCTTTCCACCTCACCTAACCTCTGCCTACCTCTGCACACCTCTTCCCATCTCACTTCACCTCTGCTTACCTCTGCACACCTCTTTCCATCTCACTTCACCTCTGCTTACCTCTGCACACCTCTTTCCACCTCACCTCACCTCTGCCTACCTCTGCACACCTCTTTCCATCTCATTTCACCTCTGCTTACCTCTGCACACCTCTTTCCATCTCACCTCACCTCTATCTACCTCTAAGCACCTCTTTCCACCTCACCTAACCTCTGCCTACCTCTGCACACCTCTTTACATCTCACTTCACCTCTGCTTACCTCTGCACACCTCTTTCCATCTCACTTCACCTCTGCTTACCTCTGCACACCTCTTTCCATCTCACTTCACCTCTGCTTACCTCTGCACACCTCTTTTCATCTCAATTCACCTCTGCTTACCTCTGCACACCTCTTTCCACCTCACCTCACCTCTGCCTTCCTCTACACACCTATTCCCATCTCACCTCACCTCTGACTACCTCTAAGCACCTCTTTCCACCTCACCTCACCTCTGCCTACCTCTGCACACCTCTTTCCATCTCAATTCACCTCTGCCTACCTCTGCACACCTCTTTCCACCTCACCTCACCTCTGCCTTCCTCTACACACCTATTCCCATCTCACCTCACCTCTGCGTACCTCGGCACACCTCTTTCCACCTCACCTCACCTCTGCCTACCTCTACACACCTCTTTCCACCTCACTTCACCTCTGCTTACCTCTGCACACCTCTTTCCATCTCACCTCACCTCTGTCTACCTCTAAGCACCTCTTTCCACCTCACCTAACCTCTGCCTACCTCTGCACACCTCTTCCCATCTCACTTCACCTCTGCTTACCTCTGCACACCTCTTTCCATCTCACTTCACCTCTGCTTACCTCTGCACACCTCTTTCCACCTCACCTAACCTCTGCCTACCTCTGCACACCTCTTTCCATCTCACTTCACCTCTGCTTACCTCTACACACCTCTTCCCATCTCACCTCACCTCTGCCTACCTCTGCACACCTCTTTCCATCTCACTTCACCTCTGCCTACCTCTCCACACCTCTTTCCATCTCACTTCACCTCTGCCTTCCTCAACACACCTCTTCCCATCTCACTTCACCTCTGCCTACCTCTACACACCTCTTTCCATCTCACCTCACCTCTGCCTACCTCTGCACACCTCTTTCCATCTCACTTCACCTCTGCCTTCCTCTGCACACCTCTTTCCACTTCACTTCACCTCTGCCTTCCCCAACCCATCTCACCTCACGTCTGCCTACCTCTGCACACCTCTTCCAATCTCACCTCACCGCTACACACCTCTTCCCATCTCACCTCACGTCTGCCTTCCTCTACACACCTCTTTCCAGCTCACCTCACCTCTGCCTACCTCTGCACACCTCTTTCCACCTCACCTCTGCCTTCCTCTGCATACCTCTTTCCACCTCACTTCACCTCTGCCTTCCTCAACACACCTCTTCCCATCTCACCTCATGTCTGCCTACCTCTGCACACCTCTTCCCATCTCACTTCACCTCTGCCTACCTCTACACACCTCTTTCCATCTCACCTCACCTCTGCCTACCTCTACACACCTCTTCCCATCTCACCTCACCTCTGCCTACCTCTACACACCTCTTCCCATCTCTTCACACCTCTTCCCATCTCACCTCACCTCTACCTACCTCTACACACCTCTTCCCATCTCACCTCACCTCTTCCCATCTCTACACACCTCTTCCCATCTCTACACACCTCTTCCCAGGGGCGAGTTTATCATGTCTGGGGCCCCATGCAAAGTTGTGTTTGGGGGCCCTATTCAAAGGCATTTATATTTAGCAAAATACAATATTAAAGAAGAACAAAACCCAAAGTTTTCCACCACTCTGCCCTGCTCCCCATCTTGTAGTCAAAATGCCAAAGTGCCTGTGATAGTGCCAGGTAGTGTCCCATCTGTCAACAGCGCCGGGGATGGGATGAGTTCCTGTGCTGAGTTCCCTACAGAGTCAGATAAGACCAGACGCTCCCCCTGCACTGTGTGGCCTTATCCTATACATTTCAATGGACTGGGATGGTTACAATTATTTTACCATTAATTATTTAATTTTTGTTTTTGGGCTGGTGCAGCATGCATTTTAGGCACTCTTCTGTTGCTCTTCAAACTTTACCATTTAAAAAAAAATGTCTCTGACCCAAAAATATAAAAAAAGAATTTTTTTGTCGCCCTGTAATCTCCTTTACACAGCGGCCATGTAATATTAGCTGGATTTCTTGCACTTATTGCCATCTCCCATCTGGGAGGGAGCACAAGCTGAGCGCTGGCTGCCTTCAGTGGCCTCAGCAGTGTGGGTGCTGAGAGTATCTCAGAAGAGACGCTCATCTAGCGCCCACAAAAAAGTCAATTAACCCCCCCAAGCTTGCCTTCAGTAAACAGTTTGCGTTTTCACAGCTTACGTTTTATTCAGCTTGTTAAGTGGAACAGTAAAACAATGCGGTCCTTAATCCAAAAAAGGTTGCACACCACTGCTGTAGGGTCATTACAAACAGAACATGATGCAAAGGTCCCAAAATAGGTGTTACAAATGAAAAAGGAAAATGTAATTGCTTTAGACTCACTCTATGCAAACTAACCATTGGAGGTCATGCCTTTTATTTTTTCGAGCAAGTGTAACTTTGTTTGTGTTTTTGGGTGCGAACTGAAACGTATGTTTGTGTGAGCTTTTTTCACTTTTTTACCCCTATGGGGGTATGCAGAAAAGATGGAAATATTTAACATAATAGGCAGGCAGTAGGTGGTGGCTTGAGGCCTGGATTTTACCAGCCCCTGGCCAGCCCCAGATATCCCTGATGAGGCCCCCCGAACTATGAAGCCAGGGCTATAGCATTGGGGATTGGGGTTGTGGGTGCAGTGGTGCTGGGTACAGGGTGCTGGGAGGGAGCCTAAATGGGCAGGAATTGAATGTGGGTGTCAGCCCAACTGGCCCCAAAGCAGTGCGGCCCACCGGGCATTGTCCTGGGTCTCCCTATGGCCAGTCCACCCTACCCATTGTTATATTTCCAAACTTTCAAGAGATTAGCCCTACCTAATTTGCAAAATGATGTACCCCACCAGTAAAAATGTTCCATAACAGGTGAAGATTTTATTTTGCAAAACATGAAAACAACATTTTTTATTGCTCTTTTTTGTGTGTCAAAGTTCAAAAGTTCACAGTGATACAGGCTGCAATTCACACCCAAATGTGCAGTTACACTTGGTTCCCCTAATAATTAGCATGAGCCCCCTTGGATTGGAGTTAGACTATTTATAGGACTGAGGAGGAATATGTGTTCCGTGTACTCTCATAGATTTTGTATGTGCTTTGTAACAGTTTGTGTCACAGTGTCACGCACAGCGCACTAATACACAGCTGTGTCTTCCGCCTTCACATTCACTATCTGAAGCTGAGTAGATAGTGAGTTTCTGTCCATAGTCATTAAATATCTTGGGTTGAGGTTGGTCGCCGTCTCTACACCATGATCACAAAGCTGTAAGCCCCATCCAGAGATCTGCTTGTACCAAGCAAAAAAATCATATCTGCTTATACTGTGGCTGCAATTTAAAGTGATTTCTTTGCCTTCTGTTGCCTCATCATATTGAATCTGGGTCACCTGTGAGTTAGAGTACGCTCCTGAAAAAAAAAGATCTCATCTTCAATTATATGCAGCAAAAACAAAAAACAAGAACAAAACTATTTAGTATATTATATATACTATTGGGGTATAAAATGTAGTTCTGCAGATATATTAAACCTGCCCATTATGCTATTTTAACAGTTGGATAGTTTAAATGTGTCTATTTCTGTAGGGAAGCAAAGCAAAAGTCATAGGGGGTTATCCAAATAATTTTGGATATTTCTGGAGAAGTTGAAGTTTTGAAATGCAGTGAGAACTTTTCTCACTCAGGACACCATAACGTAAATTAACAAATAGTTTTCTTCTATTTAAATATTAAACTCCACAAGTGAGGTGCAATTGTAATTGGGTAGGAATGTTCTATTAAAAGTTACACAACAGCCTATGGGAAATCTAAGCACATTTGGAGAGGTCCATTTTTAACGTGTTGGATTTCCTTTTGATATTTATAGGCTGGTGAAATTTTATACATTCTAAAATAAAATATCTTCCAAACTAAAAGCAGTTTTTATCTCGTTTGAAGATCTGTCTCGACAAATGTGCTGTGGATTGTAAGTTTTAAAACAGTACTGTATTGTGTGCTCGGTGAGAAAAGCTCTGACTGCCTTCCAAACTCACCCTCTCCAGAGAAATCTAAAATAATTTGGATTGCCTCCATACTTACCAGCAAACACAGAAGAAAACACCATGAGCCACAAAGCCGACATGTTAGAAGTGCGTCAACCTCCTCTATACTGTGCAGTGTGACACTGAAAGATGTGGTGATATGTGACATATATGTGAGGATAAGAGAGATATGAAGCCACTCCTCTCCTATGTATGTGGCGTCACAAAAAACAACACAAGTGTAAATCTGGGAGCACATTTGGGTGTGAATTACCACCTGCATCTCGGAAAGCTTTTTAACTTTAAAACACAAAAAAGTGTAATTTATTGCAACATTTTTAAATGTTTGTTTTAAATTTTCCCAACAAATAGCCTGTACCTGCCATGGGGTATTTTTTCAGGTGAGGTGCATCATTCTTCCAATGACGTCAGGATCATTTTGTGAAAGTTTGAAAGCAACAGTGCCCTATGGGGTATGTTAAAAAATTTGCCAGTTTGCATATCCCATGGGGTGCTGTTGTTTCCAAACATTCAAAAAATGATCCTTACCTCATTGGAAAAAATATGTAGCGAGCATATAAAAATGCCTCATCAAAGGTTTTTTTTTAATTTTTTTTTTTAGTTCTCGCAGTACTTCCTGTTGCTTTTGGAACACAACTTAACAAAATATCTGTTGGTCCGCATGAGAGGGCATACTGATTGATGATTACCCTCTGGATACGTGCCACTAGTCTCAGTTCACCTTACTTTCATCACCTACCACCAAGAGCCATATGTGGTGAAAAGCAATCTGCATCACCTGTACTATAATGGGGCATTTTTACAGATGCAGTACATCCTTTTTCAAATAAGGTAAGGGTCATTTTTTGAAATTTCAGAAGCAATTGCACCCTATGGGTTATGTTAAAGACTTAATTCTGCATAGCAGAACTAAATGTGACTGGGTCCTGGTGTAAATATTAAATGGGGCCCTTTCATGGTTCATACATTAAACTTTTTTCTGACTTTTAACTCAGTTGGATGCAGCTAGACAACTAAAGACTGAAACAGCAGAAATAAATGTTCTTCTTTTATCTAAATGATAGCACGTGAGCACAAATATGGTGCCAATTAATTAGCATGACCACCTAATGGCCGGCTAAGCACTCAGGGGCCAGCAGTATCCTAGCGGCTGCTGCTGGTTGACGTTGAAGCAGGCACTCACCTCTGCCTACCTCTGCACACCTATTTCCACCTCACCTCTGCCTACCTCTACACACCTCTTTCCACCTCACCACACCTCTGCCTACCTCTACACACCTCTTCCCATCTCACCTTACCTCTGCCTACCTCTGCACACCTCTTTCCACCTCACCTCACCTCTGCCTACCTCTACACACCTCTTCCCATCTCACCTCACCTCTGCCTACCTCTGCACACCTCTTTCCACCTCACCTCACCTCTGCCTACCTCTACACACCTCTTCCCATCTCACCTCACCTCTGTCTACCTCTGCACAATTCTTCCTATCTCACCTCACCTCTGCCTACCTTTGCACACCTCTTTCCATCTCACTTCACCTCTGCTTACCTCTGCACACCTCTTTCCATCTCACCTCACTTCTGCTTTCCTCTACACACCTCTTCCCATCTCACCTCACCTCACCTCTGCCTACCGCTGCACACCTCTTTCCACCTCACCACACCTCTGCCTACCTCTACACACCTCTTCCCATCTCACCTTACCTCTGCCTACCTCTGCACACCTCTTTCCACCTCACCTCACCTCTGCCTACCTCTACACACCTCTTCCCATCTCACCTCACCTCTGCCTACCTCTGCACACCTCTTTCCACCTCACCTCACCTCTGCCTACCTCTACACACCTCTTCCCATCTCACCTCACCTCTGTCTACCTCTGCACAATTCTTCCTATCTCACATCACCTCTGCCTACCTTTGCACACCTCTTTCCATCTCACTTCACCTCTGCTTACCTCTGCACACCTCTTTCCATCTCACCTCACTTCTGCTTTCCTCTACACACCTCTTCCCATCTCACCTCACCTCTGCCTACCTCTGCACACCTCTTTCCATCTCACTTCACCTCTGCTTACCTCTGCACACCTCTTTCCATCTCACTTCACCTCTGCTTACCTCTGCACACCTCTTTCCACCTCACCTCACCTCTGCCTACCTCTACACACCTCTTCCCATCTCACCTCGCCTCTGCCTACCTCTGCACACCTCTTTCCATCTCACTTCACCTCTGCTTACCTCTGCACACCTCTTTCCACCTCACCTCACCTCTGCCTTCCTCTACACACCTCTTTCCACCTCACCTCACATCTGCCTTCCTCTACACACCTCTTCCCATCTCACCTAACCTCTGCCTACCTCTAAGCACCTCTTTCCACCTCACCTCACCTCTGCCTACCTCTGCACACCTCTTTCCATCTCACTTCACCTCTGCTTACCTCTGCACACCTCTTTCCATCTCACCTCACCTCTGCTTACCTCTGCTTACCTCTGCACACCTCTTTCCATCTCACTTCACCTCTGCCTACCTTTGCACACCTCTTTCCATCTCACCTCACCTCTGCTTACCTCTGCACACCTCTTTCCATCTCACCTTACCTCTGCCTTCCTCTACACACCTCTTTCCACCTCACCTCTGCCTAACTCTACACACCTCTTCCCATCTCACCTCCCCTCTGCCTACCTCTACACACCTCTTCCCATCTCACCTCACCTCTGCCTACCTCTGCACACCTCTTTCCACCTCACCTCACCTCTGCCTACCTCTACATACCTCTTCCTATCTCACCTCACCTCTGCCTACCTCTGCACACCTCTTTCCACCTCACCTCACCTCTGCCTACCTCTACACACCTCTTCCCATCTCACCTCACCTCTGCCTACCTCTGCACAATTCTTCCCATCTCACCTCACCTCTGCCTACCTTTGCCCACCTCTTTCCATCTCACTTCACCTCTGCTTACCTCTGCACACCTCTTTCCATCTCACTTCACCTCTGCTTACCTCTGCACACCTCTTTCCATCTCACCTCACCTCTGCCTTCATCTACACACCTCTTTCCACCTCACCTCACCTCTGCCTACCTCTGCACACCTCTTTCCATCTCACTTCACCTCTGCTTACCTCTGCACACCTCTTTCCACCTCACCTCACCTCTGCCTTCCTCTACACACCTCTTTCCACCTCACCTCACATCTGCCTTCCTCTACACACCTCTTCCCATCTCACCTAACCTCTGCCTACCTCTAAGCACCTCTTTCCACCTCACCTCACCTCTGCCTACCTCTGCACACCTCTTTCCATCTCACTTCACCTTGTCACACTCCGGGAACTACAGCTGTCCACTTAGATAACTCCAGTCCTCTCTGTAAGACCCCAACCCCCAATCTCCGCAGCCAGCTTCACCTTTAGGAGCCCCCGCTTGCCGGGACGCAGAGCACGCCTGCCCGGGATCGGTTGCCCCCAGGACTTCAATGGCTCAAAGATTGGAGTCTTACCGTTCAGAGGCCTGGAGAACCCGCGGCTGGAAGTGGTGCTGAGCAGCCCGATCGCTGAGTGTATGACGGAAGTCCAACAGGCTAGGGGTCAGCGACAGAAGTTCCGAGATGGCAGCGGTACAAAGGATTGGACAAGACGTGGTCGAGGATCAAGCAAAGGTCGGCAACAGGAGATCAAATCGGGAGTGGTCAAAACAGGCGAAGGTCGGCAACAGGAGATCAGATCGGGAGTGGTCGAAACAGGCGAAGGTCGGCAACAGGAGAACAGATCAGGGGTAGTCAAGACGGGCGGTGGTCGGCAACGGGAGATCAAGAAATACACTTTAGAGAAGCTACTAACGGGGTACAAGGCGCTATCACAGGCAATGGGCAAATGAAGGGGAATCAGCTTTATAGGGACAGGCAAGACTGGGACAGGAAGATGATTGGTGCAACTGGTTGGTGTTAACTTTTAGAGGGCGTGAGTAACTATCTCCAAGTGGGCTATTGGCCCACTCTGGGAACCCTGGGCTGATTGGCCCCTTTAATTTTTCCTCCGGCGGGCGTGCAGGAAGCAACGCCGCCGGAGGGTATTAGAGATCTGTGCTCGCGCCCGCGCGCGAGCACGTACAGCAGAGCCAGGGTCGCGAGCAGGGGGCGTGGCCGAGCGGCGCGCCGCCCGAACAGACGCCGCCGGAGCCGCCGCCGGAGCTGCTGCCCGGCCGAGACGCAAGCCGGAAGCAGCGCGGCCAGCTGCCCGGGGACGGCGCGGGAGCAAGGACGAGGTGAGTGGATTCCTGACATTACCCCCCTCTTCATGAGGGGCCTCCGGACCCTCACCCGGCTTCTCCGGATTATCACGATGGAATTTCCGTACAAGAGCTTTGGCATGAACATCCCTCGCAGCCACCCAGCATCTTTCTTCTGGACCATAGCCCACCCAGTCCACCAAATATTGTAAAGAATTGCGAATCTTACGAGAATCCAAGATCTTATTTACTTCATACTCGGGCTCATTATCCACGAGAATAGGTGCAGGACCAGTAAGAGGAATATTCTTCGCCGGTTTTAGCAGTGAAACGTGAAAAGAGTTAGGAATTCTCATAGTAGGCGGGAGTTGAACCTTAAAAGACACATTATTTAACTTTTTGATTATAGGAAAAGGGCCAATGAATTTTGGACCCAACTTACAAGAAGGTTGACGGAGTGCAATATTTTTAGTGGAGACCCAAACTAAATCACCTACTTGAAGAGTAGGCTCCCGTGATCTGCGACGATCGGCAAATTTTTTATATCTTAAACTAGTAGTCTTAAGAATTTCCTGAACATGTGTCCAGATATTCTTCCGTTCTTGAAGCCACTCCTCCAACGCCGGCAAGTTGGAAGGTGACCCTGAAAGGGAAGAAGCTCTAGGATTTTTTCCTAAGTTACAATAAAAAGGCGAAATCTTGGTACTCTCACTAGGCGCATTATTGTAAGCAAATTCGGCGAAATCAATAAATTCTGCCCATTGTTCTTGGGCATCAGAGACATAACACCTTAAATACTGTTCCAAAGTTTGATTAGTTCTTTCCGTCTGCCCATTGGACTGGGGATGGTAGGCAGACGAAAGAGAGATCTGTATACCCAGCCGTGAGCAGAAATGTTTCCAAAAACGGGAAGTAAATTGGACGCCCCGATCAGAGACTATATTGGACGGAATACCATGAATACGAAAAATGTGTGAAGTAAATAATCGAGAAAGTTCTGGCGCAGAAGGAAGTTTAGGCAAAGGAATGAAGTGTGCCATCTTACTGAAACGATCTACGACCACCCAAATAACAGTATTCCCGAGTGATAAAGGCAAATCTACAATGAAATCCATAGAAATATGAGTCCAAGGTTCAGCAGGAATTTCAAGAGGAACCAAACCGCCACTGGGAGCCTTATGAACCCCCTTACTTCGAGCGCAAACAGCACAAGCATCGATAAAGGCGGTAATATCGCGTCTCATGGTTGGCCACCATACATGGCGACGGGCAAGCATAAGGGTTTTTCGGTTACCTACATGGCCAGCAGTTTTAGCATCGTGGAACTCGCGAATTACATCTGAACGCAAATGTGGCGGTACAAACTGGCATCCCAAGGGAATATCACCAGGAGACTGGTCCTGAAACGGCGCCAAGGTGTTAGAGAGATCAGGAAGTAACGCCCCGACCACACAACCCATTGGTAGAATCGGGTCACCAGTATCACCCCGATCCTTACATTCACCGAACATGCGAGATAGCGCATCCGCTTTAGTATTTTTTACACCCGGCTTGAACGTAATAATAAAATTAAAACGTGAGAAGAATAATGCCCAACGTGCTTGACGAGAGTTCAATCTCTTGGCAGACCCAATGTATTCAAGGTTTTTGTGATCGGTATACACGGTTATAGGATGTAACGAACCCTCCAGCCAGTGTCGCCATTCATCAAAAGCCAGTTTAATAGCTAATAGTTCCCTATTACCAACATCATAATTTTGCTCCGCGGTACTGAATTTACGTGAAAAATAAGCACATGGATGTAGACGCTCAGGGTCACCGGAATACTGTGACAAAACTGCACCCACTCCCAGCTCTGAAGCGTCTACTTCAACAATGAAGGCCTTACGAATATCTGGGTGAATTAACACTGGTGCCGAAGTGAAGGCCCGCTTCAAGGTCAGGAAGGCCTCACAGACAGAGGGAGACCAGTTAGCCGTAAAGGCCCCCTTGCGGGTAAGATTGGTAAGAGGTGCAACAACATGAGAGAAGCCTTTGATGAACCGCCGATAAAAATTGGCAAAACCTAGAAAACGCTGCAATTCTTTTAAGGTCTTGGGTTGAACCCAATCCTGAACCGCCGAAACTTTCCCCGCGTCCATCTCTAAACCCTGGTTGGTAATAATATACCCTAAGAAAGGAACTGTGGTGACTTCAAACACGCATTTAGAAAGTTTAGCAAATAAGTTGTTCTCTCTTAATTTTTGTAGTACCAACTTAACATGACGTCTGTGCTCCAACAAGGAATTAGAAAAAATGAGAATATCATCTAAGTAAATGACCACAAATCTACCGAGATACTCTCTGAAAATATCGTTAACAAAATCTTGAAAAACGGCTGGCGCGTTACAAAGACCAAAAGGCATGACCAGGTACTCGTAATGGCCGTCTTTCACATTAAATGCGGTTTTCCACTCGTCCCCCTGTCGGATGCGAATAAGATTGTAAGCCCCTCTTAAATCCAACTTGGAAAAAATTTGGGACCCAGTGAGTTGATTGAACAGATCCCCGATCAAGGGCAAGGGGTATCGGTTCTTTACAGTGATTTTATTCAAGGCTCGATAATCTATGCATGGTCTCAAGCCGCCATCTTTTTTCTCTACAAAAAAGAATCCAGCCCCGGCAGGTGAGGTAGAGGGGCGAATAAATCCCTTCTTTAAATTTTCGGTGATGTACTCCCTCATTGCTTGCTCTTCAGGCAGGGTAAGATTATAAATCTTTCCCCTCGGGGGAATCGTGCCAGGCAGCAAGTCAATAGGGCAGTCATAAGACCGATGTGGAGGAAGGGTATCCGCCGAACGTTCAGAAAAGACATCAACCCAATCAGCGTATGGTTGAGGTAATCCCTGAGGTAAAATTTGCATACTTCTAAGGCCTGTAGTAAAGCAGTGACTTTTACAATGGTCACTCCACTTGATCAATTCTCCAACCCGCCAATCTATCACCGGGTTGTGGAGTTGTAACCAAGGGTATCCCAAAACCACCGGAGTCTCTGGACAGTCGAAGATAAAAAATTCTAAAAACTCAGAGTGAGAAGAGCCAACAATTAACCGAAGAGGTGGGGTCTTGGTGTTTATAGGCCCCCCCTGGATGGCCTTCCCATTGATGGCCAATACTTGTAGGGATCTTTCAAGAGGGACTAACGGAATACCTAAAAGGGAGATCATGCTCCTATCCAGAAAGTTTCCCGCCGCACCGCTGTCGATAAAGGCGGAAACTGTTTGCTTGGAAGAACCCCAAGATAAGTCAATGGGTACTAACATCTTATTTTGGCGAGAGTTGCAAAGTGACTCACCCAGATCAGTACTCTCTACCTGGTCTGGGTGCGGAAGTTTTCCGCCGGTTTCCCCTTGTTGGGACAGGACCCTGCGAAATGTCCCGAGTTCCCACAATATAGGCATAACCCATTGGACCGCCTACGCTGCTTTTCCTCTTGGGATAACCGGGTTCTCCCTAATTGCATGGGTTCTTCCTGTGAAGGAGATGAGGTATTTTCCCCACGGGTAGCGGGGGAACTAAGACTCTGGGAAGACCTGAAGGACGTGGGAGCCCTGGCTCTCTCCCTAGCCCTCTCTCTAAGACGCCTGTCTATTTTAATGGAGACCTGCATTAATTGGTCCAGGTCTGCGGGTGGAGGAAAATTTACCAAAGCATCCTTGATGCTTTCCGACAGCCCCACCCTGAACTGACTACACAAAGCGGGATCATTCCACCTCGATTCGACGGCCCAGCGGCGGAATTCAGCACTATAATCTTCAGCCGAATTCCGTCCTTGTCTTAAGGCCCGAAGCCGATTTTCTGCCGTAGATTGTTGATCAGGGTCAGCATATAAGACGCCCATAGCAGAAAAGAATGCTGTAACGGATTGTAGGGCAGAATCATGAGATGGCAAACTGAAGGCCCAGGACTGCGGGTCTCCTTGGAGCAAAGAAATGACTAGGCCTACTCGTTGGGACTCAGTGCCAGAGGCGATGGGTCTCAGCTTGAAATACAGTTCGCAGGCATTCTTAAAATTGGAGAATTTAGCTCGTTTTCCAAAAAACTTTTCCGGCAATGGAATCTTTGGTTCTGAGATATGAGGTGGTACAGAGGATGCCGGTAACTGTCGAGATTCTTGAGTGGCCACTCTTTGAGCGAGCTGGTTTATCGCCGTAGCCATAGCTTGTACCTGCTGTACCAGGTCATCCATCTTGGCCTGTGATAATGTCACACTCCGGGAACTACAGCTGTCCACTTAGATAACTCCAGTCCTCTCTGTAAGACCCCAACCCCCAATCTCCACAGCCAGCTTCACCTTTAGGAGCCCCCGCTTGCCGGGACGCAGAGCACGCCTGCCCGGGATCGGTTGCCCCCAGGACTTCAATGGCTCAAAGATTGGAGTCTTACCGTTCAGAGGCCTGGAGAACCCGCGGCTGGAAGTGGTGCTGAGCAGCCCGATCGCTGAGTGTATGACGGAAGTCCAACAGGCTAGGGGTCAGCGACAGAAGTTCCGAGATGGCAGCGGTACAAAGGATTGGACAAGACGTGGTCGAGGATCAAGCAAAGGTCGGCAACAGGAGATCAAATCGGGAGTGGTCAAAACAGGCGAAGGTCGGCAACAGGAGATCAGATCGGGAGTGGTCGAAACAGGCGAAGGTCGGCAACAGGAGAACAGATCAGGGGTAGTCAAGACGGGCGGTGGTCGGCAACGGGAGATCAAGAAATACACTTTAGAGAAGCTACTAACGGGGTACAAGGCGCTATCACAGGCAATGGGCAAATGAAGGGGAATCAGCTTTATAGGGACAGGCAAGACTGGGACAGGAAGATGATTGGTGCAACTGGTTGGTGTTAACTTTTAGAGGGCGTGAGTAACTATCTCCAAGTGGGCTATTGGCCCACTCTGGGAACCCTGGGCTGATTGGCCCCTTTAATTTTTCCTCCGGCGGGCGTGCAGGAAGCAACGCCGCCGGAGGGTATTAGAGATCTGTGCTCGCGCCCGCGCGCGAGCACGTACAGCAGAGCCAGGGTCGCGAGCAGGGGGCGTGGCCGAGCGGCGCGCCGCCCGAACAGACGCCGCCGGAGCCGCCGCCGGAGCTGCTGCCCGGCCGAGACGCAAGCCGGAAGCAGCGCGGCCAGCTGCCCGGGGACGGCGCGGGAGCAAGGACGAGGTGAGTGGATTCCTGACACACCTCTGCTTACCTCTGCACACCTCTTTCCATCTCACTTCACCTCTGCTTACCTCTGCACACCTCTTTCCATCTCACTTCACCTCTGCCTACCTTTGCACGCCTCTTTCCATCTCACTTCACCTCTGCTTACCTCTGCACACCTCTTTCCATCTCACCTTACCTCTGCCTTCCTCTACACACCTCTTTCCACCTCACCTCTGCCTAACTCTACACACCTCTTCCCATCTCACCTCCCCTCTGCCTACCTCTACACACCTCTTCCCATCTCACCTCACCTCTGCCTACCTCTGCACACCTCTTTCCACCTCACCTCACCTCTGCCTACCTCTACATACCTCTTCCTATCTCACCTCACCTCTGCCTACCTCTGCACACCTCTTTCCACCTCACCTCACCTCTGCCTACCTCTACACACCTCTTCCCATCTCACCTCACCTCTGCCTACCTCTGCACAATTCTTCCCATCTCACCTCACCTCTGCCTACCTTTGCCCACCTCTTTCCATCTCACTTCACCTCTGCTTACCTCTGCACACCTCTTTCCATCTCATCTCACCTCTGCCTACCTCTACACACCTCTTTCCATCTCACCTCACCTCTGCCTACCTCTACACACCTTTTCCCATCTCACCTTATCTCTGCCTACCTCTGCACACCTCTTTCCATCTCACTTAACCTCTGCTTACCTCTGCACACCTCTTTCCACCTCACCTCTGCCTTCCTCTACACACCTCTTCCCATCTCACCTAACCTCTGCCTACCTCTAAGCACCTCTTTCCATCTCACCTCACCTCTGTCTACCTCTAAGCACCTCTTTCCACCTCACCTAACCTCTGCCTACCTCTGCACACCTCTTTCCATCTCACTTCACCTCTGCTTACCTCTGCACACCTCTTCCCATCTCACCTAACCTCTGCCTACCTCTAAGCACCTCTTTCCACCTCACCTCACCTCTGCCTACCTCTGCACACCTCTTTCCATCTCACTTCACCTCTGCTTACCTCTGCACACCTCTTTCCATCTCACCTCACCTCTGTCTACCTCTAAGCACCTCTTTCCATCTCACTTCACCTCTGCCTACCTTTGCACACCTCTTTCCATCTCACTTCACCTCTGCCTACCTCTACACACCTCTTCCCATCTCACCTCACCTCTGCCTACCTCTGCACAATTCTTCCCATCTCACCTCACATCTGCCTACCTTTGCCCACCTCTTTCCTTCTCACTTCACCTCTGCTTAGCTCTGCACACCTCTTTCCATCTCACCTGACCTCTGCCTTCCTCTACACACCTCTTTCCACCTCACCTCACCTCTGCCTACCTCTACACACCTCTTCCCATCTCACCTTATCTCTGCCTACCTCTGCACACCTCTTTCCATCTCACTTCACCTCTGCTTACCTCTGCACACCTCTTTCCACTTCACCTCACCTCTGCCTTCCTCTACACACCTCTTTCCACCTTACCTCACCTCTGCCTTCCTCTACACACCTCTTCCCATCTCACCTAACCTCTGCCTACCTCTAAGCACCTCTTTCCACCTCACCTCACCTCTGCCTACCTCTGCACACCTCTTTCCATCTCATTTCACCTCTGCTTACCTCTGCACACCTCTTTCCATCTCACCTCACCTCTAACTACCTCTAAGCACCTCTTTCCACCTCACCTAACCTCTGCCTACCTCTGCACACCTCTTTACATCTCACTTCACCTCTGCTTACCTCTGCACACCTCTTTCCATCTCACTTCACCTCTGCTTACCTCTGCACACCTCTTTCCATCTCACTTCACCTCTGCTTACCTCTGCACACCTCTTTCCATCTCACTTCACCTCTGCTTACCTCTGCACACCTCTTTTCATCTCAATTCACCTCTGCTTACCTCTGCACACCTCTTTCCACCTCACCTCACCTCTGCCTTCCTCTACACACCTATTCCCATCTCACCTCACCTCTGACTACCTCTAAGCACCTCTTTCCACCTCACCTCACCTCTGCCTACCTCTGCACACCTCTTTCCATCTCAATTCACCTCTGCCTACCTCTGCACACCTCTTTCCACCTCACCTCACCTCTGCCTTCCTCTACACACCTATTCCCATCTCACCTCACCTCTGCGTACCTCTGCACACCTCTTTCCACCTCACCTCACCTCTGCCTACCTCTACACACCTCTTTCCACCTCACTTCACCTCTGCTTACCTCTGCACACCTCTTTCCATCTCACCTCACCTCTGTCTACCTCTAAGCACCTCTTTCCACCTCACCTAACCTCTGCCTACCTCTGCACACCTCTTCCCATCTCACTTCACCTCTGCTTACCTCTGCACACCTCTTTCCATCTCACTTCACCTCTGCTTACCTCTGCACACCTCTTTCCACCTCACCTCACCTCTGCCTACCTCTGCACACCTCTTTCCATCTCATTTCACCTCTGCTTACCTCTGCACACCTCTTTCCATCTCACCTCACCTCTATCTACCTCTAAGCACCTCTTTCCACCTCACCTAACCTCTGCCTACCTCTGCACACCTCTTTACATCTCACTTCACCTCTGCTTACCTCTGCACACCTCTTTCCATCTCACTTCACCTCTGCTTACCTCTGCACACCTCTTTCCATCTCACTTCACCTCTGCTTACCTCTGCACACCTCTTTTCATCTCAATTCACCTCTGCTTACCTCTGCACACCTCTTTCCACCTCACCTCACCTCTGCCTTCCTCTACACACCTATTCCCATCTCACCTCACCTCTGACTACCTCTAAGCACCTCTTTCCACCTCACCTCACCTCTGCCTACCTCTGCACACCTCTTTCCATCTCAATTCACCTCTGCCTACCTCTGCACACCTCTTTCCACCTCACCTCACCTCTGCCTTCCTCTACACACCTATTCCCATCTCACCTCACCTCTGCGTACCTCGGCACACCTCTTTCCACCTCACCTCACCTCTGCCTACCTCTACACACCTCTTTCCACCTCACTTCACCTCTGCTTACCTCTGCACACCTCTTTCCATCTCACCTCACCTCTGTCTACCTCTAAGCACCTCTTTCCACCTCACCTAACCTCTGCCTACCTCTGCACACCTCTTCCCATCTCACTTCACCTCTGCTTACCTCTGCACACCTCTTTCCATCTCACTTCACCTCTGCTTACCTCTGCACACCTCTTTCCACCTCACCTAACCTCTGCCTACCTCTGCACACCTCTTTCCTATCTCACCTCACGTCTGCCTACCTCTGCACACCTCTTCCCATCTCACCTTACCTCTGCACACCTCTTCCCATCTCACTTCACCTCTACCTACCTCTGCACACCTCTTCCCATCTCACTTCACCTCTGCCTACCTCTACACACCTCTTTCCATCTCACCTCACCTCTGCCTACCTCTGCACACCTCTTTCCATCTCACTTCACCTCTGCCTTCCTCTGCACACCTCTTTCCACTTCACTTCACCTCTGCCTTCCCCAACACATCTCTTCCCATCTCACCTCACGTCTGCCTACCTCTGCACACCTCTTCCAATCTCACCTCACCGCTACACACCTCTTCCCATCTCACCTCACGTCTGCCTTCCTCTACACACCTCTTTCCAGCTCACCTCACCTCTGCCTACCTCTGCACACCTCTTTCCACCTCACCTCTGCCTTCCTCTGCATACCTCTTTCCACCTCACTTCACCTCTGCCTTCCTCAACACACCTCTTCCCATCTCACCTCACGTCTGCCTACCTCTGCACACCTCTTCCCATCTCACTTCACCTCTGCCTACCTCTACACACCTCTTTCCATCTCACCTCACCTCTGCCTACCTCTACACACCTCTTCCCATCTCACCTCACCTCTGCCTACCTCTACACACCTCTTCCCATCTCTTCACACCTCTTCCCATCTCACCTCACCTCTACCTACCTCTACACACCTCTTCCCATCTCACCTCACCTCTTCCCATCTCTACACACCTCTTCCCATCTCTACACACCTCTTCCCAGGGGCGAGTTTATCATGTCTGGGGCCCCATGCAAAGTTGTGTTTGGGGGCCCTATTCAAAGGCATTTATATTTAGCAAAATACAATATTAAAGAAGAACAAAACCCAAAGTTTTCCACCACTCTGCCCTGCTCCCCATCTTGTAGTCAAAATGCCAAAGTGCCTGTGATAGTGCCAGGTAGTGTCCCATCTGTCAACAGCGCCGGGGATGGGATGAGTTCCTGTGCTGAGTTCCCTACAGAGTCAGATAAGACCAGACGCTCCCCCTGCACTGTGTGGCCTTATCCTATACATTTCAATGGACTGGGATGGTTACAATTATTTTACCATTAGTTATTTAATTTTTGTTTTTGGGCTGGTGCAGCATGCATTTTAGGCACTCTTCTGTTGCTCTTCAAACTTTACCATTTAAAAAAAAATGTCTCTGACCCAAAAATATAAAAAAAGAATTTTTTTGTCGCCCTGTAATCTCCTTTACACAGCGGCCATGTAATATTAGCTGGATTTCTTGCACTTATTGCCATCTCCCATCTGGGAGGGAGCACAAGCTGAGCGCTGGCTGCCTTCAGTGGCCTCAGCAGTGTGGGTGCTGAGAGTATCTCAGAAGAGACGCTCATCTAGCGCCCACAAAAAAGTCAATTAACCCCCCCAAGCTTGCCTTCAGTAAACAGTTTGCGTTTTCACAGCTTACGTTTTATTCAGCTTGTTAAGTGGAACAGTAAAACAATGCGGTCCTTAATCCAAAAAAGGTTGCACACCACTGCTGTAGGGTCATTACAAACAGAACATGATGCAAAGGTCCCAAAATAGGTGTTACAAATGAAAAAGGAAAATGTAATTGCTTTAGACTCACTCTATGCAAACTAACCATTGGAGGTCATGCCTTTTATCTTTTCGAGCAAGTGTAACTTTGTTTGTGTTTTTGGGTGCGAACTGAAACGTATGTTTGTGTGAGCTTTTTTCACTTTTTTACCCCTATGGGGGTATGCAGAAAAGATGGAAATATTTAACATAATAGGCAGGCAGTAGGTGGTGGCTTGAGGCCTGGATTTTACCAGCCCCTGGCCAGCCCCAGATATCCCTGATGAGGCCCCCCGAACTATGAAGCCAGGGCTATAGCATTGGGGATTGGGGTTGTGGGTGCAGTGGTGCTGGGTACAGGGTGCTGGGAGGGAGCCTAAATGGGCAGGAATTGAATGTGGGTGTCAGCCCAACTGGCCCCAAAGCAGTGCGGCCCACCGGGCATTGTCCTGGGTCTCCCTATGGCCAGTCCACCCTACCCATTGTTATATTTCCAAACTTTCAAGAGATTAGCCCTACCTAATTTGCAAAATGATGTACCCCACCAGTAAAAATGTTCCATAACAGGTGAAGATTTTATTTTGCAAAACATGAAAACAACATTTTTTATTGCTCTTTTTTGTGTGTCAAAGTTCAAAAGTTCACAGTGATACAGGCTGCAATTCACACCCAAATGTGCAGTTACACTTGGTTCCCCTAATAATTAGCATGAGCCCCCTTGGATTGGAGTTAGACTATTTATAGGACTGAGGAGGAATATGTGTTCCGTGTACTCTCATAGATTTTGTATGTGCTTTGTAACAGTTTGTGTCACAGTGTCACGCACAGCGCACTAATACACAGCTGTGTCTTCCGCCTTCACATTCACTATCTGAAGCTGAGTAGATAGTGAGTTTCTGTCCATAGTCATTAAATATCTTGGGTTGAGGTTGGTCGCCGTCTCTACACCATGATCACAAAGCTGTAAGCCCCATCCAGAGATCTGCTTGTACCAAGCAAAAAAATCATATCTGCTTATACTGTGGCTGCAATTTAAAGTGATTTCTTTGCCTTCTGTTGCCTCATCATATTGAATCTGGGTCACCTGTGAGTTAGAGTACGCTCCTGAAAAAAAAAGATCTCATCTTCAATTATATGCAGCAAAAACAAAAAACAAGAACAAAACTATTTAGTATATTATATATACTATTGGGGTATAAAATGTAGTTCTGCAGATATATTAAACCTGCCCATTATGCTATTTTAACAGTTGGATAGTTTAAATGTGTCTATTTCTGTAGGGAAGCAAAGCAAAAGTCATAGGGGGTTATCCAAATAATTTTGGATATTTCTGGAGAAGTTGAAGTTTTGAAATGCAGTGAGAACTTTTCTCACTCAGGACACCATAACGTAAATTAACAAATAGTTTTCTTCTATTTAAATATTAAACTCCACAAGTGAGGTGCAATTGTAATTGGGTAGGAATGTTCTATTAAAAGTTACACAACAGCCTATGGGAAATCTAAGCACATTTGGAGAGGTCCATTTTTAACGTGTTGGATTTCCTTTTGATATTTATAGGCTGGTGAAATTTTATACATTCTAAAATAAAATATCTTCCAAACTAAAAGCAGTTTTTATCTCGTTTGAAGATCTGTCTCGACAAATGTGCTGTGGATTGTAAGTTTTAAAACAGTACTGTATTGTGTGCTCGGTGAGAAAAGCTCTGACTGCCTTCCAAACTCACCCTCTCCAGAGAAATCTAAAATAATTTGGATTGCCTCCATACTTACCAGCAAACACAGAAGAAAACACCATGAGCCACAAAGCCGACATGTTAGAAGTGCTTCAACCTCCTCTATACTGTGCAGTGTGACACTGAAAGATGTGGTGATATGTGACATATATGTGAGGATAAGAGAGATATGAAGCCACTCCTCTCCTATGTATGTGGCGTCACAAAAAACAACACAAGTGTAAATCTGGGAGCACATTTGGGTGTGAATTACCACCTGCATCTCGGAAAGCTTTTTAACTTTAAAACACAAAAAAGTGTAATTTATTGCAACATTTTTAAATGTTTGTTTTAAATTTTCCCAACAAATAGCCTGTACCTGCCATGGGGTATTTTTTCAGGTGAGGTGCATCATTCTTCCAATGACGTCAGGATCATTTTGTGAAAGTTTGGAAGTAACAGTGCCCTATGGGGTATGTTAAAAAATTTGCCAGTTTGCATATCCCATGGGGTGCTGTTGTTTCCAAACATTCAAAAAATGATCCTTACCTCATTGGAAAAAATATGTAGCGAGCATATAAAAATGCCTCATCAAAGGTTTTTTTTTAATTTTTTTTTTTAGTTCTCGCAGTACTTCCTGTTGCTTTTGGAACACAACTTAACAAAATATCTGTTGGTCCGCATGAGAGGGCATACTGATTGATGATTACCCTCTGGATACGTGCCACTAGTCTCAGTTCACCTTACTTTCATCACCACCAAGAGCCATATGTGGTGAAAAGCAATCTGCATCATGTGAAGGTTGGTGGCCAATTGAGGGGGTCAAACAGGGATGGTGACAGTATAGGCCAGGATACAACCTACAATCTGTCTCTAAACTTGGTTAAAAACAGAGAACTCAGTCACACACATCTGCAGAAGTATGCTTAAGCTGCACCACCAAGCGCCAAGGTGCCTCTATGGGTGCAGTCCTAACTCTAATCTCTGAGAGCCCCATTTGGGACATACAATTGGTCTGCAAGCTAACTGGTTTGAGTGCTGTGGCTCCTTTAAGACTTGTGTATCCTAATTGCCCTGCTAACATGCACCTCCCAGGTTAGTTATAAAATGGTCTGACCGGCTGCCACCCCTCCTTTGTTTCTTTTGAATTTGTGCAAGCCTATGGTGTGTGGGGTCTAGGCTGTATTGCAAGGTCTTTGATCCTTCCACCCCATGGTTTGCACATGAGGTTTAGGGCAACCTCAGGTAAGCCTGCTCCCAATTTATCTCTTGCATTGTATGTCCCAAATGGGCTCTCAGAGATTAGAGTTAGGACTGCACCCATAGAGGCACCTTGGCGTGGTGGTGCAGCTTAGCATACTTCTGCAGATGTGTGTGACCGAGTCCTCTGTTTTTACCAGATTTAGAGACAGATTATAGGTTGGTCAGCAAGCTAACTGGTTTGAGTGCTGTGGCTCCTTTATAACTTTTGTATCTATGTTTATTGGATGTTTTTGAGTTGGTGCAGAGTGGTTCAAACTTTTGCCTGCAAAACACACACACAAAAAAGGTTGTTTATTTGTACCCAAAAAAGTAAAAAAAAAAAAAAAAAGCACCATAGACTACATTTCTGGGCTCCCCTTAAATCCCAAATGCCATGGGTGAAATTTGATTTCAAACTCAACAAAACAAAAACTGGTAAAATAACATGCAGAATAATTTTCATTTATATTTCTGTTTTGCTAATAACTAGTATTTGATCAAAGTTTGAGATACTCTTTTCTTACTGTGTCCAGGATAATAAGCTAAAAAGGATAATACGTTGATAAGGATGGGTGTTTTCACAGTGATCCTATTATATGTTATGCCTGTGGTGGTGTCAAGTCTATAGTCCCTGTTGTGCTCATTGCTTTTCTGTGCTTTCTGTTTAGTAGGACACAAGGAGAAATTCACGTGCAGTACCAGTATAGTAGCTGAAATATTTAACTCCTCACTTGTGACTGAATTTATTCTTCAAACTTATACATTTTAAAATCTATTGCCAGTTCAAAAACAAGAGATGAATGTTAACTGAAGTGAAAAAAATGCACAAGGATTTTGGGCCATCCCATAGACTGACCATTACTGAACTGAACTTTCTGGACACCCAGTGTCAGGCTAGGGTGCCATGGACCCCCAGAGGAAATCATTTTTGGGACCCAACAGAGTAGAGCTGGCTAAAGGTTAATGCAGGAACCTGGGCAAATTAGGCTCATTGCGCTGATTTGCAGTTGGTCACTTTATATGAAACATGACACGTGACATTAAACATGTTGGGAGTTAAAAAATACTTGCAAAATTGATGGTGTCTATGGAACGTACTGGGTCCTAGCCAGGGTGTCCCTGCCCTTCCAGTTGGAATACTTTGATGTGCTTTTGAGATTATGGTGTATTGATGTGCCCTGATGTATAATATTATTGATATTGCACCTGTATTCATAGGATTTTGTATATTTATGGTTATAGGTGTTTAGAATTATTTATTAATTATTATAGGGTAAGTCAAAAGTGCCAAAAGGATGTCCTCAAGGTGCTGAGCTTATCTTGTATTTTTTCCTATGTTAGTGTTTGATGGTCGAATTTTTCATTATCTGAAATCTGGTGGCAACGTACACCAAGTCTGTACACCTAGATCTACAAGAAGATAACACTGTATACACAGAACACTGCTGCTATGGCCATTGCTGAGGTGAGGAAGCTGACTTACGCTTGCACATGCCCAGCAGCAGTGTTCTGTGTGTACAGAGGTCTCATCTCCCGGTGTACAGACTTAGGCCCTTATTTAACAAGGGATAGCGCCAGGTAGCGAATGGTGAGCGAACGGTAATGACGGTCACCGCCACGAGTACGCCGGCTCCCCTCCGCAATCACACATTTATCAAGCCGATCCTGCTTAGCGACTGACAGAGCGCCAGATAGCGAATCATTCATCATTATTCCAGCCTCACCCCACAGCGCCAGCGAGCGACCTTGAACAGCGACAGGTATGACCTCTCGCTACCTGGCGCTCTCCAATGCATTTCAATGGAACAATATTTAAATATTCATAATTAATTGCTATTAATGTTTTTTTTTTTTTTTTTTTTTTTTTAAATGTCAAAAATTCTGTGACCACTTCTGCAATGTTAGATATTTTTTTTAGGTTAAAAAGAAGGTTAAAAAAAAAAAATTTGTGCAGAATTGATATTACAGGTCTGATATTCATGTATTCATATTACAAAATGTTTTGAAAAACATGTTTTTTTTTTTTCAAAAAATATGGTTGTTTGGGGGTTAAAAAACTACTTTTAACCCATCGCCGCCAGCGCTCTGGGGTTTAAACAAGCGTTTCACAGCGCGAGAATTTTTTGAGCGTGATTTGTTAATGAATATGCTGGGAGCCGTTCGCTATGACCATTCGCTGTCATGCGCTCCCATACAGCGCGGAACCTGTCAAACAGCGACTCCTAACCCCGTATTCAACATTACCGCACACCGACTCAGTCACTGTCAACAGCCGAACAACGGCCAAGCACAGCGAATACTAGCGTGCGCTGTGAAAATAACGCTACTGTCGCTCATCTGTCGCTACCTGGCGCTATTAATGAATCGGCCTCCCCGTGTACAGTTGCCAATAGCACCAGACAGCTTCCATAAAACACACATTTTCTAAAACAAGGAAAAATGCATGGTATACAAAAAAATTGGTTATATAAACTTTAAAAAATCCCATCAAAATTGGACTTACACTTGTCGTGTAATTGGTCTGTATTATATATTTATGTAGTAAGCACTATGCGCTTTGGATAAACTATGTAGTTATGGATTAGGATTAATGGTCTTGGCTGTTTACAGGGCTATTCTTATATGGCAGGTACATAGGCTGTATTTTGGGAGTGGGATGTGGCACCCTCTATTTGATTGTAATGGGCTATGTTGGGGGTTAGTGACTCGACTTAGCCACTAGGTTGGCCTATAACTTTATATCTTCACATGACTGCAAATTAGTAGTTCATTTGTTTAGTTGTATTATTGTTTTTTTTCTGAATAGAGCACTTCAGGAAAACCAAATACAAGTGATTGTCTTGAACCTCCTATACTTCCCTAATGTGGACTTGGTCAGTGCCTCTGGTCCTCTGGTGGGCCAGTGTGAGCGCGAACCTTATCATAAGGCTTACCAAGGGAGACGTGTGTTTCAGTAATGGCCACAAGCAATTATTTGCACCATAGAACTTCCTCATTGCATGGGACTGAAGAAACTTTTTTTATTTTATTGTATGCAGAATGAGAAACGTTCTGACTGCCTCTCCAAACTCAGCCTCTGCAGAAAAATCCCAAATCATTCATATAATCCACATTGTACAGGATTGATGTAGAATACATATTCTTTGTATGCTTCACTGATTTTGTATGTGGCTTTTACCTGCGTGTGTCACAGTGTCACTCACAGCGCAATAATACACAGCTGTGTCTTCCGCCTTCAAATTCTTTATACGAAGCTGAGTATATAGTAAGCCTCTGTTACTAGTCATTAAATATCTTGGGTTGAGGTTGGTCGCTGTCTCTACACCATGAGCACAAAGCTTTAAGCCCCGTCCAGAGATCTGCTTGTACCAAGCCAGAAACTGATATGTGCTTATACTGAGCTTGCAATTTAAAATGATTTCTCCTCCTTCTGTTGCATCTTCATATTGAGTCTGGTTCACCTGTGTGTTAGAGTACACTCCTGAAAATAAAAGTAAAATCTGTCCATTATAGAATTTGTAATGGCCAGGCAGTTTAATTGTACTCACTATGTATATATAATATAATGTAGAGCTCCGTATCAGTAAATCATGAGAAAGTCATACATTCCAGAAAATACAGAGGAAAAAACCATGAGCCAAACAGCCAACATGTTATAAAATGATCCAACCTATACTGTGCAGCGTGACACTGAGCTATGCAGATATGTGGCTGCTGAGGATGAGAGACATGAAGACACTCCTCTCGTATGTGTGTGGCATCATAAACGCGTTCATAAAGGCTTGTGCACAAGCCATGGGTTAGTTTAAATTATTTTTGATGGGGTAGATACTTTATTTTAGAAGTTACAAAATAACAACAGCCTATTGAAACACATTTGGAGGTGCTCATTTTAATGTTTGTCATAGGCTGCTGTTATTTTGTACAGTAACATCTAAAATAAAATATCTACCCCATTAAAATATTTGCACCTCAACTATAGAATATAGAAGAAAACTATTTTCTAGTTTACTTTATTATGTGATAAACGAACCCGTCGAAGTTCAGGTTCGCAAAGTTCGACTGAATTTGGAGCAAAAGTTCGGTTCGCATACCCAAACTTGACCCGAACCCAAACCTGAACCCCGCTGAAATTGATGGGGACCCAAAATTAGTGACCCAAAAATGGTGAGGGCTGCAAAACCAGGGTAATAACAGGAGTAGGGAAAGTAATTAAAATAATAGCATAAATATTTCACTCTCCTCAGTATATGAACAGCCTGTCCCTGGAGGTGCCCTGAAAATAACAGTTAGCAGATAATTGTTTGTCCCCCTCAGTATATGAGCAGCCTGACCCTTGAGGTGTCCTGAAAAGGACAATTAGCACATGTTTCTTAGGCCCTTATTCATCAAGCGATAGCGCCAGGTAGTGTCTGACGAGCGCCAGGTCCCGCCAGCTAACGGCGGCTACCGACTCAAGTACGCCCGGCGTCGGCCACAATGACGCATTTATCAAGCTAAATGAGGCTAGCGCCGGCGAGAGCGTCAGCTAGCGCGGGATTCATCATGTAGCCGACTGCAACGAACAGCGCCGCTGCTAATCCCATCACAGCGCCAGGTCTGACCTGTCGCTACCTGCCGCTCTTCCATACATTTCAATGGCAGACACTGCAATGATTGTTTTAAGTGGTTTTTCTGTTCTTGTCTTTTGCACAAAATTCAACACATGTTTCGGGGGACATGTTTTATTAATCTGTCTTGTTATTTTTCTTTTTTAGATGAAAGTTGTAATTTATACACTGTAATGTTGTGAGTGACATCTAAAATGCATCTCCTCCCACCAAACTCATTGGGCACAAAATCGCTTGTTTTCACAACACACGGGGCTTGTAAAGCTACTTTTTAGTCAGTGATGTTTGGCGCTCACGTTCGCTCATCGAAATTGTCAGCGCCCAAGCTATTCGGCAGCCCTGTCCTTGATGAATCTGTGGTGGTCAGAGTTTGTGCAGTCGCTGTTTTGATTCGCTATGTGGCGGCGCGAGCGTCGCTGTGCTGCACTGTGCTGCGCTGTGCTCTTCATACATGTGCCCTTCTGCCATTTTCCAGGAATTCACTTGCCGCGACCCCAGTCGTTCTTAATGAATACACTGTAGTTGTGAGCGTGCATGTCCACATACTGCAGGATTTATTCAGGCGTACAAGCTCATAACAACCCGTTATGCATTCTCCTGTGTGCCACATTATCATGTAGTTGGATAGTTTTATTGTGTGATTATTTTATGAAGGAATAAGATTTGTATTTTTAAGCACCAAGCTTTTTGGTTTTCAAGGACCTATGCATTACAGGATCTTGAACCCCCTGCTAAATCAAGCTAATGGCGTCTTTGCCAATAGCTTGTTGTAAGGCGTAAATTTACTTTTTCCCGCCACTTAGCTTGCACATAGCTGATATTAGCTTGTTCCTGGCGCGCGGAGGTTTTTTTTTTTTTAATTTTTTGCACAGTTGCTTTGGTCATATCCGGTTCCTGTTTCCTCCTTTGCGTTTCAAAGCCCCATAAAGCTTTAACTTTCTTGCGCTTTGTCCAATAGCTTGTGTTAATGTGTAAATTGTGTTTTTCCGCCACTTAGCTTGCACATAGCTGATATTAGCTTGTTCCTGGTGCGCGGAGCGTTTTATTTATTTTTTTCCCAGTTGCTTTGGTCATATCCGTTTCCTGTTTCCTCCTTTGCGTTTCAAAGCCACATAAAGCTAAAAATTACTAGCGCTTAGTACAATAGCTTTTTGGAATGCGTAAATCGACTAGTTCCGCCACTTAGCTTACACATAGCGGATATTAGCTGGTTCCTTTTGCGAGGAGCGTTTTTTTTTTTTGGCCCCTGTCGCTTTGGTCATATCCGGTTCCTGTTTCCTCCTTTGCGTTTCCACCATGCTGCCCAGGAGACGGATTCTGCGCCTCCCCTCCTCTGATTCTGACCCCACCACCCCTCCCCCACCTCCCCCACCTACCTCACCTCCCCCACCTAACCCCCCTCCCACCCCTTCCCCTCCTGGGCAAGCAAAATGCAAGCGTCAGAGGGTGGATAGCCGCGTAAACGGCCAGGTGGTCAAAGTGAGTATGTTTATCTTGGATTTTATGTTTAAAGTGGACCAACACACAGGGGGGATTGGCCCTGAAATCTCTTAGTTTTCAGGATCAATCTGATCACTCCCAGCGGGGCATCCCAAATCTGGATGTCCTGCGGGGATGAACCCCCCTGGAGCCCCAAAAACCTTACCTCAGCCCCGTCCCATCTCTGCATGCGTGATCCGCGGATGCGTCTTGCGTCTTTGTTAATGGCCTGCGCAGGCGCCCTCCCTGTTAGAGTGAAACGCCACACGCGTCCTACAGCGCTCAGAGGCAGCTGAGCTGGTATGCACGTCCAAGCGGGCTTGGACGCGCACACCACAGCGGCGCAGAGCGCTGTGCTAGCCTGGCGCAGTCACGTGGGAGCGTGGTCAGTGGTGTATTTCTGGCCTTCCCAGGGGGTTTCAGACAGCGGCCCACCCCCGATTGGTGTGCCCCACAAAAGTGGACCCAAACCCAGAATAGTCAAAATCCAGGGTGTTGGTCCACTTTAATCTGTTCTCAGTATAACTGTTTATGCCATTGTTCTGATGTCATGTATTGATTTGTGTTTGTTTTTCATTGCTCATAGGATTTCTGCATCCACCAATATGACTATGCCCGTGGGGGCAAAAAGCGCATTGCCATGGAGGTGAAGGACACAGTGTCCCGGCGCTTCGACACCCACCTCTCAGTCCGAGCTATCCAGCAGAAGTGGTCGGACTTCAAGCGCCGGGACCCTGAAGGCGTGTACCGCCTATATGATGCCTACGCATCAGGTAAGTTTAAGCTTATGCTATGTTTATACTTTTGTTTAAATAATCTGCTAAGCTGTGTCCATTTGGGGTATTAATATTAATTATTTTCATTCACCCCCTCAACACAGATAAGCATCCTCCCCTGGGGAAACGTGGGAAGGGAGTCCCTCTCACGGCTCCTATTTAGAGGACCCAGGGGAGGAAGGGGATGACGCCCCAGAGGAGTGTGCTGCTGGGGGGCTGGCAGGATCAAGCCTCAGCTCCTCACACTCTGACTCTGAGGAGTCTCACCAGCCAAGGGGCCACTCTCAAGTGGGGAGTCCAAGTGGGGTGGAAGATGTGGACTCTCCCACACTCCCTGAAGGAGCAGGGAGTGAGAGGGAGGAGGGTGGCCCTTTGGCTGGGGGATCTTCGGAGCAGAGTGTGAGGAGCCGAGGCTCCCCGCCTCCTCCTCAGAGCCCTCCCTGGGCTTCAAGTGGCGGATCATCCCCTGGTGAGTGCACATTTAGTCAGTGTTAGTCTGTGACAGGTTACATATGGCCATTTGTACTTAGCCCTTGCCATTCCTCTCTAATTTGCAGGGCATCATATAGGCGGCACCTCCATGGCCTTTTGGCAACGCCTTCTCCACGGGCATAGTCATGGTAAGTGTTTGTTGTTATCCCTCACATTCCATATGTTATGACATTCCTTAAAGTGGACCAACACCCATTGTTGATTGTGCTTGGAATCTCTAAGCTTCCATGCCCAATCACCTCCCTCACCCAGGGCCCCCCCCCCAAAAAAAGCCCACAAACTCCTTACCTCATTGGGGTTGGCAGAAGCCACCGCCGCAGCCTCCTGCGTGCCCCTCTAGATGTGTGTGCGCCTGCGCTCTCTGTTTCCTAATGGGCTGCGCGTGCGCACACACTGGAGGAGTGATGTGCGGAAGGCAGCGGAAGGCAGCGGCGGCGGACGGTGTCTCACTCAAATTGTTGTGCTCTGCCAAAGCGGACCAAAACACAGAATAGTATCAATCCTGGGTATTGGCCCACTTTTAACAGACACATGTTTCCTGGTCCATAGTACAAGCTGGTTTGATAATGTACATTAACATCACAAACCCCACTACCGTGCAATCCAAATGGCAACCACCCCTATGTTTATGCCCACACCATGATGGGGGCTAGCAAATGTGTTATTTGGTTAAGTTGTTCCGGCTAACACATGTTGCACACTAGTAACATTCTACAATCAACTGCAAATTAGTCCTTAGCATTGCACTGTCAAGGTTATTGGCACATTATCTTTATGTGTCCATGTTGCAACCATAAATAATTTACAGGAACTCATGGACCAGGAAATATGCTAATGTTGGACAACATGTGTGTAACCATGTAAGCATTTGTTTTTGCAGACTCCCTAACCAGATGGATGACAAATAGTCAGGTGTCAGTGGCCCACTAATTTTGCTTTTCTCTTTTGCTTTCTCATGACAGATGTTGCCACGCAGACGGAGCCGGTGTACATCACCATCACACCTCCCGGGATGGCCAGCAGCATGGGCCCCCGCCACAGCTGCGATGGTGAGTACATCCCACTTCATATGCCTAAAGACTTGTGAACCCTATGTCTTATAGTCAATTCTGCAGACATTTACAATGTACCTATATGTTTAAGCAACACACATCTAGGTTACATGTGTTTGGCCAACAATCCTACATGCATGTCTGCATGCTTGATTGTTGCCTCACATTCTTGAGTTTGCCACATAGAGACAATTTGTGGTTTCTACCCAACCAAATGGGCCTGCTTAGGTCATGACCTCTAAGATTCTTGGCCAAACTAGTTTACTCGTTAGGACTTAGGCCCTGATGTTTGGCTGTGACTAAACACATAAATGTCCACACTGGGACTTATACCTTCTTTGATTACCAAGAGTTAAGAGTAAATGTATGCTTGGGATGTGGTGGCCACATTTAAGCCAGCCACTAGTACTCATATAATGGTAACACCTAAGGGCACAGTGGGCAACAATGTTAATGTGAGCATCAGCTAATTGGACCCCCTGACATTACATTGCTACATCTGTGTCTGTTGAGGTCACATTCCATTTATTAAATCTGTTTTTTTTTTACTCTCTACAGCTTGTGAAAACCAGCATCGCAGACTGTGGCGGTCGATCCGGCGTCTTCGCCTCATGCTGCTGGCCAAGAAGAGGCGTCGGCGTTAAAGTGGGGTGATGACTGGCCCCTTGTTTTAGCCCCTTTGTGGGCAAATGTTGGGCCTGTTGCCCACCTTTCGAATTAAAATTTTTCCATTTTGCTAATTACAGTGTGTTGTGCCTTGCCAAGTATAGTTTAAGTGTCTACAAACCCATTTGTGTGTAAATTTTGCCATACCTTTGTAGCCATTTAATGTGTAAACCATAGTAAGCTATGGTCACAAATGTGTGGCATAAATTTTGGCCTACATTTACATATGTAGATCAAGATACTCATCCCTGACTGTGTTCTTAGCTATGTCTTAGGAAAAACACAATTTAGAGGTGGGTTAATCAAATCTATTTACACAAAAAAATTAGAACCACAAACAAATTAATATTCTTGGCTGGGTGGCCGGGGAGGTTGGGAGTCATTGCTAGGGGCGGTGTTGGGGGCCAACAGTGCAGTAAAAAAAAATAGACTGCTGTTGTATGAGCTGTTGTGTCAACAACAAACTTTGTTCCTGCCGCTGGAGACATTCTTCCTGGCGCTGGAGACATTCTTCCTGGCGCTGGAGAGATTGCTCCATTAGATTGCTGAGGCGACCAAGTTATGTTGTTGGTTTTGGAGCAACTGGTCTATCTGGCGCTGCTGGGCCTCATTTTGTTGCTGACACATCAGCACCTGATGTTCCAACGCCGCAATGCGCTCATTAGTTCCATCACGCGGCTGTTGGCGACTGTAGTCCTCCAGCATCCGGACCTCTAGCTCATAAAAATCATGACTGGTTGGTGCCACACCTCCTCTTGCTCTGGTTTGAGGCTAACAAAATAGAAAACAACATTTTAGTCAAACAGAACCAATGCAGCTATGCCCCTCCAAATCATTTGCCCAAACTGTAACAATACAACTTACCCTTGTTTGAGCCTCTGAAGCTTGGCCGCATGGCACTTGGGAAGAGGTCCCAGCTTGGGGTTCTGGTCCCGCCTCCTGCAAAAACAACCAAGAAAGGAAATGTGACATGTTGGTTCATCGCCTACACACGAACATGGCAATGTGGTTATTGGTCCTCTAAATCAGCCATGTTACCTCCGTGTCGTCCGGCACAGGTAGGAGCGGGGTATCGCTGCCAGAGAGGGGCAAATCAACATCCGAGAGCTCCGGCAAGTTGGCATATGCTAAACAGGAAAGTCAGGTTAGTAGGACAATGGACCAAACTCAAATGTAACATGGATAGCCTTTCGAGGCCATACCTCCACAAAGTGCAAGATTACACACTAGCCAAAAGGTATATTGGAAACTCAGATTGCTAACATGTATGTTAGAGGAATATGAGGCAATAATTGGGCCAAATTAGATCAGACACATTGCTAAAATTACACATACCCGCCATCTCCCAGATGTCTGGAGTGGGGACCTCACTCGAGCTTTGCCCTGGAAAATACATGTTTAAACACAAGTTGGCCGAATAAAGTGCAACAAAAGAAGAGCAAAAATACATACTAGATCATCAAGCCAAAACAACTTACCCTCATCTCTGGCAGCCTCAACGTGAAGGGCCCTTTCCGGACAGCCACTTCCGATATTCTGGCCAACTAAAAGACACAATTAATGTCTCTAAATATTCCTCCAACTACTTGGGTGAAGGTTTGTCTTTAAATATACTCAAAAAATGCATTGCAATCACTCCAAAAACTATTAGACTGACCCTGGGGATGGAAAAAGCACTCAAAATAGGCATCTTCAAGTTGACAGAGCAAACATGTAGATTATTAGACTAACCCAATTGAACCAGTGTAACATAAACAGCATAAAGGATACATTATTTATTGCAATACACACCAACAGGGTCCTGTTGACCTGCAACATCGGAAGTGGGGTCCAAAGATGAACCAGTCACTTGGCCTACAAATCAAAAAGAGGAATGATAGACATGCACTTGTGTTAAAGCGGCTAAAGCAAGGTTGACACATGCACTTACCGGCATCCAAAGAGTACCTTGGCTCCTGAGGAGATGCTGGTGCCAATGGCGGGGCAGCTAGGCAAAAACAAAGCAAACATTTAGCCACTGGTAATGTGCCGCACAAAATAAAACATGCATTTAGGTGTGTGTGAGCAGCTCATTCAATAATATTCACTAATCAAGGCCAGTGTGGCTTACACATGTATATGCAGATATATGGCCACACATCTCTGCCTTCCCACATAGCTACACATGTTAGGGCCTTGTAAGTTAGTTGCTGTGAGGGTTAAAGTGGGTGTGAAATTAGGCCGCAGGTCCATATTAGTAATCCTCAACAGTGGTACAAGCTATTGTTTGAGGTGCTCCCACACCCATTTTGGGCAAAAACAACCAGCCCCTAAATTAGTGTGAAATACCTTCAATGGCAGACTGGGTTAGGCTGGAGGTTGGTTGAAGGGCAGGATTTGGGGTGTCCTCCTCCTCCCCCGAATCATGGACAGCACCATGTGCACCTATGCAGAAAGCAACACACATGAAAGTAAAACATTTATGAGGTATAATGTAGTACTTCACAGGTCCTACTGTTAGTTGGGCAGAAAGAGAACAAGCTAATCACATACATTAACATTACCATCACTAGGGATGAGCGAATCGATCCGGACGAACCCGGATTCGATCCGAATTTCAGGAAAAATTCGATTCGGATCGAATCCGAATTTCCCCGCGATTCGATCGCTCGAAGTTTTCCTTTAACATCCATTCATTTACATTACAGGCATTCTAAGATGGCGGACGGGACATGTCCAGACATCAACCCCGCGCCAGTGCAAGCTGGGACAGTCACATGCAGCCTATCAGCAGCCAGCAAGCCCGGTGACGTCACAGCGATATTTAAGGCCGGCCATCTTGCTTTCCAGCATCATTTCTCTATTGCATTCGTGACAGACAGAACGCTGTGTAGCTGAGGGAGAGACAGACAGTTAGACAGGCAGGGACAGACAGGGACAGGCTGGAGACAGGCAGGAGACAGACAGAAGACAGACAGAAAGTAAGCGAAAAACAGGGAAAGGAAGGGAAAATCGGAGGCTGTCAGTTTTTTTTTTTTTTTCATCCAGCCTGCTTTGTTAGCGTTTTCAGGCTGCTTACACTAACTAACAGTGCATATATACTGAACTGATCTTAAGTCTGCTGTGAGGCATCCCATTCTGTGACTACACCAGCCTCTATTTAATAGCATAATAACCATTTGCACTTATTCTCATAGAAATCAGGCCTGATAAAGACACTTTTGCTGGGCATGCTCTCTGGTTTTTGTGGCATCCCATTCTGTGACAACACCAGCCTCTATTTAATAGCATAATAACCATTTGCACTTATTCTCATAGAAATCAGGCCTGATAAAGACACTTTTGCTGGGCATGCTCTCTGGTTTTTGTGGCATCCCATTCTGTGACAACACCAGCCTCTATTTAATAGCATAATAACCATTTGCACTTATTCTCATAGAAATCAGGCCTGATAAAGACACTTTTGCTGTGCATGCTCTCTGGTTTTTGTGGCATCCCATTCTGTGACAACACCAGCCTCTATTTAATAGCATAATAACCATTTGCACTTATTCTCATAGAAATCAGGCCTGATAAAGACACTTTTGCTGTGCATGCTCTCTGGTTTTTGTGGCATCCCATTCTGTGACAACACCATCCTCTATTTAATAGCATAATAACCATTTGCACTTATTCTCATAGAAATCAGGCCTGATAAAGACACTTTTGCTGTGCATGCTCTCTGGTTTTTGTGGCATCCCATTCTGTGACAACACCAGCCTCTATTTAATAGCATAATAACCATTTGCACTTATTCTCATAGAAATTAGGCCTGATAAAGACACTTTTGCTGGGCATAGTACTACTGGATCTTTTTTGGGGGCATCCCATTCTGTGACTAAAGCAGCCTCTGTTTAAGACCATATAAGCATTTGCTCTTATCATATTTGAAATTAGCCTGATAAAGACACTTTTGCTGGGCATAGTACTACTGGATCTTTTTTGGGGGCATCCCATTCTGTGACTAAAGCAGCCTCTGTTTAAGACCATATAAGCATTTGCTCTTATCATATTTGAAATTAGGCCTGATAAAGACACTTTTGCTGGGCATGCTCTCTGGTTTTTGTGGCATCCCATTCTGTGACAACACCAGCCTCTATTTAATAGCATAATAACCATTTGCACTTATTCTCATAGAAATCAGGCCTGATAAAGACACTTTTGCTGTGCATGCTCTCTGGTTTTTGTGGCATCCCATTCTGTGACAACACCAGCCACTATTTAATAGCATAATAACCATTTGCACTTATTCTCATAGAAATCAGGCCTGATAAAGACACTTTTGCTGTGCATGCTCTCTGGTTTTTGTGGCATCCCATTCTGTGACTACACCAGCCTCTATTTAATAGCATAATAACCATTTGCACTTATTCTCATAGAAATCAGGCCTGATAAAGACACTTTTGCTGGGCATGCTCTCTGGTTTTTGTGGCATCCCATTCTGTGACAACACCAGCCTCTATTTAATAGCATAATAACCATTTGCACTTATTCTCATAGAAATTAGGCCTGATAAAGACACTTTTGCTGGGCATAGTACTACTGGATCTTTTTTTGGGGCATCCCATTCTGTGACTAAAGCAGCCTCTGTTTAAGACCATATAAGCATTTGCTCTTATCATATTTGAAATTAGCCTGATAAAGACACTTTTCCTGGCATAGTACTACTGGATCTTTTTTGGGGGCATCCCATTCTGTGACTAAAGCAGCCTCTGTTTAGGACCATATAAGCATTTGCTCTTATCATATTTGAAATTAGCCTGATAAAGACACTTTTGCTGGGCATAGTACTACTGGATCTTTTTTGGGGGCATCCCATTCTGTGACTAAAGCAGCCTCTGTTTAAGACCATATAAGCATTTGCTCTTATCATATTTGAAATTAGGCCTGATAAAGACACTTTTGCTGGGCATGCTCTCTGGTTTTTGTGGCATCCCATTCTGTGACAACACCAGCCTCTATTTAATAGCATAATAACCATTTGCACTTATTCTCATAGAAATCAGGCCTGATAAAGACACTTTTGCTGTGCATGCTCTCTGGTTTTTGTGGCATCCCATTCTGTGACAACACCAGCCTCTATTTAATAGCATAATAACCATTTGCACTTATTCTCATAGAAATCAGGCCTGATAAAGACACTTTTGCTGGGCATGCTCTCTGGTTTTTGTGGCATCCCATTCTGTGACAACACCAGCCTCTATTTAATAGCATAATAACCATTTGCACTTATTCTCATAGAAATCAGGCCTGATAAAGACACTTTTGCTGTGCATGCTCTCTGGTTTTTGTGGCATCCCATTCTGTGACAACACCAGCCTCTATTTAATAGCATAATAACCATTTGCACTTATTCTCATAGAAATTAGGCCTGATAAAGACACTTTTGCTGGGCATAGTACTACTGGATCTTTTTTGGGGGCATCCCATTCTGTGGCTAAAGCAGCCTCTGTTTAAGACCATATAAGCATTTGCTCTTATCATATTTGAAATTAGGCCTGATAAAGACACTTTTGCTGGGCATGCTCTCTGGTTTTTGTGGCATCCCATTCTGTGACAACACCAGCCTCTATTTAATAGCATAATAACCATTTGCACTTATTCTCATAGAAATCAGGCCTGATAAAGACACTTGCTGTGCATGCTCTCTGGTTTTTGTGGCATCCCATTCTGTGACAACACCAGCCTCTATTTAATAGCATAATAACCATTTGCACTTATTCTCATAGAAATCAGGCCTGATAAAGACACTTTTGCTGTGCATGTTCTCTGGTTTTTGTGGCATCCCATTCTGTGACTACACCAGCCTCTATTTAATAGCATAATAACCATTTGCACTTATTCTCATAGAAATCAGGCCTGATAAAGACACTTTTGCTGGGCATGCTCTCTGGTTTTTGTGGCATCCCATTCTGTGACAACACCAGCCTCTATTTAATAGCATAATAACCATTTGCACTTATTCTCATAGAAATTAGGCCTGATAAAGACACTTTTGCTGGGCATAGTACTACTGGATCTTTTTTGGGGGCATCCCATTCTGTGACTAAAGCAGCCTCTGTTTAAGACCATATAAGCATTTGCTCTTATCATATTTGAAATTAGCCTGATAAAGACACTTTTGCTGGGCATAGTACTACTGGATCTTTTTTGGGGGCATCCCATTCTGTGACTAAAGCAGCCTCTGTTTAAGACCATATAAGCATTTGCTCTTATCATATTTGAAATTAGCCTGATAAAGACACTTTTGCTGGGCATAGTACTACTGGATCTTTTTTGGGGGCATCCCATTCTGTGACTAAAGCAGCCTCTGTTTAAGACCATATAAGCATTTGCTCTTATCATATTTGAAATTAGGCCTGATAAAGACACTTTTGCTGGGCATGCTCTCTGTTTTTTGTGGCATCCCATTCTGTGACAACACCAGCCTCTATTTAATAGCATAATAACCATTTGCACTTATTCTCATAGAAATCAGGCCTGATAAAGACACTTTTGCTGTGCATGCTCTCTGGTTTTTGTGGCATCCCATTCTGTGACAACACCAGCCTCTATTTAATAGCATAATAACCATTTGCACTTATTCTCATAGAAATCAGGCCTGATAAAGACACTTTTGCTGGGCATGCTCTCTGGTTTTTGTGGCATCCCATTCTGTGACAACACCAGCCTCTATTTAATAGCATAATAACCATTTGCACTTATTCTCATAGAAATCAGGCCTGATAAAGACACTTTTGCTGTGCATGCTCTCTGGTTTTTGTGGCATCCCATTCTGTGACAACACCAGCCTCTATTTAATAGCATAATAACCATTTGCACTTATTCTCATAGAAATTAGGCCTGATAAAGACACTTTTGCTGGGCATAGTACTACTGGATCTTTTTTGGGGGCATCCCATTCTGTGGCTAAAGCAGCCTCTGTTTAAGACCATATAAGCATTTGCTCTTATCATATTTGAAATTAGGCCTGATAAAGACACTTTTGCTGGGCATGCTCTCTGGTTTTTGTGGCATCCCATTCTGTGACAACACCAGCCTCTATTTAATAGCATAATAACCATTTGCACTTATTCTCATAGAAATCAGGCCTGATAAAGACACTTGCTGTGCATGCTCTCTGGTTTTTGTGGCATCCCATTCTGTGACAACACCAGCCTCTATTTAATAGCATAATAACCATTTGCACTTATTCTCATAGAAATCAGGCCTGATAAAGACACTTTTGCTGTGCATGTTCTCTGGTTTTTGTGGCATCCCATTCTGTGACTACACCAGCCTCTATTTAATAGCATAATAACCATTTGCACTTATTCTCATAGAAATCAGGCCTGATAAAGACACTTTTGCTGGGCATGCTCTCTGGTTTTTGTGGCATCCCATTCTGTGACAACACCAGCCTCTATTTAATAGCATAATAACCATTTGCACTTATTCTCATAGAAATTAGGCCTGATAAAGACACTTTTGCTGGGCATAGTACTACTGGATCTTTTTTGGGGGCATCCCATTCTGTGACTAAAGCAGCCTCTGTTTAAGACCATATAAGCATTTGCTCTAATCATATTTGAAATTAGCCTGATAAAGACACTTTTGCTGGGCATAGTACTACTGGATCTTTTTTGGGGGCATCCCATTCTGTGACTAAAGCAGCCTCTGTTTAAGACCATATAAGCATTTGCTCTTATCATATTTGAAATTAGCCTGATAAAGACACTTTTGCTGGGCATAGTACTACTGGATCTTTTTTGGGGGCATCCCATTCTGTGACTAAAGCAGCCTCTGTTTAAGACCATATAAGCATTTGCTCTTATCATATTTGAAATTAGGCCTGATAAAGACACTTTTGCTGGGCATGCTCTCTGTTTTTTGTGGCATCCCATTCTGTGACAACACCAGCCTCTATTTAATAGCATAATAACCATTTGCACTTATTCTCATAGAAATCAGGCCTGATAAAGACACTTTTGCTGTGCATGCTCTCTGGTTTTTGTGGCATCCCATTCTGTGACAACACCAGCCTCTATTTAATAGCATAATAACCATTTGCACTTATTCTCATAGAAATCAGGCCTGATAAAGACACTTTTGCTGGGCATGCTCTCTGGTTTTTGTGGCATCCCATTCTGTGACAACACCAGCCTCTATTTAATAGCATAATAACCATTTGCACTTATTCTCATAGAAATCAGGCCTGATAAAGACACTTTTGCTGTGCATGCTCTCTGGTTTTTGTGGCATCCCATTCTGTGACAACACCAGCCTCTATTTAATAGCATAATAACCATTTGCACTTATTCTCATAGAAATCAGGCCTGATAAAGACACTTTTGCTGGGCATGCTCTCTGGTTTTTGTGGCATCCCATTCTGTGACAACACCAGCCTCTATTTAATAGCATAATAACCATTTGCACTTATTCTCATAGAAATTAGGCCTGATAAAGACACTTTTGCTGGGCATAGTACTACTGGATCTTTTTTGGGGGCATCCCATTCTGTGACTAAAGCAGCCTCTGTTTAAGACCATATAAGCATTTGCTCTTATCATATTTGAAATTAGCCTGATAAAGACACTTTTGCTGGGCATAGTACTACTGGATCTTTTTTGGGGGCATCCCATTCTGTGACTAAAGCAGCCTCTGTTTAAGACCATATAAGCATTTGCTCTTATCATATTTGAAATTAGGCCTGATAAAGACACTTTTGCTGTGCATGCTCTCTGGTTTTTGTGGCATCCCATTCTGTGACAACACCAGCCTCTATTTAATAGCATAATAACCATTTGCACTTATTCTCATAGAAATCAGGCCTGATAAAGACACTTTTGCTGGGCATGCTCTCTGGTTTTTGTGGCATCCCATTCTGTGACAACACCAGCCTCTATTTAATAGCATAATAACCATTTGCACTTATTCTCATAGAAATTAGGCCTGATAAAGACACTTTTGCTGGGCATAGTACTACTGGATCTTTTTTGGGGGCATCCCATTCTGTGACTAAAGCAGCCTCTGTTTAAGACCATATAAGCATTTGCTCTTATCATATTTGAAATTAGCCTGATAAAGACACTTTTGCTGGGCATAGTACTACTGGATCTTTTTTGGGGGCATCCCATTCTGTGACTAAAGCAGCCTCTGTTTAAGACCATATAAGCATTTGCTCTTATCATATTTGAAATTAGGCCTGATAAAGACACTTTTGCTGGGCATGCTCTCTGGTTTTTGTGGCATCCCATTCTGTGACAACACCAGCCTCTATTTAATAGCATAATAACCATTTGCACTTATTCTCATAGAAATCAGGCCTGATAAAGACACTTTTGCTGGGCATAGTACTACTGGATCTTTTTGGGGGGCATCCCATTCTGTGACTAAAGCAGCCTCTGTTTAAGACCATATAAGCATTTGCTCTTATCATATTTGAAATTAGGCCTGATAAAGACACTTTTGCTGGGCATAGTACTACTGGATCTTTTTTGGGGGCATCCCATTCTGTGACTAAAGCAGCCTCTGTTTAAGACCATATAAGCATTTGCTCTTATCATATTTGAAATTAGGCCTGATAAAGACACTTTTGCTGGGCATAGTACTACTGGATCTTTTTTGGGGGCATCCCATTCTGTGACTAAAGCAGCCTCTGTTTAAGACCATATAAGCATTTGCTCTTATCATATTTGAAATTAGGCCTGATAAAGACACTTTTGCTGGGCATAGTACTACTGGATCTTTTTTGGGGGCATCCCATTCTGTGACTAAAGCAGCCTCTGTTTAAGACCATATAAGCATTTGCTCTTATCATATTTGAAATTAGGCCTGATAAAGACACTTTTGCTGGGCATAGTACTACTGGATCTTTTTTGGGGGCATCCCATTCTGTGACTAAAGCAGCCTCTGTTTAAGACCATATAAGCATTTGCTCTTATCATATTTGAAATTAGCCTGATAAAGACACTTTTGCTGGGCATAGCACTACTTGTCCCTGCCAGGGCATCCCATTCTGTGACTAAAGCAGCCTCTGTTTAAGACCATATAACCATTTGCTCTTATTATATTTGAAATTAGCCTGATAAAGACACTTTTGCTGGGCATAGTACTACTGGATCTTTTTTGGGGGCATCCCATTCTGTGACTAAAGCAGCCTCTGTTTAAGACCATATAACCATTTGCTCTTATTATATTTATATTATAAGACACTTTTGCTGGGCATAGGCTTACTGCTGCCTGCCAGGTGCACTTCTGTTGAGGCATCCCATTCTGTAACATAGCATACCCCTCTTTATTTACACTAAGCAGCTCTCTTATTTACACTAAGCAGGCCTGTTGGAGGCTGAGTGTTACTGCTCACTTTTGGTGTGCATTATATTCTGTTTCATATAGACCCACCGCTGCCCAGGGGATCTTAAAATATCACCTACTACCACGCCAGTTAGACTATGTCGGGCAGACAAGTGCCTGGAAGTGAAAAGAGGAGTGGCAGAGGCCAAGATTCCGCAGGCAGAGCTCGCATCAGACTGGGGGCCAGTAGCAGCAGGAGTCACGCTGAGAGACCTAATCTGCCAGTATCTGCTAGCGGTCGGGTCTCCACCAGTAACGCATCTGCCGTGGTAGATTGGTTGACGCGCTCATCAACAACATCATCACAACTTACGTCTGAGACCCCCAGTCTAGGGTCGGTAGGTTCCTCTGACACAACCCTGAGTTGGCATGCCCCGAGAGCAGTCCCTGTCCTCCCATTGCCTCTGTCCTACGCCGTTCCCTCCCCCAGCGACGTATCCTATGCTTTGGGTTCAGCTCCACTCTTTAGTGAGGAGGACCATCAGATAGAGGACAGTCAGCAGCTACTGCCCAGCCAAGAAATGGAGGTGGCTTCTCTAGCTAGGCAGACAAATAGTGATGTGGACAGTGTCGTGGGTGCTGCGAGCGTTCCAGCTCCTGCGCCAGACACTGTTGATGAATCCACGAACATCAGTGACGTACAGCCACAACTCGGTGATGATGATGATGATGACGATGAAGCCGATCGCACTTGGGAGCCGGGTGATGAAGGGGCTTCATCGTCATCATCAGGAGAAGAGGGGCGCAGGTTGCCCCGGAGTCAGCAGCTGAGGCAGCAAGGTGGTAGCAGTCAGCATGGGGGCACAATTCCAAAGGCTGGAGCCGGCCGGGGCCGGGGCCGGGGTAGAGCACCTGCTGTGCGGCAGTCTACCTTATCGGGAGGTAGTGGAGCAGGGGTTCCTGGAGTTGACAACAGCAGCAGTGAATCAGTGAGGCCAGGGGGTGGGAAAAGTAGCTACTCGGCAGTGTGGCAGTTTTTCCTGAGGCATCCACAGGAGGGTAACATGGCCACATGCAAGATATGTAGGCAAAAGGTGAAGCGTGGCCAGGGTCCAAATGTTGGCACCACGGCCCTGCGTCAACATATGATGCGTCACCATAAAACGACCTGGGAGAACCGAGGCTCCCAAGGGGTGGTCCAGTCTGCTTCCTCACCAAGTGAGCTCCCAATTTCTGCCAGCCAAGGCTCCAGCACCTCAGCCGAAGGCAGCTGTGCGTCATACCCATCCTCTGTCGCTCCTGCTCCTCCTCCTGCATCCCGCCAGCAATCCATCAGCGAAGCCATGTCCAAGAGACAGCAGTATGCGCCCACTCATCCTACGGCACAGAAGCTGAATGTGCTCCTGTCCAAGTTGCTGGTGCTGCAGTCGCTCCCTTTTCAGGTGGTGGAATCTGCACCTTTCAGAGAACTGATGGCTTGTGCCGAGCCGAGGTGGAGAGTCCCAAGCCGTCATTTCTTTGCCAAGAAGGCAGTACCAGCGCTGCACACTTTTGTTGAACAGAAGGTGGGCCAGTCCTTGAGCCTGTCGGTGTGTAGCAAAATACATGGCAGCGCCGACATCTGGAGCTGTAACTACGGTCAGGGGCAGTACATGTCGTTTACGGCCCACTGGGTGAATGTGGTCCCTTTGCAGCAGCAACTTGGACAGGTCACGCCGCTTCGGCCTCCGCGCTCTCTGCCCATTGGGCCTGTGACACCGTGCGACTTGGCCTCCTCATCCTCCGCCATCTCCTCACCCTCCACTGTAGGCTCAAGTCTCAGTGCCCCTCCAGTCTACCATGTGTGCAGGGCACGGAGGTGTCACGCAGTGCTTCACATGGTTTGTCTTGGCGAACGGAGTCACACAGGGGAGGAACTGCTTAAATGTATTCATCAGGAAATCCAAACATGGCTTACTCCGAGAAAACTTAAAATGGGAATCATGGTTACCGACAATGGGAAGAACATTTTGTCTGCGCTGCGCCAAGGAAGCCTGACCCATGCCCCCTGCATGGCTCACGTCTTCAATCTGGTTGTCAAGCGGTTTCTGAAGTGTTCCCCCCATCTGCAGGACATCCTAACAACTTCAAGGAAACTTTGCATGCACTTCAGCCACTCCTACACCGCCAAACACACCCTTCTTGAGCTACAGCGTCAGAATGGTATCCCCCAACATAGTCTGATTTGCGATGTTTCCACCCGTTGGAATTCCACCCTTCACATGTTGGACCGATTATATGAACAGAGAAAAGCCATCACGGATTTCCTGATGATCCAAGCAGATAGGGGGACTCCCCTGTGTAACTTCAATGTCAACCAATGGCAGCTCATACGTGACACCTGCCGTTTGCTCAGGCCCTTTGAGGAAGCCACTTTATTTGTCAGTCGGCAGGATTACGGGATGAACGACGTGATTCCACTGCTTCATGTACTACAGCACATGTTGGAAACCATGGCTGGTCAGGGCACTGGAGACATGGCGTTTACATCTTACGGCCACATGAACCCCGTTGGAGCTGAACTGGAGGAGGAGGAGGAAGAGGAGGAGGAGGAGTTGCCCAGCGAAACACAGTTTAGGCTTGGCGAAATGGCTGGTTTATCTAGTCAGCGGACAGGAGAGGAGGAGCAGGAGCAGCCAGAGGAGCTAGAGGTTTTTGAGGAAGGCGAGACAGAGGACCCGGGCACACCGTGGCAGTATGCAGTGGAGATGGAGACAGGTAGTCCATCCGAGTCACTTGCGCAAATGGCACGAAGCATGCTCACGTGCTTGCGTAGTGACCCCAGAATTGTTTCCATCTGTCGGCGGGATGACTTCTGGCTGTCCACCTTATTGGACCCTCGCTTCCGGCACAAAATGGGGGCATTTTTTAAACCCACTGAGAGGGAGGACAAACTCAACTACTACAAAGACATTCTACGTAGGCAGTTGGCCGATGCCTATCTGCGCCATGGTCCATACTCTCGCAGGTCTGACTCGAGGGGACCTCTGCGCTCACCTTCCACTGCCATGGCCGCTGGGGGGGTTGGCAGGAGCAGCAGCAGCAGCTCCATCAGCAGCAGCAGCCTCAGTCTTCAGTCGCTAATGAGTAGCTTTCTACACCCGCATAGTGAGGCTACTCATGAGCAGCAGGAAGACCTGGAGCAGGACCTCAACCAGCAGGTCATGTCATACTTTGACATGACCATGCCAACACACCTTGAGGATCCGCTGGACTTCTGGGCAGCCAAACTTGATTTGTGGCCGCAACTAGCAGAGTTTGCCCTGGAAAAGCTGTCCTGCCCGGCAAGTAGCGTGCCATCTGAGCGGGTGTTTAGTGCGGCGGGGGCCATAGTTACGGCGAGGAGAACTCGTCTGTCAACTAAAAATGTGGAGAGACTCACCTTTGTCAAAATGAATCAGGGATGGATCAGCCAGGATTTCCACCCACCAATGCCTGATGCATGCGACTAGATTCAGCATGGTGCCACGTTTTACACTTTCCAAATGGTGCAAAACATATTTATGTCTTTAGGCCATTTTTTGGGCTCCTGCTGCTGCTGCTGCCAACTTCTGCCAACTCCAGGGTGTGATTCATCCAATTGTTGGGCTCCTGAAGCCAACCCCAGTGTCACTTTAAAGTAATATTTGGGCTCCTGCTGCTGCTGCTGCTGTCAACTCCTGCCAACTCCAGGGTGTGATTCATCCAATTTTTGGGCTCCTGAAGCCAACTCCAGTGTATATATTTGGGCTCCTGCTGCTGCTGCTGCCAACTTCTGCCAACTCCAGGGTGTGATTCATCCAATTTTTGGGCTCCTGAAGCCAACTCCAGTGTATATTTGGGCTCCTGCTGCTGCTGCTGCTGCGAACTTCTGCCAACTCCAGGGTGTGATTCATCCAATTTTTGGGCTCCTGAAGCCAACTCCAGTGTATATTTGGGCTCCTGCTGCTGCTGCTGCCAACTTCTGCCAACTCCAGGGTGTGATTCATCCAATTTTTGGGCTCCTGAAGCCAACTCCAGTGTATATTTGGGCTCCTGCTGCTGCTGCTGCCAACTTCTGCCAACTCCAGGGTGTGATTCATCCAATTTTTGGGCTCCTGAAGCCAACTCCAGTGTATATTTGGGCTCCTGCTGCTGCTGTCAACTTCTGCCAACTCCTGGGTGTGATTCATCCAATTTTCGGGCTCCTGAAGCCAACTCCAGTGTATATTTGGGCTCCTGCTGCTGCTGCTGCCAACTCCAGGGTGTGATTCATCCAATTTTTGGGCTCCTGAAGCCAACTCCAGTGTATATTTGGGCTCCTGCTGCTGCTGCTGCCAACTTCTGCCAACTCCAGGGTGTGATTCATCCAATTTTTGGGCTCCTGAAGCCAACTCCAGTGTATATTTGGGCTCCTGCTGCTGCTGCTGCTGCCAACTCCAGGGTGTGATTCATCCAATTGTTGGGCTCCTGAAGCCAACTCCAGTGTATATTTGGGCTCCTGCTGCTGCTGCTGCCAACTCCAGGGTGTGATTTATCCAATTTTTGGGCTCCTGAGGCCAACCCCAGGGTCTCTTTAATGTAATATTTGGGCTCCTGCTGCTGCTGCTGCTGCTGCTGCCAACTCCAGGGTGTGATTCATCCAATTTTTGGGCTCCTGAAGCCAACTCCAGTGTATATTTGGGCTCCTGCTGCTGCTACTGTCAACTCCTGCCAACTCCAGGGTGTGATTCATCCAATTTTTGGGCTCCTGAAGCCAACCCCGGGGTCTCTTTAATGTAATATTTGGGCTCCTGCTGCTGCTGTCAACTCCTGCCAACTGCAGGGTGTGATTCATCCAATTTTTGGGCTCCTGAAGCCAACTCCAGTGTATATTTGGGCTCCTGCTGCTGCTACTGTCAACTCCTGCCAACTCCAGGGTGTGATTCATCCAATTTTTGGGCTCCTGAAGCCAACCCCAGGGTCTCTTTAATGTAATATTTGGGCTCCTGCTGCTGCTGTCAACTCCTGCCAACTGCAGGGTGTGATTCATCCAATTTTTGGGCTCCTGAAGCCAACTCCAGTGTATATTTGGGCTCCTGCTGCTGCTACTGTCAACTCCTGCCAACTCCAGGGTGTGATTCATCCAATTTTTGGGCTCCTGAAGCCAACTCCAGTGTATATTTGGGCTCCTGCTGCTGCTGCTGCCAACTTCTGCCAACTCCAGGGTGTGATTCATCCAATTTTTGGGCTCCTGAAGCCAACTCCAGTGTATATTTGGGCTCCTGCTGCTGCTGCTGCTGCTGTCAACTTCTGCCAACTCCAGGGTGTGATTCATCCAATTTTTGGGCTCCTGAAGCCAACTCCAGTGTATATTTGGGCTCCTGCTGCTGCTGCTGCCAACTCCAGGGTGTGATTCATCCAATTTTTGGGCTCCTGAAGCCAACTCCAGTGTATATTTGGGCTCCTGTTGCTGCTACTGTCAACTCCTGCCAACTCCAGGGTGTGATTCATCCAATTTTTGGGCTCCTGAAGCCAACCCCAGGGTCTCTTTAATGTAATATTTGGGCTCCTGCTGCTGCTGTCAACTCCTGCCAACTGCAGGGTGTGATTCATCCAGTTTTTGGGCTCCTGAAGCCAACTCCAGTGTATATTTGGGCTCCTGCTGCTGCTACTTTCAAATCCTGCCAACTCCAGGGTGTGATTCATCCAATTTTTGGGCTCCTGAAGCCAACCCCAGGGTCTCTTTAATGTAATATTTGGGCTCCTGCTGCTGCTGTCAACTCCTGCCAACTGCAGGGTGTGATTCATCCAATTTTTGGGCTCCTGAAGCCAACTCCAGTGTATATTTGGGCTCCTGCTGCTGCTACTGTCAACTCCTGCCAACTCCAGGGTGTGATTCATCTAATTTTTGGGCTCCTGAAGCCAACTCCAGTGTATATTTGGGCTCCTGCTGCTGCTGCTGCCAACTTCTGCCAACTCCAGGGTGTGATTCATCCAATTTTTGGGCTCCTGAAGCCAACTCCAGTGTATATTTGGGCTCCTGCTGCTGCTGCTGCCAACTCCAGGGTGTGATTCATCCAATTTTTGGGCTCCTGAAGCCAACTCCAGTGTATATTTGGGCTCCTGCTGCTGCTGCTGCCAACTCCAGGGTGTGATTCATCCAATTTTTGGGCTCCTGAGGCCAACCTCAGGGTCTCTTTAATGTAATATTTGGGCTCCTGCTGCTGCTGCTGCTGCTGTCAACTCCTGCCAACTGCAGGGTGTGATTCATCCAATTTTTGGGCTCCTGAAGCCAACTCCAGTGTCTCTTTAAAGTAATATTTGGGCTCCTGCTGCTGCTGCCAACTTCTGCCAACTCCAGGGTGTGATTCATCCAATTTTTGGGCTCCTGAAGCCAACTCCAGTGTATATTTGGGCTCCTGCTGCTGCTGCTGCCAACTTCTGCCAACTCCAGGGTGTGATTCATCCAATTTTTGGGCTCCTGAAGCCAACTCCAGTGTATATTTGGGCTCCTGCTGCTGCTGCTGCCAACTTCTGCCAACTCCAGGGTGTGATTCATCCAATTTTTGGGCTCCTGAAGCCAACTCCAGTGTATATTTGGGCTCCTGCTGCTGCTGCTGCTGCTGCCAACTTCTGCCAACTCCAGGGTGTGATTCATCCAATTTTTGGGCTCCTGAAGCCAACTCCAGTGTATATTTGGGCTCCTGCTGCTGCTGCTGCTGTCAACTCCTGCCAACTCCAGGGTGTGATTCATCCAATTTTTGGGCTCCTGAAGCCAACTCCAGTGTATATTTGGGCTCCTGCTGCTGCTGCTGCTGCTGTCAACTCCTGCCAACTCCAGGGTGTGATTCATCCAATTTTTGGGCTCCTGAAGCCAACTCCAGTGTATATTTGGGCTCCTGCTGCTGCTGCTGCTGCCAACTTCTGCCAACTCCAGGGTGTGATTCATCCAATTTTTGGGCTCCTGAAGCCAACTCCAGTGTATATTTGGGCTCCTGCTGCTGCTGCTGCCAACTTCTGCCAACTCCAGGGTGTGATTCATCCAATTTTTGGGCTCCTGAAGCCAACTCCAGTGTATATTTGGGCTCCTGCTGCTGCTACTTTCAAATCCTGCCAACTCCAGGGTGTGATTCATCCAATTTTTGGGCTCCTGAAGCCAACCCCAGGGTCTCTTTAATGTAATATTTGGGCTCCTGCTGCTGCTGTCAACTCCTGCCAACTGCAGGGTGTGATTCATCCAATTTTTGGGCTCCTGAAGCCAACTCCAGTGTATATTTGGGCTCCTGCTGCTGCTACTGTCAACTCCTGCCAACTCCAGGGTGTGATTCATCTAATTTTTGGGCTCCTGAAGCCAACTCCAGTGTATATTTGGGCTCCTGCTGCTGCTGCTGCCAACTTCTGCCAACTCCAGGGTGTGATTCATCCAATTTTTGGGCTCCTGAAGCCAACTCCAGTGTATATTTGGGCTCCTGCTGCTGCTGCTGCCAACTCCAGGGTGTGATTCATCCAATTTTTGGGCTCCTGAAGCCAACTCCAGTGTATATTTGGGCTCCTGCTGCTGCTGCTGCCAACTCCAGGGTGTGATTCATCCAATTTTTGGGCTCCTGAGGCCAACCTCAGGGTCTCTTTAATGTAATATTTGGGCTCCTGCTGCTGCTGCTGCTGCTGTCAACTCCTGCCAACTGCAGGGTGTGATTCATCCAATTTTTGGGCTCCTGAAGCCAACTCCAGTGTCTCTTTAAAGTAATATTTGGGCTCCTGCTGCTGCTGCCAACTTCTGCCAACTCCAGGGTGTGATTCATCCAATTTTTGGGCTCCTGAAGCCAACTCCAGTGTATATTTGGGCTCCTGCTGCTGCTGCTGCCAACTTCTGCCAACTCCAGGGTGTGATTCATCCAATTTTTGGGCTCCTGAAGCCAACTCCAGTGTATATTTGGGCTCCTGCTGCTGCTGCTGCCAACTTCTGCCAACTCCAGGGTGTGATTCATCCAATTTTTGGGCTCCTGAAGCCAACTCCAGTGTATATTTGGGCTCCTGCTGCTGCTACTGTCAACTCCTGCCAACTCCAGGGTGTGATTCATCTAATTTTTGGGCTCCTGAAGCCAACTCCAGTGTATATTTGGGCTCCTGCTGCTGCTGCTGCCAACTTCTGCCAACTCCAGGGTGTGATTCATCCAATTTTTGGGCTCCTGAAGCCAACTCCAGTGTATATTTGGGCTCCTGCTGCTGCTGCTGCCAACTCCAGGGTGTGATTCATCCAATTTTTGGGCTCCTGAAGCCAACTCCAGTGTATATTTGGGCTCCTGCTGCTGCTGCTGCTGCCAACTCCAGGGTGTGATTCATCCAATTTTTGGGCTCCTGAGGCCAACCTCAGGGTCTCTTTAATGTAATATTTGGGCTCCTGCTGCTGCTGCTGCTGCTGCTGTCAACTCCTGCCAACTGCAGGGTGTGATTCATCCAATTTTTGGGCTCCTGAAGCCAACTCCAGTGTCTCTTTAAAGTAATATTTGGGCTCCTGCTGCTGCTGCCAACTTCTGCCAACTCCAGGGTGTGATTCATCCAATTTTTGGGCTCCTGAAGCCAACTCCAGTGTATATTTGGGCTCCTGCTGCTGCTGCTGCCAACTTCTGCCAACTCCAGGGTGTGATTCATCCAATTTTTGGGCTCCTGAAGCCAACTCCAGTGTATATTTGGGCTCCTGCTGCTGCTGCTGCCAACTTCTGCCAACTCCAGGGTGTGATTCATCCAATTTTTGGGCTCCTGAAGCCAACTCCAGTGTATATTTGGGCTCCTGCTGCTGCTGCTGCTGCTGCCAACTTCTGCCAACTCCAGGGTGTGATTCATCCAATTTTTGGGCTCCTGAAGCCAACTCCAGTGTATATTTGGGCTCCTGCTGCTGCTGCTGCTGTCAACTCCTGCCAACTCCAGGGTGTGATTCATCCAATTTTTGGGCTCCTGAAGCCAACTCCAGTGTATATTTGGGCTCCTGCTGCTGCTGCTGCTGCTGTCAACTCCTGCCAACTCCAGGGTGTGATTCATCCAATTTTTGGGCTCCTGAAGCCAACTCCAGTGTATATTTGGGCTCCTGCTGCTGCTGCTGCTGCCAACTTCTGCCAACTCCAGGGTGTGATTCATCCAATTTTTGGGCTCCTGAAGCCAACTCCAGTGTATATTTGGGCTCCTGCTGCTGCTGCTGCCAACTCCAGGGTGTGATTCATCCAATTTTTGGGCTCCTGAAGCCAACTCCAGTGTATATTTGGGCTCCTGCTGCTGCTGCTGCTGCCAACTCCTGCCAACTCCAGGGTGTGATTCATCCAATTTTTGGGCTCCTGAAGCCAACTCCAGTGTATATTTGGGCTCCTGCTGCTGCTGCTGCCAACTCCAGGGTGTGATTCATCCAATTTTTGGGCTCCTGAGGCCAACCCCAGGGTCTCTTTAATGTAATATTTGGGCTCCTGCTGCTGCTGCTGCTGCTGTCAACTCCTGCCAACTCCAGGGTGTGATTCATCCAATTTTTGGGCTCCTGCTGCTGCCAACTCCAGTGTCTCTTTAAAGCAATGTTTGGGCTCCTTCTGCCCCTCATAGTGATGCCACTTCAACTCTCTGCAATTGTGCCGCTCTGCGATTCTATTAGCGATGCCTCTGATCTGCATGTGATATTTATTCAAAGTATTATTTAACTAACCCAGCACGCATCCTGTGCGTGTTACAGCAAGGCAGAATGGTTTACAACCCTATTGAGGCTCTAGGAGGCTCAGAAATAGCCGTTTTTAATAGCGATTCGTCACGAATTTATTCGGGTCGAAACGATTTTTGTCGGAAAATTCGGCGAATCAGTCGAATCGAATTTTTCAAAAGTTCGCTCATCTCTAACCATCACAAAATAGAAAGAAAATATGTACCTTCAGTCCAACCTGTGGTGTCATCCCCAGGATCCACACCCTGCAGCCGAGCAAGTGGAATTTTCCCCTTCAGCATCTCCTTATACGGCCTGTAGGTACTCTTTGGACCCTGGATGGTCCCACTCTCGACATCAAGATCGTGGTTCATCTTTTTCATAAGGGCCCCTCTCAAAGTGTAGAAGCGTTTCCTGCAGGATGGGCCACTACGTGGGTGTTGAGCACTGCTAGTAAGCTCCTCACCAATGGCATCCCACAGTTTGCTTCGTTCTTGTTTGCCTATTGACTTGCTTTGGGAGCCAAAGAGCAGCTCCCATTTCGCAAGGGTCAGGCGAACAAGATTATTATTCTCCGCCAAATTAAATTCAGGCTCCCTCTTGGCACCTGGGCGCTTAGCCTGGGGTGCTGCACCACCTTCAGGCTGGGCCCTTTTCCTTAAGGGAGGTCTGCGCACAGCACCCACCACACTCCTACTTGGGCCTGCTGTGGCCGGCAGATGTCCTGAATTTGGCTCCATCCTGTAGCTGCACACACACACCAATACACAACCAACAAGCACGCATGCAGACTACAGAATGGCATCGCCCTCTCTTTGGGTTGGGCAGGTTTTATGTGCTCTAACAGCCAATCACAAACAGGCCCACTTAATTGATTAACACATACTGGCAAGGTGCTTGTAGCCACAGCTCAAATGCAGTGATTGAACCATGTGTGGTAGCCAATTAACTAATTACAGACCTCATTAACAAAACAACACACAACCAAAGACAACAATGTACTCATGTATAGTAAACACTTGTGACATGTGGCTATACAAACGGCTATTTAAATCAAGAGCAGCTTACCTTTCATTGGTCCACCACAGAATTTTCTGCCATGTCCGTTAATGCACGCAAGTTTAAGCTCACGTACGCTAGTAGTGCTACTAGCGCGCGCGTGCGCACTCCGTTTCACGCACACCTGGGTCAGCTAATTGGAGACCGGAAATAGCAGAGCAACGCAAAAGGCGGCAAAGCGGACCTGTCCTTTTTCAAAGTGAAGTATAAATGGCTGGATTTGGCAGCCTTCTGGTATTGTTACACTGTGGCAAAGGCTGCGGTGTGGTGCTTTGGTCCCTTAGCTCATTTGAGTGTCTGGCTGGGTTTGGTCCTCACTCTCTGTGGCTTGTTGGGTGATTTCTGACATCAGTGCTGTTTCTTTAGGAGATTGATTTTGTTGGCATATGCAAATATTGTGGAGCATACAGCAAGTGAGGCTTGATTTTGGGGCCTTTTGTGGGCTGTGCAGCAACTCGCCTCTTGGTTGTGCCTAACTTAGATAGCTGGTTTTCAGCAGGCTGGTGGTTTGGACCACTATACTTCTGGTTTTGTGGTGAGCTGCATTGTAGTGAGTGTGTGAGGAGTGTGATTGTTTGTGTGTGTGGTGTGTTTGTGGTTTTTGGCTTTGTTTGGCTGATTTTGTATATCTGTTGAGTGTGTGTGACGGATAAGAGGGTGATGTATGGGGTATGGGTGGATGAATGTATGCGTATGCTGGAAGAGCAGGAGGACAGGGATCGGGGTGCTGTGAGGCTTAGGGCACCCCGCTCCTTTGGAATCCACCTTTCAGTATGGGACTTAAGTGACGAGCAGATCAGGAGCCGCTTCCGTCTGAATCGTGCTGCACTACAGTCCCTATATGATCAGATTAAGCACAAACTCGAGCCATCCACCAAACGCACTCGATCCATTCCAGGCATAGTACGCCTGTGTGCCACTCTTAATATTTTGGCACGAGGGACCTTCCAGGCAACCTCTGCCCTCCTCAGCGGGATCAGCCAGGCTACAATGAGCCGCATATTAATCCAGGTAGTTCTGGCGATTTGTGATTTGATCCCTATTTACATCAAGTTTCCTGAGGATGAGGAGGAGGTTGCCAAAATAAAACATGCCTTCTATCTAATGGGAGGGATCCCGAATGTGCTAGGGTGCGTTGATGGTACACATATCCCTTTCCGCCCTCCCCGTGCACAGGAGCTGTATTTCCGAAACCGGAAGCAATTTCATTCAATTAACATCATGGTGGTCTGTGACCACGAAATGAAGCTGCAGGCGGTGAGATCGGGGTTCCCCGGCTCATGCCACGATTCTTACGTCCTACAGCGGACAGTCCTGTGCCGGAAGTTTGAGAACAACGAAATGCCAGCTGGCTGGCTACTGGGTAAATAATTAACCATGTCAAAGTATTTGGCCTAAAATATGTGGCCTAGTAAGCGAAATTAGTAAAAATGAAAACCAAAACATGTACTAGTACTAATTGCTGTCTCTCTCCTTGTGTTTTTTCTACAGCGGACAAGGGATATGGGCAGAGAACGTGGGTGATGACTCCGGTCAGAAGCCCACAGACCTCTGCCCATGAATGCTACAATGCAGCACACCGAAAAACCCGAAGCATTGTGGAACGAACCATCGGCCTGCTGAAAGCACGCTTTTTATGTTTGGCACGCACAGGAGGAGAGATGCTGTACAGTCCACAGAAGGTCTCCAAGATCATCCTCGCCTGCTGTGTGCTCCACAACATTTGTATATGCCACAGAATCCAATCCCCTGAAGAGACAGCACTGGTGCCCGAAATCCCCAACTTGCCCGCAGAAAGAAGTGAGGACACCCAGACTGGCAATGAGCTAAGGGAAAGCATGATCACTTCATTTTTTGCGGTAAGCTAACTACCCTTCACTGTAATCCAAGTACTGCACTACAGGGCAAATCTTTTTTGGCTCCAATCATAATTTGTCCAAAACCACTATAAGGGGGGTGTAAGATGACCAAAACCACTATAAGGGGGGGTGTAAGATGACCAAAACCACTATAAGGAGGGGTGTAAGATGACCCAAACCACTATAAGGGGGGTGTAAGAGTACCCAAACCACTATAAGGGGGGGTGTAGGATGACCAAAACCACTATAAGGGGGGTGTAAGATGACCCAAACCACTATAAGGGGGGTGTAAGATGACCCAAACCACTATAAGGGGGTGTAAGAGGACCCAAACCACTATAAGGGGGGTGTAAGATGACCAAAACCACTATAAGGGGGGTGTAAGATGACCAAAACCACTATAAGGGGGGGGGTGTAAGATGACCAAAACCCCTATAAGGGGGGTGTAAGATGACCCAAACCACTATAAGGGGGGGTGTAAGATGACCAAAACCACTATAAGGGGGGAGTAAGATGACCAAAACCACTATAAGGGGGGAGTAAGATGACCAAAACCACTATAAGGGGGGGTGTAAGATGACCAAAACCACTATAAGGGGGGTGTAAGATGACCAAAACCACTATAAGGGGGGAGTAAGATGTCCACAACCACTATTAGGGGGGTGTAAGATGACCCAAACCACTATAAGGGGGGTGTAAGATGACCCAAACCACTATAAGGGGGGTGTAAGATCACCCAAACCACTATAAGGGGGGAGTAAGATGACCAAAACCACTATAAGGGGGGTGTAAGATGACCAAAACCACTATAAGGGGGGTGTAAGATGACCCAAACCACTATAAGGGGGGAGTAAGATGACCAAAACCACTATAAGGGGGGAGTAAGATGACCAAAACCACTATAAGGGGGGTGTAAGATGACCAAAACCACTATAAGGGGGGAGTAAGATGACCAAAACCACTATAAGGGGGGTGTAAGATGACCAAAACCACTATAAGGGGGGAGTAAGATGACCAAAACCACTATAAGGGGGGTGTAAGATGACCAAAACCACTATAAGGGGGGAGTAAGATGACCAAAACCACTATAAGGGGGGGTGGAAGCTGAACAACATAACAATTAGGGTTGTTGTGCAAGTTGGACCCAAATGTTTGTAACAAATTAATGCATTATTTTTTTACAGCGAAAAAGCCACATTAAATATAAATACTAACTGCACTTTTTAATATTTTTCAGGCACCCCGAGAATCTTCTTGAACATTCCTTTTGTTTTTTTCATAATTTTCCTTTAATTTGAAAAACATTTCAAACCAAAATAAAAAAAATTAAAAGAAACATGTTGCAATGTGTTTACTTGTGAAGGTACTAACATTGATTTCAAGCCCACAGCAAAGCAAAGCGCAGGCGCTGTGTTGAATAGCGTGGTCAAAATGACAGCGCCTACAAAGCTGAGCTCAAACATCATATTCAGCAATGTAGGTGTTGTTCCCAACAACGCCAGGTAGCGACTGAGGAGGCCTGCTATAGCGAATCGCTACCGCCAGCGGTGTACGCTAGCGGCGCTCATAGCGCCATACTTCAGTCGCTCATCTGTCGCTACCTGGCGCTATTAATGAATCGGCCTCCCCGTCTCTAGCTGTCCCTCAGTGATATGAGCAGCCTGTCTCTGGAAGTGCCCTGAAAATAACAATTAGCAGATGCTTCGTCATCCCTAGCTGTCACTCAGTATATTAGCCTCCTCATACTACCTAACTGCCCTGAAAAGAACATATTTTTTTTTATCTATGTCCCTAATTGTTCTTTCACTCCATCTGCAGCCTAAACCGATTTAATGTACAGCACTTTAACAGCACTGGGGTGCGTGACCCTGCCTCTTATGCAGCGGGGTCACATGTCCCATCTGGCCAATCACAGCTATGACCATACTGGGAATGGCTGTGGTTACTAGAGGCTAAAAGTTGGCAGATGGGCTGCTCAACCCTTCTTCTGGAGAAGAGGGTCCAAAGGATTAAAAAAGTCTCTTTTTTATTTAAAAAAATACATGTGACCTTTGGGACCGGGACTATGACCTAAATAACATCCCGTATAACGTTAATCCATTATCAATGGGTGGCACCAGGGGCAGTCTGGCCATAGGGAGACCTGGGGTAATGCCTGGTGGGTCACACTGCTTTCTGGCCAGTTGGGCTGCTGCCTTTAACAACCACATTCTATCCCTGCTCCCTTACTCTCCCTCTCGCCCCCCTGTACCCAGACCCACTGTACCCACAAGCCAAGACACTCCAGCCCCCGGCTTCATGGCTAGGGGGGGGGGGGCTTAGCAGGGATGCAGGGATGTACTGTAGGGTGCTGGAGGGTAGAAAAAATATATAATCTGAATACATTTAATTATGCCCTACTGACCATTAGAAGACAACCTTTGCCAGTTTGTGGCTTAAAGTAAACCAAAACCTTCCATTGCATCTTTAAAGTGGATCAAAACCCAAATGTTTAACTTGCATCACCTGAATTGCTCCTCCCATGAGGATTACCTTTTGCTAATTTTCCCTGCTGCTGCTTCACTTTAATCCCAGATAATGGCGCCTGTTTTAGCTGTAAAGCTCCGCCTCCTCCACTCATTGCCACTGCTGTGTGTGGCAATGATGTCATTGCCACACTTATGCACTGACTGATCACCTGACATCTTACAGAGAGGGACAAACAAAAAATCAATGTTCCAGGACTAAAAAGCGGAAATATGCATTTCTAGTTCTACACCCTAGGAAGAGAGTATCAGCAAGGGTTTTGGCCAAATGTATTTCACAAGTTCAGTGGGTTTTGGTCCACTTTAAGACCCAATTTAGGAATGTCCAACTGTGTGAAACCCCGGAAGTTTACCTTGGTTTCTGACTAGTCTGTGCATGGCCGCACCCACCATAACTGAGTGGGTGGCGCAGTCGCAAAGGCCAAAGAGAGATCTAGGGGTGCTGCCTGGAGATATGAGCTTTTCTGGAACTGAGACCATGGAGTTGTCACCTGGTGTGATATTATGTACTAAAAGGGAGCATCTATTTCTGGAGGAGAAGCCTGTTTAATCTGTTAAGATCTGATGGCAGAATACTAATATACGGTAATACATAATGTAATATAATAATATTACAGAAAAGTGGAATTTAAATGGAAATATGGATTAATTCATTTAATCAAGCTCTGCTATTTAGGTTTTTTATATTATTTAATATCGTTTGTTTTGTATTTGTGGATTTTTACGTTGTATTTATTGCCTTCAACTTTCAGAGCCAAGTTATAGGTGTCTGTCTCCTGCAGTGGCCTTGTAGCTTACTTAAGGAAGCACTATCGCGAAAAATGGCCCAATGTTAAAATCCATATAAATATGCTGGATGGTGGGAGGAGGGGTCACTTATACACCTGGCATCAAGAAATTTCCAGCCAGGCTTTTTTTTTTTTTTTTTTAATGGAAGAAAAAGGACATCAGAGGTGACAGACTGATAGACTAAACCTGTCAACCCTGGATTTTATTTCTACCAGAAGAAGAAAACCACAAGCTTAGTGGGAGTTTTATTCAGTTCTGGTGTATAAGTGACCCTTCCTCTCTTTAGCCAAGGTGTTTATATGAATTTTTAATATTACACAATTTCGCAATAGTGCCCCTTTATCCTGAAATAGGCAATGAAAATGTCAAGGGGAAAGATAATACAGAGTAAGATCTGTGCAACAGTGCCCTCTAGTGACAACCTCTCATGCAGCACAAGGCTCTGCCTATTCTACCAAAAGTAACTGATCAATATGTACAGTATGTATTGCAATCACAAGTTTTGAAACTCTGTCATGGGCACAGTATACAGCTCTGTGAGCTGGAGTCACAAGGAAGTCACACTTTAATGAGTGTTTTGGCACTAAAGGAAGATGAAGCTGGTTGAAATTTTAAAGTGTCATTAAAGTAAAAACAAGAAAAGCCAATACTCTACTTTAAATGTGTAGGTAACTCATTGTTTTAAACACACCTGTCTCTGAGATCTGGTCCCCAATTTGGCACACACATGCCAGTTCTTCTGGAGGCCATTCATCTGCACTATGCCCTCATGCACTGGAGACATTGGTACATAAAGATGTCTATGACTCCTGCTTACTGTCTCTCTGCAGACAGCATGATGCATGAAGCATGCACATCAATAAAGTGGTTGCACCCTTATACTCCTCAATTATTTGATTTTTATTATCTTTAAAGTGGGCCAAGAAGCATATAAATAAGTCGCTCCCCCTTTAATGGGACAGTCCAGGCAATGGCAATAATGAGGTAGCAAGCAGCTCCCCTAAAGTCTGTCCCATGTGTCTCTTACACTCATTTGCAGTGCCTCGGTAGAAGTTGTACCAGGGCTCCAAAGTTTACCCTTCCTTCCAACTCCTTTTCTTCCAGCTACAGCTACACTGTTCAGGTAGACTTACGGTGGACAAAACTTCTTTAAAATTATCCTCCAATCCTCCAGTAACCTTAGTTTTGTTGTTTGAATACACTCCATTGGCCAGCTGCACACATGCTAGGTGAACATGTCTGGAATTCCTGGAGCCTGGTTTCTCATGTATTTTTTTGGCAAATTACTGTACCTGTTCCTCCTAGTAGGATGAAGTGGCCATGAAGAGCTACAGGATGTAGGTCCACTCTTCACATACAGTTCAGACAGACAAATGCTACTGTATGTGATAAAATAATAATCTGCCACAAATAGGGATTGCAGAAAAAATAGTAAATAATGGCACCTTTTCTTCCCTTTCCCTCCCTGTCCTGTTTTTTTTCTTCCCAAGGAACCAGAAGAATTTCCATGTGTGCAGATGGGAAAGCTGAAGATGCCAGTTGGGAGAAAGACGCACAAAGGCTGCATTGCATGTGAGATGGAGGCAGGTAGGGGCACCACCAAACTGCTTTCTCTGGAGCATGTCTGCTCTGGAGACTGGCGGAGATGGCAGAGACACCAAGATCAGTAGATGTGGAGACCCCTGGTACTCAAGGAGACTGCATGGCACCCTATAACTGGGTTAGCAGTGTCTAAAAGCCTAGACCAAAAGACCCAAGGAGATCAAGAAGGAACCCCCTGTATTTCTAGGTTTATTTGAGCTGGTGGGGGTGCCCTATGCTGTCTGCCTCTCTGCACATCCAGGCCCACCCCCACTGTTGGTATGTTTACCCCCTCACCCCCCCTGCTTTTTAGTGACTTCTATTCCACTGCCCACATCTAATCCCCCTCCCTTTGTCCCCTCTTCTCACTTAGGTAAAAGCCAAAATTCCCAACGCTTACATTGATAAGCTCCTCCTCCATGCAGCAGCTCACAATTGACTGCCTGGGCAGAGGTCCCTAGAACTGTAATGGTCCCTTCTCTGAATCTCAACCCTATCTATTCCTATCATGCTTATTGTTGGAACAATGCTGAATCACATAAATATGCATACCATACTGTTTTTACAATGTAACTCAAGCACGATATTAATTAGTTAGAAGTTGTTGTTTCAGTGGACACCTGGTTATCATTAATGTTTTTATGTGTATTCTAAGTATATATATGGTGCGAAATCATTCTCGCATTAGAGGATTTCACGTAAAGCGGCCCAAAACCCACCAAACTTGTTAAATGTATTTGGCCATAGCCCATACTGATATTCCCTTCTTAGGATGTAGAACTAGAAATGGACATTTTCACTTTTCAAATCATCCTGGAACACATTTTTTTTGCTGCTCATCTCTATAAGATGACAGATAATCAGACATTGCGTAGGTGTGACAATGACATCATTGCCACACACAACAATGACAATGAATGGAGGAGGCGGAGCTTTACAACTAAAACAAGGGCCATTATCTTGGATTAGAGTGAAGCAGGAACACAAAAAATTGTCAAAAGGTATGCAATTCAGGGGATGCTGGTTAAAAATGTGGGTTTTGGTCCACTTTAAAGTGATGTGGGTTTTGGACGCTGATTGGGCGAGTGGCCAGGCATGAGCCGTAGGACCGTGGTGAGGTGAGTTGATCCGGGCGATCTGGGGGGTTTCACATAGCGGGGCACCCCCTATCAGGATAGTCAAAATCCTGAGTTTTGGTCCACTTTAAAGCGAACCAAAACCCACATTGCTGACTAGCATCCCCTGAATTGCTCTCCCTCCCTTCTGCTTCACTCTAGTCCCAAATAATTCCACACATTTCTCACATGAGAGTTTTTCCTTTTAGGCTCATTTAGCATCAAATGAATGACAGTGACTTTTTTCATTGAAGCAATGTCGCCAAGGCTGGCATCTTTTTGTTTTAACTAAAAATGACATTCACTTTCACATTTTTAAGCATTTTCATTATTGTATGCTAAAACGATGTCCTCGGGGTGCAGAGCTTTTGTGTTACTTTTTTTTTATTTGTGTTTTAAAAGAAAACAGTTTCCTCTAGCAACAATGTGTTTGGCAATGTACACCAGCTGATGTGTACCTGACAGAGGCTTCCTGACTCTGCCATGCTAATCATCTGATTGGCTAAGGAAGAGGCAACACTCCACCCTCCTGAGCTTAAGTTAAGTTTAAAAGCTGTAATTTAGCCTATTCGGGTGAGTAAATCACAATTTCAATCAGCTAAAGTGTTACTGGCAGCATTAACACCTGGGGAGGTCATTACTGCTGCCCTATTTATCCAAAGCTGTTGTTAAGCTCACCTGTTACAGTCAAAGGATTCTGGGACTTCAGTAATTTTTACTCAAGGCCAGAAAAGCCGCTCCCAGTTTAGCAACACAGCCACGGAAATAGAAGAAACTTGGAATCAGCAGTAAATCACAGGTCTGAGGGCTTAATCCTAACACACATGTTTTGCATTACATTTACATTTTACATACCAGAAGAGGAAAACAATAAGGCAGAGCACCAAAAACATGACAAAAAGAGAGTTTTCCTTAAAAAATGGGGTGCGGGTAATTGGTCAGCCGTCAGTGACCCTGTGAACTTGTATAGGCCCCTTTATACCTCTCCCCTCCAGTGAATTCAAAGTCACATCGGCAGAATCCAGAGAGGACTTGAACCGCTTACCAGTTAAAAATTAACAAAAGGAAAAAAAAAGATTTTTATTATTCTTCATTTACATTTCTTACCTATTCCTGATCTCTGTCCAAAGGTCCCCCCTCCTCCTGCCTTGGCATCGAGCCAAGGGTAATAAATGGTGCTGGGGGAATTGTGCTTCGGTACTAGAGAAGCAAACCTCTATAGAATCTCTTTCATGTGAGGCTCTCAGAAATTAGAGTTAGTCTATGAGGGGTGACAGAGCCTGTCACCCCAGCTGTCCATTTCCTTCCATTAAAATAAAAGAAACAAGCCTGGCTGGATATTTCTTGATGTCGGGTGTATAAGAGAACTGTCCTCCCGCCATCCTGCATATTTATATGGATTTTTATCATTGGTTCAATTTTCGCGATAGTGCTCCTTTAGGGACCAGATGGCTTATGCAGCAAGGAGCTGAGGAGTGAAACTGGAAAAACTTAGTGAAAAACAGACTGGGTCGGGAGCCACATAGTTTGAGATCTACGAAGTACCAAAAGAGGAAATGAGAGAGATGCCAAAGTTGTGCTGAGAGGTCAAGAAATTCCAAAATGTGGTGCCAAAGGACAAAGACCAAGATTGTGAGATCAGGCCGGGGTTGTAGCTGAAGTGTTAATGTGAGATGTGACACTGTAAGCGTTATAATGGGCAATTGCATGCTGGGAGAGGCCTGTCTTTATGTGACCACCAGCCAATTAGGGATGGCGGGCAGAGTAAGCCCACTGACATTAGCCCCTGGCTATACCATAGACCACTCTGGCCTGCAATGATCAGCAGGGAATTGGCATATCTAAATGTATGCCGGGGATGGACAGGATCACCATGAGTCAGGTGAGCAGGTGATTCATCAAGACAAGCATGTCAGGAAAACATACAATCCTTATACAAAATAAATTCTAGTGCTTTAAAAAAACACGTACACCTAATTTTGAGGAAGTTCACACTTTAGGAAAGAACTCTTGTCTGTGTACTGTATAAGTTTGTCTCAGCTGCAGTGCTAGGTATTTGTACAATGGGTGTGCACTTTCTATCACTGTGCCTCAAGTCCACACCAGTACACGGCTGAGTCTTCTACTGCCAGGCGAGAGATAGACAACTCACTGCGCTTCTGGTCTTTATCAAGCTGAAAGGTGTATCTTCCTTGTGTTTCTGTTGCACTCGTCCGCAGGATGCTCAGAAAGTCAAGGCCCTTCCCAGGAATTTGCTTGTACCATTGGAGAGTGTACATAGCTAAGTTTTCATATTCACAAGTCATATGAAATGCTTCGCCCTCTCTTAAAGCGCTTGATGAAGGTTTCTGCTTCACAGTGTCACCTCTCACATCTGCAAAAGTAAAATCCACAAAATCAAAAATCCACTCTTTAAAAAAAATACAATTTCTATTACATAGCCCCATTCAATATCATTTATTTGGTTAGTCATTATTGTATTGGTACAGCATTGGCACAACTAGGTGCTTAATTCTCTGCAAACCTATAAAGGGAAAGTCCCCTTTTATTTTTGAAAGCGGATGTTTTTGTGTGCCAAATTGATGTCCTCAGAGTGCCGAGCTTGTCTAATATTTTTCTCATGTTAGCAAATGTGCGTTTTATGGAAGCAGGCATCACTGCCTGCAATTTGTTGATATTAGCAACTGTACACCAACACCTACAAGAAGAGAGCAATAATTCCTGTACACGCAGAACACTTTTCTGGGCATTTGTAAGCATGACAGAGCTCCCTCACCTCAGCAGCTGTGTTCTGTGGGCACAGGACTTACTTCTCTCTTCTTATAGATATTGGGGTACAGTTGCCAATATCAACAACATTAGCAGAGCAATCACAGATAGTAAAAACTTTTTCCATAAAACACACATTTGGTAACGTAAGAAAAAAAAATACTAGTGAGTGTGCAATACTAGTAATGTAATCCATATAATAAAGTACAGATACATTGAAAGATAAGAAATGTACATACTATTGTTTCTGTACAGTGCATCTACTTACTGTGAATCTTGAAGAGAAAGACACACAGCATAAGTATTTCCATAGTTTCCCTATTGATTTAGATGTTTCAGATGCTAAACTGGGTCTAGAGTTCAGTGAAGTACAATGCAGACTTTTCTGATGACAAGATGCAACATGACCCCGCCCATTAAACCATGTCAAAAAAAGCAATACATAGTCACATTTCCTTTACATCATGTATTTTCTGTTTTTCGAAACGATCTTTTAAAGAGGACAAAAATCCATTGCCCAGTCCTAAGCGTTTGTGTCAAGCAATTCCATGTCCTAGGGGCATTCTGATTTTGAATACCATGCAATGTGAAACCCCCTGGTGTCCAGGTTTACTCACCTCCCATATATCGGGAAACCATGGGGTTGAAACTGCAGAACATCCTAAATCAGGATGCCCCTAGGAAAATCTCTTGAAGAGGACCAACTGCCATTGGATTCACAAAAAATGCCCCTAATTCAACTGCCAATACTGTAGGTCTCCCAGTTCCAGTGGCACTTCAAAGACAGCAGTAAAGCAGGTGATAAACCCAGTACCATTGCAATGCAGGGATTTGGCGAGAAAGTTGGCAACTGGGCTCCACCATTCTCCCCAAGCAAAGTGATATCCTGGAGATCAAGGAACATTCAGCTATGGAAATACCAGACATAAGCACCTGGATGTGGATTAAACCCTTTAACTGCAAGCCTGCCTATAGATTTTGTCACCTTCTGTTGCCAATTTACCCATTTTGCAGTTTATATGTTTACTGTGATTTTTGTAGGAATTTCCACGGATTTACAGGAAACGTATATATTGTTTTATTCAGCACAGTTAAACAGTTATAAGAGGAAAGAATTACAAAGGCACTCAAAACATTTGGATAACCCTCTATATGTAAAATTAACGAAAATGATCTACTCTATGCAACTAAAATAATAAAAAAAAAGTTTTACAATTAAACAGTTGCTTCCAGTTATTTAATATATTGTTGTTTCTGTGTTACCAAATTAATATTATAATCTCAGGAACAATAAGATAAAATCCCCTTGTCATTTTATTCAGATAGCACAAAAAAAAATCCCTACTCCCATTCCATTAACAGTGACTAAAAGAGCAATATCATGAAAAAAGATACAATAATAAAAACCAACATAAATGTGCTAAAAAATCCACCCAAGCCTGTTACTTAATTTTAATACATGGAAGAAGAATTCTGAGTGAGAGGTTTTGAAAATACCTTTCAGATTCTTTAGGGGAGAGCTGTGAGCCTTCCTGTGCTGGAATAGGAGCTTTTTGACGTCACAATTCTTCTGATGTGTGAAGCTGCTTTTAGCCATCATGCAAATATTTAGAGTTAGTGCTGCTGCTCCTCACATGCTGGCTCAGGAGACACTGGAATAGGGCAGATCACCCCTGAAAAAAAGGAATGGCATGCTCAAAAATATATTACCCTCAGATTTTATTTATACCAGGAGAAACAACCCATTAGTCCCCGGGTTTTTCATTATTGAGAGATGTCTTTATACAGCTCCTTTAATGTGTTGACTAAAACACATTTCATTGGGATCTAATATGCCCCATGTAATATATATGACTACAAAAATAAGGTGTAGAAATACAAAAAAATATAAAAAATTTAGTAATATAAAATGTTACGTAATCTAATGGTAGTCCTCAAAATTATGTAAATGTATCTAACAAAATCTTTTTTGAACCTCTTCGAGCCTTGGAGGAAAAGGCTTGGAGTAGAGGCTTAAAAGTCACAAGCTTCTTGATGAGACCCAAATGACCCAGGATCCTCTGAAAAAAAGATGCCGCGCAGAGCAGCTATAAAGACCAAATACAACTACAGCTGTGTAAATTGGGTGTACACAATATACAAATGCAGAGAAACTTGGCTACCAAAGGAAACCTAAACGCACAATCTATACAATGCTAGTCAATCCTTCAAAAAATATATACAATTTATTAAGTATCCATAGTCAAATATAACCTGTACATACAACTGTTAAAAAAGGACATTACCTATTGCCCTAAACACAAACAGAATAAGACCGCTAAATCCCATGTAATATGAACAGCAGATTATGTTAATGTCAGTACATATTATCAATAATCCTCCTATAATCCCTGTCTACAAAGTCAATAATAATGGAGTGCCTAGTGCTATGTGTCGCACAATTATACATCAATAATAAACAATAAGTGAACAATATCAAATATGCTCAATTAAAGTGCTATCAGTGCTATCATAACTTTAAAGTGGTAATAGTGTTAATATAAACTAGAGGACAATGACCTTGATTCACTAAAAAAATCTCATGATAGTAAAAAATGTAATTCCTGAGAAAAAAGCCTGAGAATGTAACTTAATGAATCACCAATAGTAAGACAATGAAAGTCAATACAACTTATTTACTTTAAAAGTAGTGAACTTTTTACTGCTTTTGTAGTAGAATGTGCCATTTGCTTTCATTGTCTTTCTATCTAGTGAGTCGCTAAAGTGAAATTCTCAGTTTTTTTTTCTCATGAATTTTTTACTACCATGAGAATTTTTTTCAACTCTTAGTGAATCGAGGCCTTTGACGGTAAAGTTTACTATTATATTACAAAGGAGCCTAATTAAAGAGTACTTATCTCATAGGGTATCCAGAGGTCCCTCTTGAGCCAACTCCATGCATTCCGCTGTGTTATAGATAGCCCCTTATGTTTGGGCACCATTTATTGTATATCTATGGCCATAACGGTTGTTTTTAATATGTCTTGTGTTATATGTTTTTAGCCCTTCTTTTTGTATCAATAAAGTATTGTATTGTAGCATTGATGGTTGTTGTGGTGCTTTCTTATGGGAAAAAGGTGTGCCTATGGCACGTCCACTCCAAGCAGTAGTCTAGGTAGAATTTTGTTTAGGTGAGCACACAGTTATACATTTTTCTCAAATGAGCGGTGCACCCTCATGATAGCTTCATTCCGCTGTGTTACACCGCTGCTTCAGTAGATATGCTCTCCTTTGGGAGCCAAGCTTCTCTGAAACTCAGGGTCCTCTTGTTACACATGTGGCTATGTTTATTCCATTTTTCATTGCAGCAGCAGGCCAACTCCTAAGGCAATGGCACTGCTGTGCTACTAGGGCATGCATGATGGATGTTGCCTGCTGTTCCCATGCATTTAGCCCCCATCCCAGATGCTGCCTCGTCCCAACCTGGAGCACAGTGTTCTTTTGCAGGGTTCCCTGTCACCCTCTACCAACCTCAGAGGGGGCAGCCTCGCATTCCAAAGTGTCATCTAAGGGAACTTACACCATTACCTTAATAGTGTGACAGTGGCATGGGATTAAAGGGGAGGGAGGGGGTCAGTCCCTGCATAACTGAGATTCCCAGGGATATATATATATATATATATATATATATATATATATATTTGTATGTGCAACATGCATAACTGTACAACTGCAGTCCAAATGCTGACTCTTTTATTTTAGTAATTAAAGGTCTACATACTTTGAGAAGTTGCAGTCTATTCATATGGCCCTCTATCACCATCTAGTGGTTGATTTTAATACTGAGCAATCTATAATTACTTAAAGTGGACCAACACCCTGGGGTGATCGGCCCGGGAATCTATAAGATTCCCGGGCCGATCACCCCCCACCCCGCGGGACATCCGAGATTGGGATGTCCCGCGGGGTGAAACCCCCCCCAAACACCCCAACTCACCTACCTTATCTTCGGCGGCGGCCGGCCGCCGCCGCCTCCCTCGCGCCCCTGTAGGCGTGCGCGCCTCCGCACCGGCCGTCTGCGAATGGCCGGCGCGGGCGCGCGCCCGTCAAAAGTGACGCGAGGGAGGCGTTCCAGTTCTCCCCTTGTACGTTCCAGTTCTCCCCTTGTACGTCGGCGCTGGGAGCGGGGAGAGGTGAGTTTTTCGGGGGGTTAGGGGGGGTTTCACACAGCGGGGCACCCCGATCGGGGGTGCCCCGCCGAAGTGGACCAAGACCCAGGATAGTCAAAATCCTGGGTGTTGGTCCACTTTAAAGTGGACCTGATCTACAATCTCTCTTGCAGCTACACTATGTGCCAGGGTCCTAGCTACCAGGGACACTAAACTAAACTAACCTATCCCCTCACACCATGAGCAAGCCCTGGATTAGAGAGATACAGTACAGAATCTTAGCTAGCAGAGCTGCTTCTGTTGAGGGACAGTAAATAGCTACACACGGGTGCACGGCTTATCCAACAGGACTCTTTAACTATAGAGGTAAGCCCGTTAAATGCGCTTGCTGCTGGGAGTGAATTTGCTCCAGCTCTGAGGTGGAGGAAAGGCCTTCGTGGTGACCTACAGCCATCTTTCCTGTATCCTCTATGGAGCCTTCTAAGGAAATTGTGGCAGAATCCATGCAGCTCCAGTTTTCCCAGCTGGAGAATAGCCTTGTGATAGCGCCTTGTGCCTTCCTTCCAAGGCTGGATGTGGGCACTTTGTCTGACTGTGCCTTATTCCATCTGCCACGGTTGGACCGTCCTGCCCTGGAGGCACTATATGGTTGGTCTCCACCACAAAGACTCCGCCACACTCAATTGTTGGTATGAACAAATTAGTTGGGTGCCTGCAGTTTCTGGTGAATGACTCATTCCAGAGGCTGGGATCCTTCTCCGTAGCAATGTCCCAGTCTATGCTGAATTGCAAGCTGCATATATACCTTTGCGCCATGATGTACTTGGCTCCCAACTACAACCACTTGCCCCGCAGCCTCAGTGAGTGGAATGCCCACAAAGCAGGGTTTGGCTCCAGGCTTGGATTTCCTAACGTGCTCCACGCAATTGACACATGTGTCTATGGTGCCACTTTATTGAATGGCTCACTTTTGTTGCCTATATTTTTGGCATGTGATTTTGTCTCTCCATGTTACTGTGTTTGCATCTTGCAGTGTGTTTTTGGTCCCTACCAGTGTGTTGCCGATTTGCCTGCGTGCCCGCAGTCTAACTTACTCTGGTGTTCTCCCTTCTTCCATTTAGTCCCGCTTACATTGTCTGTCTCTGCCCTCAAACATCCTTCATAACTGTGTAATCTCGGCCTGTCCACTTGTGATGCCCTAACTAAGCCATCCATCATTCCAGTTTATGTGCAGCAGGCCCTCCCAGGTGTTCATTGGGCCATTTGTCCTGCTAACCATGTGGCCCAGTCCAAGCCTGTCCTAGGCTACCCAGCTCCATCTTCTTCCCATGTGTGGTAATTTCAAGTGGCTCCAAACTGTTGGCTCTGTTAGGTGTGTCTGCCATTTTTGGAATAGTCCTTGCCCAATTTGTACATTGTCTATTTGTTGGCATGCTCATTTGTGACCCGTTTAGCCATTGTCCCACCTTTGTTTTGCCTCATGTCTTTTTTTCCTTGCACAGGAATTGCAAGCTGGCCCACTCACTAAACATCCAAGCCGTATGTGACAGCATGCTGTGGTTTCTGTGTGTGGTAGTGGAATTCACAGGGTCCTGCCACGATGCCCACATCCTCCGGAATTCAGCCTTCTTTCTGAGGTTTTCCAGTGGGCAAGGTTTGCAATAGCTGGCTGCTTGGTGACTGTTTAGTGTTGTCATGTCATGGTTTTCCCATTTTAAGATGTCTTTTTCCCACTGCTAGCTGTACATTTGTGCTCGTCCACATCTCCTTGGTCTAGAGTCCTAGGCCTCCCCTACCCCTTGTCACCAAATGGCCAATCTCTCTGCCTCCACTAGTTTTTTGGCCTATGTTTGTCCAAGCAGACCCCCCACCCCCACTAAATTCTCCTAAATTCTCTCTCTTCTGTGCTGATCCACCATGGGTAGCTTCTGGTTAGCCTGTTTTTGGTGCTCTCTGCTGGTTGACTTAGCTTGGCTAGTGTATTGCCAGAGAACCAGTTAGCCCAGTTGATTCTGTGGCATTGTGTCAGAATAACAGTATGGTAACCTAGTTGCTTCCTGTCCTCTCATTCCCCCTCCTACCATTCTCCTGCTGTGTGCAATTAGTTGCTCCCACTGTTAATTTGAGGCCACTTTTGGTGATGTGCTGATTCTTTGTCCTTCCTTGGCTGGACTGCCAGACCAGGCTCTAAATGGGTGTGTAATTCTAGCTAATGCCCCCTCCCCAAAACGATGTTTGGTCCGCTTTTTTATTCCATGGATGCTCTTCTCTGCTCCCATCAGTGCATCTAGTGTGTGAACCTCAGTCTGGGGCCAGAATGTTTAGGTCAATTTTTTCCAATCTACCCTTGTGTTAGTGCTCTTTCTTGACTTTGTTTGTGAAATAATGTTCCTGATGATGTCTCAGCTGACTTTTGTTTTGCAGGTGCATCTTTGGTCTTGCCCTTGGTTTTGGGTTGCCTAATGTGTATTTTGGATTCTGTCTTCCCTCGGGTGATTCTGGATATCCATGCATCCCGTGGCTGTTGACACCCATTCTCCATCCGTCCACCCTGGGAGAAGAAGCCTACAACACAGCACACTACTAGACCCGGGCTTGTATTAAACATGCCTTTGGGCTATGGAAGACTCAGTTCACTATTTAGATGCTACCAGAGGTGCACTCCAGTATTCTCCAGCCAAGGTGGTCCATATCATAATGGCATGTTCTGTGTTACACAACCTGGCCCTGGGCCGAAAAATGGCCGCCTACATGGAGGAGGATGTCCCTGCTCTTCCCCCGCATGCATGCACAGTATGATTTGTTTTAGAAGTAAAGTCCTTCCCTGTTGACTGATGTAGTTTAGTGTGCAAGTTCTTCCTTGTCATACACGCTACAATCATCATTTGTGTGTTTATTTTTGGGGGGAGGCCAGACACAGTTGCACACAACAATAAAATTTGGAGGGACACAGCCCCAAACTGAAAAACAAAACTGGGCACACCTCCCCAAAATAAAAAGTCAGCCCAAGCTACCCCCAATGTCCAAGTCCACTGGACCAGTCCCACCTTATTGTTGCTATCCGGCTTTTCTTGCTGGGAAGCAGGGGGGGTTTCAGTTTCTTAAACGCTAAGTCAACTCTTCCATCCGCTGGTTGTGCTGGTGCAGCTCTCCCAGACTCTCTTGCATGGTGGTGGCCATGCTCACCAGCAGATGGAGATCCCTGCGCAGCAGAAGGTGTCGGCACAGCATCAGATGGAAGCCCCTCTGTGCCCCGAGGAAGCTGGCGGTCTTCTGGCGCAGCTCCTGGTCTATCCGGGCCCACTGGGCTTGTGTTCTTTGCACTGGGCGTGGAGCAGTGCCTCGCCCCTGTTGTCCCAATGTCCAGGGCATGGGCACCAGCTGTGACTGGGGCTGGGTGCATGCTTGCTCCCACAATGGCTCTGGTCATTCCACAGTTGTTGCAGTAAGTCCTGTGACTTCCTTCTCCTCTATGGCTATAATATTGAGGACAATCGCTGGTTCCTATGGACATGGCAAAAGAGGGTGTCAATGTATCTTCCCAGTTATGTTTACAGTCCACTAAATAGCCGCTGTTTTGTTGTTTCAACCTCCATCAGAAACATTGCCCCTGGCAGGGTTTTGTTTTGGGTGGGTTTGCTAAGTCTGGACAGGTGAGCATTGGCATCCCTCGATGGGACTCTATGGTACACTATATCACTGCCAAATGGTTGCGTATATGGGTGGCCCACAATGATGTTTCCCCCTGTCCTTGTGAGCCCCATGTAGAAGACACACCCTTCCCCCTCAATGTATACCTATGCATGTCAGCACCTGACTCATTCAGTTTGTCTTACCCGTTAGGCAGCAAGCCAACAGCAGCCTACCTTTGTGCCTGTGTGTTGTGACACAGGACATGCTTGGGAGTTGGGGCATATGCGTTGTTGCCTAAAGCCTATTAGTGTGTGCCCACATCTGGAGCAGGGCCACAGTCAGAACTGGGTTGCTGGCACACACAGACTCAAAGATGTATTACCTGTTCGGCTCTCCCAATGGTTCCGGTTCCCCTGAGTTGCTCTCACTGATGCTGGTGCTGGTTGACACGGGCATGGGTGGTGTCACGTCCGCGGGGACAACAAAAAAAGCAAGACTATGATACATCACCACATGTGTGTGTTGGCCCAAGAATCACAGTACTCCTTAGTTGTCTGTCTCACACTTACCACTGTTGCTGAAGTGTAGACTCTCAGTGTCCATGGTACCTTGTTTGGCTCGGGAGTGATTTAGTTTCCACCATAACAAGTGCCTCCACTGCACTCTCCTGACATATGTGGGCCTGTGTGGACATGTGCAAATGGACTCATTCCTTTGGCCTTGGCTTATGATGTCCATGTGTCAATCCCCTCCAGCCCATGCCATGCTGCCTTACCCCAATCCTGCTTGCGGATCTTTTTGGGGTCTGGTTCGAGGACATACCCAGTGCTTGGTCCACCCACACAGAATTACAAGCATGGAGCCTCAGAATATCCCCTTTTGCCAATTGTGCCCCTGACTAAGCTTAAGGGCCTACTTATTGCGTACATGTGTTTTTTTAGAGGAGAAGGGGGTGTGAACAGAATGTGATAACACTTACCTGTATTCCCGGATGGCATTATATTTGTTAAGAACCACCTTCTTGATGTCCTGAAATTTTTTTTCGGGCTTAGCACCACAAGGTTCACCGTGGTGCGGATTTGCTTCCAAAAGAAATTTTTCTCAGCATTGAGGGTGTGGCAAGATTGATTGCCGAACACGTGGTCAAAGCACTCCCCCACCCCCTCCGCCACTGCCAGTGTCTGTGCCTCATTAAAGCGCACCCCGGGTTTGTTCACACGTCGTCTGCCTGTCGATGTGCTGGGTGGCGTGCTTGGTCCTGGTGGGGGCCCCTCCTGGGGCACTCTGCTCTACGGCCATAGCTCCTGGGGGTTGGTGGGGAGGTGGTGTCAGTGAAATTTGAGGACAGGGCTTTCCCTTGCCCTGTGTGTGCATGGTGGGGTGCTGCTGGGGGATTGCCGGGAAGAATGAGCAAGGGAGTAGTGTGCAGCTATTCGGGAGCTGCGCCGTGGCGTGCATTGGGGTGAGGCATACCTGTGGCTGTGCCTTGGGCTGGGGCTCCTGCCATACCTCTGGCTGTACCGGGGGGATTTCCTGGGTCTGTGCTCAGGGCTTGGCATATAGTGTGAGCGAGTGTGGAGCATTGTGAATGGGGGACGTGCCCTTATAGCATGGTATGCATGAAGGGCACCTGTGTGGTTTTTAGCATCAAGGCAATGTTGCTTTTTTGTCCTATACAAGGGGTGGAGGGGTTATATGTATGTGTCTTTGTATTTTGTATAATAAAGATTAATTTGATGTGGCAATCTTGCTCTAGGTGAATTTGTCCTTAGTGCCAGCCTCACAGTTAACCAAGTTGGTGTTTCATTTTTCTCTTGGCCTATTACGCCCTGAATGTTACTTTTTTGTGAGCATAGCTGTGCTGTGGTGCCTGGCAAGTGTTTCCTCAGCTCCTTATGTGGCGTTGTCATTTCATTTGTAGCTGTGATGTGCGCGTACGTGCGCACAATGCACACTGCTAATGGTGCCACTTCTGGGTTCCGCCTGTGCACAGACCCTGTACTGCAAGGACAAGCTTGGATAGTGACATGGCACCTGTGCTCTTCACTTTTTGAAATTGAACGAAGCTGCAGCTGTGTGCTGCACTGGGCTGGTCAATCCTGAGGCCAACACTGGATATGTGTTTCCCTTGTGCATGTGGCCAGTGCATACATATGTAATGTCCAATGCATGCACACAGGAAGCCTAGTGCATATGTCTGAGATGCCCAATGCATGTACACAGGATGCCCGGTACATGCACACAGTATGCCCAGTGCATGCACACAGGAAGCCTAGTGCATATGTCTGAGATGCCCAATGCATGCACACAGGATGCCCAGTGCATGCACACAGTATGCCCAGTGCATACATACGCAATGTCCAGTGCATGCACACAGGATGCCCAGTGCATGCACACAGGAAGCCTAGTATGTCTGAGATGCCCAATGCATGCACACAAGATGCCCAGTGCATGCACACAGTATGCCCAGTGCATGCACACAGGAAGCCTAGTGCATATGCCTGAGATGCCCAATGCATGCACACAGTATGCCGGTGCATGCACACAGGAAGCCTAGTGCATATGTCTGAGATGCCCAATGCATGCACACAGGATGCCCAGTGCATGCACACAGTATGCCCAGTGCATACATACGCAATGTCCAGTGCATGCACACAGGATGCCCAGTGCATGCACACAGTATGCCCAGTGCATACATATGCAATGTCCAGTGCATGCACACAGGATGCCCAGTGCATGCACACAGGATGCCCAGTGCATGCACACAGGAAGCCTAGTGCATATGCCTGAGATGCCCAATGCATGCACACAGTATGCCGGTGCATGCACACAGGAAGCCTAGTGCATATGTCTGAGATGCCCAATGCATGCACACAGGATGCCCAGTGCATGCACACAGTATGCCCAGTGCATACATACGCAATGTCCAGTGCATGCACACAGTATGCCCAGTGCATGCACACAGGAAGCCTAGTGCATATGCCTGAGATGCCCAATGCATGCACACAGTATGCCTTTACTCAGGAATCTGCAAGTGTTTTGGCTTTTGCATTACATCTCTGTGGGATAATGCATTGTGTGTGACCCTGCCCCCAATTACTACAGCATGTGGCATGTTATCTGACTGTGGGAAAAGTAGCATAGGAATCACATGTCCTATAGGTATTGTGGTAAAGTGTATGGGAAAGTCCAAAATGGTGTGTATTTTTCTCCTGCTATGCTGTATCAGGCACGATCCATGCCGGGTTTTCATGACCCAGCTCACATTCCCCAGTCCTCTACAGGTTTGTTCTCTGATCTCAGGCCTTGCACAGGTGATGAGGCTGATTGCAGGGGAAGCCTGAATAAAAGGCTGAGCCTGTCAGTTTGCTGTTGACCAGCCTGGAGGAAGGAGCCCAGGCTGTACTGCTCAGTGGTAAATTTGAGACTGGATTTAAGTCGAAGGACTTGGCTTCTGCGACCCCAAAACTTGGACTTGTGTGGATGAGCAGCGTGGGTGTGTATGCCTTGTAAAGCGGAACCTGATACCCTGGTCTTGCATTAAGTTGGTGAAGTAACCACTTGATTTATTGCATTGTCGCTGCAACCTCTGAAGTAAGAGATATTTTGCTTTTGAACAATTTATTTTCTCAATAAAACTGCCTTTGCTGTTGAAGAACTATTGTCCGTGTCACTGCCGTTCACCCAAATCGCTCACAGTATGTGTGTTTGTGCGCTAATTATGATTGGTCTTAGAGTAAACTATGATCTGTAATACCTTAGACCCCTGTTCATAACAGATACTTACATCATTCAGATTCATGTACATCCACCAGATTCAGCCTCACTGCCACTTCAAAGTCAGCACTGAGGTAGATGATAAACACCCCCCCTCCCCGGCCATGCATTATATTCAAATAAACCTGATCGCAGAGGAGGTATTTCACTAAAATGTGAAGAGCTGACCTCACTGTGAATACACCATAGGATCAACATGTGGAAAAAATCCCTATCTCCGTGAAAAAAATGTCAGCACCAAGGCTTCTCCACCTCAAATCCCAGTTGTGTGTAGCATCTAAATAGAAAATTAGCGTGTTTAACAGTGTTTCTGTTATCTCTGCTGCTGTCTGAAGGAGAGAGATTGCAGGGAGAGAAATAGACTGTGGAACATTGTTTCCGAGTTGTTACATTATAAAGTTTATATTGTCTTTAGCATGCTGGATAGCTCAGCTAATAGAGCTTTGGCACTTAAGCCATAGCGTGTAGGGTTCAGACTAGACTTTGCTATGTTTCTTTTTGCTTTTACTTTTTACAATTCCACAATTACATTTTTCTATTTTCATTCTGTTTTTGTTGCTCTCCAGATTTATTATTTTGCCAGTTTATCTTTCTTTTTACCTCTGCTGCTGTCTGCAGTATCTTTCCATTTCCCATTTTCTATTCTTTTCCGCTTTGTGTGTTTTAAGCAGCAAGCAGCAAAACTCAGGATTTTCACTATCCCCAGTTTTTTTCTTCTTTCTTTTTTCTATGTCAAACCCCCTGCTCACTTGTCAAAATGTCACAGGCTCCCATCCAAGTGGCGCTGTTTGCAGGCAGAGCTTGGCAATGAGGACCCAGAGCAGCAGTATTCCTGGGCACACGGTCTATATGAATGGCTATCTGTGGGAGCACGCCTAATCTCCGAGATGCTGAGGATGCGGCCACAGCTATTTACCGCAACATGGGAGCCAGGAAAAAGTGGGTATTGTGGCGGCTCAGGTGGCATTTCACACAGTGGGGCATCCCGTATATGGATGCGCCAAGGGAAGGACAGTGGCCAGCACTGGAATCTTTCAGACTTCAGGGTCGGCCACTCAGGGTTTTGTTCCCTTTTTATATATATATATATATATATATATATATATATATATATATATATATATATATAGATACCTGCATAGTCATTCAAAGTAGATTTCTTTTCCAGTCAGTTTATTTTGTAAAGATTTTATATATTTATTGAGTCACCTGGTGGTTTCATCACAGAAGCAGCACCTCACACATACAAAGCTGTTACCGCCGGGTACAGCGCCTGCCTGTGAAAAAAGCTGGAGCATGTTCACTGCAGCTGTTGCTAGGAGACCAGCGGGCTAAATGCTGCAGCTGTCTGCTATCACTTCACTGAATAAAACCCAGCAGATCCCCCCCCATTCAGCAAATATACTGAGACATTTTCATTTTACAATTTAAAAGTGAAGCATACATGTTTTTTCTTTTCTATCACTATATTATTTATACACATGTTAGAAGCTATTGTCAGGCTATTTAATTATTTATATTTGTTAATGAAAATGTTTGCGATAGTGGTCCTTTATAGGGTTATATGTACTATTTAGGTTTTTTTGTTTAATTTGTGAGTTCTAGAATTTTTAAGTGCTTTGTTTGTTTGTTGCTAATATTTAATTTTTGTTGCTGTGGGAGTTCGTGGGAGGCTTATTGAAATGGTAGCCCAACATTATAATATTGTATTTAATGTGTTTTATGAGGCATGGTTTGTCACTCTATCACGTATGGCCACGTACCTGCACGATTGCAACCCACATGCTGACTTTTAATAACAATATCCCATATCTACTGGAAACACTGCCAATAGTTTCAGTGTTTATTTGTATTACCTGCTGTCTCCATCTAGTGGTTAATTTTGATACTGATTGTAGCGATAACCCTTATCGCCGGAGGGCTTCACCGCCCGAGACGTCCTTTTCCCAATCGTAAGAGGTGCTGCTGGAATTCCAGAGTCGTCAGTGAGGAAACAGGAACAGCCCTTACAAGGGCTAGTGAATTGTAATATAGCGTGTCCCCCAATAAGAGACAGAACTTCAGTATTGAGGGTGAAGGTGAAGTGTCTTTATTAGTGCCACTCTAGGCCTTATATACACAAGTCTCCATTGCATGACACACACACTGACCAATAGCAGCAGGGCACACAATCCCTCAACTCTGCCGGTGACGCAATCAGTAGAACAATAGCAGGCTGTAATACAATCAATCAGGACAATGCCATTGATTGTGACGTAATCAACAATACACAATGGCAGTCTGTAATACAATCCAAAATACAATGACATTGCCTGTAACAGTATCAAAATACAATTACATTGTCTGGAACCTAATTAAGAAAAGGCCAGTGAATGACCCGGTGGGCAATCGAATAGTGATGACATCCAAAAGGCAGAGCGTCTGTCACACTGATACTTGAGTCATGTATACCTATATGTTGCTTTTACACTACAAGCACTCAGGAGGGATGACATGTAAAAAATTAATTACAGTCAATAGTAAATGTTTTTTACTTAATAGTTAAGGTCTGTATTTTGGCACTCTGAGACCTCACTCGCCACAGTGTTATCTGTATCCACCCTTGTGCTGCTCAGAAATACGTGTCCACACGTGGAGTGGATGGCTGTGTAAAATTTATATATACCAAAGCATTGCACATCGTACCGGCTACTGGAGATTTGGCTCTAGCCAAGAGACGTAAAGAAATGTATTTGTATGGCTTTGCCTACTGCAGAGGGTCTTGGGAGAAATTCTATTATCTTTTGTGGTACCATGCAAGTACTCTGCCTTTTACCTATAAATAAGTCTTTTTGGCCCTTTTAATCCATATTCACCTACTAACATGGATCTCTCCCACACCTGGCTTATGACTATGCCAATAGTAAAGAAACTATACACCAGTGTATACCTTATCTTTGCAGCAATGGACATGTCTAAATAGTGTCTAGAGATGCATGCCTTCATTCACTGTATTATGACCCCTGAACTATTTCTTTGTCATGACCAAAAGGTGTGGTGTGAAATCTACATTTTGCAGGAGCTGGGAAAGCTCTGGTGCTCTAGATGGCTGTTTCTAAATAGTGATGGGCTTCAGATCTGAGCCAAAGTTAGGGTTTCACCAGTTTGCCACCCACTGACACTGGCCAATGGCATGCCCATCATCACAACCATGTGAATTGGTATAGATTATCCAGACTTCTCGCCCTCATGCCCCTCCTCGCCAGTCATGTCATTAGTCACATGGTGGGTTTCTACAGAGGTTCCTCATCTGTGGTATTAAAGCCTCCCTGCTCGGTGGCCCACCATTAGCTTGTAGGGTCCACCCTTACTGCAATTGCAGGTGGGGCGGCTGCAATAGCCCATCCTGTCGGCACCCAACATGCACTCACTGGACCAGGAGGGAGCCTCCACCCAGACATCAGAGCACGGTGGGGGACAGGTGATTGAACATTCTTTATTTTTATTTCAAAATGAAATTTTTTTGTTGGTGAACTGAAAGGGGGCCAAGGGACCAGTCCACATGTTGTGGTGGTCGGAGCTATTGTATCTATCAGGACGGAGAGCTTCCAAACCAGATTGTTCCTGCTCATCACTATTTATAACTACAAATACTTGGAAAATAATGAAGGTTACCTTTATGTTACATTTTTTTCATTGTATTACTATATCCTTATCAAAGTGGAATGTGGCAATTGTGTCATGAATTGTGTGTAGACCATTAAACAAAAATTGCATGTATACAAAGCACAACCCTTCTTCCACTTTAAACCAGAACAAAAAATGAAATTAAACTTTTTGTATGACCACGCCCCTCGTTTGAAGCGGTTTCCACTTTGCTGGCCATTATGCACCCAGGGGCCACTATTACTAGTGAAAAAATATATTTGCAGCAATATGGATCGCTTGGGTAAGGGGGGATTGTTCCTCAATTCATGAGAAAAAAAGCCTGAGAATCACTGTTAGTATATCACTAGATCGGAAGACAATGAAAGTCAATGGTACTTTTTTACTCCTGAGAAAAGTATACTTTTTACTACTTTTTACTGTGTAGTAAATACCATTGCCTTTCTTTGTCTTCCTATTTGGTGATTCACTAACAGTGATTCTCAGGCTTTTTTCTCATTAATTGAATTTTACTACCATGAGAATTTTTTTCAGCTCTTAGTGAATCGCGGCCATTGGCTCTGTATGTATCCTGGTTGTGGTGCTCAGTATTTGTACAGGGGTTGTGTGCTTCCTATCACTGTGCTTCATACCCACACCAGTACATGGCTGAATCTTCCCCTTCCAGGTGAGAGATAGACAACTCACTGCGCTTCTTATCCCTATCAAGCTGAAATGTGTATCTTCCGTCTTTAACATTTTCAGTTGTTCGCTGTATTTTCAAAAATTCAAGCCCCCGCATAGGAATTTGCTTGTACCATTGAAGGGCGGTCATGGAAGCATCCTTATAATCACAGCTCATAGTGAAGGGGTCCCCTTCTAATGAAACATGCGAGGGAGGTTGCTGCGTCACACTATCGCCTCTAACAGCTGCAAAGAAAATTCACACACACATTAGATTATGCAGCATTGTTTTCTTGAAAAGAAAAAAGAAACAGCTTTTGTAGGTGAAACCTTACTATGAGATGCCTGTACATAACAACACAAACAAATGAATGACTCTTAAAGTGGATCAAAACCCACTGAACTTGTGTAATACATTTGGCCAAAGCCCCTACAGATATTTCCTTCTTAAGGTGTATTGGATTTTTTTCCTTTTTGAATCGTCCTGGAACAATGTTGAGAGGGCGGGACTTTACAGCTAAAACAGGCGCCATTATCTGGGATTAGAGTAAAGCAGGAGCACTTAAAATTGGCAAAAGGTGCTCTTCATGAAGGGGAGCAATTCAGGGGATGCTAGTTAAAAATGTGGGTTTTGGTCCACTTTAATACCCAGAAATACAGAAATCTATATGTTGCCATTAGAGATGAGCGAACTTCTTAAAAATTCGAATTGGGAGATTCGCCGAATTTCTCCAAGAAATTCGGGTTCGTCCGAATCGAACTTTAAAGAATCGCTCATCTCTGCCGGCATGTAGGTGTTTGCTACATGCCGGCATGGTGGGAGTGGGAAGGCCGGCTGCGCTTCCACCGCCCGCTGACAGCGCAGCCGGCCTCCCCGCTCCCACCATGCCGGCATTTTTTTTTTTAATTTCAGGGAAAATTCGGTCAGCACGAACCACCAAAAATTCGGGTTCGTGCTGAATCGAATTTTTCCTGAAATTCAGGTTCGTTAGAACCGATTCGCTCATCCCTAGTTGCCATGTAATATTGTATGTAAATATACCCCTAAATGTTATTATATATACTTAAATTCGCTACTAAAATATAAACTTAAAGGGGAGCAATCCAGAAACACACAAATCTGCTACAAAGCAAGGGTGGGGGGTTCTTCTTACTGAAAGAAGAATCGAGGGAACATGTTTTGAACATGTTTCCTGCTCTTACAGGAGAGAATTGCTTAAATCTGTCCCAAGAGCTAGTCTGTACTGGAATAACGGCTTCTTGCTATTATTGCACGTCTTCTGATGTGTGTAGATGTTTTTACCCATCATGCAACACTTTGGACAGACATTTATATTGGCCATTGCTGCTGCTGCAGGGAGATGTAAATTGAAATGGTACACTTAAAAACCTGCCACTCCTGGATTTAATTTTCACCAGGAGAAGAAAATCACAAAGTTGGCTGTTTTTTTTCTTTTCAGTTGAGATGTATAAGTACCGGTAACTCTTTTTCTCACTACCTAATAATTAATATTAGTCAATTTTACAATACAGCTTCCTCAGACAGGATAGTTAGGTTCTTGTTCAGGAGAAGATATGGTTTGCCACTCTGTGCCTCCATCGCACAGATATACAATCCAGAGTCAGTCACTTCTGGCTTTCTGAACTGAAGAGAACTCCATTTGCTTAGTTTGTTGAGCTCAGCTGTATATCTCTCATTATTCTTGATGTCATCTGGGTAAAGTGTTATGAGCTCTACTGGCCATCCTCCCTGATTCCATTTAAACCATTTTAAACTTCTCAAGGTTCCTGTGCAGGCACAGTACAGAGTGGCAGACTGTCCTTCCATCACAGCAATGGAATCATTATGATAATGTACTGAATCCTGACCATCTACCACTGGGTTAGAAAGAAAACTTTAAGAATTAAATATACAGACATTCAAATACATGTTACTACATACATATTCTAAAAATGTGTTATTTTTTTCGAGCAAAACTTTTCATAAAAATGTATTAAATATTATAGATTGTCCTTAGTATTCTTGGAAATAATATCACTCCTAGAGTCCAGGTTGCATCACAATTAGGTATTTTTACTGTACAGTATATTCCTATTACAACTATGTAAATATATATATATATAGAGAGAGAGGGGCGAAGAAAGAAATATAGATAGATAGATAGATAGATAGATAGATAGATAGATAGATAGATATGGGATAGATAGAGAGACAGAGGGAGAGATAGATAGATAGATAGATAGATAGATAGATAGATAGATGATAGATAGAGAGAGAGAGAGAGATAGATAGATAGATAGATAGATAGATAGATAGATAGATAGATAGATAGATAGATATGGGATAGATAGCGAGAGGGGGAGAGAGAGAGAGAGAGAGAGAGAGAGATAGATAGATAGATAGATAGATAGATAGATAGATAGATAGATAGATGATAGAGAGAGGGAGAGAGAGAGAGAGAGATAGATAGATAGATAGATAGATAGATAGATAGATAGATAGATAGATATGGGATAGATAGATAGAGAGAGAGATAGAGATAGATAGATAGAGATAGATAGATAGATAGATAGATAGATAGATAGATAGATAGATGATAGATAGAGAGAGAGGGGGAGAGAGAGAGAGAGAGAGAGAGAGAGATAGATAGATAGATAGATAGATAGATAGATAGATGATAGAGAGAGGGAGAGAGAGAGAGAGAGAGAGAGATAGATAGATAGATAGATAGATAGATAGATAGATAGATAGATAGATAGATAGATATGGGATAGATAGATAGAGAGAGAGATAGAGATAGATAGATAGAGATAGATAGATAGATAGATAGATAGATAGATAGATGATAGATAGAGAGAGAGGGGGAGAGAGAGAGAGAGAGAGAGATAGATAGATAGATAGATAGATAGATAGATAGATAGATAGATACTACTTACATTGAGGGTATAAGAGAAACATACATATCAGGAGTGTTTCCATTTTTTCGGGGCAGATGCTGAGTTGGGTCACCAGTACAATGTAAAGCAATGCAGACACTGAAGCCGGGTGTGTTGTGTTTAAGGCATAGACGAGAGGCTTACTCTTGGGCTTTTTTTTCTTTCAGCTTAATACCACAAGACCCCTCCCATTATAACCACTGCAATGTAAGCTTCATTTTTTACATTTCCTGTACAGGTTTTAACACTTACCTATACACATTATATTACTATACTGATTTTTCAAGTGGCTCTAGCAACATTGAAGTACACTTTTAGTGATATTTTTTAAGGTGTATATTTTTGGTCTAAAATTATGTCTTCAACCTGCTGAGCTATATTAGTATTTATTTTCTTATGCTGGCAAATGTGTGTTTATGGAAGCAATTTTTAGTATCTGCAATCTGTCGCTATTGGCAACTGTACACGGGGATTCATTAATAGCGGCAGATAGCGACAGTTGAGCGACTGTAGCAGTATTTTCACAGCGCCCGCTAGTAGTCGCTGTGCTTGGCCGTTGATCGGTAGTTGATAGCGACTCAGTCGGTGTGCAGTAATGTTGAATATTGGGTGAGGAGTCGCTATTTGACAGGTTCCGCGCTGTATGGGAGCGCATGATAGCGACTGGTCAGAGCGACCGGCTCCCACCATATTCATTAACAAATCACGCTCAAAAAATTCTCACGCTGTGAAATGCATGTTTAAACCCCAGAGCGCTGGCGGCGATGGGTTAAAAGTAGTTTTTTAACCCCCAAACACCATATTTTTGGAAAACAAAAAAACAAGTTTTTTAAATAATTTAGTAATATGAATACATTAATATCAGACCTGTAATATCAATTCTGTACATTTTTTTTTTTACCTTAAAAAAATTATTTAAAATGGCAGAAGTGGTCACAGAATTTTTCACATTAAAAAAAAAAAATAATAATTAATTATGAATATGAATATTTAAAGATTGTTCTATTGAAATGCATTGGAGAGCGCCAGGTAGCGGGAGGTCATACCTGTCGCTGTTCAAGGTCGGACGCTGGCGCTGTGGGCTGAGGCTGGAATAATGATGAATGAGTGGCTATATGGCGCTATCTCAGTCGCTAAGCAGGATTGCCATGATAAATGTGTGATTGTGGTGGGGAGCCGGCGTTCTTGTGGCGGTGCCCGTCATTACCGGTCGCTCACCAGTCGCTACCTGTCGCTATTTCTTCATAAATAAGGACCCAAGTCTGTACACCAAGATCTACAAGATAAGAGAGGTGATCCCTGTACACACAGAACATTGCTGTTATGGCTGCTCCTGAGGTGAGGGAGCTCACTCATGCTTACACATGCCCAGCAGTAGTATTCTGTGGGTACATAACTTTTCTCTTCTTGCAGATCTTTACAGACTTGGTGTACAGTTGCCAATATCAACATATCACACATGTTCTAACATAAGAAATGCTAAAAAAAAATGCTAGATACACATAGCACCTCGAGAACATCAGTTTGGCACACAGACAACATACATTTTCAAAAGTATACTTTCGCTTTAAGTTAAAGCAGACCAAAACCCACATTTTTAACTAGCATCCCCTGAATTGCTCCCGCCATGAAGAGTACCTGCTTCATTCTAATCGCAGATAATGGCCATTGTTTTAGATGTAAAGCTCCATCTCCTCCATTCATTGTCATTGTTGTGTGTGGCAAAGATGTAATTGCCACACCAATGCAATGACTGATCACCTGCCATCTCACAGAGAGGGACAGCAAAAAAAGTTCCAGGACGATTTGAAAAACGAAAATATCAATTTCTAGTTCTACACTCTAAGAATATCAGCAGGGGCTATGGCCAAATGTACTTCACAAGTTAGGTGGATTTTGGTCCGCTTAAAATGTTTACTTTATGAATATATGGCTACATATGGCCAGGATGCTTTAGGCATCCTCTCTGTAGGTCCACAGGGTTGGGGGCTCTCTTCTGGTCCAGCACACTGTGATAATGCCCAGGAGCCACTATTGTAGCCGCCCTGCCGCCATCTATAGTAAAGGGGGCACAGGTTCCCCGCCTCCTTCCTTAGTGTCCCACCAAGCCTATGCCAGGCCACTGGGCAGGAAGGCTTTTATAACCCAGAGGAGGAGTCTCTGTGGAATCCTCCATGTGACTAATGATGTCAGTGGAGGGGAGGGACATGGAAGAAGATTCTCTCTGGAGCTATTGTATTCATCATTAGAGATTGTCCAATGCCAAATACTGTGAACTATCCATCCGGAGGGCTTCCGAAGCAGAGTTTCTGCTCCGGGCTAATCAATATTTATTTAGCGAGATGTGAGATTACCTTTTTTTGCGGCACTCACATGTGTCACGTGTTTATCTAGTCTGTTTTGTTGTGGCCTAATGGTGGCTGTATGTAAATGAAGCCTTACAGGGTTTTTTTTTTACCAGATATGATCTTAGGTAATGCAAAGATGGATGTGTCTGTGTATGTATCATAATCCGTTCTTCTCCTAGCATCTATAAATGTTTTAATAAATGCAGCAAATTGTATCTTTAGAACACTGCTTCTTTATCTTAAAGACTTGAATGACTACTGGGTCACAAATGCCTGGCGTGGGCATGCGTCTTGCTAGAGGGATAGCGGGGATGCGGCTCAAGCTTGTGCCGTTGGACCGGGAAGGTAAGTGTATGGGGCGATCTGGGGGGTTTCACACAGCGGGGGATCCTGATTTTGAATGCCCCGGGGGGAGGGAATTGATCGGCCTGGGAATCTCATAGATTTCCATGCCGATCGCAGTGGGTTTTGGTCCACTTTAGGCACAGTCTGCAGCCAGAAGCCTCTCTCAGTTGTTAACAGGACCTGATTTCCCTGCGTCCAGGCTGTGGTCATGTGACTTCTGTGTGTCAAGAGCCTGGGAAGCCAGTAAAGAGTATAGGGCACTGCATTTAACCCCTCTCTCCCTCCTCCACACACTGTCTGCATGTAACCCCACGCACCCTTACACCCACCTCCACCCACGCACACTGTTTGTATTTAACTAGTTGCACCCTCTCCCTCCTCTGCACCCCTGTCTGGATATCACCCCTTGTACCCTCGACCCCCCCCCCCACACACTCAGACTGCATTTAAATCTCTTACGCCCCCTCCTCCACAAGTGGGGTGCAAGCAACATGAGGTGCCTAGGGCAGCCTGGACACCAAATATGGCCCTGGGTAAAACCATAATATGAGGAGGATAGATAGGATTTATAAGCTATATAGTCCTATACCAAATGCGTAGGAGCAGAATGTCCAGAAAGACCCAGGAGAATTCCAATCCCTGCTTCAGTATTCCTCCCTCAGCCCCCCCCCCATTACCCCACCCTCTCTATTTCCCTCAGCCAAGACACCCCAGCCCATTTAGTGCCCCTCCAATGTTATAGCCTCTGCATCATGATTGTGGCTCGTCATACCAACCCTTGCCACAGTATCTGCCCCCACAACACTAGAACATCAACGCCATTCAGCCAACCCTCCTCGTGATCTGTCCCTGCAATGCTACAGCCTCAGCCTTGGAGTAAAATGCTGGAAGCACAGCTGGGGGTACACACTGGGTATGAAGCAAGCCGGTCATGGGCTGCATGGGGCAGTAGAATCCAGGGCTGATTTTTGGCCCCAGGCCACCACTGCAAATGTGTATGTTTTTTCTGTGGTGGATAAGCTAGGAATCAACTAAATCATTACGTAGACAGCAACTTTGAAGGCAGATGTGAGTATGATACCAAAGGTGGGTCCTGATCTATTTCTCTGGTCCAACCACAGGCCTATCACTGAAATTTGGATGTTAAAACTCTAGCCAAGATTTTAACATCCCATCTTAATGCTCACATTCATCAGCTAGTGAGTAAGGAACAAGTAGGTTATATCCCCTGTAGACAGGCGAGAGATAATGTATGTAGAATAGGCCACCTAGTATATCTAGCCACCAAAACGACCCGTAGGGCTATGTTATAAGCCCTAGATATACAGAAAGCATTTGATACTCATGGGACTTTCTGTGATACATTTTAAGGAAGTGGGGCTTTGAAGATCGTTTTGTCAAATGAGTAAACTCTTTATATGCTGACCAAGTGCTTACATGAAATATTGTGGCCATCAGACAGGGGTGAACCTTATCCCCACTACTCTTTTTTCTGGTTATTGAGCCACTATCTCAGTGGATACTACAATGCCCAGATGTGAGGGGTTTGGTGGTGACAGGTAAGCCCCAGAAAATTAGCCTCTTTGCTGATGACATTTTGCTGCTGTTAACCAACCCTACAATTTCACATGTCATGGTTGCCTGGGAAGACATAACAAACTGGTGGTGACAATATGATTTCCTATGTGTGTGTTTGTTACAATGACCCTGCATTACCATTTATGTGGAGCTTGCTGAAACTCATTCTGCATTCCTTGTAACCTGGTGTTCCCTGTTGTTACCCAATATGACCTACCATCTCTGTTGCTTTGTCTCCATCACAGACCAACAGCAGTTTCAGACTGACTGTGCCCCACCGGCAGCATGAGCCTGGGCTGCACAACCATAGGGAATAGAGTGGCTTTTTACAGGTGTGAGCATATTTGGGGACCGATTACCTGTTTGCTTGGTTTGCTGGCTTGAGGGGAGCAGTGTTGTTCTCCTATAAGGCCCCACCACCGCCTCCAATGTCTGCTGCTTTGATTTGGCTGTTGGTTTTGGGCCCCTGCCTCTTGTCATGCAGATAAACATTGTGATATTAGCATGCTATAGGGATATGTGAAAGGACCTCTGATTATCATGGTGGTATGACGGTGTATGAGATACACAGAATGTTTTATCAGAACATGACCTGTATAAATTTGGGCAACATCCACACTGCTGTTCGGTTTTGGGTTTAGCGAGGACACTGCTTTGTGCAATTCTAGATTCATTTTAGTTTTCTTTTTTTTGTTGACTTCTTAATCTATAAAATACCTCAAAATACTTCAAAAGAATACTAGGATAAACCCTACATAAGAGGCCCCACGACTCAAGAAATCCCCTCTAAGCGTAGAGGACACCACTCAGTCTGGTTCCTTATCTTACTACAAATAAAGTGGCCTTGGGGATGTGGAGGAGTGACAGATGGCTCACCCCTATGGCTCTGTCTGTGGTATAGCTTCTCTCCGTCATTTGTTTTAATATTGTATTTGGTTATATAAAAATGCCTTTGATTAGGACCCCCAGACACAACTTTGGATGGGGCCCGGGAAATTATAAGCCCGCCGCTGTGTGTATGTGTGTGTGGGAAGTGCCGGACATCGGAGGACTGGCAGACAGGCAAGGAGCAAGTGTCACAGCTTTCTACCCACCCTCTGGTCCTCCATTGGCCACCGCTACCTTAACGTAGAAAGGAATTCGGCCACACTGCTTGTTATAGAGGGATTGGGAGTTGGAATTCCACCACACTACCTGTTTTAGAGGACTGGGGGGGTTCTGCCACACAGCTTGTAATATGGGAATGGGTGGGATTCTGCCACACTGCCTGTTATAGGGGGATTGCAGGGGGTGGGGGATTTTGCCACACTTCCTGGTTTAGGGTATGGGGGGATTCGGCCACACTGCCTGTAATATGGGATTGGGTGGGATTCTACCACACTGCCTGTTATAGGGGGATTGCAGGGGGTGGGGGATTTTGCCACACTTCCTGGTTTAGGGTATGGGGGGATTCTGCCACACTGCCTGTAATATGGGATTGTGGGGATATTGCCACACTGCCTGTTTTATGGGATCGGGGGGGGGGTCTGCCAAACTGCCTGTTGTATGGAACTGGGGGGAAATCTGCCAGACAGTCTGTTATATAAGATTGGGAGGATATTGCCACACTGCCTGGTTTAGTGGATTGGGGGATTCTGCCACTCTGCCTTTTATCTCTGGTTGCATGGTGGTAGTGGAATGCATGGACTTCTAAGTATTGGCTCAATCAATAACATCTTTTATGAACCAAATATTCCTACAGCATGTTAATTAAGCTAAACCACACCTCTATCACGCCTGTCACCCACAAACTGGTTTAAACTGTCCCACTTTGAGGACCCCAAAAATGGTCAGAGGGTTGAGGGGGATTTTGACAAACTGTCTGTCAAAGGGGTTTGGGTGGATTCTGCACAGTGGCTGTTATAGGTGGAAAAGGGGGTGGAGTCTGCATACTGCCTGTGATAGGGGGATTGGAGGGATTCTGCACACTGCCTGTTATAGGTTGATTGGAGGAGGTTACGCCATGTTGCCTGTTATGTGGTGATTGGGGGAATTCTGCCACACTGCCTGTGATGGGGTTTTGGGGGGTGATTCTACATGCTGCCTGTTATGGGGTGATTGGGGGAATTCTGCCCCACTGGCTGTGAGTGGGTTTTTGGGGGTGATTCTGCATGCTGCCTGTTATGTGGCGATTGGGGGAATTCTGCCACACTGGCTGTTATGGGGTGATTGGGGGGGGGGATCTGCACATTTCCTGCTGCCATTGGGTTCTGGGAAAGCGGTATTTTAGCCCACCATTTGGTTCAGAATATTTGTTTTTAATTTTTTTATTTTAACCCCTAGGTGAAATGTGGTTATTCTTTTTCTAGACTTTTTTAAATTACCCGTGGAGCAGCTCCTGGTCACCCTCCTCAGTCTGTTGGCACCAGCTTGGCACCGCCCTCCACTGCATAGTGCCCTCCACTGTTACTAAATTAATCAGCCTATGCTAGTGTAATGAGGGAAAAGAAGCGGAAAACAAGGTGGGAAGCCCTTTATCTGAGCCTCACATTAGGTGGGTCAACAGCCTCCATTCTGTCAGTCAGTCTGTTTTGACAGGGGCACCATATGTTCCCCTCTCAGGGCTTTGTGTAAGGGTTGGGGGTCAGCAATCAATTCCTCAATATGAAGTGCCAACCCCTTTCACATAACTGAAGATCAAGTTATAGCAGTAAAACATATGATGGACTTTTTACTTTTAAGGAGCACTATCGCGAAAAAATAGCCCTATAATAAAAACCCGTATAAATATGGATGTCAGGAGGAGGGGTAACTTATGTACCTTGCATCAAAAAATAGCCAGCCAGGCATGTTTTTTATTTTTAATAATGAAAGGAAGAGGAAATTGGGTGACAGGTTCTGTCGCCCGTGATACACTCATAGATTTTATTCCTACCAGGAGAGAATAAAGCACAAGTTTGGTGGAAGTTTTATTCAGTATGGGTGTATAAGTGACTCCTTCTCTCATTAGCTGTCATGTATATATGGATTTTGTGCTCCTTTAATAAACACAATTTACTATTAGGAGTTTATTTAAAGTAATACATGTGGTGGCCACATAATGATCTGTAAATATCAGTTAGATTTTTGTAGACATACTTAAAGTTCCTGTAGCACTGTGTCAGCATGGGCACACAGGTATAGTGCATTTGCATCGGCTTGTACATTGAGAATAGAAAGGGTGCTGGATTTTCTGTCTGTAGCAATGGTCAGCGTCATCATTCCTTCCCTGTGTGTGCCACTAAATGCACGGAAAATTATACCAGGTGCACTGCCTGTGTACTGTCTGTACCATTGAATGTAATCACTGCCTACAGAGGTATGATTACAGAATAATGTAATATTGTCACCCATAAGACCTTCAGAAGAAGGGGACTGGATTACGTTGCACCAGCAGATAGAACCTGTGGAAACAAGTACATTATAAAAAAGATATTGATAATTATAAATAAAGCAGTATAAAACACACATAAACTTACATAAAAGAAGGACAATCAGGACATTAAACTGCAGCATTTTCATTGTATACTTCTGAATACATTCTGAACCGTTTGGCAGCTTAGTTGTAGCAGTAAGATAACCAATCAAAGTCAGGGGGAGGGGCTTAAATGGTGCACTGTCAAATATTCACCAGAATATATATAAAGCTGCAGCACCACCCTGTGTTGTCACAGGGAATATAGATTCATTTTTATCATAGCATTCTTTAAGTTTTCATTATTATTTTATATTGGAAAATAGGAAAAGAAGAGTAGATCAGACAGCAAAGGGTTAAACATCTCTCTTTTTACAGGTACGCTAATTTGTCTGAAAGCAGAGGGAGTTCCCAGTCAATAGAGGTGATTAGCCTCTATCTGCGTTCAAAATGCGTTATTTGTTCTTGGCTGCAGCCAGGTAATATAATACAATGTTGTAGCCAGTAAATAGTGTAGTTAGGCTAATAAAGTATTAATCTCAAAGGCACTTACCCGCCTGGTCCGGAGGTAAAAAAATCCGACCTGGACCACTGAGTATATCCGCTGTGCAATAATAAAGTTCAAAGAGGGTCGTGTTTCTCACCACCTTTGTGTGATATCCGTTAGTGATCAACTCGATGAATTATTAGAGGTTGCTGTGTGACACAAAGTATCTGGATCTTTCATTAAGGGGGTTATTTAAGAAGGGATAGCGCCAGGTAGTGCCTTGTAGTAGCAGGCAGCGTCTGGTGAATGCTGGGCACTGTACGCAAAACCACATGTAAAAAGCAAAGAGGGTCGTGTTTCTCACCACCTTTGTGTGATATCCGTTAGTGATCAACTCGATGAATTATTAGAGGTTGCTGTGTGACACAAAGTATCTGGATCTTTCATTAAGGGGGTTATTTAAGAAGGGATAGCGCCAGGTAGTGCCTTGTAGTGGCAGGCAGCGTCTGGTGAACGCTGGGCACTGTACGCAAAACCACATGTAAAAAGCAAATCTGGTGAGCGCCTCTAACAGCGCTGTGTAGCATCACATGTATTATTTATTACAGGCGGCTCAGCGTATAGCGCTGGCACTCTAGCTTCCAGAGAGCCAGGTGTTACCTTTCGCTCACTGTTGCTCTCCCATACATTTCAATGGATGTTCATTTGCTTGTGTTTAAACAGCGTGTTTGACTATTATTTTTTTTTTGTTTTTTTGCTCAAATCATTGTGTAACCTTTTTCACTCTTCACTGTATGGGTATGACGCGCTTTTCATCAAAAGACATGGGCCCTTGGTCTCGCAGACTACTAAGCGCCGTCTACACAACCCAGTTTTACATTAATATATTGTTATGGGGATATCATTTACTGTAAGGCTTCTTTAAAGTGGACCAACACCCAGGGGTGATCGGCCCGGGAATCTATAAGGGGATCACCTCCCTTACCGTGGGGCATCCGAGATCGGGATGTCCCACGGTGAGGGACCCCCCCCCAAAAGCCCCAAAAAACCTTACCTTATCGGCGATGGATCAGCCGCCGCCGCCGCCTCCCGCGCGCCCCTCTAGCAATGCGCGCGCCCGCACCGGCCGTTGGTGAATGGCCGGCGCGGGCGCGCCCTGTAAGATGGACGCGCGGGAGGCGGCGGCTTGTCCGTCACTTGTCAAAAAAACTCAGCTTTAATTTCCAGCTAAAACACATTTGATTTGCAGGCATTGACAATAACAGACAGCCCGTCTGTATTCAGGGCACTACCTCCCTGCTTGATCCCTTTCTGCATATTAAAAAAATGATATACTTTAAGCAGGTCCTTTCTCATGTGTTGACCCACCATAAATTCTAAGAGACTGAGTGGTGCCTGCATCTGTACTCCTGCAAGACTGTCAGCATACATATTCTGTAAGCATAACTCGCCCCCCCCCCCCCCCCCCAGAAAATAAACATTCCAACTACTGCACCCATGGCCTCACCTCTGTTAACACCCCCAGGTACATGGGTTTTAACTTTTTTTCTGTGTCAACCAAACAGGAGGGATATAACATTTGGGCATGACTGGTTATAAATGACATCTAAACGTGTCACAAATGGCCAAAATACTGCCCATGCAAACCTATGCACGTAAATAGGCCCTTTCACATTACTGCACAGCGCAACCACAACACGGCCTATAGAGGTCTATGGGCATGGCATGTATTGTGCTTTACTTGCGGTGTGTTGCGGTGCAGTGGAAGGGCCATACTCACTGCCACCTCCCAGTTCATCGCCACTCTCATGGGCTTCCTGGTCTGGGGTCTGCCGCAGCCACCTTGTTCTGGGCCCTTCTACCAGGTCCTTGCTAGATCAGAGGGCTGAAGAACCCCAAGAAGGCAGCTAAAGCAAGCCCCGGATCAGATGAGGATGCTGGGTACTGAAACCTCCAAATTCTGCTGTCACCGCCACCGATCTTCTAGTGGAGCCTGGAGCCCCTTTCTCCATCTGCCGCTGCCCTCTTCAGGTGCCCACGCCGCCGCTGCCTCAGCTCCCAGGGTGCAGGAGACAAAGGTGCGGTGCAGGACGGCTTGTAGTGCCTGCGCTGCACCACAACAAAGGTACAGAAAAGAACACAACTGTGTACTGTGCTGCATTTGTGCGTTTCCACCACATTGTGAAAGGGGCCTTTCTGCTGTCTTTCCAATTGTCTCTACTGGTGAGCCATTTACACTGGGCCAAAAATGAGGATCACATGATCTATTGCCCCACTGCAGAATATTATCAGAGGCTTCTTTAGGAGACCCCATTTTTTTAGTTGGCGTAGAAAGTGGAGTCACTGTAGACATCCTCATTATGTAGACTCCACATTGGGATTAAACATTTTCCATGCCTTTATTTCTGATTCATTTTGCTTGCACTATTGGTCAATCTAGGTACTTTTACTTCTTTGTAGTTTCCAGATCTCCAAACTTAGGGTTACCCCACAAAGAGCAGTCTGCATATCTGGCTGTAACCTGTATGTTTCTGGCTGTCGCTCTAAGCAGGGATGCAGTATGGTATGTGCTCGCTCTGCATATGCCTATCCACTTTGTGCATCCACCCAAAACCAGCCATGCTGTGTGTTAAAACTGGCTGAAGGATCCATTGCTGAATTATTAATGCGGACCAAACCCAAGAAGCCCCCACCCCCCAAGAGTTTTGGTCTACTTAAAATTGGCATTTCTATTAGGAATTACACTGTATCTGAAATCCTGCGGGACCACCACTTTCTTACCTTGCTTCACACTTCAAAATTAATGCACAGCAATTAAATGCTTGCTGAACACCTCCCACTGACTGATACCCTTTTGTTACACACACACAATGAATGGAGGGCCTCGCCAAAGCAATGTAAGTTGAGTATACTGGTGAACAGGGGAGGGCTTTCATCCAGTTCTGGAGACTTTTAGACTCTAGACCAGGGCGCAGTGAGTTTTGGTCTGCTTTAAATCTTGGCAGTGGTGTGACTTTGATATAGAGGGTGGAGCACAGCTTCCAGGTTCTGTGTACTGAGAAAAATACAAGGAAACCCTACTCTGAGATTGATGGCAAAGGGACTGAACCATGACGTAACTGTAGACTGAGAGCTAATGCATTTGCTAAGGACTTCATTTTATTATGGATACTATGAGGGACCAGTATTTTGACCTTGCCCCTCCCCTACAACTTTTGAGACCTACATAGCCTGAGGCACAGTATGCTGAAATAAATCTAAACCAAATGGTCAGGTCTGTGATGTTAAATTGGACCTGGTTTTAGTTGGTTTTAGTTCACCGCCTGGGGCATCCCAAATTTGAATGCCCTGCTGCGTGAAACCCTCCACTTTGCCCGATTTCCTTGCCTTTCCAATGAGCCTGCATCTCGGTTACGTCCATGCTCCTGAATGGGATCCTACCCACACTCACAATCAGCATGTAGCACCCCCTGCATTGCTTCAGGTGTGAGAGACCACACCAGCTTTCAATTAGGGGGAGCAGGACTCTACCCAGTCCATGAAAGATGGAAGAGATGCCACCCCTGCTGCACATGTTCTGTGAGCTTATTGGTCAGGTAAGAAAAGTGAGTGGCTGGAGAGTTTTCACAAAGTGGGGCATCCCATCCCGGGATGACCCAGAGGTAGTTGTCTAACAGAACTTAGCGACTTATACGAGTGGTGAGACTGAACATGTCAAAGCTATGGGTCAGGAAAATTTCAGTTATGGTGACACCTGTGCACAACCTACCCAGTATGCAAAAAAGAAAGTGACAAAATGTAATTTAAAGATCCTGTACCTACAGTAATAAGATTCATCGGTTCTCCAGCTAATGTGCAGGGTGTTCCAAACGAGGTAGGTTGTTTTTTTTTTTGTATGTAACAGCACCATGTGGGGTGTTTATTAAGATGTTATATTGGAGACAGGATCAATATTTTTATGCAGTTTGTTGTGTGATGCACTTAGCACTTTATTGTGTGCTGATTTGGAGAGGTTTGGGTATTCAATACATATTAGAAAGATTTCATTTACATAGATAAAAAATGCTAATATATAAACTGTATAGACCAGGGGTACTCAAACACTTGTTGTAAAGGTCCATTTACAGACATCTGGTGAGAGGTTAAGGTCCAGGCGGGGGCTGATGCACTGAGGGGGGGTGGATAGTTAGAAATCAGCGCACTGAGGCTATAGATAAGAAATGATACCTGCCCCCCGCCCACACCTCTGGCCCGAAGCACCCATGCATTCTGTGCAGGCCATGTACAGGGGTGGACTAGGGCCCAAAATGTTACTGGCAAGAAAGCAAAAAAGCCTGGTAACAAGGATGGATAGATAGAGCTCGGGGGAGAGGGATGAATGGGAGAGGAGATGTAAGGAAGAGGGATGGATAGACAGAACAGGAAGGGCAGGGAGGGAGGCCAGGAATGGATGGGTTAGAGAGCCTGGACAGGATGGGGGATAGGGATGGATGGGGCTGAGCTGGAGCGGCAGGATTGGATGAGGCAAGCAGAGAGAAAATGAAGTTTGTGTGTACCTTGCAATGCCACTTCCCGCCTGTTCTTTACTTCATATTGCAACGCTAAGTGCTAAGTGCAGAGTCATGACACTGGCAGGGAGACTAAGCACTACATCGCTGATCAAGTAAAGGGGGATGAGCATGGCAACACATAAGCAATTGAGTTCAGGGCTGTCAGGGCAGGAGTCTGGAAATCTGGTGCCGAGGTCCGCATTCGGACACCAATGAGTACGGCTGGTATATACTAAAGTGTAGGTGCTTTCCAGCCTCACTTGAGACGCTTCTCCATCTCATCGTCCAATCAAATGTAAAAGACATTTCAGTGCTTTCAAATCATTTGCAGCACAGATTTTTTAGAAAAAAAAAAGCTCAAGTGAAGTGGAGAATTTCTTCACATCTTAGAAAACAACTTGTTTGCCTTTATCTGTTGTCTATCTTGTAGTGCTTAGTACTTGTACAGGGATTGTGCACGCACACACACGGGTCTGTGCAGCGGTGGGTGGCCTTACATGACTCGTACATGGTGCAGCACAAAACAACACACATTAAAATATGGGAATCCAATTCCCTTCCCTCCATCAAACCCTCCCTCCCCACTCACCATGCCACCTACCAGCCTCTGGGGTCTCACTGCAGATGTATAGCAGGGGCTCAGGTATACAGTTTTCCCGCCTCCCCCGACACACCCCTTTGTCTTCCTTGGGTCCCTTCAATATTGTTGGATGCATCTGGATTTTTAAACTAGCCAATAAAAAAGAGTTTTATCCAAGTGCAGGGATTTTGCTGGACTTATCTGCCAGACAGTGGAGGGAGCCTGGACCTCTGTGCATGGTGAAATGCCATTGTGAGGAGCTGTTGTTGCTTTTTTATTTGTGTTGAGTAAATGGTCATTCGGGAGTGCAAGACTGGAGAAAGATCACCCTGCAGCATTGCGTCAGGTTGGCATCTCTGCCACAGGTACACACATTCAGCAGCTCCACGTGGCTGCTCCCCCCGCCCCACATAGGCACACACTCAGCTTCCCCATCTGCACAAACACTCGCACCCAGCTGCCCCTCCACACACACACACATACACACACACAAGCACCCACATTGCCACCCTATCCTTCCCATCCAGGCATATGTCCCACACCCCCACAGGCACAGACTGACAGACACACACACAGGCTGCTCCCCCCACCGCACAGGTATATTAATCAAACAATACATCCCTGCCCCCCCACTTGTGGTGCAGTGTAGATCAGGACACAACAACATGGCATTATATATTTTTTTTCAATTAATGTTTCTATTGGTGGCTCAGTTGCCATGTCCCTTCCCCCAGCAGCGAATCAGCGTAGCCTAGGTGCCATGCTTGATTCGTAGGGGGGGCATGGCCCCTAAACCACCAGTGCTTTAAAAAATTGAAAATACAGCTTGATATCCCTGATCCCTAGTGAACTACAAATGATTGCTGAAAGAAAGTTTGTGGGTGACATATTGGGGTGAGGGGCTTGACTCACAGGGTTGGTGGTTTTAAATCGGCGTACTATATTGTAACATTTCCTATATTCACCTTAATGTTATTTGTAAATATGCACTTTCGTTCATAGGATGAGCTCTCACATGTGAATTCTGCCCATTTATAAGTCTGGGGTATAGGAAGACCACAGTGTGTGGTTCCCCAGTTGAATACAGTAGGGTGGCCTTGTGCCTGGAATATCTACCTGTGCATGTGCAGTTTATTATTAGTGCTGCATTGGAGGATGTGGCTGATGATGGTGCTTGGTGCATTAGTCCTAAATTGGCAGTAGAGGGTTGTAGAGTTGCATATTTCGAACCCAGCAAGGGTAGAAAGGTTTTGTTGTAGAGGAAAGTGAGTCCATCTGGGCTGGGGGAGAATGGGTCATGTCCCGCCTAAGTGGGAAGACCCAAGTCAGCTATATATTCCTTTATGTGGTTCACATCTACCACCAGCCCACTTCTTGACAAAGGTGGAACCTCCGAAACGCATTGCAGTTGTGGGGTTATTGAAAATGGGATCCTGTTTCCCCATGTAAGCGATTTATTTACTGATTTTAACTAACAATAGTAAAAACTAAGTTTTAATGTTTTTTCACTGCGGGGTCTGGACATGCTGGATTTTCTCAAGGAAAGCAGGTAGAAATATTCAGCTCCTGCCAACCAGCATGGAGAGAGCACAAAGCAAGCTTTGCCAGGAATTTCCTCTTATGTTTTATTGAAGTGCTGGCAATGTGCTTTGGGGATCATATTGAACCAAATGATCATAAGATTTACATTAAAAACCACCAAAGGCTAAAATGAGCCATGACAGCCCGTGGATGGTTTACATAGTGGTACTAAACAGGATAGTTGTACTACTCAATGAAGGTCCACACCATAGATCAACAATTAGGGGTCCTCTATACAACAAATATCACAGTCAGCACATGCCTGTCAAGGCATTAGAAAAACCCAAATGCATATTTAAATAGATTGTGGGTACTTACAAAAGGATTTTCCTGTGAAGTCCTAACAGGCTACCATTGCTCCCAGCTTGCTTTGCAAACTGCTTCATAGGGGATTGCCATGTCATTAGAGAGGGCATGCCTAGGCCTGGCTTGGCACACTCAAGGCCTGACATGCTCCCTCCATTGTTGTAAATGAAGCAGACATGACTAGGTCGCTGCAAAGTGTATGTCCGACGCAGGGTTGAGGTTGAATGTTAAGTCTTATCTAAAAAAACAGACTTGGAGGATGCCGAGGGCTCCCTCTATCTGCATAAAACTACAGGGATGTCAATCTGACCCATTCTTGCAGGGTGTTTTAATCCAGTCCTGCACTTCACAATGACCATTTACCTCAATACACCTGTACCTAGATAATAAGAACTCCTATCAGAACTCCTATTCACCCAGATAATTGGCTGAGCACAGATGTGTTGAGGTAAATGGTCATTGTGAAGTGCAAAACTGTAGGAAAATCACCCAGCAGGAACGGGTCAGGTTGGTATCTCTGGAACTATCTTATGTTTTATGTTAAAATCATAGACCTCATGACCTTTTACTTTGCCATATAAACAGAAAGTGTCTACTAAAACCACGTGAAAAATCAATCATGGTAATTTATGGAGAAAATAAAAACCAGTGTATTCCTTATTTATGCAGAGACAGACTGTTCATGTCTAAATAGCGTCTGTAAAAACATGCCTCGATTTACTGCACCCCTGAATATATTCGTTGTCAGGGCCAAAGGTGTGATGTGAAGTATAAAGATACTGCTGAGGTAGAAAACTTAGGCTGCTCTAGAAGCCCGCTTAAAATTGTCAGTCTGGTCAATGAAAAAATGATTCATTCAGGTTCATTTTTACATTTTATTGCAATATTTTAAGTATAGACGAGTGTGCCTTTTATTGCCATTGGGTGTTACATATTACCAAAAACAGCAGACCACATCATTCCAAAGCCATTAGATTACTTTAATTGTTATGGCCAAAAGATCACAAAGTACAATCAATAAAAGCCTGTCAGAGGGTCTGATGGTCTATGTACAAATGTCTGCAGTAGCTCACTTGACCTTTCATTATATCTCCTAATTTGATTCAATCTTCCAATCAAAATAATATTCCTTAAGCATATATATATATATATATATATATATATATATACATATATATATATCAGTTTTGTTCAGTCCTTTCTACTGCTTCTTCTTCTACCATGTTGGCATTTTTCACTTTCAAGAAGCCGACCTTTGAGTCTAAATAAAACTGCCAAAATCCAAAGTTCAAAACATACTGCGATTTAGCTAAAATCCAGTTTCAGATTTCGCTCTTTGCTGCTTGAAATTAGATGTGATTTAACCATGTTCTTATAAGGCCTTATCTATATCTGTGTCTTGATTGTGGTGCTTGGTACAGTACTTGTACCGGGGTTGTGTGCTTTCCATCACTGTGCATCATACCCACACCAGTACACAGCTGAGTCTCCTACATCCAGATGGGAGATAGACATCTGACTGCGCTTCTCATTTCTATTAAGCTGAAATGTGTATCGTTGGTCTGATGAATATTCATTTGTCCGCATTATTATCAAAAAGTCAAGGCCCTTCCCAGGAATTTGCTTGTACCATTGAAGGCTGGTCAGACCGGCGTTCTCGTATTCACAGCTCATAGTGAAGTTGTCTCCTTCTACTGATGTGTGCAAGGGAGGTAACTGCTTCACACTATTGCTTCTCACAGCTGCAAATAAAATGTTCACAAGCATTACATTATGTATCATCTCTTAAAATAGTTTATTAAAAATGAATTTTAGAACGCTAGTAGGTGAAACATCATGAGATTTATGTAACACAATTGAATTGCTCCCTAATACTCCTAAATACAGAAAATGTTATTGTAACTATTTCTTCTATTTATGTATGTAAATGTAACTATTTCTTATATTTATGGGAATACGGTGCATATATATATATATATATATATATATATATATATATATACTATTTAGATGTACCACTAACTGATGTTTTTTAGGATAGGGTAGTTATGGTTTTTGCACAGGATAAGATAGGATTTGCCCCTCTGTGCCTCTGTCGCACAGATATACAATCCATTGTCAGTCACTTGTGGGTTTATGAATTCAGTGGAGCTCGATTTGCTTGTTTTGTGAAGTTTAGCAATGAATCGCTCATTGCTTCTAGTTTCATCTGGGTAAAGGGTTATAAGCTCCACAGGCCTTTCTTTTTGATTCCATTTAAACCATTTTAAACTTCTCAAGGTTCCTGTGCAGGCACAGTACAGAGTGGCAGACTGTCCTTCCATCACAGTGATGGAATCATTATGATAATGTACTGAATCCTGACCATCTACAGCTGGGTTGGAAATAGAAAGAAAATTTCAACATGGGCATATATACAGAAATGCAAATCCACACACACTATACAATATAAACAATATATATACCCCCAAAACCACTTATATAGCGTTATTAAATTTGTTTATATCTTTATTAAAGATTGGTATAATATTGCAGATTGGAAGATAGCATTCCTTTTAATTATAATGACTGATATCTCGGCCATTTCTGCTTCAATTTAAAAACGGAAAACAGTTTAGGACAGTGCCAAATGTGGTCTGACGCAAGCACTCTGTGTAACTGCAACTTTCTTCCACTTTGAGCTCTTTTTCATCCATCGCTTGTAATGACCTATATGGGATGTTCAAAAATATGTTACACAACTGAAGGATAATAATCACAACGTAGCTGTCCCACATCGGTGGAATTTACCTTGAGGCTTCCTTACCAGTTTTATTGGGTAAGCGCATATCCAAAAGGTGGTGGGCACAGGTGTCAAGATCAACTATTTTATGTGCATGCACCGTGGGATACCTATTTTTGGACTTTAATTCACTGTTTAAAAGAACATTGTTCTAATTTGCTCTGTGCCTTATATATACGGATGACTGGGTTAGTTATAAAATCTATCTTTATGTTTATTTATCAATAGTTACATACAGTCTATATATATATATATATATATATATATATATATATATATTAGATACAGTATAAATATACAAATATACGTTCTACTTACATTGAAGACAGAAGAGAAAGATGCAAATTAGAAACCTTTCCATTTGACAGGGACAGCTGCTATGCCAGGTCTCACACTAGAAATGTAGACACTGATGTCAAGAGTGTGAACAAGGCATAGAAGTGATATTGTGTCTGGATTTTTGCACAATGCCATAAGACCCCACCCATGAAACCACAGCAGAACACATTTCCTGCACACTTGCTTTTTGTTCTTACCTGTTCCAACTTACTATAATATATTGCCTTTGTCTTATCAATACATTTTTATTAAAAGTATGGGATATTTACATACAATAGCGCACAATAAGATATAAAGCAAATCACAAAGAGAAAAATGTAACATATCTAAGAATAATAGCAGGGATTTAACTTCTTTTACAGCATAATAAGTCGCCAATAGCATGTTATTTTAAACAGGAACAAAATTAGTAAACATATTTACTATACCAGGTTTGTTTATCCTGCTGTGGCATCTCTATTTGGAATGCTCAGCTGAAAGCCCCAGATCTCCCATAAAGTCATCTCTACTCCCATTGACATCACGTCTTTTTGGGCCGCCAGCTCCTCACCATCTTGCATTCCATTCAGCTTTTGCTTTGCGGCTTGGAGCTCAGAGCTGCAAGCAAAGATGAATTGAGTACACGCTGCTGGCCGCACCCCCCCCCCTCAATGTACCGCTCCAGACATTTCCAAAAGGCTGGCGTGGCTATGCACCTCATATTGAGGTCTAGCAGGGATGTGGCCGCAGTGAAATTGGTGGAAAAGCAGGTTTTAGGACAATCCGTGGACACACCAGGGCTTCCCAAATCAGGATGCCTGACAAAGAGGGAGACCAACAACCTTAGATAGACTCTAGGCCTGTGGATGCTCCTCTATACAAATATTAACCCTATGTAAATAAATACCAAAATGAATAATATAATATAAACTAGAAAAAATCCAGGGAACTAAATATTTAATTATAAATTATTAATAATATGTAATTAATAAATTGGGGGGCTTAGAGGATTGTGTATATAAACTGTACATGACTCCTATAATGAAACATATAAAAAAAAAAGAAATGAATTCTTCTAGTGACCCACCTAGATTCCAGGCCAGATTTTAGCCACATACAAGCTATTGTTTGTCTAGAATGCTGTATTGATGAACGCCAACAACTTAGGTTCCCAAATGGGTTGTACGCAAAGCCGGTGTCAGGTAAGGGACAGAGATCTTGCTCATGATTAGGTTAAAAAGGGTTGGCCTGTACAAGTTTGGGTTAAAAAAAGTTGCTTCACTTTAGTGAAAAGAACAGAGGTGTGCTCAAATTACAAAGTTATATACATCAAAAGTACATAAATAAATACAAAGTGACAAAGTGTAAACACTGGTCCTCACTTAGGAACACTTAAAGGGGTCCATCCGTGTCCTGCCAAGCTACTAGCTCCAACCTACAATAAAGTTACTGTATTTCTATGGATCCGACGGACCAACCAAGGACCTCCAGGTAGGGGTATAACCCCACACCTAAAAGGGACTCCGCCCACCTGTCCTGCCCTCCACACTATGGAGACCCACTAGCTTACTACAAGAGTATCCCAGGCTACAAACCGTGGGTTCCCCTATTGTAGTCCTCCTTGCTACAAACCTAAAGGGTAATATATCTCCCTCCTTGCTACAAACCATGAGGACCCACTGGACACCTACACTTTTTATAAACGTTACTTGCAGACCATGCATGTCAGCCTCATATAGAACAACTTTCACCATACTCTTGAGGAAGCTCAGTTCATAACTTTCTCGGTGAAACGCGTTGAGCAATAGAAACACCTGTCACCTAAAAGGCCGAAGTAAATTCTGTCTTATCTGCCACCACAGAGTTGGTGCATGTAATGTTATGCATGTTTACACTTTGTCATACTATCTAGTTATGTACTTTTGATGTATATAACTTTGACATTTGAGAACACATTTGTTCTTTTCATTAAAGTGAAGCAACTTTTTTGAACCCAAAGTTATCCAGGCCAATCCTTTTTAACCTAGTCAGGAGAATATTCAATTAGGTGGGACAAGTCAGGGTCACCCTCATTACCCCTCACTTGACATCACCCTACAAGGGGCTTAGTATTTTACCCATTTTCAAATAATTCTTTTGAATATAAGTCCAAGGGACAGAGTTCGGCTGTACCGCCCCGTTCACACCTAGCTGTTAGAAATACTCCAACATGTCACAAATGGCCAGAAAACATAGCCCATTAAAATAAATGAACCCTTTCACATCATTGTGCTGTGGTTTGCAAAATGCTACATACATGCATTTCGCATGCATGTCTTGTGGTCAGTTGTGGTGCATTGGAAGGATCATACTATCACCTCCTGATCTATCGCCGCTGGCCGCCCTACCTGTCCTTGCCTCAGTCTTACAGTCCAGCAGTGTTGCAGCCAGGTTCTTGGGGTTCTTCAGTCCTCTGCTCCAGCAAGGACCCAGTGGAAGGACCCCAAGAAATGGCTGCAGCAGTGCCTCAGTGGCTTCAATAAACAACAGAAATCTTAAAAAGTATCATGGGGGCCATTATTCTGAGATTTGACATTTGAGAAAATAATACGTATTGCCTGTTGTGGAGTATTTATACTCAGTTTTTACTCCCCCTCCCCTTAATGGTAGTCCAGTGGTAGTCTCGTTCATACTGTGTCCTGCAGGACACCCTCCAGACATGCTGCTGGTAGAAGGACGCAGCATTCCTGGAATCCCTATTTCTGAGCGGTTGCATAAGTCTCCTGCTTATTTGGGGCTTACCTCAACTATCCTTGGCTATTCTAATGCCATCTTAGCTCTTGTATTGCCTTGGTTGTGAATGGGGGGTGGCACAGTTTAGCTGATTATATCACCAGCAAGCATGAATGATGCATCGTCCGAATCAAATTTTTAAGAAATTCACTCGTCCTTCATTGAAAGTAATGTTGTGTTCACATACTGATTTGTATATGGCAGTTTTATGGCAGGTTTAGACATATACTTAGATCTCATACTGTGTCAACATGGGCACGCTGGTATAATGGATTTTTAGCAGCTTGGGCATTGTGTTTATAAAGAGTGCTGGACTTTCTGTCTGTAGCAATGGTCAGGTTCATCATTCCTTTAGTTTTAGAGACAGTATAGGCAGTCACAGGGGCAGACTGGCCATAGGGATCACGGTGGGGCGCACTGCTTCAGGGCCACTTGGGCTGAATGTAGCCAACCTCATGTGACTGTGGGTTGTGGGCTGTCAGGTCCATACCTACCTGCCACAGTATCATCCTCTACAATACTAAAGATTTATTTCCATCACTTATCACATATACACGCCTTGATTACTGCAAATCTAAAGCATTTGAAACATATAGACGAGGTGCCGGGTCTGGTTACTGCTTGTACCACTGAATATAATCATTGCCAATAGAGGGATGATCACAGAATAAATGAATATCATCTCCCATACATTATGCAAAAGATGGGGGTCTGGATTACATTGCACCATCCGACAGAACCAGCACAATAAAGTGGACCTATCACCAGGATTTTGACTATCCTGGTGGTAGGTCCTTGTGCTGGGGGCACCCAGTCCACTATGTGGACCCCTCAGATTGCCCACTGCACTCACCTTTGCACCGTTTCCACGGCATATGTGCAGGCATTTGTCTAATCAGTGCTTTATGCTGTACATACTGATATAAGGTATAAAACTGTTGTTTTGAATAGGGCATCAGCATAGGGAGTGCTGGCGGCTACATACACACACATACGCTCCCACGCAGGTAAGGGGGCTTGTGGGCGATCTGTGGGGGCTCACACAGTGCGGCGTGCTGAATCGGCGTATCCCAGGGGCACATAGTTGGCCGGCCCTGGAGTCTTTTAGACTCCAGGGCCAGTATCGGTGGAAATAGGTCCACCTAAAGTTATGGATCTATGCAAACACAGCAGTATAAACAAGGGACTGGATTTTAGCTCTTTTAACATACAAACTTACATAAAAGTAGGATAGTGAGGACCATACACTGCAGCATTATCAATGAATGCTTCACATTTGGTTTGGCAGCAGTAAGGTAACCAGTCACAGCAAGGTGGGGGGAGGAGCATGAATGGTGCTATATACCCTGCACTGATAAAAGCTTCCCCAGAATATATGTAAAGCTGCAGCACCACCCTGTGCTCAAACAGAATAAAGAATAGATATTTTCTCTCTCTATCCCAGTGTATGTTTCATATTCAGCTTTTGCCTGTGATGTTTAACAAAAAACAAATAGAAACGTATGCAAAGATTCGGAATGGCTCCCCATATGTTCTCAGGCCTCCCTTGGGTGCCCCCCCCCCCGCTACACTTTGTGTTTACTCTACATACAGCTACCCCAACCTTTCTGCATGTCACTTGTGTATACGGGGAGCCTCATTTATCAGCCAGCGCCTGTTATTACCACTCAGCTGCAATTTTTTTGTCTCAGTGAAACAGGGTGCGATTTAAAAAACAAAAACAGGCAGCATTAATGTGACTGCCAGCATGCGTCTAATTTATCACTAGCGTCATAGTTCAGAGTGTCGGGGCGTCGGGGCCATAGGGGCAGTGCAGGCATTTGTGCCCAGGGAACAAGGGGGCCCAGCGACACTGCCTTCACCACCTCTGCAGTATGTACCTGCTAACATACTTACCTAGGCATGCCGCCTCCTTCCCCCTGGGATACTGGTCCTGCCTCTACATCGCCAACGCACATGGGCCCTGCCACTAAGTTGGTACGCTGAACATGGTTGCCCTTCTTCTCCAGCAGCACCGCACGTGCACCCTTCTTCTCCCGCGGCAGCATGCACATACCCTGCTTCTCTGATGTTGCGCCGTGCCAAAGAAAGTTGTGACTGGTTGGTGAGTTTTGGGGGGCCTGATGTGTATATGGGGGCCCCCCATCGCTATTTACACACCTGCTGGGACGCTCTTGTTTAAGCTGTGTACTGAAGTGATTCTTGCTTTTGAATAATATTCCACACATTTTTTGGTACAGAACTCATTAAAGTGGACCAAAACCCACCACCGCCAATTAGCGCCGGGAATCAATAAGATGCCCCAGGGCATCCAAAATCAGGATGCCCCACTGTGTGAAACCCCCCAGGTCGCACGCATGCACTTACCTTGTTTCTCAACAAGGCATGCGCGAGCCGCTGCCGCATCCCAGCTATCCGTCTAGCAGGCATTTGTGAATGGCTGGCGCAGGCATGCTCCCTGTTAGAGGGAATCAGGGGATGCGGCCATTAGCACACTTGGAGACGCTCGCCTTAGACGAAGGCTTAGACAACGTGACGTCAGCAGTGATTGGACGAGCGGCTGCACCATAGGACTTGGAAGAGGTGATTTGACTGGGGGAATTTCACACAGCGGGGCACCCACAATCGGGGGACCAAAACCCAGGATAGTCAAAATCCTGGTCTTTGATCCACTTGTAAACACAAGGCCTAGATGTCTCCAAATGTAATTTGATTTTTTACTTTTAAAAAGATTTTTCATGGCTTCTTTTGCCTACCAATGTGTAATTTGGATAACTACAACTTTTTTGAAGCATAGATGGCCATTGTACGTGCACAAATAGGAATTTTTCCTCTGCATTTAACCTATCCATGCAATGAGTGTACACATGCCCAGAGCAGCAAGCTGGCCTAATTACGGCGGTTGTACATAGTGGCGCACACTGGTGCTGTTATAATCAACATTTGGGTCCAACAGGTGCTGACACAGGCCGGCTAATACTTAGTGCAATAATCAAAGCTAATTAGTTAACTTTGGGTGATGTGACTTCCAGCACCATGACTGTGCTAGCGTTCCATACGTCTTCAGCTAACACCAACCCACCCACACTCCCAAAATAAAGGAGCCAAACAACCACTTCTTCGGAATTGATGGAATTTTAATCGGCCACAGCCTCAACATAAAACAATAACAAATAACAATTAACGATGCACTCCCGATCTCCCCGATCCAGGTCTGAGATTCCAGCACACCCTACCTACCAACAGAAGGGGAGGGGAGGCGGCCCGAAGGCTCACCAACCTCCCGGAATCTGAAACAGAAGCCAATTCGTGAGCCCGGCCGCATCCCTCCTAGGCCTGGTAGCTCAACGGGGCTAACTGCCAAGATCCACCTTAACCCCTTCCCTTAGTCCCTCCCCTCCCCTTAAACTCAGTCACCTATCCTCCTGGCCCGTTTCCGCCGAAACAGCCGCTTCCTTGTAACCCCCCCCCCACTTTCCGTGCCATCTCAGACCCGAACCGAGCAGAGGAGACCGCCAAAGCTGTGACAAATAAATAAAACAGTAACAATGATTTTACAACAATCCCCCGATACAAACGCATTGACACATATGCCCAATAAATATCCCACAAATTATACATAAAAAACCCACTACTTGTACCCTGTTAACTGAACAAATATCAATAAATATATATAAATCTTCTTCTCTTCTTTTTTTTAATTATTATTATTTTTTTTTAATAATGTTTTTTAATATTTATATTAAAGTGTAAATATGTTTTTTTATGTTATATATATATTTTTTTTAATAAACATATATATATATATGTACATACATACAACATAATACAACCTGTCCCGACCAAACCGCCCCAAAACCAACCAGCTACTGCTGCGACCAATCGACCATTCCATCACCCCCAATAAAGGGCGGGCGGGAAAGCACGTTCCAGCGAAGAGATCAGGGGCCAAAGAGGAAGAGGAGGGGGGGGACCTGCCCCTATATACTCCCCCCCCCCTCCACCTCCCCTGAGGTCACTTCCCCCGATCTCTTCCCCCAATCCCATGGCTGGTCAGCTTCCAACAGGAAGCGCAGGCCAGTCATGGGACTGCCAGCCCTAAAAGGGCCGGCGCACTTCTTTCTATCAAAAAGCAGCGCCAATAATGGAAGAGATGCCAACGCTTAAAAACTGACACTATAGCCACCAGAAAGATGCTAAATGTGTCACTTCATAAATAGGACCCATAGTGTATTGTAGTTTGTAAAGCCCCAACTCCAATATAATGTGCTTTCTGCTGCCTCGCCACCTCCAGGGTGCTGTACTGCTCCTCTGAGGAAGGGAACGTGCTAAGATTGGATATGCTGAGTACTGTATCTCAGAGGACTGGAAACAGGGGGCAGCACAAATAATGTATTAAAACCAGACCCTACCCCCAGCCACTCCCCCACATAGTGCTGGATTTGGCAAATGAAAAATAAAAACAATTCTTACCTTACTGGTGCTGCTCATCCATTTACCCACCATTCAACCACCGCAGTTGTGATTGATTGCCTAGTCAGCCAATCAGTGCAGCAGCAGTCACAGCTGGGACAGGACCTTAGAACGCAAAAGCGACACTCCTGGGCGGCCAGCGCCAGTATGGTTTTTAATTTGAATGCAGCAAATCCATATCTGCCCTGGGTTGGGGGGGGGGGGGGGGATGCGACTGGCTGGACTGCCATAATATTATAGTATATTAGTTTATATATTAGTTAATGAACCCATATTACTATTATTTCTCATCTTTCAGCAACAAACACACAGAAAGAACAATTGGTAAATTAAAAGTAGATTGAATGCTCTATGTCCAGAAGTCTGTTTTCTAAATTTGTATTAGACATTTTAAACTTCTTGTCCATTATTGAACATTCAAAACCTGATCCAAAGCCACTTCATCGTGACTACAACCAAATCTGCAGTCCACTTCATCAGTAGGACAACTTAAACCACATTCAACACCTAAAAAGCTACTAATTAGCTCATCATTATCTGTGTGCTGCCAGCCATAGAGAAACCAAGCTTTTAGTAACATGGCACTGACTTTGTTCCCTACAACATGGTGACCGTTGGTAAAGTTATTTATTTCTGCATAAACATGCTCTTGAAGGTTTGTATTACAAGCGGAAGTCCAGTCCCTATGTAACCCCCGAACTGTGTCCCACCTTTGCGCTCAGGCAGGGCGGGGAGTTACAAAAAATATATGTCTTACCTCGCCCAGGATCCAGCGCGTTCACGCAGCATCTTGGGTCCTGTGCACAGCCATATTGGAGAGTGCAAGATCTGTCACCAAATCCCATGCAGCAGTGTAACTGTACTGGTCATTCACTTAAATTCAACTGCCATTCAGAGGAGGATTACATTGATCAGGTGAGTTACTGTATTAATTAGAGATGAGCGAACTTTTGAAAAATTCGATTCGACTGATTCGCCGAATTTTTCGACAAAAATCGTTTCGACCCGAATAAATTCGCGACGAATCGCTATTAAAAACGGCTATTTCTGAGCCTCCTAGAGCCTCAATAGGGTTGTAAACCATTCTGCCTTGCTGTAACACGCACAGGATGCGTGCTGGGTTAGTTAAATAATACTTTGAATAAATATCACATGCAGATCAGAGGCATCGCTAATAGAATCGCAGAGCGGCACAATTGAATTCAAGAGAGTTGAAGTGGCATCACTATGAGAGGCAGGAGCCCAAACATTGCTTTAAAGAGACACTGGAGTTGGCAGCAGCAGGAGCCCAAAAATTGGATGAATCACACCCTGGAGTTGGCAGAAGCAGCAGCAGGAGCCCAAACATTGGCTGAAAGAGACACTGGGGTTGGCTTCAGGAGCCCAAAAATTGGATGAATCACACCCTGGAGTTGGCAGCAGCAGCAGCAGCAGCAGGAGCCCAAATATACACTGGAGTTGGCTTCAGGAGCCCAAACATTGGATGAATCACACCCTGGAGTTGGCAGCAGCAGCAGCAGGAGCCCAAATATACACTGGAGTTGGCTTCAGGAGCCCAAAAATTGGATGAGTCACACCCTGGAGTTGGCAGAAGTTGGCAGCAGCAGCAGCAGGAGCCCCAACATTACTTTAAAGAGACACTGGGGTTGGCTTCAGGAGCCCAAAAATTGGATGAATCACACCCTGGAGTTGGCAGCAGCAGCAGCAGGAGCCCCAACATTACTTTAAAGAGACACTGGGGTTGGCTTCAGGAGCCCAAAAATTGGATGATTCACACCCTGGAGTTGGCAGCAGCAGCAGCAGGAGCCCAAATATACACTGGGGTTGGCTTCAGGAGCCCAAAAATTGGATGAATCACATCCTGGGAGTTGGCAGCAGCAGGAGCCCAAATATTACTTTAAAGAGACACTGGGGTTGGCTTCAGGAGCCCAAAAATTGGATGAATCACACCCTGGAGTTGGCAGCAGCAGGAGCCCAAATATTACTTTAAAGAGACACTGGGGTTGGCTTCAGGAGCCCAAAAATTGGATGATTCACACCCTGGAGTTGGCAGCAGCAGCAGCAGGAGCCCAAATATACACTGGGGTTGGCTTCAGGAGCCCAAAAATTGGATGAATCACACCCTGGAGTTGGCAGCAGCAGCAGCAGGAGCCCAAATATTACTTTAAAGAGACACTGGGGTTGGCTTCAGGAGCCCAAAAATTGGATGAATCACACCCTGGAGTTGGCAGCAGCAGGAGCCCAAATATTACTTTAAAGAGACACTGGGGTTGGCTTCAGGAGCCCAAAAATTGCATGATTCACACCCTGGAGTTGGCAGCAGCAGCAGCAGGAGCCCAAATATACACTGGAGTTGGCTTCAGGAGCCCAAAAATTGGATGAATCACACCCTGGAGTTGGCAGAAGTTGGCAGCAGCAGCAGCAGGAGCCCAAACATTACTTTAAAGAGACCCTGGGGTTGGCTTCAGGAGCCCAAAAATTGGATGAATCACACCCTGTGGAGAGTCATGTGGAGAAAAAGTAGCTTAGTTAGTAATATCTACATAAAATTATGAATAAACAAATGCAAAAGTATTGCCAAAGTGAAGTTTTGTTTGAGGGTGTGTTTCCACCTTTTAATTAAATCAGAAACAAGAAGGTATCATTGCCTCTGACTAATTAGCCCTCAAAAATTCTTGGAATTTTTAATCTGGAATCATGTCTGATCCGTCTTATCCGAAGAATATTAATAAAAAGTAAGAGTAACGTAAAGGATTTTTTATCAATACTTACTTGTGGTCCGATGCGGAGGAATGTCTGTAACTGGAGAGCAGCGCCTTAAATCTGTTTTGCACGATCCATCTTTCTTTAGTGTAGGTCTGGCCCCGTCATCAATCTACTGGAATACATCAGGCATTGTTGGGAGGAAAGCTTGGATGATCCAAGCGCCATTCATTTCCACGCAGGGCAGTCTCTGGAAAAAAAAAGTCTGTATAAACCAGGGTCTTTTTCATATAAAAACAAATGGTTATTCTTGCTTGTAAACCATATGTTCCACAGATTTACCAGTCATTGTGTCAGCCAATGAAGCAACTTTGTCTCGAAGTGCTGCAAAAGCAGTCCACTGCATCACAAGTGGCATCTGACACCCCCAGTCAACTGTCTGTCTGTTATGCTTTGGGTTCAGCTCCACTATCCATTGATGAAGATCTGATAATCATAAAATTCAGCAGCTACTGCCCAGCCAAGAAGTGGAGGAGACACTCGCATCTTCTTCCACTAGCCGGCAATTAGTGATGAGGAGAGTGTCGTGGGAGGAGGTGTTGCAAGCCGAGGTAGTGGAAGAGGGTCCCTGGAGTCTGCGGCGGTGGCGGCGGCAGCAGCAGCAGATTATTGCGGACTGTTGTTCGGAAAAATCAGCTACTCAGCGATGTGGCAGTGTTTCATGCAGCATCCTGGGGAGAAAAAGTAGGTTAGTTAGTGTATATACATAAAATTATGAATAGACAAATGCAATAGTATTGCCAAAGTGAAGTTTTGTTTGAGGGTGTGTTTCCACCTTGTAATTAAATCAGAAACAACTAGCTATCATTTGCCTCTGAATAATTAGCCCTCAAAAATTCTTGGAATTTTTAATCTTGATGTCTGAGGGATTTCTCCTCTCAGACAGCGTCACCATAAGTCCAGCCTGCTGCATTACACTTGGAAGAACATCTTGTTTGCACTGCGACAAGGAAGCCAAAGTCATGCGTCCTCACATGGCACACGTGTTCAGTCTAGTTTTTAAGTCTTGCCCCCATCTGAAAGAACAACAGGAAAGAAAGTTAGCATGCACTTCTGGCACTCCTACACCACCAAGCACAACCCTATTGAGCCTCAGCGTCACAACGGTGTACCCCACCATAGTCTGATTTGCGATGTTTCCACCCGTTGGAATTCCACCCTCCATATGCAGGATCCACTATAGCAGTGGTCCCCAACCCTGTCCTCAAGGCCCACCAACAGGCCAGGTTTTGCAGATCTCCACAAAGATGCACAGGTGGAGTAATTAGTGCAGCTGCAGAGCAATAGAGCTGGCTATTTGGAGATCCAAAAAACATGACATGTTGGTGGGCCTTGAGGACAGGGTTGAGGACCACTGCACTATAGGAACAGAGAAAAGCCATCACGGATTTCTGGATGATCCAAACGGATAGGGGGACACCTGTGTAAATTCAATGTAAACCATTGGCAGCTCATACGTGACACCGACCGTTTGCTCAGGCCCTTTGAGGAAGCTACGTTATTAGTCAGTTGCCAGGACTATGAGATGAACGATGAGATTCCACTGCTTCATGTACTACAACACATGTTGGAAACCATGGCTGGTCAGGGCACTGGAGACATGGCACATACATTTCACAGCCACATGAAGCCTGTGGGGGCTGAAGTGGAGGAGGAGGAGGGGGTGGGGCAAAGCAAACCACAGTTTAGGTTTCACAAAATGACCATTTTATCTAGTCATCTGACAGAAGAGGAGGAGCAGGAGCAGCCACAGGAGCTAGAGGGTTGTGAGTAAGGTGAGACAGAGGACCCAGACACACCGTGGCAGTTTACAGTGGAGATGGAGACAGGTAGTCCCTCCGAGTCATTTGCACAAATGGCACGATGCATGCTCACATGCTTGCGTACTAGTGAGCGCAGAATTGTCTCCATTTGTCAGCGGGAAGACTTCTGGCTCTCCAACTTATTGGACCCTCGCTTCCGGCACAAAATGGGGGCATTTTTTACGCCCACTGAGAGGGAGGACAAACTGACCTACTACAGAGACATCCCACGTAGTCAGTTGGGCGATGTCTATCTGCGCCATGGCCCATACTCCCGCAGGTCTGACTCGGGGGGACCTCTGCGATCACCTTCCACTGCCATGGCTGCTGGGGGGGTGGAAGGAGCAGCAGCAGCAGCTCCATCAGCAGCAGCCTCAGTCTTCAGTCGCTAGTGAGTAGCTTTCTACACCCGCATAGTGAGTCTACTCATGAGCAGCAGGAAGACCTGGAGCTGGACCTCAAACAGCAGGTCATGTCATACCTTGACATGACCATGCCAACACACCTTCAAGATCCACTGGATTTGCTGGGAAGCCAAACTTGACTTGTGCCCGCAACTAGCAGAGTTTGCCCTGGAAAAGCTGTACTGGCCGGACAGTAGTTGATTTAGATGGCAACTGGGCTGCTCTATATAACGAAGCAAAATGGCAAATTTACCTCACTATATGAGCTATTGCCCCTCAGATTTACACAGGGGCTGCTACATATTATGCTGCAAAGTGGCAAATTTACCTCACAATATAAGCTATTGCCCCTCAGATTTACACAGGGCCTGCTCTATATTATGCTGCAAAATGGCAAATTAACCTCACAATATAAGCTATTGCCCCTCAGATTTACACAGGGCCTGCTCTATATAACGAAGCAAAATGGCAAATTTACCTCACTATATAAGCTATTGCCCCTCAGATTTACACAGGGGCTGCTCTATATTATGCTGCAAAATGGCAAATTAACCTCACAATATAAGCTATTGCAGCTCTATATAAATAAAAATAAATAAATAAAAAAAGGGCCTGTAGAAGCTTATTTAGTATAACAGATAGGGTGACATGTGCTGGTTTGGGATGCCCATATGGGCTAGTGTTTTGGCAGCAGTACAAAAACCAATGCAAAATGCAATAGCTTAATAAAGCTGATGCTGATCAACGCTTATTTAGTATAACAGATGGGGTGCAACATGCAGGTTTGGGATGCCCTGCGGCCTGGTGTATTTAAAGCAGACCAAAACCAATTCAAAATGCAATAACTTAATAAAGCTGAGGCTGTAGATGCTTATTTAGTATAAACAGGTAGGGTGCAAGGTGCAGCTTTGGGGTGCCCTGCGGCCTGGTTAAATGAAAGCAGTCAAAAAGGAAGTGCAAACTGAAGTAGCTTAATGAAGCTGATGCTGATCAACGCTTATGTTGTATACCAGATAGGGTGCAAGGTGCAGCTTTGGGGTGCCCTGCGGCCTGGTTTATTAAAATCAGTCAAAAACAAGTGCAAACTGAAGTAGCCTGATCAACGCTTATGTTGTATAACAGATAGGTTTAAAATAGCATGTGCCTTGGGATGCCCGTGTGGCCTGTTATATTTCAAGCTGAACAAAAAGTAACAATAATCCAAGTATGAGACATCATTTTGACCTTCTTCACAGCGCCATACTTTGAAAAAAAAAAATTAATTTCATGCCGATCAATCCAAAGGTCAATGCCCCTAACAAAAATAGTGTTCGGCATAAGTTTTCCTTCTGGAAGGACGTAACCTTTAGTTTACATGGTTGGGGTAGGTTATCTTACAAATTGGGATACCCCAGGCAGCAGTGTCATTGAAAGAGACAGATTGTAATGCAGGCCATACGCAAGCAGAGAAACTCAGGCTGCAACAGGCCTATTTAGTTTACATGGTTGGGGTAGGTTATCTTACAAATTGGGATACCCCACTGTATATGAAACCGAATATAAATGCACACCCAAAAGTGGACACTCAGCCTCCAAGAGGCCTGCTTAGTTTAAATAAGAGAGCTGCTTAGTATGGTAGGTAGGTTATGTTATGTTACAGAATGGGATGCCCCAAGCAGACTTGAGATCAGTATATATGCACACAGCAGCAGTGTGTTAGCAGGCTCATACAGGCCAAATTTCTTTAAATAACTGTGCAGCTTACAGTTAATGCAGAGGCTAATGGTATGTTACAGAATGGGATGCCCCAAGCAGACTTGAGATCAGTATATATGCACACAGCAGCAGTGTGTTAGCAGGCTCATACAGGCCAAATTTCTTTAAATAAATGTGCAGCTTACAGTAAATGCAGAGGCTAATGGTATGTTACAGAATGGGATGCCCCAAAGCAGACTTGAGATCAGTATATATGCACACAGCAGCAGTGTGTTAGCAGGCTCATACAGGCCAAATTTCTTTAAATAACTGTGCAGCTTACAGTTAATGCAGAGGCTAATGGTATGTTACAGAATGGGATGCCCCAAAGCTGACTTGAGATCAGTATATATGCACACAGCAGCAGTGTGTTAGCAGGCTCATACAGGCCAAATTTCTTTAAATAAATGTGCAGCTTACAGTTAATGCAGAGGCTAATGGTATGTTACAGAATGGGATGCCCCAAGCAGACTTGAGATCAGTATATATGCACACAGCAGCAGTGTGTTAGCAGGCTCATACAGGCCAAATTTCTTTAAATAACTGTGCAGCTTACAGTTAATGCAGAGGCTAATGGTATGTTACAGAATGGGATGCCCCAAGCAGACTTGAGATCAGTATATATGCACACAGCAGCAGTGTGTTAGCAGGCTCATACAGGCCAAATTTCTTTAAATAACTGTGCAGCTTACAGTTAATGCAGAGGCTAATGGTATGTTACAGAATGGGATGCCCCAAGCTGACTTGAGATCAGTATATATGCACACAGCAGCAGTGTGTTAGCAGGCTCATACAGGCCAAATTTCTTTAAATAAATGTGCAGCTTACAGTAAATGCAGAGGCTAATGGTATGTTACAGAATGGGATGCCCCAAAGCTGACTTGAGATCAGTATATATGCACACAGCAGCAGTGTGTTAGCAGGCTCATACAGGCCAAATTTCTTTAAATAACTGTGCAGCTTACAGTTAATGCAGAGGCTAATGGTATGTTACAGAATGGGATGCCCCAAGCAGACTTGAGATCAGTATATATGCACACAGCAGCAGTGTGTTAGCAGGCTCATACAGGCCAAATTTCTTTAAATAACTGTGCAGCTTACAGTTAATGCAGAGGCTAATGGTATGTTACAGAATGGGATGCCCCAAGCAGACTTGAGATCAGTATATATGCACACAGCAGCAGTGTGTTAGCAGGCTCATACAGGCCAAATTTCTTTAAATAACTGTGCAGCTTACAGTTAATGCAGAGGCTAATGGTATGTTACAGAATGGGATGCCCCAAGCAGACTTGAGATCAGTATATATGCACACAGCAGCAGTGTGTTAGCAGGCTCATACAGGCCAAATTTCTTTAAATAACTGTGCAGCTTACAGTAAATGCAGAGGCTAATGGTATGTTACAGAATGGGATGTCCCAAAAACCAGAGAGCACCTGGCAGGCAGCAGTAAGACTATGCACAGCAAAAGTGTCTTTATCATGCCTAATTTCAATTAGAATAGGTGCAAATGGTTAGGTTCTTAAATAGAGGCTGGTGTAGTCACAGAATGGGATGCCCTAAAAACCAGCAGTAAGTACACCTGGCAGGGACAAGTTGTGCTATGCCCAGCAAAAGTGTCTTTATCAGGCCTAATTTCAAATATGATAAGAGCAAATGCTTATATGGTCTTAAACAGAGGCTGCTTTAGTCACAGAATGGGATGCCCCAAATAGGAGTGCACCTGGCAGGGTCCAGTAGTGCTTTGCCCAGCAAAAGTGTCTTTATCAGGCTAATTTCAAATATGATAAGAGCAAATGCTTATATGGTCTTAAACAGAGGCTGCTGTAGTCACAGAATGGGATGCCCTGGGCAGGAATGGACCTGGCAGGGTACAGTAGTGCTTTGCCCAGCAAAAGTGTCTTTATCAGGCTAATTTCAAATATGATAAGAGCAAATGCTTATATGGTCTTAAACAGAGGCTGCTTTAGTCACAGAATGGGATGCCCCGGGCAGGAATCGAGCTGGCAGGGTACAGTAGTGCTTTGGCCAGCAAAAGTGTCTTTATCAGGCCTAATTTCAAATATGATAAGAGCAAATGCTTATATGGTCTTAAACAGAGGCTGCTGTAGTCACAGAATGGGATGCCCCGGGCAGGAATCGAGCTGGCAGGGTCCAGTAGTGCTTTGGCCAGCAAAAGTGTCTTTATCAGGCTAATTTCAAATATGATAAGAGCAAATGCTTATATGGTCTTAAACAGAGGCTGCTTTAGTCACAGAATGGGATGCCCCGGGCAGGAATCGAGCTGGCAGGGTACAGTAGTGCTTTGGCCAGCAAAAGTGTCTTTATCAGGCTAATTTCAAATATGATAAGAGCAAATGCTTATATGGTCTTAAACAGAGGCTGCTTTAGTCACAGAATGGGATGCCCCGGGCAGGAATCGAGCTGGCAGGGTACAGTAGTGCTTTGGCCAGCAAAAGTGTCTTTATCAGGCTAATTTCAAATATGATAAGAGCAAATGCTTATATGGTCTTAAACAGAGGCTGCTTTAGTCACAGAATGGGATGCCCCGGGCAGGAATCGAGCTGGCAGGGTACAGTAGTGCTTTGGCCAGCAAAAGTGTCTTTATCAGGCTAATTTCAAATATGATAAGAGCAAATGCTTATATGGTCTTAAACAGAGGCTGCTTTAGTCACAGAATGGGATGCCCCGGGCAGGAATCGAGCTGGCAGGGTACAGTAGTGCTTTGGCCAGCAAAAGTGTCTTTATCAGGCCTAATTTCAAATATGATAAGAGCAAATGCTTATATGGTCTTAAACAGAGGCTGGTGTAGTCACAGAATGGGATGCCCCGGGCAGGAATCGAGCTGGCAGGGTACAGTAGTGCTTTGGCCAGCAAAAGTGTCTTTATCAGGCCTAATTTCAAATATGATAAGAGCAAATGCTTATATGGTCTTAAACAGAGGCTGCTTTAGTCACAGAATGGGATGCCCCGGGCAGGAATCGAGCTGGCAGGGTACAGTAGTGCTTTGGCCAGCAAAAGTGTCTTTATCAGGCTAATTTCAAATATGATAAGAGCAAATGCTTATATGGTCTTAAACAGAGGCTGCTTTAGTCACAGAATGGGATGCCCCGGGCAGGAATCGAGCTGGCAGGGTACAGTAGTGCTTTGGCCAGCAAAAGTGTCTTTATCAGGCCTAATTTCAAATATGATAAGAGCAAATGCTTATATGGTCTTAAACAGAGGCTGCTTTAGTCACAGAATGGGATGCCCCGGGCAGGAATCGAGCTGGCAGGGTACAGTAGTGCTTTGGCCAGCAAAAGTGTCTTTATCAGGCCTAATTTCAAATATGATAAGAGCAAATGCTTATATGGTCTTAAACAGAGGCTGCTGTAGTCACAGAATGGGATGCCCCGGGCAGGAATCGAGCTGGCAGGGTCCAGTAGTGCTTTGGCCAGCAAAAGTGTCTTTATCAGGCTAATTTCAAATATGATAAGAGCAAATGCTTATATGGTCTTAAACAGAGGCTGCTTTAGTCACAGAATGGGATGCCCCGGGCAGGAATCGAGCTGGCAGGGTACAGTAGTGCTTTGGCCAGCAAAAGTGTCTTTATCAGGCTTATTTCAAATATGATAAGAGCAAATGCTTATATGGTCTTAAACAGAGGCTGCTTTAGTCACAGAATGGGATGCCCCGGGCAGGAATCGAGCTGGCAGGGTACAGTAGTGCTTTGGCCAGCAAAAGTGTCTTTATCAGGCTAATTTCAAATATGATAAGAGCAAATGCTTATATGGTCTTAAACAGAGGCTGCTTTAGTCACAGAATGGGATGCCCCGGGCAGGAATCGAGCTGGCAGGGTACAGTAGTGCTTTGGCCAGCAAAAGTGTCTTTATCAGGCCTAATTTCAAATATGATAAGAGCAAATGCTTATATGGTCTTAAACAGAGGCTGCTTTAGTCACAGAATGGGATGCCCCGGGCAGGAATCGAGCTGGCAGGGTACAGTAGTGCTTTGGCCAGCAAAAGTGTCTTTATCAGGCCTAATTTCAAATATGATAAGAGCAAATGCTTATATGGTCTTAAACAGAGGCTGCTTTAGTCACAGAATGGGATGCCCCGGGCAGGAATCGAGCTGGCAGGGTACAGTAGTGCTTTGGCCAGCAAAAGTGTCTTTATCAGGCCTAATTTCAAATATGATAAGAGCAAATGCTTATATGGTCTTAAACAGAGGCTGCTTTAGTCACAGAATGGGATGCCCCGGGCAGGAATCGAGCTGGCAGGGTACAGTAGTGCTTTGGCCAGCAAAAGTGTCTTTATCAGGCCTAATTTCAAATATGATAAGAGCAAATGCTTATATGGTCTTAAACAGAGGCTGCTTTAGTCACAGAATGGGATGCCCCGGGCAGGAATCGAGCTGGCAGGGTACAGTAGTGCTTTGGCCAGCAAAAGTGTCTTTATCATGCCTAATTTCAAATATGATAAGAGCAAATGCTTATATGGTCTTAAACAGAGGCTGCTTTAGTCACAGAATGGGATGCCCCGGGCAGGAATCGAGCTGGCAGGGTACAGTAGTGCTTTGGCCAGCAAAAGTGTCTTTATCAGGCCTAATTTCAAATATGATAAGAGCAAATGCTTATATGGTCTTAAACAGAGGCTGCTGTAGTCACAGAATGGGATGCCCCGGGCAGGAATCGAGCTGGCAGGGTCCAGTAGTGCTTTGGCCAGCAAAAGTGTCTTTATCAGGCTAATTTCAAATATGATAAGAGCAAATGCTTATATGGTCTTAAACAGAGGCTGCTTTAGTCACAGAATGGGATGCCCCGGGCAGGAATCGAGCTGGCAGGGTCCAGTAGTGCTTTGGCCAGCAAAAGTGTCTTTATCAGGCTAATTTCAAATATGATAAGAGCAAATGCTTATATGGTCTTAAACAGAGGCTGCTTTAGTCACAGAATGGGATGCCCCGGGCAGGAATCGAGCTGGCAGGGTACAGTAGTGCTTTGGCCAGCAAAAGTGTCTTTATCAGGCTAATTTCAAATATGATAAGAGCAAATGCTTATATGGTCTTAAACAGAGGCTGCTTTAGTCACAGAATGGGATGCCCCGGGCAGGAATCGAGCTGGCAGGGTACAGTAGTGCTTTGGCCAGCAAAAGTGTCTTTATCAGGCCTAATTTCAAATATGATAAGAGCAAATGCTTATATGGTCTTAAACAGAGGCTGCTTTAGTCACAGAATGGGATGCCCCGGGCAGGAATCGAGCTGGCAGGGTACAGTAGTGCTTTGGCCAGCAAAAGTGTCTTTATCAGGCCTAATTTCAAATATGATAAGAGCAAATGCTTATATGGTCTTAAACAGAGGCTGCTTTAGTCACAGAATGGGATGCCCCGGGCAGGAATCGAGCTGGCAGGGTACAGTAGTGCTTTGGCCAGCAAAAGTGTCTTTATCAGGCCTAATTTCAAATATGATAAGAGCAAATGCTTATATGGTCTTAAACAGAGGCTGCTTTAGTCACAGAATGGGATGCCCCGGGCAGGAATCGAGCTGGCAGGGTACAGTAGTGCTTTGGCCAGCAAAAGTGTCTTTATCAGGCCTAATTTCAAATATGATAAGAGCAAATGCTTATATGGTCTTAAACAGAGGCTGCTTTAGTCACAGAATGGGATGCCCCGGGCAGGAATCGAGCTGGCAGGGTACAGTAGTGCTTTGGCCAGCAAAAGTGTCTTTATCAGGCTAATTTCAAATATGATAAGAGCAAATGCTTATATGGTCTTAAACAGAGGCTGCTTTAGTCACAGAATGGGATGCCCCGGGCAGGAATCGAGCTGGCAGGGTACAGTAGTGCTTTGGCCAGCAAAAGTGTCTTTATCAGGCTAATTTCAAATATGATAAGAGCAAATGCTTATATGGTCTTAAACAGAGGCTGCTTTAGTCACAGAATGGGATGCCCCGGGCAGGAATCGAGCTGGCAGGGTACAGTAGTGCTTTGGCCAGCAAAAGTGTCTTTATCAGGCTAATTTCAAATATGATAAGAGCAAATGCTTATATGGTCTTAAACAGAGGCTGCTTTAGTCACAGAATGGGATGCCCCGGGCAGGAATCGAGCTGGCAGGGTACAGTAGTGCTTTGGCCAGCAAAAGTGTCTTTATCAGGCCTAATTTCAAATATGATAAGAGCAAATGCTTATATGGTCTTAAACAGAGGCTGCTTTAGTCACAGAATGGGATGCCCCGGGCAGGAATCGAGCTGGCAGGGTACAGTAGTGCTTTGGCCAGCAAAAGTGTCTTTATCAGGCTAATTTCAAATATGATAAGAGCAAATGCTTATATGGTCTTAAACAGAGGCTGCTTTAGTCACAGAATGGGATGCCCCGGGCAGGAATCGAGCTGGCAGGGTACAGTAGTGCTTTGGCCAGCAAAAGTGTCTTTATCAGGCTAATTTCAAATATGATAAGAGCAAATGCTTATATGGTCTTAAACAGAGGCTGCTTTAGTCACAGAATGGGATGCCCCGGGCAGGAATCGAGCTGGCAGGGTACAGTAGTGCTTTGGCCAGCAAAAGTGTCTTTATCAGGCTAATTTCAAATATGATAAGAGCAAATGCTTATATGGTCTTAAACAGAGGCTGCTTTAGTCACAGAATGGGATGCCCCGGGCAGGAATCGAGCTGGCAGGGTACAGTAGTGCTTTGGCCAGCAAAAGTGTCTTTATCAGGCCTAATTTCAAATATGATAAGAGCAAATGCTTATATGGTCTTAAACAGAGGCTGCTTTAGTCACAGAATGGGATGCCCCGGGCAGGAATCGAGCTGGCAGGGTACAGTAGTGCTTTGGCCAGCAAAAGTGTCTTTATCAGGCTAATTTCAAATATGATAAGAGCAAATGCTTATATGGTCTTAAACAGAGGCTGCTTTAGTCACAGAATGGGATGCCCCGGGCAGGAATCGAGCTGGCAGGGTACAGTAGTGCTTTGGCCAGCAAAAGTGTCTTTATCAGGCCTAATTTCAAATATGATAAGAGCAAATGCTTATATGGTCTTAAACAGAGGCTGCTTTAGTCACAGAATGGGATGCCCCGGGCAGGAATCGAGCTGGCAGGGTACAGTAGTGCTTTGGCCAGCAAAAGTGTCTTTATCAGGCTAATTTCAAATATGATAAGAGCAAATGCTTATATGGTCTTAAACAGAGGCTGCTTTAGTCACAGAATGGGATGCCCCGGGCAGGAATCGAGCTGGCAGGGTACAGTAGTGCTTTGGCCAGCAAAAGTGTCTTTATCAGGCCTAATTTCAAATATGATAAGAGCAAATGCTTATATGGTCTTAAACAGAGGCTGCTTTAGTCACAGAATGGGATGCCTCACAGCAGACTTAAGATCAGTTCAGTATATATGCACAGTTAGTTACTATAAGCAGCCTGAAAACGCTAACAAAGGCTGGATGAAAAAAAAAAAAATCTCCCTGTCAGCCAGCTCCGTTTTTCCTACCTTTCCCTGGCTTTCTGTCTGTCTCCTGTCTGTCTCCTGCCTGTCTCCTGCCTGTCTCCAGCCTGTCCCTGTCTGTCCCTGTCTCCAGCCTGTCTAACTGCCTCAGCTACACAGCGTTCTGTCTGTCTGTCACGAATGCAATAGAGAAATGAGGAAAAGCAAGATGGCCGCCGTTAAATACCGCTGTGTGACGTCACCGGGCTTGCTGGCTGCTGATAGGCTGCATGTGACTGCCCCAGCTTGCACTGGCGCGGGATACATGTCCAGACATGTCCCGCCCGCCATCTTAGAATGCCTGTAATGTAAATGAATGGATGTTAAAGGAAAACTTCGAGTGATCGAATCGCGGGGAAATTCGGATTCGATCCGAATCGAATTTTTCCTGAAATTCGGATCGAATCCGGGTTCGTCCGGATCGATTCGCTCATCCCTAGTATTAATGTCCAAATTGGGCTTAGCACAAGGGGAGGGCAGGGTTGCTATTCGGTTAAAAAAGCTTGGTGTTCCTCTTTAAAGTGGACCCACACTCTACATTTCCAGAAGTGGGCCACTGCTTCTCCCACCCCCAGTGGAGAACTGAACAACACGCACCCGTACCTTTTATGCTACCACAACACCTCCAGTGGGCTTAAATTAATTCATATTCCCCACCCGCTCCCCCATCCCCTGTGCTAAGATAGTTTGGGGGTTAAATAAAATACTTTATCAGTGGCCACTGCCTGATCCAACAGCAGAAGTGTGGTGCATAGATTTGCAGGGCCTGCTGCTGGAGAAGCTGTTGCATTGAGCATGATTAATGATCAGTCAGCCAATCATTGCGTAGCAGCGGAATTGCTAATTGGCTGACCGGACAGTCAGTCATTCTTACTGCACAGTGTATAGCGCTTTGTCCTATAGCCTATGTAATCCCATGATCTCCATCTTTTTACACTATATTATTTTTATATGGTAGAAAGTGGACATTAATTGTGCATTTATTTGTATTGCACCTAGTTCATAGTCACTGTATATATATTTGTGTAGCTTGACAATATACTGTTAACATTTACAACTTTAATTTTGCATGTGGTGTGTGTTTCTTGATGGCTTTATGAGTAACCCCTGCAAGATTAACAGTCCTGCAGCTGTATATGCAAGATGAATGATGGATGATGATATAGATCAGCGGTTCTCAACCTGTGGGTTTCCGATGGCTTTAGCCACTGAGAAGTCGCGCTACCGTCTGCAGCAGCGCTATTCAGCTGGAAAACACATCGTTATGGATGCGCGTTCCGAACTGAATGCCTGCGAACATGCGCAGACGTGATTGCGTCATACGTCCGGGGCCTAAGGGGTGGGGGAAACGCTCCACAGTCCATAGCTGCGCATTACGTGTGTCCGGCGCTTGCTGACGTCATCAGTGGGCGGACGCAGCAAGCGCCGGAGGACAGAAGTCTAGGAGGCGGAGAGGCAGGAGAGCCTGCGAGACAGCCTGCTGGTGTAAAATAGGTTAATAATGTAAAAACAGTACACACACCATACACACAATACTGGGTAAGTGTAAGGTGCTTTGTGTGTAACCATTACACAGTACACAAAGCAGCTTACACTTACACAAAGCACCATACATTTACATCGGTCTTATACTATACGAGACCACTATAAGATGTAGTTCACACTGTTCCCTAATGTATAATTATCTCCCATATCTCCCACTATTTTCCCATATTCTGAATGAGGAATGATTTCATTGTGAGTGCGGCGGATTTTGTGGAAGAGAGCTCCCGAGAATATCGAGTTACCACACAATCCGCCGCAGCCTCCTATTAATTTCAATAAGAGGCGGAGAAATGACAGTTTCCGACACATGCTATGCCTTGGTGAAATGTTATTTATTGGAATTAGTAATAAATATTTCTCAACATATAATTAAATATTGTTTTTGTGATTAATCACTATGTTAAAATTATGTTTGATTTGTAGAATACATAATGCATATCAGGTATTTACATTCCGAATCATAGCTGTTGCAAAATTACAGTTTTAAAGAAGCCACCAAAATTATTTTTTGGTTTGGGGTCACTGCAACATGAGGAACTGTATTGTGGGGTCACGGCATTAGAAAGGTTGAGAACCACTGATATAGATGATCAAGTTCTTGTTCTGTGTCACAGTGAGCATGTGTCACAGTGCCTCCATTGCACAATAGTACACTGCTGAGTCTTCCACCTGTGCCGAGTCTAAGCGTAGAAAAGTGAACTTTGCCTTTGTATCCAGAGAGGCAGTAAAGCGGCCATGCGATTCTTCACCTGATGCCCGCAGAATAAGGACTGGATGGATTTTGTGTCCATCACGCTGCTGGTACCATTGTAAACTGTACTCTGTGCCTGTATAGGAGCAGTTCATATATATAGTCCCCCCTTCTAGAACAATGCCATGCCCGTTCTGATTTACTGAGTATTGTCCAAGAACTCCTAAAATAATAATAACACATGCATATAAATATTGTGCATTATATTTTCAATACTTTTCAATAATTTATAAGATCCGTTGAGATACTTGCCAACTCAATGTAGATCTTTCTAGACAATTACGTTTTAAGTGACAATTACAAACTCTCTCTCAGGAGATAATTCTTAACTGACACAAGTTGGGAGATGCTTATGGAATCAAGGTCAGCATTTTGCCTGACTGGCAAGTACATCATGGCAATACTACATATTGAAAAATTACTATTCATTAGTACAATATTAAATATACACATAGCTATATTGTATCATTGAGAAAAGGTTTCCATAGTAGAATCTCCTCAAGGGCCAAGAGAATAACTAAGGACACAACACATCCAGGGCATTACTACTTCAGGCTCTTACGCTCTGGATGCAGATTCATGGCTCATTCGACCAGAACCTCCAGATATAAAAACAGTTTTTTTCCTCTGGCTGTTATGGCTCTAAACAGAACCTATGTGAGAGCTTCTTAGACTCTACAGACAATTAATCTGCACTAAACCTTAAACCTCAATTCTTGTTACTGCTTGATAGTGTTGCAATTGTTAATAGCTCTCATGGTGTATCTCCTTGCCAAAAAGCATTCCTTGTTTGTATCCTGTGCTAAAGTATATTGTTCCAAATAATCTACTTCACTGGCACAAATTAAAAACAAGGGTTGCTCTAGCGAAACATGACAGCAATTATAAATTCTAATTCTGGAACCAATTCAAAGGGTTCGACCTGTAAAGAGCAGTGTCCAGATTGTAGAAGTCCTCATTGCTACGGTCCTCTTGCTAAGCAGTGCCATATGTGTGCTACTTTCACACTTTGTGCTTTTTAGCTGCTGCTTTGGTATTCTAGGGCTGGATTGGGGAGGGGAAGTGGGTGGAGTGTCAGAAAATCTCCTAGACGCTCTTCATTATTTTACAAAGTTATAGTTGTAAACATGTTTGCAATGCCTGCATGAAACTGGGAAATAAGAGTTTACTGTATGTATTGTTGTGGTGCTTCTTTGTACTCAGATTAGCTCACATTTTAAGATCTGTACTAACATACACACTTTTTTAACATGTATGACCAGTGCATGCTTGCACACACATATTAATTTCTCCTCCACATTTAACCCATCCATGTAGTGAAACACACAAGAAGTAAATGCACACATACCCGGAGCGGTGGACAGCACTAGCAATAGTGCTCGGGGAGCAGTTGGTGCCTTGCTCAAGATCACTTTAGTTATTTTCCAGCTGGAAATCGAACCTGCAACCCTCCTTACATGAAAGACATACGCATGAATACGGCACAAATTTGAATTTCCTTTTGATCCGTGCCAAACTAATTTTTCCTGAAACTCACTTACCTGCACACTGGCTCCCCCATTGGTCAGGTCCAGTGGCGGGTGGGCAGCGGTGGGCACTGACAGAGCAGCTTCGTCCACTTCCCTTCTGTTGTGTGTATTTCACAGAAGGAGGACGGCAGGGGAAGCCAACCACAAGCTGGCTTCTGATGCTGCTCAGAGAGCACTCGGCACCAAACCAGAGCGACGGGGGAGCCAGCATGCAGATAAGTGACTCACCTCCTCCCTTGCCATCCTCAGTGCAGGTGGCCCATGTCGTTCTGAAGTTAGGAGGAGGTTTAAAATCCTCTGCCCGACACTAGGCTCCCGCCACCTCGCTCCCCACCGCAAGGGGGGGGGGGGTATAATTATAGGCAAGGAGTGAGGTGCCTGCGAAGGTCGGCTCACCCCTTGCCTATAAATAGCCTCTCCCTGCGGTGGAGAGGTCAAAGCCCAGTACAGGCCATAGGATTCCTGTCCCCCCCACCCCACTGAAGACTCTGAGGCATGCCAGGTGATGAGGACATCGCCTCACACTGGAATTAGAACGGAGGTGAGGATGAACCTAAATTTCTTCAGCAAAGCGTCCAAATCAAATTTCACATCAAGTGAAAACCAGGTTGGCCCTTAGATTCCAGGTTTCCTGGTCGAGAGGTGAGCTGGTACTTAGTCTCCGCAATCAGGGTTCATACCCGGTAGTCGCTCATCTCTAGTCAGTGATTTGTAAGCAGTGGTCATGCCAGAATATACAAGTAGAGGGCGCTGCAGGGAAATTTGAAAAATAGGAATTCTTTTTGCATTGACTGGATATTTGAAATGAATACTGGTTACCTTTTCAGAGGGAGAAAAGAAACATATGGCCTTTAGAGCACCATTTGTAAAATGTGCAGTTTAGGTGAAAAACTAATAGAAGTGTTTTATTTCCATCTGGTGCTGAATCCCCCTCCCCAGGTAGACTATAGGGTCGATTCAAAGAAACATGTAACAGCTTGGATTTGGGTGCCGATCATCCTATTTTTCCCGTCCGCTCGTGCGTTTGTATGAACTTGCGAGTGATTCTAAAAGCAAATACGTTTCCTATCGTAAAAAGCCCGTCCGTTCGTATGGCAGTCCAGGAATCAGACCTATGTCAGTTTCCATCCTGAATTTTCCGTTTCATTTCTCAGGTTGCAACATTGGTTTTGCCCTTTTTCCTTTTTTGTCTGGACGTAAATCCTTCTGATCTTGCGGCTGCACACTACAAACTTACCTCATTAAAGTGCATTCTAAATATTTGGTCTTTTATTTTTCTTTATTTCATTCATTTTGTAGTAACCAACCAATAATGAATGCATTTGCATAAGTAAATCTTACTTTGTTTAATTTTTAGTTAACTTGCATTTTTTACTTGAGGATTTAATTTAAATATTTTGGCTTCAAATGGTACAACTTAAAATTTTGGGTGTGGTTACCCACACCCTCTACATACAGATTTGCTCTCAAAAATTACAAAACACCCAGCAACTTCTGCATGTTATGAGCCTAGAAACAGCCAAGATGGCGGCTCAGGTATTATCGGGCAGCCTGCAAACAGAAAGGGCCTTGTGACTGTGTTGCTCTGCATTCTTTGATTTCTGACCTTTCCGTGCCCCCAGCTCTGCTGTGTCTGTGCAAAATACAGCAGTAACCCACATCCTGCACTTTATCCCGCTCTCCTCTCCTCAGTAAGTGTGATGCATCTGACCAAAGATGCGCTTAAATAATTAAACAAAGCAAAGGTAAACAACTACACCAATAAATGCAATCTAAAAATATTATTCTAGTACATCAATTTAAAAATAAATAACAAAGGACATAAGTTTCTTTAATTAACGCAAATATATTGATGTATTGCAAAATAAAGGTTTACATGCAAAGGACTAATTAAGGTCCACATTAAAATGCTTTTATAAGGCATACATGAATCAGGTATGCATTGCCATACAATTTATGGCCTCGGCCATGCTGATACATGCAGTTCATTGGAGCTCAAGACACGCAGACTCCTCCACATAGCCAAAAAACCTGTTCACGAACAGCAATACGACTGCTAAAAGGTGTCGGCAGTGGCTTTCTTTTAAAACGGATTTAGAGGTTTGAAAACTGTTCTCTGAATCACACCTAAACACATCCGATTATCCTAAGTTTTACGTTTTGATCCTAAGTTTTAGGATTTGATCCTAAGTTTTACATTTTGATCCTAAAATTTAGGAACGAACTTGCGATGATCGTAAGAGCATATACGCATTCGTACGTAGGCTCGTGCGAGTCGGAAATGGCCAAGAAAACAGGAAAAAATGACTAACACCCACCCAAACTTACGATTCTCGATCCGAAATCAATTAACTTTTACTCTTTGAATCGAGGGGTATGAATAGAAGATGAATAGAAAACTTTGTAAAATTGGACTCAATCCCTGAATTGTTCAATAGATTGAAGGATATGTATCAGTGTGTTGTTCCTGTTGTGCAATCTGAAGAAAGGTGAGTTTCAAGTGGTGTATCACAATACTTTGTCCTGGGCCCCATTGATTTTATGTTTGTAAGTGACATAGGAGATGGCTTGGTAGGTCTCTAAATGGGCCAGTATCCTAGAGTCCTGAACAGAGCTGAACAGCCCAGTAGACTGTAGGCCGGGAAATTACAAAAAGACCATTGGCCAATAAATTAAAAGAAAAATTCTGTTCAAGACTGCAGAATACGGGTGCCTCCATCTTGCCTTAGAAGCATCACTTACTGAGAAGAGAAGAAGGGGCAGTGCAGGGGGTGGGTTATAGCTGTGCTTCGCACAGACAGAGCAGAGCTGGGGTCAGGAAAAGTCACAGGAAAAGTTAGTTGTATTACACAGTTTGGTAACCATTAGCTTGCATGCAAACAATAAAGGGGAAGTCAAATCAACCACCCGCTGTGCCTCAGTGCCAGGGGAAGAAGGGAGGACAGGGGTGTTGTAAGAGATAAAAACAACTTACCTTGCCTGGGATCCTGCGCTGCACTGCATACTATTCATACACACTTCCATATAAGCCAGAAAGCAGTTTGTTTGTTTTTGTTATCCTTTGTATCACAAAACACTTTATTGGCAACCCTATATATTGGTTTATGAGCTGTTTCTTTGGTGATGGTTCAGAAGTGTGAGAGCGCCATCTGCTGGAGGAATAGGGGTGATGATGAGGAGGTTTTATTGATGGGGCTGCAGTGTCAGTATCACACTGTGCACCATCTCTAAGAGCACAGAAATACACAGCAGAGTCTGACACCTCCAGGTTGTGTATCAGTAACTCAGTAGAGGATTCACTGGTGTTAGATGTAAATTTTCCTTTGTGAAAGTTTCCATAATTCTCTAAAGTAGACGCTGCTTTGGCTCCACGATATAGTATATACTCCATCTGGCCGGCATACTGGCGATACCAGAACAGATATGGCTGATTGCTGTTGGTGGAGTAAGTACAGGTTAGTGTCACTGTCCCCCCAACATCACTGGACACGTGTGTCATGTCTGACTGTATAGAGTTCCCATAGACCAGACCTGCGGAGGGAGACACATCATGTTAGACACCAGATTATACAGGTTACTAATTTATTGTTTTTCTTATATTATTATTAGAAACAAAATTCTACATCCTATAACTTTCATCCACACATCTCTATATTCACTTACATCCATGTTTCAGTAATTCAGATATTAAAGATACTTACATGCAAGGTGGCAAGTGACACACAATTGTAGCAGGTACCCGAGAGAGGACATTGTGCTGTGTAAGTAACAATACAAAGCTGCAATGCTGTGAGTGATACACCTGCACATCCCACATGTACAGCAAGATAGTCCCCTGCACCCTCCTCTATTTATGTGACGTGTCCTACACAACAGGGAAACACTACAGAGCAAACCTTAGTGCAAATATTAAACTGAGCATGTCAGGACCCATGCACTTCCTGATGTTTAGAATTGGATACTATTAAAATATCACACAGGGAAATAGCAGGGACAAATGGTGCTTTCCTTCTGTACATAATGCCATTTGAGCACGACTCCTCAGGCTCTGACCTTCAGAAATGACCGATAACTGTAGTAAAATGGTAACATTCGGGCTATCTGTCACTATTATCAGGCTGCTTACAACATAAATCATATGTGTTTTAATACAATATCTGAACAAATAACTTGAAGTTCCTGTCCAGGTATGACATACAATAGTCTATACTCACCTTCTGTGCTCCTTTGTGCTGCGTCGGTATATTCATACCTGCCAATGAGGGAGATCAGCCGATTCTATCCTCCATTTCTGGGCAGACATGGTGGCGTCCATCAATTGGGCTTTACATGCCCTAACAGTCCTATTCCATTCATTTTAAATGGTACAGGCGTGCCGAAAGTAAATGTCCCAAACCCATTTTGGCTAAGGCTCCTTGGAGAGCAAGTGTGAAGAAGATGCCAGACCTGCACAAAGGAGCTGCTGGGGGCAAGAAGTGCGTATAGAGCTTTTTTCTGCCTTGACAATCCCCTTAAATTCCTGTACGTCTGTAACTGGGGGCCTTGGGGCAGCATAAAGATACCGAGTATAAGGAGCAGGGGAGAACTCCTTATCTATCACCACTAGAACATGCTGCTGCTGCAGCTTATCACTGATTGTTTTAAGCAAGGGCTTTAGATTGATAGAAGAAGATATTTCTGATTAATATTTCTAAACTTCCTATGAAATTTACATTCATTATACAATATTAAGAATAGATTTTCTTTTTTAAGCAATACATTTCTACCATCTCCAACTCAGACTAAAGCTAAAATTAGATCCTACTTAAAGTGGACCAAAACCCACGCTGATTGGCCCGATGGTGGTGCCCCCGGGGGAAGGACCAAAGCCCAGGATAGTCAAAACCCTGGGTTTTGGTCCACTTTAAAGTGGACCAACAGTCAAAAACCAGACCAACACACCAAACACTGCTCATATGCACCCCTCCCCAGGGCAATTTAGATTGATGATTAGATTGATGCATATAAAAAGTAATTTACCTTTTTATAATACCTACTGGGATAAATTTTAAAAACAAGATGACCGCTCATGGGCCTGCAGGCCACCTGCAAACAGGAAGTCGTGCTGGGCTTCCTGTTGCTGTGCATTTCAGTTATGTCAGTTGGGAGAGGAAGATCCAAAATGGCCGCTACCTTTCTTTTCCAACTCTGCCAGGCTGTTGGTCCTGTTTAACAGCCCTGGAAGCAACAATGGAGCTCCCTGAACCCCCAATGCTGTCTGCTGTCTCTATAGTTATGTCCCTAGAAACACACATTACATGAACTGTTCTCAACTTTTTATTCAAGCTGACGTGATGGCCACCAGTTACTATTAATGAATTATTGCCCATGCTATAAACTGGTAGGTATTTGCTGGAGAGGCAAGAATATACCAAACTGCAGCAAAAGATCGTTTTTGAGAAATGTTGGGACCGTGGGTGCTGTCAAGGGGCTTGAGGCAGACAAAATCCAGACATCCTGGAAATCTTCCACATTTCCACAGACTTCATTTGTTTATTGGCCATAGGCGGCATATTGCAAGAGGGTGTCAAGTTGATTTGATTTCAGCCTGAGTGTTAGTGAAACTGAGGCAGAGGCCTTCTGGTGATGGTATATGTATAGTTATATAGTTAGCCTATTACGATAGTGTGTTGAATGTCTTTTCATTAGAAATCGAGGTGTTAACCAAATGGAAGCTACGGTAAGGGTGGACACATCCTCACAGACATGGGGCAGCTACTAATCATGCAGGTAACTTGCCTACCAAATCCCAATTCAAATATCTTCTATCCTGGTTTGGAAACTGCTCTTGTGACCGGAGGGTTGCAGGTTCGAGTCGTTGCTGGGACATGGCTGAAGTGCTCTTAAGCAGGACAGTCCACTGCTCCGGGCATGTGTGTACACTCACTGCCCCCTAATTTGGTTCACTCCTATGTATGTACAATCCTATGTATGCAAGAATAAATCACTTTATCATTTGAGAAGTCAAGCCAGAGGGTGCTGGATGTCAGGTGTGTACATACCATAGGGGCAGTGCAGGCACGTGCCCCCGGGCCCGTGGAACAAGGGGGCCCAGTGCACGCTGCCTCTACCACCTCTCTGGTATGTACCTGCACATACTTACCTATCTTTGCCGCCTTCTTCCCGGCTGAATGAACTGCAGGAGACGCGGGCCTACACCTCCATTGCCGTGCGCGTGCCTCACTTCTCCACCGGCGCCGACCCAGATGTACACGCTATAAACCCCAATGGACCCAAGTCGCTGCAAGGAGGTTGGGGGCTATGCTGCTGATGGGGCCTGTGCTGATGAAGGCCCATGGTGGGGGCCCTGCTATAGGGCCTCAGCAGGGCTATGTACGCTCCTGCTGAATGTGATCTCAAATACTTGCCCTTGTATGGCTAAGTAGATATATAGGTGCTCCTAGAAAGCACTTGGCGAGTAATAAAGAAAGCCAAATGGCAACATGATAATCTGAGAGTTCTTTACAACTCTGATGAATACCCAAAATTAGATAGTCCATGGGGTAATTGAATCACAATGTATGCAGAGATTCAGCATTGAGTCTGATGCTCAGGTCACACCACAGGTGATTCAAAATCTTATGGAAATAGCTATCACATCAGTGAGCGCAATTCCACAGTGCTTTGAAAGTGTTTGCGATTGCCCCTTCATGGAATGGAAGCACTATCATGGTCATCTATAAGCATGCAAGTGAGACTTTTGAGGGGCAACTGCACTGTGAATGTGCCCATGGGCTACTATGGCAAGCGTTTTACAGGCGACATTTTACAGCCATGAAATTTTACCATTAAATACCGTTTTACCTGAAATAATCACCAACTTCATCTAGTGTAGCACATACACCAATACCCTAATACTTGATCAGAATAGGACAGCAAGACCAATTTAATAAAGACAGGATAAAGATGGATGAAGGAGAGGAGGGGAGATAAAAGCAGATGTAGGAGAGAAGGGGGGATAAAAGCAGATGTAGGAGAGGAGGAGAGATGAAAGCAGATGTAAGAGAGAAGGGGTGATAAAGACAGATGGAAGAGAGAAGGAGGGATAAAGGTAGATAAATGACAGAAGGGGGGGTATAAGCAGAAAAAGGTGAGAAGAAAAAGGAAAGAAGTCTACCGAGGCCTCTTGGGACAGTCGGCACAAGGCTCTCTGGGAAAGCTACTGATGGCTAGCTTGCCCCTGCTCGTGGTGGTAACAGCCCCCAGCTCCCTGTCACCAGGACAGTGTACATGCTGGTACCGAGGTGGCATTGTGCCCGTTGCACACCATGCTGAAGCTGTTGATGCGGCCCTAGCGGAATCGCCAATGAAAGAAAAAAAAGAAATAACTAAAAACATTATTTGCAGGACATTGCACCCCCCCCCCCACACACACACACCAGCAACATGCCCTAGGCACAGGCCTAGGATTGTCTTGTGTTAAATATGGCCCTCCTCCAGTCGGCGTCTGTTACTGGCGCTCCTTGCCCCCGCAGCCAGGTTAACAGTGTGTCACCCCTCAGAGGGCTGTCATCAAGTAAGTATGGGCAATGGGGTCTGTCCGATAAGGGGGGCCCAGCCAACAGACTGATGGCTGCACTGCAGCAATTACCTTTTGCTGTACTTGTTGCCCGGCCGCTCTGTTTTGAGTCACACATTGAGTAAGCAGCGTGATAGAGCTGCCGGCGCTGTGTCTCACCAAGCAGTGACCCTCACAAATCAACTGCCTTCATTGGGTGGCTGTTAGACTAAACTATGTGTAAATATAATTGGATACCTGCAGCAACCAATCATATTTACATCAATATGGACTGACAGTCCAGCCATCCAATAAGCACAGTCTACTGCATGTCCCTACCTCCCTCCTGCAGGGTGCATGTCCAGCTTAGATGTAGATGCTGTGTGCAGTTAGAGTACAGTAGAACCAGGCTAGGAGACCAGCCCAGCACAGTGGCTCATGTTTCTTCTGAGCAGGAGCCCTGTCCCGAGCATCACAATCTGCAGCCTCAAAGCCTGGTAGAGGCACGACACTGACATGTCTTCCAGAACAGTTCCTGCTGGGTGTTCTGTGACAGGAAGGGGTCACTTATGAAACACAGAAATTGCACAAGAGTGTGCTTACATCACATCAATGTTGCCACACTCACTGTTTCTTTTCACTTTTTCTATGAATCTCTAATGCTCTAATACATTTTACTAATAACTTAGGAACAACAGTCCCAAGACAATGGGACAACAATCTGACTTGCCTTTAGTGCCTTTTTGAAACCGTTAATCAACGTAAAAAAAATAATATAATATATTTAAAGGATCTACCAAGGCTCAAAATAAACTCACCATTTGCCCCCGCATGTACATGACTGGGCTAGCGTTCCATATGCCCTGCGTCATACCTCTCACCCACCAAATAACAAGTCCGGACCACCATGTCGTTGGAATGATTAAATTTAATCGGCCACAGCCCAAACATATATAAACAACATTTTTACAAGCAGTAAAGAGTCCCCCCCTATTGTTCCGGGTCTGAGAAGCCTAGGATCCCAAGAATGAAGGGAAGGGGAGGGAACAAAGTTAACATTCCGACCCCCGCCAAGCGGAAGCCAACATAAGCTCGGCCGAAACCCGAGAGGAGACCCGCCCAATGGCTGTGACAAATACAATCCAAATTTCCACAGAAAAGAAAAGCAAAACGTAACAAAGATAAATAACAATACATTAACATATGTACAAATATGACAACTTCTTTTTTTTTTTTTTATTTTATTTTTTATATAACAACCTACTTCAACAGAAATAAATAACAGAATACTGCAGCACCCCCACCAGGTGCCCACAGGGATATCCAACCAGGACAGACATCCCTGGTTGGATATCCCTGTTTAGACTGCATTATGCAAATTATATTTTAATATTTTATTTTTGCTAAATAGTGGATGCAAATGACAGTAAAATGTTCAGGTTCTCAAATTCTACTGAACTATTCCCCCAATGATAACAGTATTTTTTCACAAATTAAAATATGCAGAGTTTCAATGCATTTTATAGGTTGTAAAGAACAAAAAATTGTTCTATATGGAAGGCATGGTCCTTTTTTTGTACCATGGAAGAAAGTAGTTAGCCAGAAACTCTATACACTTTCCCCTCGATTCAAAGAGCAAAAGTTAATTGATTTCGTATCGAGAATCGTAAGTTTGGGTGGGTGTTAGTCATTTTTTCCTGTTTTTTTGGCCATTTCCGACTCGCACGAGCCTACGTACGAATGCGTATATGCTCTTACGATCAGCGGAAGTTCGTTCCTAAATTTTAGGATCAAAACGTAAAACTTAGGATCAAATCCTAAAACTTACGATCAAAACGTAAAACTTAGGTTAATTGGATGTGTTTAGGTGTGATTCAGAGAAACCTCTAAACGCGTTTTAAAAGAAAGCCACAGCCGACACCTTTTAGCAGTCGGATTGCTGTTCGTGAACAGGTTTTTTGGCTATGTGGAGGAGTCTGCGCGTCTTGTGCTCCAATGAACTGCATGTATCAGCATGGCCGAGCCCATAAATTGTATGGCAATGCATACCTGATTCATGTATGCCTTATAAAAGCATTTTAATGTGGACCTTAATTAGTCCTTTGCATGTAAACCTTTATTTTGCAATATATTTGCGTTAATTAAAGAAACTTATGTCCTTTGTTATTTATTTTAAAATTGAGGTACTAGAATAATATTTTTAGATTGCATTTATTGGTGTAGTTGTTTACCTTTGCTTTGTTTAATTATTTAAGCACATCTTTGGTCAGATGCATCACACTTACTGAGGAGAGGAGAGCGGGATAAAGTGCAGGATGTGGGTTACTGCTGTATTTTGCACAGACACAGCAGAGCTGGGGGCATGGAAAGGTCAGAAATCAAAGAATCCAGAGCAACACAGTCACAAGGCCCTTTCTGTTTGCAGGCTGCCCGATAATACCTGAGCCGCCATCTTGGCTGTTTCTAGGCTCATAACATGCAGAAGTTGCTGGGTGTTTTTTAATATTTGTGAGCAATCTGTATGTAGAGGGTGTGGGTAACCACACTAAAAATTTAAAGTTGTACCATTTGAAGCATAAATATTAAAATTAAATCCACAAGTAAAAAATGCAAGTTAACTAAAAATTAAACAAAGTAAGATTTACTTATGCAAATGCATTCATTAATGGTTGGTTACTACAAAATGAATGAAATAAAGAAAAATAAAAGACCAAATATTTAGAATGCACTTTAATGAGGTAAGTTTGTAGTGCGCAGCCGCAAGATCAGAAGGATTTACGTCCAGACAAAAAAGGAAAAAGGCCAAAACCAATGTTGCAACCTGAGAAATGAAACGGAAAATTCAGGATGGAAACTGACATAGGTCTGATTCCCGAACTGCCATACGAACGGACGTATATTTTAGGATAGAAACGTATTTGCTTAGAGAATCACTCGCAAGTTCATACGAACGCACGAGCGGACGGGAAAAATAGGATGATCGTGACCCAAATCCAAGCTGTTACATGTTTCTTTGAATCAACCCATTTGCCTAGGTCAATTTCACAGGTCCTAAAGGGGCCTACCAGCTCTCTCCCTATGATTCTAGCCCAAAACATGACTTCACCTTGTTGTTGAATTTACAGCCGTGTTGGAACATGGTGGCAATCCACAAATCATCCACTACTCCATCCACATTATGGATGCATTAGGACAGGCCGCCTAAAGAGCTTCCATTCTTTTTGGCGACCAGAAACACAAGGAGCGGAACTGGATGACAAGCTACAGCTGTAGAAGAACAGAGAACCTGGTAGGATTTGAAAGATAAAAGGGCTGATTCAGCAGAGAAAACATTATATTTAGCTGTGCAGATGTCTCAGTAAAATACATGGCCAAATTTGGTGCTTATATGCATAAATATTCATGAGAAATTCTCTCATAAAAATACTAATGGGGTTGAATCAACCATAAAGTGTTTGCAAATAGGGGGTGCACTCAGAGACACTTAAATAGGACTTTAACCCTTATATGAAACATCCTTCTAAAATTCAGGAGCTGGTTTCTTTTCTGGCTGATTGGTGCTATAATGCGCATACTGCTGAGCAGATATGTCTTCCAAAGAGCATTAGAGATCTGTGATAAAAAAATTGTGTGTGGAAATGGTTAGATGCATATTCTGTGCAATCACATTCAAGTGGACCAAAACCCAGGGCAAATCAGCATCCCCCATTAACAGGGACTAAAACCTAGAATGGTCCGAGTTTTAGTCCACCCCCCGGTAATGCCAGTCTGCTCGTCTTACTGGTGGTCTCACAGCACATGTGCAGGCTCTTATCCAACATGATTCCCACCTAAGAAAGTGCATGAAAGTTCAGGGAGTGGCTTACGGTGGTTGCCATCCCTTCGGCCACTTCCCTCCATCTATTTGGCCAAAATGATGCCGCTGTGACCTGTAAATGCACTGTGGGATCACCAACACTTTCTAACTACACGCTGCACAAACCAATGCCTCATCCCCTCAAATTGCATTGATTTATGTTTTAGGGGCACCCGCTATATATAAATGATTGGTCTGGAAGGTCAGTCACCCTGCCAAATGAATCTGGTGGCGCAGCTTGCTGCTATGAATAATCTCAAATACTATTTAGCCTCTAATGAGTATAACTTTTTGGTGAACAATTTAGGTGGAAGTAAATAAAATGATATACCTTAACATGTCCCTGCAATCCAGCACTGGCAGAGAGTGCAGCAGGAAGCGCTGCTGTAACCTATCTGGCCCCGCAATCCTCTTCCTGGTCAGCTGCAGTGGCTGTGGCAGTGTTTGAAATCGGCCCTAGCTAGCAGTGCTGGCACTAGGAGTGTCTTCACTCATGGAAGCCGGCAACCATCTTTCTGTTTGGGGCCAATTTTAAATGCCACCACTGACCAGGAAGAGAATTGTGGGCTGAGGTGTGTTACAGCAGCTGCCTGCTGCTGCACCCTTAGGTGAAGCGGGTACATGGGTTCAAACACAGACTTCTGGATAAAGTCTGTGTTCCTGTTTGGTAACCTGAACCCGAACTTTGCGGTCTGGATTTATTCATCACTATTCAGTAGTGATGGGCGAACCCGTACCGTAAAACTGCCAGCTGGCACTAGGAGTGTCTTCACTCATGGAAGCCGGCAACCATCTTTCTGTTTGGGGCCAATTTTAAATGCCACCACTGACCAGGAAGAGAATCGTGGGCTGAGGTGTGTTACAGCAGCTGCCTGCTGCTGCACCCTTAGGTGAAGCGGGTACATGGGTTCAAACACAGACTTCTGGATAAAGTCTGTGTTCCTGTTTGGTAACCTGAACCCGAACTTTGCGGTCTGGATTTATTCATCACTATTCAGTAGTGATGGGCGAACCCGTACCGTAAAACTGCCAGCTGGCACTAGAAGTGTCCGCAACGTGTCGCTGCCGCTAACCTTAAAGAGGATCGTGGGGCCAGGTAAGTACCAGCAGCTCTTCCTGCTGCCCACTGCTACCCATTTCAATGGGGACCGGGTTCAGGTTCAGGTCCCCGAACCCGATCAGCTTTTTCTCATTCCTTTATTGGTAACTTAACATAATGGTTTATGATGAGGTTGTTCTTGGCTGATGTTTTACAAGTATATGGTGGAGAGCGCCATCTGCTGGAGGAATAGGGGCAGTGGTGAGGAGGTTTTATTGATGGGGCTGCAGTGTCAGTGTCACACTGTGCACCATCTCTAAGAGCACAGAAGTACACAGCAGAGTCTGACACCTCCGGGTTGTGTATCAGCAAGTTAGTAGAGGATTCTCGGGTATGAGATGCAAATTTTCCTGTAGGAAAGTTTCCATAGTAATTTAAAGTAGATCCTGCTTTGGCTCCATGTAGAATTTGGTGTAGAATATATTCCATCTGGCCGGCATACCGGCGATACCAGAACAGATATGGCTGATTGCTATTGGTGGAGTAAGTACAGGATAGTGTCACTGGTCTCCCAACATCACTGGACACGTGTGACATGTCTGACTGTATAGAGTTCCCATAGACCAGACCTGTGGAAGGAGAATGTAACACATCATCATTAATGAAACTAGACCAGAAGAAGTTACTACTTTTAAATAAATTATATTAATATAACTAAGACAAATCCACACATTTTCTATATTCACATGCATCCATGTTTCGGCAATAGGGAATTTGATGGGATACTCACCTGCAAGGTGGCAAGCTACACACAGTTGTACCAAGAACCAGAGAGAGGACATTGTGCTGTAAGTAACAATACGAAGCTGCAATGCTGTGACTGAGATCTACACCTGCACATCCCACATGTGGAGCAAGATCATTTCATGTGCCCTCCTCCATTTATGTGACGTGTGCCTCTCTATATGCAAGGTAACTCACAGAGCCTACTTACAAGATTATGGTGAGCCACATGTGAATAACCAATTTGGGGTGCCCCACTGTGTGAACCCCCTTAACCCAAGCTAACCTTTCCCCAGTCCAATGGCACATGTACGTGCTCTCAACCGATCAGAGCTCTTTTCCATGCATATTTAATGCTCACAAAGAGCTCTGTTTACAGCAATCAGGAGCAAAAAGCAGCCGCATCCCCAGCAGCATGTGTGCTCCTGCCTCAAGCCGATCTGTATGGCTGAAAGCAGGGGCACACACACAGCTGAGGATGCTGGGAATGCTGCTGCCAGTGTTTGCTTAGGCAAGTGAGCTAGGAAGAAGGTGAGCTTATCTGCACCCTGGTGAGGGGGGGGGCTCACAAAGTGGGGCATGCAGATTTGTGAAGCCCCTGGCAGTGGTAGGGGCATTAAAAAACAGGATGCCCCACTTTTCAAAGGCCAGCAGCAGAGCAAAACTCAAGGTGGCTGGAACTGGATTCTAAAATATTTCAGGGCCGTCCACCTTGGGTTTTGTTTCTGTTTTTACAATGTACAGAGAGACCACACCGTTTTTTGGTTCAGTCTCTCGCTCAGATGGGATTGGATTTGATATCGGCTGCAATGGATTTTAAAGAACACAAAGATTCAGAGTCTGCCTTCTGTTTTTTTATTGATACACTGTCCTCATTTACCCTATCCTGTTTATTTGTACCTCAGTCACGATTGATGGTGATCTCCAATTCCTCCATCATTAAACAATCATCCACACCAGATATAATCTCCAATAGGCCTCTGTGTCTAGTGCTGCACATGCCTGTACTCCATGACTCAGAATAGGACAAGGAAGGACTGAAGATTTGATGAACCACATCATCCAAAATGTTATGAGATTATCTCCCCAATAAAAAATACAATCCGGTATCAATCATGGTGGTGTAATGGAACCAGTGGCACAGCCAGGAATTTACCTGGAGTGGTTCCTGTAGGGGGCATGTCACCTCTAGAAAAGGGGGAGAGGTGGCATTAAACATGGACAAGGTGGTCCACTGAATAGGTTTATATAATAATGTATATAATAATATATTTAATATATAATATCATTAAAAGGGAACTCAAAGCTTTTTGTAACCCCCCAGGCACACCTCCCTCCCCCTGTGCTAAGCCCAATTTGGGCCTTAAAATGATAAAACAACTCACCTGATCACCACAATCCTCCCCTTATTCGGGTAGGACTCTGAATGGCAGCCGTAGACTGGACCAAAGTGAATGACCAGTAAAATGACACTGCTGCGGATTGCGTGACAGACGTGCATTATCTCCAAGATGGCTGGGCCCAGGTCCTGGGGGAACAGTGCTAGATCCCCAGCAAGGTAAAGCGAATATTTTTACATATACATATAGACAGGACTTCCACTTAAAGTCACCAATGTTTCAGAAACCTTAGTCCTGGAAAGGTAAGATTATGGGTCAGTCTGAGAGGTTTGTCCAAATAAACCAATTTTTGAAGAGGCGATTTGTTTTTAACAGGGCAGTTCTATAGGGGAAAGGTGGAAGTTTTTCAGTTAATTCTTTTTTTTTTTTACCTTCAATAATTTTTTAACGAAAAAATAAAGTACAGATTCAGCTTTATTTTGCCAGGTACATACTGTTAAAGTACACACTTGTTTTGGCAGGGAGGCTACAGGGAACCAGAGACGACCTTTTGGATGTGCAAGATGTGTGGCTACACAGGGCTCCCGGCTGAGAGGCCGTTGTGGTCACTTTATCAATTTTACTTGTTACATTTTGTCTCCAGGGGCCCATTGTTGCTATATGTTGCTGTCTGTGCCTGCTACTGGTCCCCAAGTGAGTTCTTTTGTGGCTGTGCAACTTTTTTTCCCCATTGTTGATGAAATGGGGGGTAATTAATCAAATGACGAGGGGGGCATCTACCCTCATTTCAGTGACATGGCAAGTTTGGCCAATGCCTGCACCCCCAGGCCCTTGATCATTTGTTCATGTTTATTGATTAAAATCCTTTTTTGGAGCATGTCGGCATCCTGGCACATTTGGCTACAGTAGAGGGGGGCACACACACTGAAGTCAGGGTCTCAGTATGGGGGGGCATCCTGCAGTCTTGCACAGGATGCCTTAAAACCTAAGGCCAGCCCTGTAGGAAACTAAAGCATTTCTAACATGAGAAGAGTAAGGAATGGAGGAATGACAGAAACCAAGGCTGAGGATCATATTAAGGGCCTTCCCTTTTCTTGGAGCCTCTACCCAGGGAACTAATTTTGAGGTGCTGAATGGAGGGGTTCTAGTCAGGGAAGAGGAGAGCAGGAGTAGTTGTTAAAATATGTAACCTTAGGTAAGAGTTGAGAGAAAGGGAAGATACCCAGATCTAGGACCCTCCTGCCCAGGCAGCCATTCTAATCTAAGACTACATGGAGGGGGTCCCTATCCCAGAAAATAAAAAGTAACTAGTAATACACTGGCCATTTCAATACAAAGTGCAAGAATAAACAAAAAAGATGTGCAGACAGTAATGCATTTAAACTTATTATCAGTATAGGTCAAATAGATTTACTTTAGACAGTTGATGAAAAGAGAATACATTTATAAATTCATATAAAGCCTAATAGAAATATAAACATATGTGAAGATGTTCTGCATCATCATTTGGATAACCCTCTTAATGTTGATTTTTAATTATCCATTCCTTGATACTTATTTTAGCTAGGTGATATCTGCAATGTCTTCCCCAGCAGTATAGTATGTGATTTATGTAAGAGCTCGGCTTAGATGTGTGACATTGTGCTGCCTGCAGAGCACAGAGGTAGGTGGCGGAATCCTCCATCTTCACACCACTGATGTACAAGTGTGTAGAGTCTGACTTCAGCTTACTTGTGAATCTTTCCCGAGCAAAGGGGGCTGAATAGAAAAAGCTGCCCTGGTTAGCTTGATGTAGTATGTATTGGGGAGCGGTGCCGGGGTAATGGCGATACCAGTAAAGGTAAAGTGTCCCAGTGTAGCTACTGGAGTAAGAGCAGGAGATAGTGACATCTCCTCCGACTTCACCCAAAGCCTGGGAACGTAGCGGCTCTATAGAATCTCCAAACACCATCCCTGTAAGAGAAAGATGGCAGTAAAACCATACAATGACATTTAGCCCCTTCACATTTTAAATCCATCAGTGATCTGATATTATAGAATGAATGTAAGCAGTATGAAGAATAATGAATTTTACAGAGACAGTAGAAGTTACACTTAAGCTGTATTGGGCAGATATAAATGAAAACCTTATACCTGAGGAGAGATCCATTACAAGGAGAAGAAAGAGGCTGCCTTTTACCATGGCTTCAGACCACACTGTATGAGGTGTATGATAAGGGGAAGCTAGAGGTCTAGACCTATATACATGTGTGAGAGGCGGAGTAACCCAGACCTATATACACATGTGAGAGGAGGAATAACCCAGACCTATATACACATGTGAGAGGAGGAGTAACCCAGACCTATATACACGTGTAAGAGGAGGAGTAACCCAGACCTATATACACATGTGAGAGGAGGAGTAACCCAGACCTATATACATGTGTGAGAGGAGGAGTAACCCAGACCTATATACACATGTGAGAGGAGGAATAACCCAGACCTATATACACATGTGAGAGGAGGAGTAACCCAGACCTATATACACGTGTGAGAGGAGGAGTAACCCAGACCTATATACACGTGTGAGAGGAGGAGTAACCCAGACATATAGACACATGTGAGAGGAGGAGTAACCCAGACCTATATACACGTGTGAGAGGAGGAGTAACCCAGACCTATATACACGTGTGAGAGGAGGAGTAACCCAGACCTATCTACACGTGTGAGTGGAGGAGTAACCCAGACCTATATACACGTGTGAGAGGAGGAGTAACCCAGACCTATATACACGTGTGAGAGGAGGAGTAACCCAGACCTATCTACACGTGTGAGTGGAGGAGTAACCCAGACCTATATACACGTGTGAGTGGAGGAGTAACCCAGACCTATATACACGTGTGAGAGGAGGAGTAACCCAGACCTATATACACGTTTAAGAGGAGGAATAACCCAGACCTATATACACATGTGAGTGGAGGAGTAACCCAGACCTATATACACATGTGAGAGGAGGAGTAACCCAGACCTATATACACATGTGAGAGGAGGAGAAACCCAGACCTATATACACGTGTGAGAGGAGGAGTAACCCAGACCTATATACACGTGTGAGAGGAGGAGTAACCCAGACCTATATACACATGTGAGTGGAGGAGTAACCCAGACCTATATACACATGTGAGAGGAGGAGTAACCCAGACCTATATACACATGTGAGAGGAGGAGAAACCCAGACCTATATACACTTGTGAGAGGAGGAGTAACCCAGACCTATATACACATGTGAGAGGAGGAGTAACCCAGACCTATATACACATGTGAGAGGAGGAGTAACCCAGACCTATATACACATGTGAGAGGAGGAGAAACCCAGACCTATATACACTTGTGAGAGGAGGAGTAACCCAGACCTATATACACGTGTGAGAGGAGGAGTAACCCAGACCTATATACACGTGTGAGAGGAGGAGTAACCCAGACCTATATACACGTGTGAGTGGAGGAGTAACCCAGACCTATATACACGTGTGAGTGGAGGAGTAACCCAGACCTACCCTGTTTCCCCGAAAATAAGACACTGTCTTAGATTAATTTTTCCCCGGAAATATGGCACAGCGTGCGTCTCCTCCACCTCCCTGGAGCTCCCCCCTTACGTGCCCCGTCATTACGCACCCTAGTGGTTACAATACAATTTTCGGGGGATGACTTATATAACGATATCCTCCGAAAGCAGGCACTAGGCCTTATTTTCGGAGGACGTCTTATTTTCGGGGAAACAGGGTATATACACGTGTGAGAGGAGGAGTAACCCAGACCTATATACACATGTGAGAGGAGAAGTAACCCAGACCTATATACACGTGTGAGAGGAGGAGTAACCCAGACCTATATACACGTGTGAGTGGTGGAGTAACCCAGACCTATATACACGTGTGAGTGGTGGAGTAACCCATTCTATGATGAGTAACAGCAGCATCATTTCAGTTTTAGAAAGAATCCAAGATTCAGCAGATTTTTTCAGAGACTGAGCTAATCTTCAATAATATATGCTATATATTCACAATTCTCTCCAGATTTAAGAGAAAATTTGATTTTTCATGCATGCAAATTTCCTTTTGATTCGTGCCAATCACATTTCCTTGAAACTCACTGTCACTTACCTACACACTGGTTTCCCTGTCATTCGGGTCCAGCAGTGAGCACAGATCGAGCGGCCTCCTCTGTTCCCCTTCTGCTGTATGTATAGCACAGCAGGAGGGGAGTGGGGGAAGCCAGACGTGCACTGCTCAGACAGCTCCCCACCGCCAGCCGCCGAACTGGATCAACAGGGGAAGCGGCATGCAGGTGATTGACTGATTGACTCACCTTCGTCCTCTCGATCCTCAGCCAGGCAGAGGACTGAAGTACTGCATTGGGCACTGGGCTTCCGGCCATCTTGCTTCCTGTAGCAGGAAGGGTCTATTTATAGATGTGGTTGTGAAAACCCTGCCTATAAATAGCCCCTCCCTGCGGCGAGGAGTGAAAGGCTGGAGTATAGTGCAGGGCGGAGGATTCATGTCCTTCCATCCCACTGAAGGCCCTAAGGCCCATCTGACGATAAGGACATCGCACTGTGCAAGATTGCAGGATGATGCCCCTCTTCCCCCATGAGACAAGTCTTCAGTGTATGCGCCCCCCCCCATAGCCAAATGACCTATGAGTCTGACATCCACTAAAACAACATATAAAGCAATAAAAGTCAACATGCCAGGGGGGGGGGCGGCATTAGCCAAACTCCTAACGTTGCTGAAATGGGGGTAGTTGGTCTCCCCCTGGCCATTTGATCAACTACCCCTGTTTCATCCACAGCAGGGGAAAAGGGTTGCACAGCCACACAAGACCTCTAGCCAGAAGCAGTGGCAGACAGGGAAAAGACTGGAAGAATAAAAACATGTATAAAGTAAGATGTATAAAAACTAAGAAACTGCATATACATGACTACCAAACTCAACAGCAATAAAATTTAAAGTTCTAGACAAAAATAATAGTGCAAAGGAGAGCTCTGAGCTTTAATCTGTATATATGCATTTTATAACTAACCTGGGCGGTGCACGTGAGCAGGGCAATTAGGATACACAAGTCTTAAAGGAGCCACAGCACTCAACCCTGTTAGCTTGCAGACAAACCTATAATCTGTTTCTAAATCTAGTTAAAAACAGAGGACTCGGTCCACACACATCTGAAGAAATATGCTGAAGCTGCACCACCAAGCTCCAAGGTGCCTCTGTGAGGTGCCGGCCTAACTCTAATTTCTGAGAGCCCCCTTTGGGACATACAATGCAATAGATAAATTGGGAGCAGGCTAGTTCCATGTGAGGTGAGCCAGGAACACATGTTTAGAAGGTGGTCAGTAATGTCACATCCAATGTGAAGGTTTTAATGAAATAAATTCAGTGCTGGGAATACTGTAACATTAGTGACGTTTTTATGATTTATATTTAAATGGTGATAAAATAATGACGACTATCTGGATAAAAATATGCCTTTCAGCAGTTCACATGTCAGTAACATACCTTTTACAGCTATAACTTTTTGTTAGATTAATTCATTATGGAACTGAGGCTGTGGAATTAGGCTGAGGCCTAAAAATGTTGTATTTGGAATGTGAAATATAAAACCTTCAGGGCACCCATAGGTACAGGGCTACTTGCCCTGCAAAGGGGGCCTCCACCAACCTTTGGGTTATGGTCTGGTCCAGGAAGCTTTTCAGTATTTGGTCTGATGTCCCGCAGGGCCAGCAACAAATCTATCAGCAGCATTAGAGGCCCCCTGCGCCTTTTTTTGTTTTTGGCAAACCTACAGCCAAAGCCACCAAAGAGCAGGACGGAGAGCCTAGAGCAGCAAAGCTGCGGTCAGCAACGCTACAGTGATGGGTGGCTGCAGAGCTGTCAGTCAGTGGTCGCTCACTGCACATAAGCCACCAATCACAGCCACTGGCAGCTAAATGCAGGGAACCCCCCACCCAGAATGGCAAAGCAGGAGTTCCTGAGCACCCGCACAAGGGTGACACAAGGGACTCGATCTAACATTCCAGTAAGTAGTCACATGCCAGACAACCACTAATCAGTTACTTGGCTGGACTGTTATTTTAAAGGTAAAACATACTGTATCTGGGGCCTCCACCAGATTATGTGCCCAGGGGCCTCCACCACACTTATCTGGCCCTGCATAGGTATATAAATTGAAACCACATACTCTCTTTAGCTGACTGGTCCATGTCAGGTACTTTAAAGCATAACCACCAGTAGATCTTAGCTGTGATCGACTATTCATGTCTAAGAAGGCCCATGAATTTTCCGTTGGATGAACTTAAGGCATATCTTGTTTAAAGTGGAGCAAAACCCACGACAATCGGCCCAAGAATCTATAAGATTCCCGGGCCGATCAAATCCCCCCCCCCCCCCGGGGCATCCGTGGCATACCCCGCTGTGTGAAACCCCCCCAGGTCGCCCATACACTTACCTTCTTTTCCGGACCAACAGCGCATGCACGAGCAACAGCCGCATCCCCGCTCTCCCTCTAGCAGGGCGCATGCCCACGTCAGGCACTTGTGAATGGACGGCACGAGCATGCTGCCTGATAGAGGGTAGCGGGGGATGTGGCCGTCAGCATGCTTTGAGCCACTAGCCTTAGATGGACGCTTACGAAGGGACGTCATCGGATCCAAGCGCACTGATTGGATGAGCGGCCGCGCATGCAGCGCAGACCGAGAAAAGTTGAACTTGTAGTCAAAATCCTGGGTTTTGGTCTACTTTTAGAAAAGTTCCAGACAGACACTAACTTCCTTCTACCTAAACCCATGGGAACATGGGGGTAATGTAAAATAAGCTATTTGAAAGCATCTCAAAATCTTCAATTATATGTAATTACATTGTGTTTTCTAGGCAAAGCAGCTTTCTTCACTTCAATTTCTGTATTGTGTCTTGCCCGGGAAGGACATGTCATGGTGCATCTTTCTGAATCATGAGCTGTGGTCAGAGTGAGCTGTGGGACCACTTTGGCTTGCCATGCTCATTTGTTCTGAGAGCACCAAGGAACCTGAAAGAATTGGAATTTAAAAAAGGGTCAACTTTGGAACCCTGCTACAGCTTCTACCCAGCCCTGCAGGAAATGGAGGTAAGTCACATGGGCATGGCAGTTTCAAGGCAAATTAGCACTCAGTGCGGGAAGGAAAAGATTCTGCCCCCTTCTCACCTGTCCTATAGTGCTTCTGCTTTTCCAAACAATTATGTGAAATGTTGTGCCTTTACCATAGCATAGCAGGTAGTACCCCCTGCCTCATGACTGAGCCCAAAATGGAGTGTTGAGGAGCCTGGCTTATGGCCTGCACCACTAACAGTGGCCCTCTAGAAAAAAGAATGGCTGAGATACAGGCACCCCCAATGGCCTTGGTGCCCAGGGCAATCACTAAGGCCTTGCTCGCCCTCCTCAGCGACAGCTGAGTGTCATCACTGGAGAATGTGGCTTCAGAGCAGAGATAAGTGTTCGTTGTGATCACATGATTTAAAGCAGAACAACCCCCCCCCTTGGCATCCTGAATTGGGATGCCCCACTGTGTAAAACCCCCCAGGTCACCTATAATCTCTTACCTTTCCCAGGTTCAATGGCTCATGAGCTGCCTGCTATGACTCCGTCATTGTTCTGAACTGAGAGTGCATGCTGCTGAATCCGCAGTGTCGTGCGCATGCTCCTACCCAGGCCATTCAGATAGGCTGGGATGGTAGCGCCCATGAGGGCATGCGGCAGCTCCTCATTACGGTCAATTAGAGCCGCTTGCCAAAGCAAATGCACAGAATTGATGAGTTGTTTGGGGCTTTCCGGGGGGGTTTCACACAGTGGCGCATCCACAATTGGAATGCCCCGGGGAATTTAACAAAGCCCAGGAAAGTAAAATTCCTGGGTTTTGTTCCACTTTAACATGACTAAATAACATCACTGGGGGGCTGTATGACTAGACTGTATGTGAAGAGGACATAGATAAAATAGCAAGTGATTACAGTAAAATAGATTAGTACTGGCAGTATCCAACTCTCTGTAATGACAGCTTGATTGTAAGAGCTTGCATGTGGGACAGAATTGCAGTTAATACCAACTCACGACTGTTTCTTCTGTATATCTATGAAACCTTATCTCTGTTTTTTACTAAGAATATACAATAAAACACTGTATCAGCTCTTTATTGGTAACCTGATATATATTGCTGTATGAGCTGTTTCTTTAGTGATATTTTACAAGTATAAGGTGGAGAGCGCCATCTGCTGGAGGAATAGGGGTGGTGATGAGGAGGTTTTATTGATGGGGCTGCAGTGTCAGTATCACACTGTGCACCATCTCTAAGAGCACAGAAATACACAGCAGAGTCTGACACCTCCAGGTTGTGTATCAGTAACTCCGTAGTGGATTCACTAGTACTAGATGCAAATTTTCCTGTAGGAAAGTTTCCATAGTAGAGTAAAGTAGAGGCTGATTTGGCTCCACGGTGTAGAATATACTCCATCTGGCCGGCATACTGGCGATACCAAAACAAATATGGCTGATCTCCACTGGTGGAGTAAGTACAGGTTAGTGTCACTGTCCCCCCAACATCACTGGACACGTGTGACATGTCTGACTGTATAGAGTTCCCATAGACCAGACCTGTGCAAGGAGACACATCATGTTATAAACTAAATCTACACACAGTAAATTACCATGTTATACTAAATGATATTAATATGACACATCCACATCCCACACCTTACATCCACACAGTTTCTATAGTCACTTGTCTTACATGCATGTATCAGTAATAGGGAACCTGAAAATATACTCACCAGCAAGGTGGCAAGCTAAACACATGAAACACAGAGAGGACATTGCACTGTAAGTAATGGCACCAATGGCTATCTACACCTGCACCTGCACATTCTCTATATATAGAAAGATCATGTTATGTTTCCTCCTCCCTTTCTAAAATGTCTGCCTCTATATATGTACACTGACTCACATGACACAGAGCGTCCTTATATCTGCATGGTGAGCACATAGATCACAATATACAGAGAGTCTCTCAGTGTTCTTATTGCTTTTATTGGTTATTTAGACCTCACTTATGATATTTAAGGGGTTTCCAATTCTTATCCTATTCTCTTCCCTATGCTTATCCCCTTTAAATATAAAATTCATTTTGAAATAACAAACATTGTGAAGCTGCTTATCGTTTGCATCAGGCAGAAAACACAAAAGACAAATTGCAGGCATTTAACACACCCTCTAGAGTCATTAAACAAATGCTAGAATGTAGTAATGAGCTGTATACGCAGATTTTCTGCTCTATAAGATGCACCTGACCATAAGACTCACCCAGGGTTTAGAGGAGGAAAATAAGAAAAAAAATTCTAAACCACATAGTGTGCTGAACCCCCCATTACCCCATACCAGGCAGTGTGCAGAATCCTGCCCAATCACCACATTACAGGCAGTGTGCAGAATCACCCCATTACCGGCAATGCGTGGACCCCCCAACCGCCCTATTACAGACAGTGTGCAGAATCCCCCCAATCATCCCACTAGAGGCAGTGTGCGACATCGCTCATTACAGCCAGTGAGCGACATCCCTTATTACAGGCAGTGTGTGGCATTCTAAATTACAGGCAATGTGCGGCATCCCTCATTAAAGCAAGTGAGCTACATTCCTCAATACATGCAGTGTGTGGCATCCCCAATTACAGACAGTGTGCAGCATACATCATTACAGCTAGAGATCAGCGTCCCTCATTAGAGGCAGTATGCAGCATCCTTGATTACAGGCAGTGTGCAGCATCCCCAGTTACAGACAGTGTGCGACAACCCTCATTACAGACAGTGAGTGTCATCCCTCATTACAAGCATGAGCCACATTCCTCATTACAGGTACTGAGCAACATCCCGCATTACAGACAGTGTGCAGCATCCCCAATTACAGGCAGTGTGCAGCATCCATCATTACAGCTAGAGATCATCGTCCCTCATTAAAGGCAGTGTGCAGCATCCCTGATTGCAGCCAGTGTGCAGCATCCCTCATTACAGGCAGTGTGCAGCGTCCCCAGTTACAGGCAGTGTGCAACATCCCTCATTACAGACAGTGTGCAGCATCCCCAATTACAGGCAGTGGTGAGCTCACTCACCATATACTCATCCATGATTTTTTTTTCTATCCTGATGAACTGGTATAGTCCACACAACAGTTTAATGTTCTAAATTTTACTACTCACCATTCCCCGTCTTCTTTCTTCTATCCAGCGGCGGACGGCATCCTCCTCCTGCTCCGCCATTGCTTCTTCGGTCCTATGGCAATCTCTGTTCTCTCTTCGGGGCTCTTCTGTGCCCCCTCCACCGTCTCCTTGGAGTTGTGCAGAGCGTCAGGACTGACGCCCGGCACTGCCACCTGGATCATGGAGGACACTGGTGCTCCCTTTTGCCATCCTCCCTACCCAGCAAGGGACTGAGCTTAGGGGTGGGGAAGACTTTTATACTAAGAAGCATGGCTGCCATGGACTCTCCCACACATCACTAATTATGCCATAGGAGGTAAGGGGCATATGGAGGGGGTTTCCTCTGCCAAGAGAATGGCAGAGGGGGCGCAGAAGAGACCTGAAGAGAATGCTGTGGGACAGAAGTGCTGGCAAAGCTGGAGGAGGGCACCATCATGCCAGCTGGAGCGGCATGATTTTTATCAATTTTGCCCGAGTGAAGATATCCGCTCTCACCAACTTTTTCTGGCGTCGAATGTCAGCTAGAAAAAGAAGCCCAAATTTCCACTCAAAAAACACTCCCTGAATATTATTTTGTATTTAGTATCTCTGCAAGGCTGTCTGCTGGATAAATAGCTTTGATGGGTAGGCAGCTTGTGTGTTGATTGTTACTGCCCAGCAATGTATACTCTTGTTGGCAGTGACATTCCTTCATCTGCCTTTCCGGTGTTCCCATGCCATATTGTCAGGCGCATCACCGGTCTCCCTGTGACTGAGTCCGCTTTAAATGCTGGGCGCATAAAACTAATTATTCCACAAATGCCTGTAAGTTGACCGTGCCCCTAAACCACACCCCTGCCACACCGATCACCCTGTAGGCTGGTCTCCAAGGTTATGTCAGTAAACAAGTCAGTTGATGACGAAATGCGTATGGGGCGGAGCCAGGCCACACGCAGTGTTTTTACTTTCAATTTCACCTGGTATATTGCCGGTTCCCTCAGCCCGGGTAAACAGACGGCATTGAAACACAAAGAGTCTGAGCCTGATAACTGGAGGCTTAACTCGCTGACCAAGCTTTATATTGGTTGCATGCAAACCTCGGTTTTATATTGATTCTGGTAAGCACAATAAAGAGCGTGAGGAGTGCTGCGAGCGTTACACCTGTTAAACAATATAACACGACTGTTAGTTTTTCTTTTTTCCCTCCTATATCTATGTATCCAAATGCTTCAATTTATTGAAAGTTACTATTGAGGAGTAATAAGATGAGCTAATTTGGAGAAGCTAAGAGCACATTGCGATTATATTCGAGCGGACCTACAAGTGATTTGTTAAAAGGATTACGCCTGTTTTCACTGGCTAGCTGGTACATGTGGACTGGTGGTGGGATTTGGCTCACAAGTAGAATGAAGTTTAATGTGTCACACGTTGTGGTGATTTACTGAAGAATATTTTTCATATGGACTGATGATACATGTGTTTTAGCTGTTTTAAAAAAAAACTTTTTTTGTGTATGATCCAGCATAGAAAATTAATTGGTTTGTTTGCGCAGAGCCAGCCACAGAATTGCTGAGGCTACATTTTAGATTTGTAGACTATTAACCATTTGATGACACTGGTTATCTTGCTCCTGCGTATGATTTGAACATATTTGAAACATTTTATGTATTCGTTAGGGATGAGCGAATCGATCCGGACGAACCCGGATTCGATCCGAATTTCAGGAAAAATTCGATTCGGATCGAATCCGAATTTCCCCGCGATTCGATCACTCGAAGTTTTCCTTTAACATCCATTCATTTACATTTACAGGCATTCTAAGATGGCGGACGGGACATGTCTGGACATGTATCCCGCGCCAGTGCAAGCTGGGGCAGTCACATGCAGCCTATCAGCAGCCAGCAAGCCCGGTGACGTCACACAGCGGTATTTAACGGCGGCCATCTTGCTTTTCCTCATTTCTCTATTGCATTCGTGACAGACAGACAGAACGCTGTGTAGCTGAGGCAGTTAGACAGGCTGGAGACAGGGACAGACAGGGACAGGCAGGAGACAGGCAGGAGACAGACAGGAGACAGACAGAAAGCCAGGGAAAGGTAGGAAAAACGGAGCTGGCTGACAGGGAGATTTTTTTTTTTTCATCCAGCCTTTGTTAGCGTTTTCAGGCTGCTTATAGTAACTAACTGTGCATATATACTGAACTGATCTTAAGTCTGCTGTGAGGCATCCCATTCTGTGACTAAAGCAGCCTCTGTTTAAGACCATATAAGCATTTGCTCTTATCATATTTGAAATTAGGCCTGATAAAGACACTTTTGCTGGCCAAAGCACTACTGGACCCTGCCAGGTCCATTCCTGCCCAGGGCATCCCATTCTGTGACTACAGCAGCCTCTGTTTAAGACCATATAAGCATTTGCTCTTATCATATTTGAAATTAGCCTGATAAAGACACTTTTGCTGGCCAAAGCACTACTGGACCCTGCCAGGTCCATTCCTGCCCAGGGCATCCCATTCTGTGACTAAAGCAGCCTCTGTTTAAGACCATATAAGCATTTGCTCTTATCATATTTGAAATTAGGCCTGATAAAGACACTTTTGCTGGCCAAAGCACTACTGGACCCTGCCAGGTCCATTCCTGCCCGGGGCATCCCATTCTGTGACTACAGCAGCCTCTGTTTAAGACCATATAAGCATTTGCTCTTATCATATTTGAAATTAGCCTGATAAAGACACTTTTGCTGGCCAAAGCACTACTGGACCCTGCCAGGTCCATTCCTGCCCAGGGCATCCCATTCTGTGACTAAAGCAGCCTCTGTTTAAGACCATATAAGCATTTGCTCTTATCATATTTGAAATTAGGCCTGATAAAGACACTTTTGCTGGCCAAAGCACTACTGGACCCTGCCAGGTCCATTCCTGCCCAGGGCATCCCATTCTGTGACTACAGCAGCCTCTGTTTAAGACCATATAAGCATTTGCTCTTATCATATTTGAAATTAGGCCTGATAAAGACACTTTTGCTGGCCAAAGCACTACTGGACCCTGCCAGGTCCATTCCTGCCCGGGGCATCCCATTCTGTGACTACAGCAGCCTCTGTTTAAGACCATATAAGCATTTGCTCTTATCATATTTGAAATTAGGCCTGATAAAGACACTTTTGCTGGCCAAAGCACTACTGGACCCTGCCAGGTCCATTCCTGCCCAGGGCATCCCATTCTGTGACTACAGCAGCCTCTGTTTAAGACCATATAAGCATTTGCTCTTATCATATTTGAAATTAGGCCTGATAAAGACACTTTTGCTGACCAAAGCACTACTGGACCCTGCCAGGTCGATTCCTGTTGGGGCATCCCATTCTGTGACTAAAGCAGCCTCTGTTTAAGACCATATAAGCATTTGCTCTTATCATATTTGAAATTAGGCCTGATAAAGACACTTTTGCTGGCCAAAGCACTACTGGACCCTGCCAGGTCGATTCCTGTTGGGGCATCCCATTCTGTGACTACAGCAGCCTCTGTTTAAGACCATATAAGCATTTGCTCTTATCATATTTGAAATTAGCCTGATAAAGACACTTTTGCTGGCCAAAGCACTACTGGACCCTGCCAGGTCCATTCCTGCCCAGGGCATCCCATTCTGTGACTAAAGCAGCCTCTGTTTAAGACCATATAAGCATTTGCTCTTATCATATTTGAAATTAGGCCTGATAAAGACACTTTTGCTGGCCAAAGCACTACTGGACCCTGCCAGGTCCATTCCTGCCCGGGGCATCCCATTCTGTGACTACAGCAGCCTCTGTTTAAGACCATATAAGCATTTGCTCTTATCATATTTGAAATTAGCCTGATAAAGACACTTTTGCTGGCCAAAGCACTACTGGACCCTGCCAGGTCCATTCCTGCCCAGGGCATCCCATTCTGTGACTAAAGCAGCCTCTGTTTAAGACCATATAAGCATTTGCTCTTATCATATTTGAAATTAGGCCTGATAAAGACACTTTTGCTGGCCAAAGCACTACTGGACCCTGCCAGGTCCATTCCTGCCCGGGGCATCCCATTCTGTGACTACAGCAGCCTCTGTTTAAGACCATATAAGCATTTGCTCTTATCATATTTGAAATTAGCCTGATAAAGACACTTTTGCTGGCCAAAGCACTACTGGACCCTGCCAGGTCCATTCCTGCCCAGGGCATCCCATTCTGTGACTAAAGCAGCCTCTGTTTAAGACCATATAAGCATTTGCTCTTATCATATTTGAAATTAGGCCTGATAAAGACACTTTTGCTGGCCAAAGCACTACTGGACCCTGACAGGTCCATTCCTGCCCAGGGCATCCCATTCTGTGACTACAGCAGCCTCTGTTTAAGACCATATAAGCATTTGCTCTTATCATATTTGAAATTAGGCCTGATAAAGACACTTTTGCTGGCCAAAGCACTACTGGACCCTGCCAGGTCCATTCCTGCCCGGGGCATCCCATTCTGTGACTACAGCAGCCTCTGTTTAAGACCATATAAGCATTTGCTCTTATCATATTTGAAATTAGGCCTGATAAAGACACTTTTGCTGGCCAAAGCACTACTGGACCCTGCCAGGTCCATTCCTGCCCAGGGCATCCCATTCTGTGACTACAGCAGCCTCTGTTTAAGACCATATAAGCATTTGCTCTTATCATATTTGAAATTAGGCCTGATAAAGACACTTTTGCTGGCCAAAGCACTACTGGACCCTGCCAGGTCGATTCCTGTTGGGGCATCCCATTCTGTGACTAAAGCAGCCTCTGTTTAAGACCATATAAGCATTTGCTCTTATCATATTTGAAATTAGGCCTGATAAAGACACTTTTGCTGGCCAAAGCACTACTGGACCCTGCCAGGTCGATTCCTGTTGGGGCATCCCATTCTGTGACTACAGCAGCCTCTGTTTAAGACCATATAAGCATTTGCTCTTATCATATTTGAAATTAGCCTGATAAAGACACTTTTGCTGGCCAAAGCACTACTGGACCCTGCCAGGTCCATTCCTGCCCAGGGCATCCCATTCTGTGACTAAAGCAGCCTCTGTTTAAGACCATATAAGCATTTGCTCTTATCATATTTGAAATTAGGCCTGATAAAGACACTTTTGCTGGCCAAAGCACTACTGGACCCTGCCAGGTCCATTCCTGCCCGGGGCATCCCATTCTGTGACTACAGCAGCCTCTGTTTAAGACCATATAAGCATTTGCTCTTATCATATTTGAAATTAGCCTGATAAAGACACTTTTGCTGGCCAAAGCACTACTGGACCCTGCCAGGTCCATTCCTGCCCAGGGCATCCCATTCTGTGACTAAAGCAGCCTCTGTTTAAGACCATATAAGCATTTGCTCTTATCATATTTGAAATTAGGCCTGATAAAGACACTTTTGCTGGCCAAAGCACTACTGGACCCTGCCAGGTCCATTCCTGCCCGGGGCATCCCATTCTGTGACTACAGCAGCCTCTGTTTAAGACCATATAAGCATTTGCTCTTATCATATTTGAAATTAGGCCTGATAAAGACACTTTTGCTGGCCAAAGCACTACTGGACCCTGCCAGGTCCATTCCTGCCCAGGGCATCCCATTCTGTGACTACAGCAGCCTCTGTTTAAGACCATATAAGCATTTGCTCTTATCATATTTGAAATTAGGCCTGATAAAGACACTTTTGCTGGCCAAAGCACTACTGGACCCTGCCAGGTCGATTCCTGTTGGGGCATCCCATTCTGTGACTAAAGCAGCCTCTGTTTAAGACCATATAAGCATTTGCTCTTATCATATTTGAAATTAGGCCTGATAAAGACACTTTTGCTGGCCAAAGCACTACTGGACCCTGCCAGGTCGATTCCTGTTGGGGCATCCCATTCTGTGACTACAGCAGCCTCTGTTTAAGACCATATAAGCATTTGCTCTTATCATATTTGAAATTAGCCTGATAAAGACACTTTTGCTGGCCAAAGCACTACTGGACCCTGCCAGGTCCATTCCTGCCCAGGGCATCCCATTCTGTGACTAAAGCAGCCTCTGTTTAAGACCATATAAGCATTTGCTCTTATCATATTTGAAATTAGGCCTGATAAAGACACTTTTGCTGGCCAAAGCACTACTGGACCCTGCCAGGTCCATTCCTGCCCGGGGCATCCCATTCTGTGACTACAGCAGCCTCTGTTTAAGACCATATAAGCATTTGCTCTTATCATATTTGAAATTAGCCTGATAAAGACACTTTTGCTGGCCAAAGCACTACTGGACCCTGCCAGGTCCATTCCTGCCCAGGGCATCCCATTCTGTGACTAAAGCAGCCTCTGTTTAAGACCATATAAGCATTTGCTCTTATCATATTTGAAATTAGGCCTGATAAAGACACTTTTGCTGGCCAAAGCACTACTGGACCCTGCCAGGTCGATTCCTGCCCGGGGCATCCCATTCTGTGACTACAGCAGCCTCTGTTTAAGACCATATAAGCATTTGCTCTTATCATATTTGAAATTAGCCTGATAAAGACACTTTTGCTGGCCAAAGCACTACTGGACCCTGCCAGGTCCATTCCTGCCCAGGGCATCCCATTCTGTGACTAAAGCAGCCTCTGTTTAAGACCATATAAGCATTTGCTCTTATTATATTTATATTATAAGACACTTTTGCTGGGCATAGGCTTACTGCTGCCTGCCAGGTGCACTTCTGTTGAGGCATCCCATTCTGTAACATAGCATACCCCTCTTTATTTACACTAAGCAGCTCTCTTATTTACACTAAGCAGGCCTGTTGGAGGCTGAGTGTTACTGCTCACTTTTGGTGTGCATTATATTCTGTTTCATATAGACCCACCGCTGCCCGGGGTTTTTTTAAATATCACCTACTACCACGCCAGTTAGACTATGTCGGGCAGACAAGTGCCTGGAAGTGAAAAGAGGAGTGGCAGAGGCCAAGATTCCGCAGGCAGAGCTCGCATCAGACTGGGGGCCAGTAGCAGCAGGAGTCACGCTGAGAGACCTAATCTGCCAGTATCTGCTAGCGGTCGGGTCTCCACCAGTAACGCATCTGCCGTGGTAGATTGGTTGACGCGCTCATCAACAACATCATCACAACTTACGTCTGAGACCCCCAGTCTAGGGTCGGTAGGTTCCTCTGACACAACCCTGAGTTGGCATGCCCCGAGAGCAGTCCCTGTCCTCCCATTGCCTCTGGCCTACGCCGTTCCCTCCCCCAGCGACGTATCCTATGCTTTGGGTTCAGCTCCACTCTTTAGTGAGGAGGACCATCAGATAGAGGACAGTCAGCAGCTACTGCCCAGCCAAGAAATGGAGGTGGCTTCTTTAGCTAGGCAGACAAATAGTGATGTGGACAGTGTCGTGGGTGCTGCGAGCGTTCCAGCTCCTGCGCCAGACACTGTTGACGAATCCACGAACATCAGTGACGTACAGCCACAACTCGGTGATGATGATGATGATGACGATGAAGCCGATCGCACTTGGGAGCCGGGTGATGAAGGGGCTTCATCGTCATCATCAGGAGAAGAGGGGTGCAGGTTGCCCCGGAGTCAGCAGCTGAGGCAGCAAGGTGGTAGCAGTCAGCATGGGGGCACAATTCCAAAGGCTGGAGCCGGCCGGGGCCGGGGCCGGGGTAGAGCACCTGCTGTGCGGCAGTCTACCTTATCGGGAGGTAGTGGAGCAGGGGTTCCTGGAGTTGGCAACAGCAGCAGTGAATCAGTGAGGCCAGGGGGTGGGAAAAGTAGCTACTCGGCAGTGTGGCAGTTTTTCCTGAGGCATCCGCAGGAGGGTAACATGGCCACATGCAAGATATGTAGGCAAAAGGTGAAGCGTGGCCAGGGTCCAAATGTTGGCACCACGGCCCTGCGTCAACATATGATGCGTCACCATAAAACGACCTGGGAGAACCGAGGCTCCCAAGGGGTGGTCCAGTCTGCTTCCTCACCAAGTGAGCTCCCAATTTCTGCCAGCCAAGGCTCCAGCACCTCAGCCGAAGGCAGCTGTGCGTCATACCCATCCTCTGTCGCTCCTGCTCCTCCTCCTCCAAGTCATGCATCCCGCCAGCAATCCATCAGCGAAGCCATGTCCAAGAGACAGCAGTATGCGCCCACTCATCCTACGGCGCAGAAGCTGAATGTGCTCCTGTCCAAGTTGCTGGTGCTGCAGTCGCTCCCTTTTCAGGTGGTGGAATCTGCACCTTTCAGAGAACTGATGGCTTGTGCCGAGCCGAGGTGGAGAGTCCCAAGCCGTCATTTCTTTGCCAAGAAGGCAGTACCAGCGCTGCACACTTTTGTTGAACAGAAGGTGGGCCAGTCCTTGAGCCTGTCGGTGTGTAGCAAAATACATGGCAGCGCCGACATCTGGAGCTGTAACTACGGTCAGGGGCAGTACATGTCGTTTACGGCCCACTGGGTGAATGTGGTCCCTTTGCAGCAGCAACTTGGACAGGTCACGCCGCTTCGGCCTCCGCGCTCTCTGCCCATTGGGCCTGTGACACCGTGCGACTCGGCCTCCTCATCCTCCGCCATCTCCTCACCCTCCACTGTAGGCTCAAGTCTCAGTGCCCCTCCAGTCTACCATGTGTGCAGGGCACGGAGGTGTCACGCAGTGCTTCACATGGTTTGTCTTGGCGAACGGAGTCACACAGGGGAGGAACTGCTTAAATGTATTCATCAGGAAATCCAAACATGGCTTACTCCGAGAAAACTTAAAATGGGAATCATGGTTACCGACAATGGGAAGAACATTTTGTCTGCGCTGCGCCAAGGAAGCCTGACCCATGCCCCCTGCATGGCTCACGTCTTCAATCTGGTTGTCAAGCGGTTTCTGAAGTGTTCCCCCCATCTGCAGGACATCCTAACAACTTCACGGAAACTTTGCATGCACTTCAGCCACTCCTACACCGCCAAACACACCCTTCTTGAGCTACAGCGTCAGAATGGTATCCCCCAACATAGTCTGATTTGCGATGTTTCCACCCGTTGGAATTCCACCCTTCACATGTTGGACCGATTATATGAACAGAGAAAAGCCATCACGGATTTCCTGATGATCCAAGCAGATAGGGGGACTCCCCTGTGTAACTTCAATGTCAACCAGTGGCAGCTCATACGTGACACCTGCCGTTTGCTCAGGCCCTTTGAGGAAGCCACTTTATTTGTCAGTCGGCAGGATTACAGGATGAACGACGTGATTCCACTGCTTCATGTACTACAGCACATGTTGGAAACCATGGCTGGTCAGGGCACTGGAGACATGGCGTTTACATCTTACGGCCACATGAACCCCGTTGGAGCTGAACTGGAGGAGGAGGAGGAGGAAGAGGAGGAGGAGGAGTTGCCCAGCGAAACACAGTTTAGGCTTGGCGAAATGGCTGGTTTATCTAGTCAGCGGACAGGAGAGGAGGAGCAGGAGCAGCCAGAGGAGCTAGAGGTTTTTGAGGAAGGAGAGACAGAGGACCCGGGCACACCGTGGCAGTATGCAGTGGAGATGGAGACAGGTAGTCCATCCGAGTCACTTGCGCAAATGGCACGAAGCATGCTCACATGCTTGCGTAGTGACCCCAGAATTGTTTCCATCTGTCGGCGGGATGACTTCTGGCTGTCCACCTTATTGGACCCTCGCTTCCGGCACAAAATGGGGGCATTTTTTAAACCCACCGAGAGGGAGGACAAACTCAACTACTACAAAGACATTCTACGTAGGCAGTTGGCCGATGCCTATCTGCGCCATGGTCCATACTCTCGCAGGTCTGACTCGAGGGGACCTCTGCGCTCACCTTCCACTGCCATGGCCGCTGGGGGGGTTGGCAGCAGCAGCAGCAGAAGCTCCATCAGCAGCAGCAGCCTCAGTCTTCAGTCGCTAATGAGTAGCTTTCTACACCCGCATAGTGAGGCTACTCATGAGCAGCAGGAAGACCTGGAGCAGGACCTGAACCAGCAGGTCATGTCATACTTTGACATGACCATGCCAACACACCTTGAGGATCCGCTGGACTTCTGGGCAGCCAAACTTGATTTGTGGCCGCAACTAGCAGAGTTTGCCCTGGAAAAGCTGTCCTGCCCGGCAAGTAGCGTGCCATCTGAGCGGGTGTTTAGTGCGGCGGGGGCCATAGTTACGGCGAGGAGAACTCGTCTGTCAACTAAAAATGTGGAGAGACTCACCTTTGTCAAAATGAATCAGGGATGGATCAGCCAGGATTTCCACCCACCAATGCCTGATGCATGCGACTAGATTCAGCATGGTGCCACGTTTTACACTTTCCAAATGGTGCAAAACATATTTATGTCTTTAGGCCATTTTTTGGGCTCCTGCTGCTGCTGCTGCCAACTCCTGCCAACTCCAGGGTGTGATTCATCCAATTTTTGGGCTCCTGAGGCCAACTCCAGTGTATATTTGGGCTCCTGCTGCTGCTACTGTCAACTCCTGCCAACTCCAGGGTGTGATTCATCCAATTTTTGGGCTCCTGAGGCCAACTCCAGTGTATATTTGGGCTCCTGCTGCTGCTGCTGCCAACTTCTGCCAACTCCAGGGTGTGATTCATCCAATTTTTGGGCTCCTGAGGCCAACTCCAGTGTATATTTGGGCTCCTGCTGCTGCTGCTGCCAACTTCTGCCAACTCCAGGGTGTGATTCATCCAATTTTTGGGCTCCTGAGGCCAACTCCAGTGTATATTTGGGCTCCTGCTGCTGCTACTGTCAACTCCTGCCAACTCCAGGGTGTGATTCATCCAATTTTTGGGCTCCTGAGGCCAACTCCAGTGTATATTTGGGCTCCTGCTGCTGCTGCTGCCAACTTCTGCCAACTCCAGGGTGTGATTCATCCAATTTTTGGGCTCCTGAGGCCAACTCCAGTGTATATTTGGGCTCCTGCTGCTGCTGCTGCCAACTTCTGCCAACTCCAGGGTGTGATTCATCCAATTTTTGGGCTCCTGAAGCCAACTCCAGTGTATATTTGGGCTCCTGCTGCTGCTGGTGTCAACTCCTGCCAACTCCAGGGTGTGATTCATCCAATTTTTGGGCTCCTGAAGCCAAATCCAGTGTATATTTGGGCTCCTGCTGCTGCTACTGTCAACTCCTGCCAACTCCAGGGTGTGATTCATCCAATTTTTGGGCTCCTGAGGCCAACTCCAGTGTATATTTGGGCTCCTGCTGCTGCTGCTGCCAACTTCTGCCAACTCCAGGGTGTGATTCATCCAATTTTTGGGCTCCTGAAGCCAACTCCAGTGTATATTTGGGCTCCTGCTGCTGCTGGTGTCAACTCCTGCCAACTCCAGGGTGTGATTCATCCAATTTTTGGGCTCCTGAAGCCAACTCCAGTGTATATTTGGGCTCCTGCTGCTGCTGCTGCCAACTTCTGCCAACTCCAGGGTGTGATTCATCCAATTTTTGGGCTCCTGAGGCCAACTCCAGTGTATATTTGGGCTCCTGCTGCTGCTGCTGCCAACTTCTGCCAACTCCAGGGTGTGATTCATCCAATTTTTGGGCTCCTGAAGCCAACTCCAGTGTATATTTGGGCTCCTGCTGCTGCTGGTGTCAACTCCTGCCAACTCCAGGGTGTGATTCATCCAATTTTTGGGCTCCTGAAGCCAACTCCAGTGTATATTTGGGCTCCTGCTGCTGCTACTGTCAACTCCTGCCAACTCCAGGGTGTGATTCATCCAATTTTTGGGCTCCTGAGGCCAACTCCAGTGTATATTTGGGCTCCTGCTGCTGCTGCTGCCAACTTCTGCCAACTCCAGGGTGTGATTCATCCAATTTTTGGGCTCCTGAGGCCAACTCCAGTGTATATTTGGGCTCCTGCTGCTGCTGCTGCCAACTTCTGCCAACTCCAGGGTGTGATTCATCCAATTTTTGGGCTCCTGAAGCCAACTCCAGTGTATATTTGGGCTCCTGCTGCTGCTGGTGTCAACTCCTGCCAACTCCAGGGTGTGATTCATCCAATTTTTGGGCTCCTGAAGCCAAATCCAGTGTATATTTGGGCTCCTGCTGCTGCTACTGTCAACTCCTGCCAACTCCAGGGTGTGATTCATCCAATTTTTGGGCTCCTGAGGCCAACTCCAGTGTATATTTGGGCTCCTGCTGCTGCTGCTGCCAACTTCTGCCAACTCCAGGGTGTGATTCATCCAATTTTTGGGCTCCTGAGGCCAACTCCAGTGTATATTTGGGCTCCTGCTGCTGCTACTGTCAACTCCTGCCAACTCCAGGGTGTGATTCATCCAATTTTTGGGCTCCTGAGGCCAACTCCAGTGTATATTTGGGCTCCTGCTGCTGCTGCTGCCAACTTCTGCCAACTCCAGGGTGTGATTCATCCAATTTTTGGGCTCCTGAGGCCAACTCCAGTGTATATTTGGGCTCCTGCTGCTGCTGCTGCCAACTTCTGCCAACTCCAGGGTGTGATTCATCCAATTTTTGGGCTCCTGAGGCCAACTCCAGTGTATATTTGGGCTCCTGCTGCTGCTACTGTCAACTCCTGCCAACTCCAGGGTGTGATTCATCCAATTTTTGGGCTCCTGAGGCCAACTCCAGTGTATATTTGGGCTCCTGCTGCTGCTGCTGCCAACTTCTGCCAACTCCAGGGTGTGATTCATCCAATTTTTGGGCTCCTGAGGCCAACTCCAGTGTATATTTGGGCTCCTGCTGCTGCTACTGTCAACTCCTGCCAACTCCAGGGTGTGATTCATCCAATATTTGGGCTCCTGAGGCCAACTCCAGTGTATATTTGGGCTCCTGCTGCTGCTGCTGCCAACTTCTGCCAACTCCAGGGTGTGATTCATCCAATTTTTGGGCTCCTGAGGCCAACTCCAGTGTATATTTGGGCTCCTGCTGCTGCTACTGTCAACTCCTGCCAACTCCAGGGTGTGATTCATCCAATTTTTGGGCTCCTGAGGCCAACTCCAGTGTATATTTGGGCTCCTGCTGCTGCTGCTGCCAACTTCTGCCAACTCCAGGGTGTGATTCATCCAATTTTTGGGCTCCTGAGGCCAACTCCAGTGTATATTTGGGCTCCTGCTGCTGCTGCTGCCAACTTCTGCCAACTCCAGGGTGTGATTCATCCAATTTTTGGGCTCCTGAGGCCAACTCCAGTGTATATTTGGGCTCCTGCTGCTGCTGCTGCCAACTTCTGCCAACTCCAGGGTGTGATTCATCCAATTTTTGGGCTCCTGAAGCCAACTCCAGTGTATATTTGGGCTCCTGCTGCTGCTGGTGTCAACTCCTGCCAACTCCAGGGTGTGATTCATCCAATTTTTGGGCTCCTGAAGCCAACTCCAGTGTATATTTGGGCTCCTGCTGCTGCTGCTGCCAACTTCTGCCAACTCCAGGGTGTGATTCATCCAATTTTTGGGCTCCTGAGGCCAACTCCAGTGTATATTTGGGCTCCTGCTGCTGCTACTGTCAACTCCTGCCAACTCCAGGGTGTGATTCATCCAATTTTTGGGCTCCTGAGGCCAACTCCAGTGTATATTTGGGCTCCTGCTGCTGCTGCTGCCAACTTCTGCCAACTCCAGGGTGTGATTCATCCAATTTTTGGGCTCCTGAGGCCAACTCCAGTGTATATTTGGGCTCCTGCTGCTGCTGCTGCCAACTTCTGCCAACTCCAGGGTGTGATTCATCCAATTTTTGGGCTCCTGAGGCCAACTCCAGTGTATATTTGGGCTCCTGCTGCTGCTGCTGCCAACTTCTGCCAACTCCAGGGTGTGATTCATCCAATTTTTGGGCTCCTGAGGCCAACTCCAGTGTATATTTGGGCTCCTGCTGCTGCTGCTGCTGCCAACTTCTGCCAACTCCAGGGTGTGATTCATCCAATTTTTGGGCTCCTGAGGCCAACTCCAGTGTATATTTGGGCTCCTGCTGCTGCTGCTGCCAACTTCTGCCAACTCCAGGGTGTGATTCATCCAATTTTTGGGCTCCTGAAGCCAACTCCAGTGTATATTTGGGCTCCTGCTGCTGCTGGTGTCAACTCCTGCCAACTCCAGGGTGTGATTCATCCAATTTTTGGGCTCCTGAAGCCAACTCCAGTGTATATTTGGGCTCCTGCTGCTGCTGCTGCCAACTTCTGCCAACTCCAGGGTGTGATTCATCCAATTTTTGGGCTCCTGAGGCCAACTCCAGTGTATATTTGGGCTCCTTCTGCCCCTCATAGTGATGCCACTTCAACTCTCTGCAATTGTGCCGCTCTGCGATTCTATTAGCGATGCCTCTGATCTGCATGTGATATTTCTTCAAAGTATTATTTAACTAACCCAGCACGCATCCTGTGCGTGTTACAGCAAGGCTGAATGGTTTACAACCCTATTGAGGCTGTAGGAGGCTCAGAAATAGCCGTTTTTAATAGCGATTCGTCGCGAATTTATTCGGGTCGAAACGATTTTTGTCGGAAAATTCGGCGAATCAGTCGAATCGAATTTTTCAAAAGTTCGCTCATCTCTAGTATTCGTGATAGATTTTTAGCGTGATTATTTACTATCATTTGATCAGGATGCCCTTAGAACAGGGAATAACCCAATGTGATTTTGCTCCTTATTAATATTACCAGCAGTGACAGTCCTATAAAAGCCCTATGAAAAGCCCACATTTAGGCAGAAAGCTCTTTTTGGGCACAGGCAGAGAGGTGGATGCGGCTGCCTTGACCATGGGAGGGCGGATGGGTGTATATTTTGCCTGGGCTTCCAATATGGTTTTAAGTGGTGATGGGCATCACAATTTAGAATGCCTTAGGAATGGTGGAGAAAGCTGAGCCCTACATCCTGTGATACTCTAATGCAAGGGCCTAAAACCCCCACCACCACCACCACCAAGGAGCCCTGCAGACCCCCAACATTTCCTTCCACTGGCCCGTCTGACAAACCTGAAAATGAATGCACACAAGCAATATGTGGTACTGCAATGTACTGCCATTTTTCATTCCTCCTACATTTAGAGTAGCACAAGGAAAAGGTAAATAAAGTTCCACTGTATACATGAAATAAAGTTCCATGTATGTACCAGCTCCTGTGATGTTCTGTATTGGTCCAGTGCTCTGCCATAAATAGGCAGCCCTGGCCGATCATAATTGGTGAAAGTATAGGTTCCAATGGAATTAACGTGAAGCTACACCCAGTGGCGGGCTGGGGCCTAAAATCAGCCCTGGATTTTAGCAGCTCCTAGCTGGATCAAGACGTCGCTGATGAGGCCGCCCAACCAGGATGCTGGGGCTATAGCATTGGAGGCTGGGGTTTTCTTGGCTTGTGGGTACAGTGGGGCTGGGTACAGGCATCTGAGAGGGAGATTAAGGGGGCAGGGATTGAATGTGGCTGTTAAAAGCAGCAGCCCAACTGGCAGTGCGGGCCACCAGGCATTGTCCCGGGTCTCCCTATGGCCAGTCGGTCCATGGCTACACCCATCCTGAAAACTCTCCCTATAAGGTAGAACTAGATACAGCAGCACATGATGCGGCAGCCATTACCTGCAAGTTGTTTAGTGTTGTGTTTTGTTTTTTTCTTTTGCCAAAGTTGTTGAGATAAATTCCATGTATGAAAGCATGTGACAGAATAAAATACAAATTAAAGATATGATATATTATATAGACCAACTGGTCTCTTCAGGGACCAAGAATACCCTCCCACCTAGGGGAATACCACTCTTTTACCACTCTAAACGGGTTTTTGGCTAAAGGGGAATGGTCCATGCCCCACCATTGCACTCATACAGTACATTAGGTAGGTTAAATTTCCCAGCTGGTGAAAAGACTGCCCACATGACCGCTGGTGGCCAATCGGAGGACTGCATTTTGGCGGAGTATTGAGATTCGATTAATCTGGATCCCTCACCCCCGTTAATGTGGGACCACAAACAAATATGTACAATATTTCCTGTTCCACTGACCATTTAGGCATATTTAATGTATTGCATTTGCCATTAGACTGGCACATACTGTATCTTGGTGCCAGCAGCAGGGATCTGTGGGTATTGCAGTCGGTGAGGTTCATTATTTAGTGAAACAAGTTTAACTATGGGTGCACATTTGGGTGTGAATTGCAACCTGCATTTCGGGGTGCTTTTAATGTTGAAGTCCATGTCCAGGCACACACTAAATTCTTCCCACCTCACCCCCTTGGGAAAAGTGTAAAATAAGCCATTTCAAAACATTTCAAACTCTCTGTTTGTATGGAAATAGATTATGTTTTTTTTTAAGCAAAGCCACTTTCTTCACAATTTTTGAGCATGGCAAAGCTGGAAATGAGATGGTGCATCTTTGAGTCTTGAGTATGCTTTACTGTGGTCAGAGACAGCCATGGAACCACCATGACTTGCAATGTTCACTAACACTGAGAACAGCAAGGGACAGAATATTTTTTTTTCGAAGCTGTAATGTGTGCACACATGAAGTGAAAAGTGCAGTCCACTGAAAAACACTTAGGGCCTTATTTATCACGGGCTAGCGCCAGGTAGTGTCTGACGAGCGCCAGGTACCGCCAGCTATCGGCGGCTACCGACTCAAGTACGCCCGGCGTCACAATGACGCATTTATCAAGCTAAATGAGGCTAGCGCCGGCGAGAGCGACGGCTAGCGCGGCATTCATCATGAAGCCGCCTGGACCGAACAGCGCCGCTGCAAATTCCTTCACAGCGCCAGGTATGAGCTGTCGCTCCCTGGCGATGTCCAATGCATTTCAATGGAGCAATCTATAATTAATCATAATTAATTGGTATTAATTTTTTTTTTTTTTTTTTTAATGTCAAAAATTCGGAGACCACTTCTGCAATGTTAGGATTTATTTTTAAGTAAAAAAAAATTAAAAAAAAAATTTGTGCAGAATTGATCTAACAGGTCTGAGATTAATGTATTCATATTACAAAATGATTCCAAAAACATGTATAATGTTACAATCAAAAAATATGGTTGTTTAGGGGTTAAAAACTAGTTAACACACATCGCCGACAGCGCACTGGGGTTTAAACAAGGAATGGACAGCGCCAGCAAATTCGGAGCGTGTTTTTTTAATGAATATGAAGCAAGCCGTTCGCTCTGGCCATTCGTTGTCAGGCGCACACATACAACGCTGAACCTGTGAAACAGCGACCCCTAAGCCCGTATTCAACATTACCGCACACCGACTGAGTCGCTGTCATCAAGCAAACGCCGGCCAAGCACAGCGAATACTGGCTGGCGCTGTAAAAATCACGCTACAGTTGCTCATCTGTCGCTACCTGGCGCTATTAATGAATCGGCCTCCCCGGGCTACCCAGTCTTGGTTCCTTCCCAAAGGAAAGGAACCCATCCCTATCCCCGGAGGACGTGCCCCCTGATGTTATACTTAGCCCTCAGCTCAAAAAGCCTCGGGGCCGCTTCTCATCCTCTGGTAGTAGCAGAGAAGTTCCCCATGGACTTCAAATGTAACTCCCTCAGCCTACCCTTCCTTGGCAGTTGCCCAACTGAGTACAAGGATCTTCAGCCCCTGCTTTCTGTGGCGGCTAGCCCCCGGTACTGACAGCTTCCACAGCCCACCTTTCCCTGGATTTAAATGCAGGTACATGTACAGGCTTTGGACACTGCTTTCCCAGGGGTTCACCATCCTCTTACTCACGGGAAGCTTCAAGGGGGGCACTGGGCAGAGGTGGAAAGCAAGTGCAAAAGGCCTATGACTTCCGACCCCCGGTCTTAGGGACAGGGTCCATGAGGTGCTAACACATGGAACACACAAACATAAAACAGGACTATAGTGGCAAAACTAGGTGAGAAAAAGTGGGGGAATCGGGCTTACAACAATAAATGTGGTGAGTGTGCCAGGTCAGTGAGACCTTTTAAAATTTCTCATGGCATAGCCAAGAGGCCACGGCGATAAGAAGCATGCATGAAAAACGCATTGTGTGTAGTGCACAAATACCCTTAAGTGCTACCTATAGAGAGCAGCTATAGGTGAGTTAAGTTACCCTGGAGCCCTAATATTACTTCTACCCAGCGCTGCAGGAAATGGAGGAGAGATACCTGGGGCAGGAATCAGGTAAGCTGTTTGTTTCCTTATTATTGCCGTTGGGGTTACAGTCCCTTTAAAGGTCAACTGTTGTTTGAAACCTTTAAAAAGGTTATGTTCTTATATTATAGATGGTGGAAAATGAAAAATGTCACCAATATACTTTAATTTAAAAAAAAAATCTTTCCTTCTGAACTTTTTTTCCCACTTGAAAGACACAAAACATGCAGAAATCCAAGGTCTATAATATAAAAGCAAAACATTTTTCAGGGGGTTTCAAATGATAATTGTCCTTTAACAAACACAAAAAAGTGCATAAACATTTTTTGTTCTAATGTTTCACCCAAAAGATTACCTTTACTGTAAGGGAGACCCGGAACAATGCCCGGTGGGCCGCACTGCTTTTGGCCAGTTGGGCTGCTGCTTTTAACACCTACATTTAATCCCTGCCCCCTTAGTCTACCTCTAAGCTCTGTGTACCCAGCCCCACTGTTCCCCCAAGCCAAGGAACGCCAGCCTCCAATGCTATAGCCCCGGCATCATGGTTGGTGGGTGGGGGGCTCAGCAGGGATGTTCTATTTTTTTTAATGAATTGAGGATAATATTTTGGAAGTTTGGATACCACAGCATCCTATGGGCTATGCTAAAAAAAAATGCAATTTTTTCTGCATACCCCATAGAATTCTGTTGGCTTTTCGAAAATAATACTTACCTCACTGGAAAAATGATGTGCCACACCTGTAAAAATGCCCCATCACATGTGCAGGTGATTATTTTGGGAAACCTTTTTATTGCACTTTTTTGTGTGCTAAAAAAAAGGGACGTTCCAGGCAAAAGGGTTAAATGATTGTTCTTTCTGATCTCCCTATGCTGGCTGTCAGGGGCAGCATTTTTCATCCAGTTTTTCAGTAGTCTGTTTTATATTACTCAATAACTTCCAGTCAACACTGTCACCTCTTCAGGGCTCCTCGGCAGCAGGTGTTGACTTAACTGTGAGTTTTCAATGTGAGGGTCCTTTCAAAAGTCAGTTTCTTTCAGGGACTCTGAAAAATTAGTCAGTAGAAGGAAGAAAGTTCTGTAGGGTTTATCAGGGGTTGCAAATTGCAGATGACTGTAATATGCTGCCCCTGACAGCCAGCATGGGGCAAGAAGAAAGCATACTTGTTTAATCTTTGCCTGGAATGTCCCTTTAAGAAGATCACAGAGAGTTTAAATTTGCACCCAAATGTGCACCTAGGGCTAAACTTGTTTAAAATAACTAGCATGACCCCCAATGGCAATGACTTAAACCGGACCTTCAGCATGATTTAATGAAAAGCCCAAACTCTTAAAAAACGGTTCCCCAGCATCTAAAATTAATATATTTTACGTTTTTAGTCACTAACTTATTATTCTTTCCCCCACTGGGCTGCAATTCTGTTCAGGAATTTAGGATATGGGCGCCACCATCTTGACTCAGAAGCATCACACTTACTGAGGAGAGTGGGATAAGGTACAGGGGGGCGGGTTATAGCTGTGCTTTGCTCAGACAGAGCAGAGCTGGGGTCAGGTAACGGTCAGCAGTCCCAGAATGCAGAGCAGCACAGTCAGGAGGCACTTCCTGTTTGCAGGCTGCCTGATAAGATGGCGGCTTCCATAAGCCGCCATCTTGGATGTTTAAAGGCTCATAACATGCAGTAGATACAGGTAGGATGATTTTTAATGTGAGCAATCTGTATGTACAGGGTGTGGGAAACATATAACATAGGTTCTTATTCAGAGTGAAGGTCCGCTTTAAAGTGGACCAAAACCCAGGATTTTTACTATCCTGGGTTTCGGTCCTTTCCCACAGTGCCCCGCTGTTTGAAACCCCCTAGATCATGGATCGCAACTCACCTCTTCCCGGTTCTACGGCGCATGCACGGCCAATTAGCATGCTCGGAGCCTATGATGTCACGCCGTCTAAGCCAGCGTTTAAGGCCAGCGGCTCAGAGTGAGCTGGTGGCCGCATCCCCGTTTTCCTCTAACAGAGAGCAGGCCCGCACCGGCCATTCACAAAAGCTTGGCGTGGGCACGTGTCCTGCTAAAGAGATAGCGGGGCTGCGGCTCAGGGATCGTGCATGCGCCGTTGGACTGGGAAGCAGGGTAAGTGAATCAATCTGGGCGATTGCGCTGGGTTTTGGTCCACTTTAAAGAGAAATAACAGACCTCTAAATGACTAGGTCTTATTAAACCCCTCACCCACTTCTGCATACCTTTTGGTAGTTAGCGTCCTCCAGATCGCCAACATTCTGCTGCTTTTTGATGGCCCTGGTGTCTTAGCCATCTAAGACTGACACCGCAAATCTCGTGGCTTTTCCCTACAGCCGAGATAATTGGGGCAGACAATTCACTGCACAGGTGCAAGATCTCAGGAGTGGCGCAATGCATCTTGGGAAAGCAACATGGCGCTGCCCTACGCTGGCACCCAGATGAAAAATGGACGTAGAAGCGCAGAAGGAAGGTCAGAAGATCATTAAGTATTAAAAGCCACTTGTGTGATCGGGGGTCTAAAGGGATCGAAGGGCGAAGTGTGGGGAATTTTTTTGAGAACTCTCCAGACTGTCCAGTGTTCCTCTTTAACATGAGTGTCAGTTATAGTAGTTGTCTGTGTCTTGTGATAATACGCCAGTGTGCTAGTAGATGTCTGAACATATACAACACACAGCAATACTTTGCACATAAGCTGGTGTCCCTCACCCTGGTACCTTAGATCTTTATTCATGGCAGGTCATGTTGCCCATTAGCAAAGCAGAAAATAGCAGGTATAACAGCAGCCTCAGCTCCCCAGCTGTTTTTTGTTTGCTTCTTTGCAAGTGGTTAAAAGTGTAAAGACAGGATAAACTAGCAACTGACTACAGTAAAGAAAATCTCACTGTCAATATCCAAGTTCTTGAAGTTACTTATACACTGTAAATAAAGGCTTCCATATGGGGCAAAATTGTAGTTGATACCTCTTTACAAATTATTGCTTAGTCTTTAAATCTTTGTTTCCATTGGCCATTCAGACCTTTAAATAACTGTCCCCCCAACATCACCGGACACGTGTGACATGTCTGACTGTATAGAGTTCCCATAGACCAGACCTGTGGAGGGAGACACATCATGTTATACTAAATGATATTATCACACAGATCCACACCCCATTTATTACATGCACATTTTTTAGTTAAATAATTTCAGTAATAGGACAGTTAAGGTGATACTCACTTGGAAGTTGACAAGCTACACATAATTGTAACAGGAGTGAGAACATAGTAGTGTAACAGGCACCAGTGACTGCAATGCTTTAGCTCAGATCCACTCCTTTATATACTCACCCCCCCCCCCCCCTATATAGAAAAACCATTTCATGGCCCCTCCTCCCTTTCTGGGGGTTCTGCTGGAGCAGTAACTTCCATACAATAATTCTTTACTCTCATTGAGGTTGTTCTTAGTACTAAATGTAAATAGATGGCTGTCAGTTACTAATAAGGAGCCATTGGTCATGCCATAAATAGTAAGCACTTGTATAGGCATTTGCTGGAGAGGCAATGTAACACTAAACTGCAGCAAAAGATCATTGCTGAAAAATGTCTTGTCCTGAGACCAAAGGGGCATCTGGGCATACCTAGCAACTTTACAGGGTGGGAAAGAGGGACGCTTGTTAAATGAAGTCATGTCTCATCATTGAGGGATGGATAGGAGATAGAATGTAACAGTTACAACACTGCAAACACTGGCAAATTAATAATTATTGACAGTTGGGGGGTATGTCTAGGACCTGGTGGCAGACAACACACTTTCCCCAGTAACCTCCCCCCCCCCCACTAAAGAATACAATGTAATATTAAATAAACTGTTAAAATATAGAGAACAAACACTCTAAACATAAATTCAGTTCCAACAGCAATACCAAGGCTCGCTGCATGCACAACCTGCAGCCCACACTGCCCCTCAGTTACAGCCCCCACTACCCCTAGGGAAATGGAGAGCTGAGCTGCCTTTCCTGCAGTGCAAGTGTCTGTCCATTAATAAGGACAATGCATCACTGTTTCCTGGGGCACCGATTAACTCATCTGTAGAGGTGGGTGACACACATGTGCTACAGGTGTGTTACTGTTGGGTGTTTGGAAATGTCCCTGTAGACTATTCCCAGCTCACCCCTGCTTACCTCTTCCCAACTTACCTGTACTCACTTCACCTCCATTTACCTTTGCTTATCTATATCCACCTCTTCCCATCTACCTATCTCAATACAACTCTGCTCACTGCTGGCCACCGCACCTCACATCACTTCTCTTCCCATCCCACCTCTGCCCACTTCTGTTTACCTCTGCTCACCTCCATCCACCTGTGCTCACCTCCATCCACCTGTGCTCACCTCTCCCCACCTGTGCTAACCTCACCTCTGTCTGCCACACTTATTCCCATCTCACCTCTGTCTATCCCACCTCCACCCACCTCTACTCACCTCTCCTCTGTCCAACACTCCTCTGCATATACATAAAAGTATATGTTATACTTTAACGTTAAAGCTTGCCTACAGTAAACGGTTTATGTTTTTGCAGCTTACATTTTATTGCGGCCCCCTGAAATGGAACAATAAGGCAATGTAGTCCTTTTGGAGTGTCTCAGAGCATCTAAGATGTGCAATGATCAGATATGGCTTTTACATGTTAGACAGCCAAAATAACCCCACAACCGGGAGAATTATGACTTTCTAAACCCTTTAGTAGTGAGATTTATAACCTCACTGGTCCACTTCATAAAGCCTGAATGTTGCCTCCCAGTTTTGGTTTACTTCCAAGGGGCATGGCAATTTGGGATGCCCCGCTACATCAGATGCCTGTTATGCCCATGGTGCATGGTGGCATGCCTGATCTGGGTGGGCACCACCCTATGCAGACTGGAATGGCTGCCAGCAGATGTGCTTAGCCAGAGGCAGCGTACATGCAATAATGCAATAATAATGTGCACACTGGATTGCCATGGGATTGCCAGATCAAGATGTAAAGCAAACGGGGGTTTAGATTGGACCAAAACCCAGCTTGATCGGCCCGGGAATCTATAAGATTCTCAGGCTGATCGATTCCCTCCACCCCGGGGCATCCAAAATTGGGATGCCAAGCTGTGTGAAACCCCCCAGGTCGCCCCGTTCACTTACCTTGCTTCCTGGTCCAACGGAGCATGCGCGGGCATTTGGGAATGGTCAGCGCGGGCACGCAGAGGGACCATTCCCACAGAGGGAAGAAGCCGCCAGCGCGCTCGGATTAGATGGCATGATGTCAGCGGCTCCGAGTGCACTGATTGGACGAGCGCCCACACATGCGCCGTAGGACAGGGAAGAGGTGAGTTTCTTTAGATGATCTGGGGGGGTTTCACACAGCGGGGAACCCCCGATCGGGGTGCCCCGTGGGGAAGGGCCAAAACCCAGGATTGTCAAAAACCTGGGTTTTGGTCCACTTTAAAGAGCAGGGCATCCTAAATGGTGATGGCCATAGAGTATTCTAGAGCTCTAGACCCAGGGTTACCTAGGTTTTGGTCGGCTTTCATAAATTACAGGTACAGATGTGTCACTTTTCTCATGGCATTTAGGGGATATGTTTTGTAAAACAAAAACTATGTTTTTGGGATCATCTGCCACAATTTAACTAATATATTCTGTTTTAAATGTATGGGAGGCCACCTGGTGATTGTATATAAAGTCAGAGGTGTAACTACAGGGGGTGCAGAGGTGGTGACTACATCAGGGCCCAGAAGGCCAGGGGGTTCCATCATTTAATCTTATTTTTTAGATTTGAGCTCACATGGCATCAGCACCATTTATCCCTGCTGTTTGGGTATTAGGTAGTTTAATAGTATCTAGTTAAGTTAAGAGAACAGGAAATAAGTTAGAAGCTAAGCTGATAGCCTCCTTCAATTTGCAAAGACAAGGCTGCATTCCCCAAATAAAAAAGTTAGGCCTGAACGTGCCCATAGTCAACATTTAACCAATATAAAGTAATTGGTTCACTAGCACCATAGGACACCGCTGGGCGGATATTTAATTTTACAAATAACTGCAGCCTTTTAGGATTTCAAACAAACTTGCATTTGTAAAATGTAATCTTGTTTTATCTAGGTGATATCTGATATCCGCTCTGCAATGTCTTCCCCAGCAGTATAGTGTGTGGTTTATGTTGTAGCTCGGCTGAGATGTGTGACATTGTGCTGCCTGCAGAGCACAGAGGTAGGTGGCGGAATCCTCCATCTTCACACCACTGATATACAAATCTGTAGAGTCTGACATCACTTTACTTGTGAATTTTCCCTGTGCAAATGAAGCTACAATGGCAAAGCTGCCCTGGTTAGCTTGATGTAGTATGTATTGGGGAGCGGTGCCGGGGTAATGGCGATACCAGTAAAGGTAAAGTGTCCCAGTGTAGCTACTGGAGTAAGAGCAGGAGATAGTGACATCTCCTCCGACTTCACCCAAAGCCTGGGAACGTAGCGGCTCTATAGAATCTCCAAACACCATCCCTGTAAGAGAAAGGATTGAGATGTCAGTGATATTTAGCCTCTTCACATTTTAGAACCATTAGTGATCTGATATTATAGAATGCATATGTAATAACTACTATTTAATTGAAGATGGTAATATTTACTCTTTAAGCTTAGAAATGAAAGCCCTCATACCTGAGAAAAATCCCAGGAGGAGAAGAAAGTATGTGCCTCTCACCATGGCTTTATATCACACTGATCTCTACAGACAGGCACTGTATGAGGAGTATGATAAGAGGAAGCTAGAGGCAGAGACTTATATGGGGAGGGGGAGTAACCCATTCCATGATGAGTAACAGGATCCAACCAACATCACCCTAGAGAGGATTTCTTAGCACTCAGACTGAGCTAATTCTCTTCAATATATGCTACATACATGCCTGCAAGGCAGTAATACTCAAAGGATTGACCCTCCATTTAAAATAACAAAGGGGCACTCACCTTTTGTACCCCACAGCTGATCTGTCCGGCCCTGGTGATCCTGTGCCAGGCCCGAACAGGGGTCAGAAGAGATTGAGTGACAGGCTTGTGCCTTGCCATTAATCACATTGATGCTATTCGTTCATTATTGCAATGGAGGGGGTGTGCCAAAGCCTGACATGCCCCTTCCATTGTAGTGAATGGACAGGGCGTGGTAGCACTCCTGTGACTTATGTCAGGGAGCATGAGCCAGACATGGAACTACTGTTCGGGCTTCGAGAAGCGCAGAATGCGACCCAGTGATCACTGATCATTGGAGTCATACTGATCAGCTGTGGGGGACAAAAGGTGAGTGCCCATTTGTTATTTTTTCATGGGTGGTCTTTCACTTTAATGATCACTAACCAGGAACTGTGGTGCAAAGAAGAACTTTCAAACTGTGTGCTTGTTCCACGTGCAGGTGAGTGACTATTCCATGTCTTAAATACATTTTTGTTCCAAAAGATGCGGCCCCTGGGGGCCCCCTGGCAGCTGGGGGCCCCATGCATTTGCATAGTTTGCGTGGTGGTTAAGCATGCTGTTGGCTATCAGCCATCTAGCTATGATGACATTAATATACTCACAATGCTTTTGAAAGCAAAATGGATCTTTAAATGAAAGGTCTTTTGTGCACGAGATGACTGGGCCAATTAGTTATACACCATAAAAAACAAATAGCTGTGTATGGGAAAATATGTTTTTTACTATGACCTGTAAACATAGGGACAACAATAGGTGACCGACCTGCCTTATTAACACTAAGGTAGTATTAGAGTAAAGTGAGGAACAAAGTAACTTAGTACCACTATAATATTGAATAGATTAGGATGACATTTATTAAAGAGGAAAAGCACACAGGAATTTCACGTTGTGTTGTTTCTCTGTGTGGCGGCATCCTGAATTGGGATACCCGCTGTGTGTATCCCCCCAGGTGGCCCCATTTCACTCACCTTCCTTCTGCTCCCACAGTGCAGACTCGGGCGAGAGCAAGTGCACTGATTGGCTGAGCGTCGCACTGCAGCCACCTCTCGGGGACCTTCCACTAGGACTTTCTGAAGCAGAGCACTGAAGGCTTCCTAGCAGCTGGCAGTGTCTGACAGTACAAAGATGGCCGAGACAGCAGCCAGGGACCAATGGCGATCACATTATGGTCCTTTCACCATAATGCACCACAGGTAAAGCGCTATACATGCTCTTTACCTGCAGTGCCCAAAGACTTCTGAGGTGCGGTGCGGTTGCGCTGTGGCAAAACTGCAGCTGACAGATATGGAAGGGCCCAGTTAATTTAATGGGTTAATGCGTTCTCTGTCCATTTGTGAAATATTGGTGCATTTGTACACTAACAGCCAGGTGTAAAATGGGCATAACAGTGGACCAAAACCCACCACGATCGGGCTGGGAATCTATAAGATTCGCAGGCCGATCGATTCCCTTCCCCCGGGGCATCGCCCCATACATTTACCTTGTTTCCTGGTCCAATAGCGCATGCGCGAGCCACGGCCGCATCCCCGCTATCCCTCTAGCAGGGCCTGTGCCAGCGCCAGCCATTTGTGAATGGCCGGTGCAGGCACGCTCCCTGCTAGACGGTGGCGGGGGATACGGCCGTCAGCGCACTCAGAGACGCTGTCCTTAGATGAACCCCTAGCTGACATGACGTAAGCGTCTCCGAGTGCGCTGATTGGACGAGCGGATGCACATGCGCCCTAGGACCAGTATAAGGTGAGTTGACTTCGGCGATCTGGGTGGTTTCAAACAGTGCCCCCCCCCCCCGAGTGGGGTGCCCCGGGGGAAAGGACCAAAACCCAGGATATAATAGTTTTCTGTGTCTTGTGATAATACGCCAGTGTACTACTCAATGTCTGAACATATACAACACACAGCAATACTTAGCACATAAGCTGGTGTCCCTCACCCTGGTACCTTAGATCTTAGATTCATGGCAGGTCATGTTGCCCATTAGCAAAGCAGAAAATAGCAGGTATAACAGCAGCCTCAGCTCCCCAGCTGTTTGTTTGTTTGCTTCTTTGCAAGTGGGTAAATGTGTAAAGACAGGATAAACTAGCAACTGACTACAGGAAAGAAAATCTCACTGTCAATAGCCAAGTTCTTAAAGTTACTTATACACTGTAAATAAAGGCTTCCATATGGGGCAAAATTGTAGTTGATACCTCTTTACAAATTATTGCTACTATTAGTCTTTAAATCCCTGTTTCCATTGGCCATGCAGACCTTTATATAACAAAACACTGTATCAGCCCTTTATTGTCCACCTGATATATTGCTTTATGTGCTCCTTCTTCAGTGAAGGGTATGTTGGAGAGCGCCATCTGCTGGTGGAATAGGGGTGATGATGAGGAGGGTTTATTGATGGGGCTGCAGTGTCAGTGTCACACTGTGCACCATCTCTAAGAGCACAGAAGTACACAGCAGAATCTGACACCTCCAGGTTGTGTATCAGTAACCTAGTAGAGGATCCGCTGGTCTCAGATTTAAATTTTGTATGAAGTTTTCCATCATCATTCATAAAAGATACACTTTTGGCTCCACGGTACAGAATATATTCCATCTGGCCGGCATACTGGCGATACCAGAACAGATATGGCTGATTGCTATTGGTGGAGTAAGTACAGGTTAGTGACACTGTCCCCCCAACATCACCGGACACGTGTGACATGTCTGACTGTATAGAGTTCCCATAGACCAGACCTGTGGAAGGAGACACATCATGTTATACTAAATGATATTATCACACAGATCCACACCCCATTTATTACATGCACATTAGTTAAATAATTTCAATAGGACAGTTAAGGTGATACTCACTTGGAAGTTGACAAGCTACACATAATTGTAACAGGAGTGAGAACATAGTAGTGTAACAGGCACCAGTGACTGCAATGCTTTAGCTCAGATCCACTCCTTTATATACTCACCCCCCCCCCCCCCCCCCATATAGAAAAACCATTTCATGGCCCCTCCTCCCTTTCTGGGGATTCTGCTGGAACAGTAACTTCCATACAATAATTCTTTACTCTCCTTGAGGTTGTTCTAAGTACTAAATGTAAATAGATGGCTGTCAGTTACTAATAAGAAGCCATTGGTCATGCCATAAATAGTAAGCACTTGTATAGGCATTTGCTGGAGAGGCAATGTAACACTAAACTGCAGCAAAAGATCATTGCTGAAAAATGTCTTGTCCTGAGACCAAAGGGGCATCTGGGCATACCTAGCAACTTTACAGGGTGGGAAAGAGGGACGCTTGTTAAATGAAGTCATGTCTCATCATTGAGGGATGGATAGGAGATAGAATGTAACAGTTACAACACTGCAAACACTGGCAAATTAATAATGTATTGATGCAGATCTAAACCTCAAAGAGGGACAAATGAGAGCAACGAGGGACAGGGGGACATGGACCCAAAAGAGTGACAGTCCCTCCATATCAGGGACGGTTGGGGGGTATGTCTAGGACCTGGTGGCAGACAACACACTTTCCCCAGTAATCCCCCCCCCCCCCCCCCACTAAAGAATACAATGTAATATTAAATCAACTGTTAAAATATAGAGAACAAACACTCTAAACATAAATTCAGTTCCAACAGCAATACCAAGGCTCGCTGCATGCACAACCTGCAGCCCACACTGCCATCAGTTACAGCCCCCACTACCCCTAGGGAAATGGAGAGCTGAGCTGCCTTTCCTGCAGTGCAAGTGTCTGTCCATTAATAAGGACAATGCATCACTGTTTCCTGAAGCGAAAAGTGGGGCACCGATTAACTCATCTGTAGAGGTGGGTGACACACATGTGCTACAGGTGTGTTACTGTTGGGTGTTTGGAAATGTCCCTGTAGACTATTCCCAGCTCACCCCTGCTTACCTCTTCCCAACTTACCTGTACTCACTTCACCTCCATTTACCTTTGCTTATCTATATCCACCTCTTCCCATCTACCTATCTCAATACAACTCTGCTCACTGCTGGCCACCGCACCTCACATCACTTCTCTTCCCATCCCACCTCTGCCCACTTCTGTTTACCTCTGCTCACCTCCATCCACCTCTGCCCACTTCTGTTTACCTCTGCTCACCTCCATCCACCTCTGCTCACCTCTCCCCACCTGTGCTCACCTCTGTCTGCCACACTTATTCCCATCTCACCTCTGTCTATCCCACCTCCACCCACCTCTACTCACGTCTCCTCTGTCCAACACTCCTCTGCATATACATAAAAGTATATGTTATACTTTAAAGTTAAAGCTTGCCTACAGTAAACGGTTTATGTTTTTGCAGCTTGCATTTTATTGCGGCCCCCTGAAATGGAACAATAAGACAGTGTGGTCCTTTCGGAGTGTCTCAGAGCATCTAAGATGTGCAATGATCAGATATGGCTTTTACATGTTAGACAGCCAAAATAACCCCACAACCGGGAGAATTATGACTTTCTAAACCCTTTAGTAGTGAGATTTATAACCTCACTTGTCCACTTCATAAAGCCTGAATGTTGCCTCCCAGTTTTGGTTTACTTCCAAGGGGCATGGCAATTTGGGATCCCCCGCTACATCAGATGCCTATTATGCCCATGGTGCATGGTGGCATGCCTGATCTGGGTGGGCACCACCCTGTGCAGACTGGAATGGCTGCCAGCAGATGTGCTTAGCCAGAGGCAGCGTACATGCAATAATGCAATAATAATGTGCACACTGGAGTGCCATGGGATTGCCAGATCGAGGTGTAGACCAAACGGGGGGGGGTAAAACAGCTGGGGATCCTAAATTGTGATGGCTGTAGAGTATTCTAGAGCTCTAGAGCCAGGGTTACCTAGGTTTTGGTCAGCTTTCATAAATTACAGGTACAGATATGTCATTTCTTGCCTTTTCTCGTGGCTGTTAGGGGATATGTTTTTGTGATCATCTGCCACAAATTAACTATTATATTCTGTTTTAAATGTATGGGAGGCCATCTGGTGATTGTATATAAAGTCAGGGGTATAACTATAGGGGGTGCAGAGGTGGTGACCACATCAGGGCCCAGAAGGCCAGGGGGTTCCGTCATTTAATCTCCTTATTTTTTAGATTTGAGCTCACATGGCATCACATATGAAAAAGAAGCACCATTTATCCCTGTTATTTGGGTATTAAGTAGTTTAATATTAAGAGAATGGGAAATAAGTTAGAAGCTGAACTGATAGCCTCCTTCGACAAGGCTGCATTCCCCAAATAAAAAAGTTAGTCAACATTTAACCAATATAATATACTAGCACCAGAGGACACCGCTGGGCGGATATTTAATTTTACAAATAACTGCAGCCTATTAGGATTTCAAACAAACTTGCAGATGCAGAAGTTGCAATAACTCTCACAGTCATTTGCATAGTTTCCTAAGTGTACCCCTGTTTTAGCTAGGTGATATCTGCAATGTCTTCCCCAGCAGTATAGTATGTGGTTTATGTTGTAGCTCGGCTGAGATGTGTGACATTGTGCTGCCTGCAGAGCACAGAGGTAGGTGGCGGAATCCTCCATCTTCACATCACTGATATACAAGTCTGTAGAGTCTGACATCACTTTACTTGTGAATTTTCCCTGTGCAAATGAAGCAACAATGGCAAAGCTGCCCTGGTTAGCTTGATGTAGTATGTATTGGGGAGCGGTGCCGGGGTAATGGCGATACCAGTAAAGGTAAAATGTCCCAGTGTAGCTACTGGAGTAAGAGCAGGAGATAGTGACATCTCCTCCGACTTCACCCAAAGCCTGGGAATGTAGCTGCTCTATAGAATCTCCAAACACCATCCCTGTAAGAGAAAGGATTGAGATGTCAGTGATATTTAGCCTCTTCACATTTTAGAACCATTAGTGATCTGATATTATAGAATGCATATGTAATAACTACTATTTAATTGAAGATGGTAATATTTACTCTTTAAGCTTAGAAATGAAAGCCCTCATACCTGAGAAAAATCCCAGGAGGAGAAGAAAGTATGTGCCTCTCACCATGGCTTTATATCACACTGATCTCTACAGACAGGCACTGTATGAGGAGTATGATAAGAGGAAGCTAGAGGCAGAGACTTATATGGGGAGGGGGAGTAACCCATTCCATGATGAGTAACAGGATCCATCACCCTAGAGAGGATTTCTTAGTACTCAGATTGAGCTAATTTCCTTCAATATATGCTATATACATGCCTGCAAGGCACTAATATGCAAGGGGTTGAAGTTCCATTTAAAATAACAAAGGGGCACTCATCTTTTGTACCCCACAGCTGATCTGTCCGGCCATTGTGATCCTGCGCCAGGCCCGAACAGGGGTCAGAAGAGATTGAGTGACAGGCTTGTGCCTTGCCATTAATCACATTGATGCTATTCATTCATTATTGCAATGGAGGGGGGTGTGCCAAAGCCTGACATGCCCCTTCCATTGTAGTGAATGGACAGGGCGTGGTAGCACTCCTGTGACTGATGTCAGGGAGCATGAGCCAGACATGGAACTACTGTTCAGGCTTCGAGAAGCGCAGAATGTGATCCAGTAATCACGTGAGTCGCTGATTATTGGAGTCAGACTGATCAGCTGTGGGGGACAAAAGGTTTGTTATTTTTTCTTGGGTGGGCTTTCACTTTAATGATCACTAACCAGGAACTGTGGTGCAAAGAAGAGCTTTCAAACTGTGTGCTTGTTCCACGTGCAGGTGAGTGAATATACTGTTTTATTCCCAAAAATAACAGGGTCTCATATAATTTTTTGTTCCAAACGATGCGCTAGGGCTTATTTCCAGCGGAATTCTTATTTTTCTAAAGAAGAAGTTACATTTGTTTTTCATTTACATCCCAAAATGAGTAGAGCTATGGTAATAGGGCAGCCCAACCCCCGTCCCCCCCCCCCCCCCGCCCTCCCAATGTTCCTGGAGGGTGCCACTCTATAAAAAATGTTAATGTTTGGTGTGGGCTCAGGAAGCGGGGGGGGGGGGGGGGGGGGGGCGCTGCAGAGTGTGCAGCATGAGATGCACTGTATACCTACAAGTCCTCGCCCTCTAGTGGGATATTGGTATAGCAGGTTTGCTAGTGCGCAGGGGTACTTGGCACTCCAGGCAAGAAATGGCCCTAATCTTGACAGGTGCCTTGTGGTCCTGGTGCTCGAGGCAATTTGCCTCTCTAACTGTAGAGCTTACAGTATATTTTTAAACATCCTCAAAATTCCTGAAAAATCTGGCTATTTTTGGGGTAGGTTTTACTTTTGGGGACATGGTACCAGCAGTAAAACTGCACAATCACCGCTGTGGCCATGTTTGGAAGGCAGTCAGCATTTGCATAGTGGTAAAGCATGTCACTGGCTATCAGCGTAGCGCTCAGCCAATCAGTGCACTCGCTATCACTCTGCTCCCTTCTGCGCTGGCGGCTAAGCCGTCTGGATGGCTAAGCAGCTGAGCAATGCAGAAGGGAGTCAAGTGGTGCCACATTCCCTGCCCACCATGCAGCCATGTTGTACCTGCGCCACCCCTTCAGATAGGGCAGGCATTGACGCGCCACCACTAGAAGAGGGATGCCCCTGCGCTGGGGCAGAAGGGCAGCATGACTGCCATGCACAGGCCAGGAAGTGTGGGAAGATTGTGGGGAAAAGTATCTGTTAGGGGGAGGGACATAGGGACAGGATGTGATGGCCAGGAAGGGGAGGTAAGTAGGGGTAGGGGGGTATTTAAGCGGCTGTCTCCTAAGGCACCCTCTCTTTCCGGTTTTCCACAGAGCAAGAAGCGCTACGCTCCTTGCTCTGACAGGTATGGAGAGTCTTCTGGAGAGGATGCGTGAGGAGGCAGTACTTCGCGGGGAGGATTGGCTCCGCGGGGTGATGGGCGCCTTACCTGCTCCTTCTGTTTCCTCTCTGCCTGCTCCGCTGCCGTCTGCTGTCCCCCGCCGCACTGGGTGCACCCGCCAGGCGGCTGAGCGTCTCAGCCCTTCCCCACCACGTGCTGTCAGGGGAGCTTCCCGCCCTGTCTCTGCTCCTCAGCGCTCGGTCCCCTCCGGTCCCACCCCTCTTCCTGCCCGGGCGGTGATGGCCGCTCCCCGCCCTGCTGGCTCCTCTTCTGCCCGGCGCCGTGTGCGGAGCCGGGCGGCGTCTGCTGCTGCTGGTACTCAGGCAGGTGCGGCGGCCGCTACCGCCGCCCTGATGGTGGGAGGCCAGCATGATTTTAATTCTTCACAGGCGGCTGGGGCTGCTGTGTCCCATGGTGTGCTGCCTGGTCCTATGGTGCCCAATACTGTGGGGGTGGATCACTGCATTGACCCCCACTCAAGCAATACACTTCCCCCTCCCTACATGAATTTCCGCGGGGCGGTCGGGGGCGGGTTTGGGGGGGATTCTGGATTGGATTCCAGCTTTGGGTCCCGTTCGGCGTCCCACCTGACCCCCTCTCGGCCGGCCTCTGCATATATGACGGGGGCTACCAGCGCCCTGGGGAGTGCGGGCGTCCGCCCAGATACGTTAACGGGCTGGGTGTTCGGCCAGGCCAGTCTTGTGCCCTCAGGATCTCTGCTTACATCTTTGGGGTCCCGGGATCTCCCAGTTGCCGGGGCCTTGGGCGGGAACATGGGGCATTTAAGGGGTGCGGTTCCCAGCCGACCCCTCCTCGACCCTTGCATTGCCCCCTCCCGGGCCGCTGGGTGTTTCTTTGCCGGGCGGGGACGTGTCTCCTCTTCTTTTTTCGTCGCAGGTGCCAGGCGGAATGGATTCCTCGGGTTCGACCAGCGCTGTGTGGACTGCACCTTTGCCAGCTTCAGCTAGTCAGTCGTCGGCCGGTGGCAGTTCCCAGGGACTCAGTCTTCAACCTGCGATGAATCACGGGCTGGTGGCGGTGGGTTCGACGCTTTCCTCTGCACCTGCTGTCGCGGCCACGTCGGTGGGCCCATCGATGGTTCCAGTCTCGGAGTCGGCAGTGTCTACGGTTCCGTTGGGGATCACGCCAGCAAGCCAGAGTCGTCCAGGTGGCGGGTCGGACATTCCTGCGCACCTTTCAGGCTCCCAGCCTCTTTTTTCTCTCAATGTGCCGGGAGTTGCTCGGGGGGGGGACCCAGGGGTGGGCCGGAGTCACTGGGGTGAGGTCATTTGTGGAGGGGTTAAAGGATTTAGTCGGGAGGTTTGAATCTGACATTTCTCAGTTGAATGGGCCAGTGGGTCCTCAAGTGGTGTGGGCCGCTCCTGAGTCGGGGTTGACTGGCTCCGGGATCGGGGGGCCCCGTTAGCTGGGGGTAGCGGGGGTCTGGCTGCATTTCAGTCTCAGGCGCAGGTGGGGGTGCAGGCTGGGCCTGTAGGGACGGAAAAAGCGGACAGGGGTGGGGTTAGGAACTTACCCATATCTGACTCGGCGATGGGTCACGCATACATTTGTTACGAAGGTCCGTTGGGTGCCCACTTGAAGGCCGAGGTAAAGGAGAAGATTTGGAAGAGGGAATACATTGACATTTTTACTCTCCTTCCCTTGGAGCGTTTCAATGTTGATAGGTGGAAGGAAGGTGGCGAGGGAAGAAAGGAGGAAGATGAGGATCGTAGGAGGTTTAGGATGATCCCGAGGACTTTTGGGAATTGGCTCCAGGCTTTTGCCATTATGGGTAGTGTGATTGGGGAGAAGTCCCCGGGGGCAGTGTTCGGCCTTGTTTTGTTACCTAGATGCGGTCTGGGAGGCGCATAGGGTTTATGGTGGGACGGTTTGGTTAAAGTACGACGAGCAGTTCCGTCAGAGGATGTCAGTGCGCCCGGAGCTGGGGTGGGATCATAGGGACATAGGTGTGTGGATGAGGGTCATGAACGCCAAGGGCGGCATATATCAGACGATGGGTGGGCTACCGCCCTTTCCTACACCCCCTGCCGGGGGGGCAGGGGGGAACGTCGCTAGGAAGAAGGGGAGTTGTTGGGCATTCAACGACTCACAGTGTAAATGGGGATCGGCCTGTAGATTTAGGCACGACTGTTCAAACTGTGGTGGACCGCACACGGTTACCCGGTGTTTCCGGAGAGGTCAGATGGGGAACAGGCGGACAAACGATGGGGTTGGAAAAGGGGAGTTCGCCGGTGATCGTAGGCAAGATAATGGGATGGCTAAATAGGTACCCGGATAGGGAGGCGGTGGGGCTGCTGGGGTCGGGGTTTCAGGAGGGTTTTGTAATTCCATGTTCTGTCCCTCCTTCCGGGACATTTAAGCGGAACCTCAAATCGGCAAGGCAGCATCCAGGGGTAGTGCGGGACAAACTGGCTAAGGAAGTGGGGTTGGGGCGCATGGCAGGCCCCTTTGTAACTCCTCCTATCCCGGGCTTGGTGGTATCGCCGTTGGGGGTGGTTCCCAAGAAAGAGCTGGGAAAATTTCAGTTAATTCATCACCTGTCTTTTCCGAAGGGGGGGTTGGTTAATGACGGGATTTCCCCTGAGGTAGCCTCTGTTTCATACACTACGTTTGATTTTGCTTTGGGGTTAGTAAGGGCGGCCGGGCCTGGTGCCTTGATGGCTAAGACGGATATTGAGTCGGCGTTCCGGTTTCTGCCAGTCCACCCTGATAGTCAGTATCTTCTAGGCTGTTATTTTGAAGGGGTTTTTTTATCGATAGGTGTCTTCCCATGGGATGCTCGGTGTCATGCGCTTATTTTGAGGCGTTTAGCACTTTTCTTGAATGGGTGGTTAAGGAAAAATCGGGGTTGGCAGCGGTGACTCATTATTTGGATGATTTTTTCTGCGTAGGTCCGGCAGACTCCAGGGTTTGTGACTTATTGTTGTCCTGTATGCTTAGCACTTTTGATTCCTTTGGGGTACCGGTGGCGCCAGAGAAGACGGAGGGTCCCAGGACATGCATGAGTTTTCTGGGTATCGATATTGATTCCCAGGCTGGTGTATGCAGGCTTCCGTTGGTTAAAGTTAGGGATCTGCTTCAGGAGCTGCAGGGGGCGTTATTGGTAAAGAAGGTGACGTTACGGCAGTTACAGTCTGTTTTGGGAAAGCTGAACTTTGCCTGTAAGGTCTTACCGATGGGTAGAGTTTTCTCCAGGCGATTGTCATCAAGGAAGCTAACCATTTTATTAGGCTCACGGGGGGGTTGAAGGAGGATTTAAGGATGTGGGTCTCCTTTCTCAGCTCGTTTAATGGCCTGGTGTACTGGCTTGACCCGGTGAGGGAGAACAGGGAAGTGGGGCTGTTCACAGATGCGGCGGGGTCCACGGGTTTTGGGGCGTATTTTGCGGGAAGATGGTGTGCCGCTCCTTGGCCTGAAAGGGTGAGATCCTCTTCGGACATAAGGAATTTGGCTCTCCTAGAATTGTTTCCGGTGGTGGTGGCCCTGGCTTTGTGGGGGGAGGATTTGCAGAACAAGTCGGTCCTGTTTCACAATATGGAGGTGGTGTCTGCAATCAATGCACAAACTGCATCTTCACCCCCCGTGGTTAAGCTTTTGAGACAACTGGTTCTGTCGTGTCTACAGTACAATATTCTTTTTCGAGCTGTGCACGTTCCGGGTGTAGCTAACGGGATAGCGGATGCTCTGTCTCGCTTTCAGATGGATCGCTTCAGGGAGCTGGCGCCCGAGGCTTGTGCGGAGGGAGAGGAGTGCCCGGATTGGGTATGGCGACTCATCTAGAGGGGTTATGGAGATTGGTCCGGCGATCGCTGGCGGCAAGTACGTGGGCGGCATATGCAAAGGTATGGGAGGAATGGTTTTGGTTGGAGAATGAGTGGTGGATGTTCGGGATTGGGGCGTCTAGAGAGGAGATGGGGATTTGGTTTGTGGCCTCCTTATTTGAAAAGGGTGAGTCCCCTTCATCAGTGGAAAGAAAACTGTCCGCACTGGCATTTTTATGTAAGGTAAGGGGATGGCCGGATGTTTCAAGGGCCTTTGTGGTTAGACAAGCCTTGAAAGGGTGGCGGAAGGTGCATGTTTGTGTGGATCAGCGCCGGCCGGTGACATGGGACATCTTGCAGAGGCTGATCTATTGCCTTCCTACGATATGTGGGTCTCAATACGAGGCGACGTTGTTCATGTTGGCCTTTTCGTTAGCCTTTTTTGGGGCGTTTAGAATCAGCGAACTGGTGAGTCAGAACAGGACTGCACCTGGGGGGATTGCCTTCCAGGATGGGGTGGAAACGGATGATTCCATTGAGTTGCTGCTGAGGCAGTCCAAAACGGATCAGGCGGGACGGGGGTGTTGGGTGGTGTTGCGGCAGATGCCTGGGTCCCTGGGGTGTCCTGTGGTGGCGTTTAGGGCATTCCGTGAGGTTAGGCCTCGGATTCCGGGCCCCCTGCTAGTTCATGAGAATGGGTCTTACCTATCGTGGTACCAATTCACGGCTGTTTTTAAGAAGGCTTTAGAGGGCGTGGGGTTGTTAGCGTCAGAATACGGGACCCATTCCTTTAGGATTGGGGCGGCTATGGAGGCGGCCCGTTTGGGGTTGTCGACGGAGTTGCTCAAAAAAATTGGCCGGTGGGGATCACATCGTTATAGGACATATGTCCGTCTGCAGCGGGTTGAGGTAGTGGGGTTTTAGGGTGGTGTAGGCGAGGGTGGATTTTTTGAAAAATTTAAAAATGTATAAAAAATTTGTTTTATGGTAGTAGAAGTGGTTGGGGGTGGGGGTGTTTAATAATGTTCCTTTGTTGTTTTTTACAGAATCCTCCTGCTGCCCTGTGCTGTTATTGGGGCATTCCTTCATGTTTTGGGCCGCAAAGAGGGCGGAACTGCGACAAAGTGGTTTGCAGCTGGGGTTACCGCAGGAGATGGCTAAGTTGAGTTGGTGGGGTGTTCGGGGTCTGTGCTGGAGGGAGGTGTTAGGCCACTTTGTGGAGAGATGTGCGTGGGATGGTCCTCCTGGTGTCCTGGTCCTTCATGTAGGCGCCAATGATCTGGGCAAGTTAGCCTCCAGAACCTTGGTGGCTGCCATTAAGGGTGACTTGTCTAGGATACTGGCGGAGGTTCCACGCCTCATCATTGTGTGGTCTGAGATGATACCTCGTTTTCGTTGTAGAGGAGCAAGGGACGAGCGGGCGATTGACAAGACCAGGATTAAGGTAAATAGGGCAATTGGTAAATGGGTGGAGATGAAGGGGGGATTGGTGGTCCGCCATGTAGATGTGGAAGGGAAGAGGATGTTTTTTAGAAGCGACGGGGTGCATTTGAATGAAGTCGGTCTGGACCTGTTTAACCTTAGGCTTCAGGAGGTCGTGGAAATGGCAGTAGAGTTGTGGCGGGCAAGGTTGTCGTCAAGGTTTCATCGACTCCCTTGCTGTGCCGGAAATCCCTTGTCGGTCCGTGTAGGGGGGCAGTCGGGCAATGGAAATAAGGTGGAATTAACCACAATGAAGTAGAGAAAGGCAGAAGCGGCGATCATCACAAGAGAATAAGTTGATTATTATGAGCTACAGCTGGGTGGTTTTAGATGGGTTCATAAGGAGACGGTTAGCTCTTATACAAGAAGCCCCTGGGCCTGCAGGCGGACGTCTGGGGGCTGGTTCTTGGTTGGCCGTCGGGTTAAGTAAGTCTGTTATCAGCTGTGCCTAAGTTTTGGTTAGTTGTTAGAAGTTGGATATATCGCCCCCTCCATAGATATAGAAGGGTTAGGCCGACAAGGGATTTTGTTTGTTTAATGTATACATATGCTGTGGCCGATATTTATTTTATAATAAAATAAATGTCTTTCCAACGAATGGCGGTGTCGGTGTGTATAGCATATGTACTAAAATATGGATTGGACGCGCACAGCCCAAAATTATCTCTATGTGGGGGTGCTGGGCCAATATGTGCCCATCTATACCACTAACACAACCAATTGGAGGGAATTGTCTGGGAATCCCACGGGTCCCCAAATGGTCCGCACTCCACCCACACTACACTTTGTAATGATGTAGTAATAGTCAATGTAGTCAATAGTACTGAACAAAATATAAATTTTTATTAATGATTAAAAAGGACTCACATGAGCACTAATGTACATAAAATACAAAAATGACAATCTTAAAAAACATATACAAAAAAGATATACACAGAAGGGGGGTTTGAGAGGAAAAATGGGGCTAAATCTGAATGCAATACAGTCAGTATACCTGATGCAAAGTACAGCTCTATCACTGCCCACCAGCATATATACATGCAATGGAATGTCCTAATTATGCAAGTAATTAGCCCAGATGTGGATCAATATACAATATAAAACATATATATACACACTCTAATCTATAAAGGTCCCGGAGCAATGTCCAGTGAGCAGGCTATAAGACAGTTGTTCAATACATGGCAGTAAAAAGATAGTCAAAGCACAATTGTCACAAACACAAGGTCTACATTACCACATGATGTCTCTGGCCCGCCTCAAAAAACCCCCGTGTATAGCGGCCCGCCGACGCGTTCCGTGGACTCCCCACTTCACCAGGGCGCAAGTGGCCATGCTGTGCCCCTGTCTTCTCCCTCCTTAAATATGCGAGGCGCGCTGACGAGTGGCCGCCGCCCGCCACCGCCCCGCAGACGCCCACCCGATCCTCCAATCAAGGACAATCCCTAGTGTGACGTCAGGCAGTAGCGGGAGGCGGCCACACCAGCCAGCACAACAACGCTGACACATGCTGCGGCGGGCGCGCGTCCCCGCCGGCGCCGGCCCGAGCACACTCCCCTGCAGTGGGAGGCGCCGGGCCAGCGTCAGCGGAGGCGCTGCCCAGATACATCACCTGTGTTGATCAACAACAACACACAAAATCAAAAAATTATTACAACATATTTACATCTATATATGTACATCATCTCTCTTGGGTCTCTCCCATCTATACCACAATTATCTACTCTTGATTACATTGTACTTTGACATCAATTAATCACAAAATATTAGATTTGTTACACTCTATTTGTATTACACTCTATTTGTTACTACTGTTAGGCAGAGACAACTTAACAACTATCCCTACTGTTGCAGAGAAAATCATCTTCTCAACGGTCATGTATTATTGTGTTGTAACATAATCTCTTCTTCTATCTACAGTGACTCATACACAATTTTCCTTCAGACATGATCACCTCTATAACTACCACAAATAGAAATAAAAATGATGAAAATAAAAATAATGATACTTATACAAATAAAAAATGAAAATACAAATAATAATACCCAGCTATCCATAATTGAGCGATCTTCATATAAATGAATATGTGAACATATTCGTGGGCATTATCATGTATTTAGGTGAGAGGAGGACACCTTAAAGTGGGCCTAAACTAGACCCCCTTCTATTTTGTATATCATATTACTTGGTCTCATTCAATGTACCCACCATGTAATCCTGTGCACTGCGCAGTATCCAATGTACCACGTGCGCCAAATAATCATTTCTACCCCAAATGAAAAATAATAATGTTATTATTAATAGTGATGAAGGTAATCATAATCTGACTAATAAAAAACCATTCATTTTTATTAAAAAAAAAACTGTGTGAAACAATATGTGAAAAACCACTCCAAAAATTTAGTCCCCACAAGACTTACTGTATGTGGTACTAATAATAAAGAGAACATTTTTTTATGCTTATATATAAATATAATCATAAGAATATAAAGAATAAGGTGGTGTGTAATATGTAACAAAAAGTGAAGAGTGTGTATTCTCCAGACCATCCTATATATATCTACTGTGAATGAACAGTGCTGACTAATTCAACCTGTTCTTACAATGGGTATCCCGGGCACTCGCCCATATTATTAGCTGCTTCGAAGTGCCTTTAAAGTGAGGACAGTGGACTAGAAGTGCATATCACCTAATAAATAAATAAAATAAAAAAAATATATAGTAAAAAATATCATGGATATATGGGTTGATTCAAAGAAACATGTAACAGCTTGGATTTGGGTCACGATCATCCTATTTTTCCCGTCCGCTCGTGCGTTCGTATGAACTTGCGAGTGATTCTATAAGCAAATACGTTTCTATCCTAAAATATACGTCCGTTCGTATGGCAGTTCGGGAATCAGACCTATGTCAGTTTCCATCCTGAATTTTCCGTTTCATTTCTCAGGTTGCAACATTGGTTTTGCCCTTTTTCCTTTTTTGTCTGGACGTAAATCCTTCTGATCTTGCGGCTGCGCACTACAAACTTACCTCATTAAATTGCAATCTAAATATTTGGTCTTTTATTTTTCTTTATTTCATTCATTTTGTAGTAACCAACCATTAATTAATGCATTTGCATAAGTAAATCTTACTTTGTTTAATTTTTAGTTAACGTGCATTTTTTACTTGTGGATTTAATTTTAATATTTATGCTTCAAATGGTACAACTTAAAATTTTGTGTGTGGTTACCCACACCCTCTACATACAGATTGCTCTCAAATATTAAAAAACACCCAGCAGCTTCTGCATGTTATAAGCCTAGAAACAGCCAAGATGGCGGCTCAGGTATTATCGGGCAGCCTGCAAACAGAAAGGGCCTTGTGACTGTGTTGCTCTGGATTCTTTGATTTCTGACCTTTCCGTGCCCCCAGCTCTGCTGTGTCTGTGCAAAATACAGCAGTAACCCACATCCTGCACTTTATCCCGCTCTCCTCTCCTCAGTAAGTGTGATGCATCTGACCAAAGATGTGCTTAAATAATTAAACAAAGCAAAGGTAAACAACTACACCAATAAATGCAATCTAAAAATATTATTCTAGTACATCAATTTAAAAATAAATACCAAAGGACATAAGTTTCTTTAATTAACGCAAATATATAGCCAAATAAAGGTTTACATGCAAAGGACTAATTAAGGTCCACATTAAAATGCTTTTATAAGGCATACATGAATCAGGTATGCATTGCCATACAATTTATGGCCTCGGCCATGCTGATACATGCAGTTCATTGGAGCTCAAGACGCGCAGACTCCTCCACATAGCCAAAAAACCTGTTCACGAACAGCAATCCGGCTGCTAAAAGGTGTCGGCTGTGGCTTTCTTTTAAAACGCGTTTAGAGGTTTCTCTGAATCACACCTAAACACATCCAATTAACCTAAGTTTTACGTTTTGATCCTAAGTTTTAGGATTTGATCCTAAGTTTTACGTTTTGATCCTAAAATTTAGGAACGAACTTCCGCTGATCGTAAGAGCATATACGCATTCGTACGTAGGCTCGTGCGAGTCGGAAATGGCCAAAAAAACAGGAAAAAATGACTAACACCCACCCAAACTTACGATTTTCGATACGAAATCAATTAAATTTTCCTCTTTGAATCGAGGGGATACTCTCTGATATTAATACTCTTATATAAGAGTTACCAATAATCTACGCAGTGCACATAATTATACGGAGATGCTCATTAGCTAGGCAGATTACTTATATCCAGCCACTCTTCTATTGTTGGTGTTTGACGAGTTGGTCCAGGGCTGGTCCACTCCCGAGGGCAAACGGCACATGGAGTCCCCCAGAGGGGAGTAATTCTTCTCATTTGTCCAGACTTCAATTTGCTATACCATCCTACTTCACTGCAAGTACAGCTTGGTCAGTGTACAATCCTCTATTCTGCAATACAAAACATATAGTGAAAGTGCATCCCTAACCACAGGACTGTGCTCCCAATATATTATCCAAAAATAATTATTACACAAAATGAAAAAATCTCATGAGGGTATAGTGCAAACAATAAATTTTTTTTTTTTTTTTTTTTTTTTTTTTATTGTAAAGATTTTTTTCCAAAATAATAATGCTAGTGATGAAGAAAACAACGATATGTGATGGAAATGTGATGTATAAAACAAAAAATGAAAAGAAAAACCTACCAAAAAACCATTCCAACATATATCTTACGGTGAAATGCCAGATCTACTAATAGATGGAGCTGTTCCTGTCTGGATCCAATACCCGCCTGGGGACCCATAAGACCTATTGTCACTTCATCTACCCAAAAAGGGGATGAAGGAAAATTCTTCATTAATTCCCATCGGGGCCCGACTCTGTAACTTGAAGATCCACTGTGCCTCCTTTTGTAAAAGCAGTTTTTTTATGTCGCCCCCTCTGATACCCAGGCGCACTTGGTCAACCAAGAAAATCTGAGTACCCTTTGCTTTACCTTGGTGATGTTCCAAATAGTGTGCGGCAACTGGAGTAACTTGTTGTGACTCTCTTGTATCCCTTTCTGCTAATCTAATAGTAGACAGATGTTTTTGCAGTCTGAGCTTTGCCACGTTCTTAGTTTCCCCCACATAGTCAAGGGGGCACGGGCAGCGGAGTACATAGATCACCCCCTTTGATTGACACGTGAGCAAATGTCTGATCTTGAAGGTCTCATTAGTTCTTAGATTACTGATGTGATCCGTTTTAACAATCAACCCACAGACATTACAATGTCCACAGGGTCTGCTACCCCTGCTCTTACTCCCTCGTTCCAGCCAGGTGGGCAATATCTCTAAATGACTCCTGCAGAGCTTGTCTCGCAGGTTTGGTGCCCGTCTAGCCGTCATCCGGGGGCCCCCTTGTACTAACTCCTTCAGACGGGGGTCTGATTGCAAGATCTTCCAATGTGATCTAAGTATCTGTTTAACAGAACCCCAATCATTATTGAGTGTTGAAATAAACCTCACCTGATTGTGCCGTTCCTTTCGTCTATATTGAAGTAGCTCTTCTCTCGGGGTATTTTTCGCTCTTTGTGTGGCTTTGTCTAAAACCCTTCTCGGGTATCCTCTGTTCTGGAAATGTATTTTCAGTTTTTCTGATTCTGCCCCAAAATCCTCCTCTCGGGAGCAATTCCTTCTGATCCTAAGCCACTGCCCGATTGGTATTCCATCCTTTAAGTGTTTTTGATGGAAGCTGGAGTAATGGAGAATACTGTTTGTGGCGGTTTTCTTCCGAAACAGGGTGGTGGCTATCGTGCCATCTTGTTGTAATTGTAGTTGGAGATCCAAAAATTCTAAATTGGTAGAAGAGATATGGTGGGTCAGGCGTATGTTGATATCATTATTGTTCAGCTTCGCAATGAATTCTTCACACAGGGATACAGGTCCATGCCACAGAAACAGGATGTCATCTATGAACCTGTACCAGCCCAAAATATGGGGCTGGTACAGGTTCAATGATTCACCCCACACCTGTTCACGCTCCCACCATCCCAGAAATAGGTTGGCGACAGATGGGGCACACTTGGCGCCCATCGCCACCCCCCTAATCTGGAGATAGTGTTTGCCATTGAACACAAAAGCATTGTGTGTCAGTGCAAATTCCAACAGTTCTAAGATAAATTCATGATGTTCCCTGTTCTCCGTTGACTCCATGGTCAAAAAGTAGCGTACCGCTTGTAAAGCCAAATCATGTGCAATACTTGTGTACAGAGATTCAACGTCGCAAGTCACTAGAAGTGTATCTTCCGGTACATGCACCATGTGTACACGATTAAGGACATCCGTGGTATCCCTGATGTATGATTCCAATGATTGTACATGTGGTTGTAATGTTTGGTCCACATAAGTGCAGACTTGTTCGGTGAGGCTCCCAATGCCCGAAACAATAGGCCTTCCTGGTGGTCTAGTTAGATTCTTGTGAATTTTTGGCAAAATATAAAACTTTGGACTTCGTGGAAAGTCCACTCTAAGGAAGTCCCGGACTGTGTCCGTGATGATCCTGGCATTGAAGGCTCTGTCTAGTATCAGGTCTAGCTCTCGCTTAAAGATAGTCACTGGATTGTTTGTTAATAGCTTATATGTACTAGTGTCCCTCAGTTGTCTCTGGACCTCACCTATATAGTAGTCACGAGTCATCATGACTACATTCCCCCCCTTATCCGCTTCTTTAAGAACCAGATCCTCTCTTTCCTGGAGAGATTTAAGAGCTAAAGTTTCTTCTTTTGTTAAGTTCTTATAGTGTTTTCTGGGTTGTAATGCTCTAATGTCGCTACTCACCAGGTCAAAGAAGATCTGTAGCGCGGGGATATTGTGCCAATCGGTGTGTATAGCATAAGGATGGTCGGGGGGAGGTAACGGTGTTAAAGAATGGAGGGCTATGGGCGCTATGGGCAGTCATGAGCAGAGATGCGGCTGAAACACACTGGCGCGGCAAGGGCTCCAAGAGAAGATAAGTGAAACTGGCGATCGGGGGAGTTTCACACAGCGGGGCATCCCTATTTGGGATGCCCCAAGGAGTAGAACTCGGATGGCCCTGGAGTCTTTTGGAGGGTAGGTACAAGTGACACCTCAGGCCTCACCATATATGTCACAGAAAGAGACTGTGCAGTTTCCCCTGCGCGCTCCAGCAAGGTGACTTGCCTTGTCTTTAATTAGCAGTATTCCAATCCACTGGCCAAATGTAAGTAAATATAATCAGTTAAAAGGGTGAGAGACACCTATCTGGAGAAAGCATCAACTAGTTTCTAAAATCTGATTTAGTCATAGAGTGAAACAAGATTGATCACCTGATTTAAAAGCTACTCACAGATACCAACATTGTATATATTTTCCAGCCATCAGAACCAGCTAGGCCATAAAAACTTCAGATATCAGAACAGCCCTTACAACCCTGAAAAGGTGATTGGCTGGAATGGAAGCGTCCATCCCAAACATTAGCCCCTAGAAATTAGGTAGGTTAAATGTAACAATAGTAATCTATCTGGAGATTGTACTAAACAAGGAGTTTACCTGATTTCTGCTGTGCCCCAACCAAAGGACAAGGCAAACCTGCCTGTCTTTCCTGTTTTTGTGATTGTTACTTTTGTATATATGTTCGTACTATGCGTATTCTGTGCACTAAGCTATTGTACTATCAATGCCTGTATTCTTGATTGTTATGCTTGCTACAACCTATGCAAGAATGTGTTGTGTACGCACTGCTCAGCAGCGCCCGCACCACATCGCAGGCTTCTGGCCACCGGCGCTGTAGCGTTCCTGGCCAGGCGGCATTCGCAGTGCATGGCTTATATAAGCCTCTGCGCCCACCGAAAGCGCCGCAAGCTGACAAAATTTATCAAAAAAAATACCAGGCACTCCAAGAGGCGCTTAAAAAAAGGGAATTCAAGCACACAGCGCCTGTTGGATTCCCTATTTTTTATTTATTTTTTTTTTAATTAAAAATGGGAATTTCATTAGGGACATTAGACTAACATGACATAGCTTTATCACAGCCCAAATCACAATTTTGCAGCACAAAAAAAAAGTGCTAAAAATAATCCCAACCAGCCCAGGGATCCAGTGGCACATGCACCAGCCCCAAAACATTTTTTAAAAATTCTACTAAAATGCTTAATTAATTGTAACCATCCCAGCCCATTGAAATGTATGGGATAAGGCCACACATTGCTAGGTGAGTGCCTGGTCTTATCTGGCGCTGTAGGGAACTCAGCGCCGGCACTCATCCCATTGCCAGTGCTGCTGATAGATGGGACACTACCTGGCACTATCACAGGCGCTGTGGATTTTCTGACTTGGTAAATACACCTTTTACTACTTTCAGTCTGTTCACTGTCAAAGAATGAGGTGAATCCTGTACATACAGAACACTGCCGCTATGGCCGCTGCTGAGGTGAGGGAGTGCCCTCAACCTTACACATACCCAGCAGTGGTGTTCTATGGATATGAAAGGGCCCAGTTAATTTAATAGGTAAATGCGTTTTCTGTCTGTGAAAAATTGGAGCATTTGTACACAAACGGCCAGGTGTAAAAGGGGGCATAACAGCTTTTAATGTGGAGCAGAACTGCAGTTGATACCACCTAATGCTAATTTACCTCTATAAATGTATCCATTTCTATCATTTAGATTTTTTTGTTTCTTTATGACACAAATTTTTGCATCAACCATTTATTGGTAACCTGATGTATTGGTTTATAAGCAGTGTCTTTGCTGGCGTTTCACAAGTGTAAGGAGGAGAGCGCCATCTGCTGGAGGAAGAAGGGTTGTTGGAGGTTTGATTGATGGGGATGCAGTGTGTCACATCTCAAAGATCGCCTGTCTATACATCAGCATCTGATACTACTGTGTTGTTTATTGTGTCACACATTTTCTAGATTCAGTTCTATCCATGGTTTGGTCATTTGCAAGGTAGAAAGCTACACACACAACTGTTGAAACAATACAATACAGCAATAGATATACACCTACATCTGCACTCCCTCCATATATCCAAAGATCACTTCATGTCCCCTCCTCCTCTTCTGAGGCAAGTGCTACAAGAGAGGCTGGAGAAGCTACAGGCGTGTACCGGACTGCGCAGGCAAGCTGGATACTTTGACCCCTGAACCTTAAAGGAGCAGTATCGCGAATTTTTCTTGGTGACTTATATTTAAATGGTACTTTGAATGTAGATAAGTGTTGGAGTAAGAATTACAAATGTAGAAAAAAATGATGTGTGTGTTGAGCAGCTGGAGTCTAATAGCTCATGTTTATGTCTTGTCAGTGTCGGGCGCCGACACTCTGGCCTGTTCCACGCTGAGGAGAGGGGTGCAACAATGTATCAGTTCCACGCTGAGGAGAATGTATCAAAGTCTCAGCTGTTCAGTGCTGGCAGCCGTCCAGCATAAGATAACAACATTGCAACATTGCCTGGCCAGAACTTATATATCTAAAACAGAGAGAAAAGCTCTAGAAGTCATTTAGCTGATTTTGACAGTTTTCCCTTCATGTTGGCTCTGCTGCAAAATTGTTCAGTTTACCATTTTCTCTTTTTTTTCCCATATGATCTTTCTTTCAGCTTTGTGTGTTTTGAGCAAAGCCCAACCCAGGATTTTCACTATCTGGAGTTTTGTTTTGTGCCCCTAGGGGCATCCCGACTTGGGATGCCCTGATATGTGAAATCCCCAAGTTCGCCTGTGAAAACGTACCTTTCCCTGTCCCACAGTGCATGCGCGGGCTCTCATCCAATCAGATCTGTTTGCACACAGATGGGGAGCCTGAGCAGTAACCTTCCTGGCCGCCCGGCCTGTCTAAATGACTATCTGCGTGAGTGCACCAGAAAAATGGGGGGATCTGTGGTTATCCAGGGGTCGTTTCACACAGTGGGCATCCTGATTTAGAATGGGGTTTTGTTCCACTTTAATACTTTTAGATTTTCCTTCACAGTTATTCAAAGAAGAATTTCAGTCGTTTTCAGTCAGTTTAGTTTATTTTGTATAGATTTTACACATTTGAGTCACCTGGTCTCATAACAAAAGCAGCACCTCACACACACACAGCCGTTACAGTGTCAGCCTCTGAGGTAAAGTGTTGCTAGGAGACCAGTGGGCTAAATGAACAGCTCACTAAATATAAACCCAGCAGATCCCCCTATTCAGCAAATGGACTGAGCTATTATAATTATACAATTTAAAAGAGAGGCATATATTTTTTTCTTTTTCTATCGCCAGATTATTTATACACATGTTATAAGCTATTGTATGGCTATTTAATTATTTATCTTTTTTAATGCAAATTTCGCGATACTGCTCCTTTAACCAAGGGCAGTATCTCTTACTATTCTCTTGCCATATCTCTGATTACTATTGCATATATTTTTATTTTGGTTGGGTTGGTTTCACAGGTGTACCTTAGAAACAACTCACATAGTATAGCCTTGCAGGGATTTACATTGGGAGTGCCCAGCTTGATCCGGATCACTATATCATTTAGGTCCACTTTATGGATTCAGGTTAGGATTGCTTTACACATGCACTTTATATGGGAATAATAGTTATGATAGTATAGTAATTGTATTTTGATGTTTTTTTTTTTATTAGCACTTTATATTTATGCATGTATACATGTTATTTATTTATTTATTGGCTTAATACTGGACACTGTTATGAATTATATTTTGGACAGGGGCTGTCTATGAGATTTTATATATATATTTATTTATGTATTGCCATGATGGTTGCAGGGGATCGATAGTGATTTTGTTGTTTCTTGAATGTGTCATCAACAATAAAAATTAATTATTATTATATTGGTGCTGTGCCCCATTTGTGGACTCAAAGTAGGAGTTAGTAGTGTTTGCATGGAGTAGGGTCTGGGTGAGCACGCCCATTGTGTTGTGTATTTGGCTGTGCCTACTATTGTTGGTGGCGTTGAAGGCTGGGCGCTGGAGCATGACCACTCCGCAGAGCCGTATTGCCAATTATTAATATGTACGGCGTGTGGCGTTAATTGGACGAGAGCCCATGTATGTGACGACGTACCAGGGAAAGCTAAATTTTTATGGGGAGTCAGGGGGGTTTCAAATAGTGGGGCATGCCAAATTGAGATACCCCTGGGGCAAGTAACAGAACTGCTTTAAATTGTCCATTCAACATAACCAGGGCTATTTCATGCTGATGGTCCTATTTTGTAAACTATTCTAAGATTCTAAAATCTAACCTTAAAGGTTTCTAGGTCATTTTTTCTATTGCATGGCACGGCCTGCTTCAAGAAGTCCTTACGTATGGGTTATTTCGCCACAAGGTGGCGCAGTGCACTGCAGAAGAGTTGTGGTTCCTCTCGGCCCCATATAAAAACAGGAATCACCATAGACTTCTCTAGTTTTTCCTCTGCAGTGACACCAGGCGAAGATAGAAGATGGCTCTTATATTGCTCAGGTGAGCGGGGCAACCAAGCCTGCGGCCCTGCATGTCTATTTCCAGCCATTTCCGACGGATCGGGTGAAGGTAGAGGAGCACTAGGGTCAAGTGCTCAAGGAGCGCTGCTCCAAGCCGCAGACCCTGTACCAGCCATAGGCTTTATGGTGAGCCTGCTAGGTATGCGGAGTTCCTGTCCTTGCTTCTGAGGGGGTGAGTGTTTTGGGGACTATGTGACTTGTTTCTGGTGTTCGGGGTCCCCCCCCCCCATCCCTGGCCTGGGCTCTCGCCGAGCGGCGAGTGTTTTTTGCTATTTTTAAACTGTTTTAAACTGTTTTCGCCGCCATCGCCGCTTTGTACTACGCTCCGTGGCGGGCGGCGCTATATCTGAGAGCAGTTTTTTTTTTGCTGTGTTGATGACGCCGACGCGGTCACGTGAGCTCCGGTTTCATGCTCTTCCGGGGGGGGGGGCCGGAGGATGACGCGTATCGCGTCGTCCTCCCGTGGCCCGCCCCTCAAGGTTCCTCTGCCGGCACCATTTTGATTCTGCTGCGCGTCTGGGGCCCCTCTTCCTCCCTGAGCTGCGTCGCTTCCTCCCGTGGTCTGGCGGCTTGGTGATCCTTCGGTCTCCTTGGGGGTTTTGTTTTTCTTGGGGCATGGGCTGCTTATGTGTTTTTACTTATGTCTTTCAGGCGGGACAACTGTGGGTTGTGGTTTCTCCCGGTCTTGCTCCTCACCCTCCCTCATCTCCCCTAACTGGCTTCTCGGGGCATCTCGGGTGGCTTTTTTATTAACCCTTACCCTGTGCTGGCCTATTGCGCCTCTCTTAATCACCATATGGAGGCTTCTGGGGATAGCGTGCTTGGGGGTTCTTCAGGGCAATCCCAGCTGTGTTTCATGTGTGGGGTATCCCCTGTGAGTAACAGTGTCACGGTGTGCGTGCTGTGCACCCAAGGTATCATCGCGGCCCAGGCTGGGCTGCCCACTTCTCTCCCCAGTTCTGCGCCCCCTTCGGCATCGCCTACCCTTCCACGCCTGCATTTAACCCCCAGTGAGGGGGGATACTAGAAGGGGGTCACAATCTGATCTGGCACTTCGTGTGGCCAGCATTGAAAGGCAGCTTGCCAGGCCTGTTCCAAGTAAGACCTCTAGAAAGAAGCGGCACCTGGCTCCCACGCGCTCCCTCTTTACTGAGGAGTATGAGGAAATTGATATTCTTGGTGACCGTTACTCCCTAGAGGAGGGGGAGCTTTTCCCGGGCTCTGACTCCTCTGGGGACCAGCAGTTGGGCTGCGACAGTGACCCTGGGTCTGAGTCTGGGGAGGATTCATGGTTCCCTGATGACACTGATAGTCTGTTGTCTCACATTTTTGAAATCTTGCACATTGTCACCCCTGAGGTGACTAAGAGGAAGCAGGGTGAGCTCTTTCGTCCTGATAAACAGCGTCTGGAGTTCCCTGAGCAGAGCCATTTCACTAATATGGTGCTCAAGGAGTGGGACGTTCCCTGGATGGCGCTACAGCTGGTAGGAGGGGGGAGGATTATAGGGCCCTCTTGCTTTTCTCTGATGTTGTTGCCTTTGTCCTTACTGCCATGGATGATGTGGTACGGCTGAGTGGTAGGGCCTTTGCCCTTTTGGTGGCTATGCGCCACTCTGTTTGGTTGCGTCAGTGGGCAGCTGCAAAGAAGGCTCTCACTGGGCTCCCCTTTGCGGGACTGCGGCTTTTTGGTGAGCGTCTGGATGTTCTAGCCAAAGATGGTAGGCTGCCTCAGCGTAAGAGGCAGCCTCGGCCTTTTCGGGGGCCTTCCGCTTCCCTCTCTTCCTTTTCGTGCTCCCAGAGGAGGTCGTGGCTCCCTCTTTTCGGGTACCCGCAGAGATTCTTGGGGCCGGGGCAGATCACGTGGTCGTCCCGGTCTCTCATGGGGTCCCAAGCCCAAACCTTTTCCCTAGCCCCCTCAGTCATGAGGAGGCGCCCTCACCCATCCGGGTGGGGGACGGCTTTGGCTCTTTGCTCACGTCTGGAGGCTCTGCGTCTCAGACCGGTGGATTCAGGAGGTGGTGTCCTCCGGTTACAAGATAGAGTTTGCAGCCTGGCCGCCCCCAAGATTCATGAGATCCCGGATGTCTCAAAACCCTCTGTCAGTTCAGGGGTTGCACCTTGCAGTTCAACGTCTGTTGGAGTCAGGAGTCATTTGCCTGGTGCCTTTCCAGGAGCGGGGTCAGGGGTTCTACTCTAATCTGTTCATGGTCCCCAAAAAAGACGGGTCCTTGAGGCCCATCCTGGACTTGAAGGGTCTCAACAGGTTTGTCAGGTTCAAGCACTTTTGCATGGAGACGCTACGCTCGGCTGTCAGTACCCTTCGCCCGGGCGACTTCATGACCTCCGTGGACATCAAGGTTGCTTATCTTCACGTGCCAATCTTTCCAGGTCATCAGAGATTCCTCAGGTTCGCTCTAGAGGATCAGCATTACCAGTTTGTGGCTTTACTGTTCGGTATCACCTCGGCGCCTCGTGTGTTCACCAAGGTGCTGGCGGGCGTGATGACTCTGCCGCGGAATCAGGGCATTCGCATCCATCCTTACCTGGACGACATTCTGATTGCGGCTCAGTCTCTTCATCAAGCCGAGAAAGATACTCAGGTGGTGACCTCCACTCTCGAGCCCTTCGGCTGGGTGATCAATTTTCCCAAGTCTTCACTGTCTCCGTCTTTGGTGAGGACCTTTCTGGGCATGACTCTGGATACCACTCAGGTCAAGGTATTCCTGCCTCAGCAGAAAGTGGAGGGCCTTCAGAAGCAGGCATGGACTCTGCTCTTGTGTCCCCATCCCTCCATCCGGCAAGGGATACAGTTAGTGGATCTGATGGTGTCCTGCTTCGAGGCGGTCCCTTTTGCTCAGTTTCACATGAGATCTCTTCAGTTGCACCTCTTGTCAGTTTGGGATCGGGACCCTGTGTCCCTGGATCAGGAATCTGCTCTGTCCCCCCTGGCCAGATAGTCCCTCTCATGGTGGCTGGACTCAGGGAACCTTCTAGTGGGCAGGACCTTTCTGCCTCCGTGCTGGGAGACTGTCACCACAGATGCCAGTCTGACCGGTTGGGGGGGCTTTTGGAAGTCTCTGAAGTTCCAGGGTCGATGGGGCCCCCAGGAGGTCCATGCTCCCATCAATGTCCTGGAACTGAGGGCGATCAGGTTGGTTCTTTCTCAGCTGACCACACACCTTCGGGGGTCGGGCTGTTCAGATCCGCTCGGACAACCAGACGGCTGTTGCCTACATCAATCATCAGGGAGGGACTCGGAGCAAGCGAGCCCTCAAGGAAGTGTCCCTGATACTGTCTTGGGTGGAAAAGAATGTCCCTTGCATCTCGGCGGTCTACATTCCGGGGGTGGAGAACCACGAGGCAGACTCCCTGAGCAGGGGGACGTCTCGGCTGGGGGAATGGTCCCTCAGCAACAAGGTATTTCACTCCCTGTGTTACCACTGGGGTGAGCCGGATGTGGACCTGTTTGCGTCCCGCCACAATCACAAGCTTCCCAGGTTTGTCTCCCTGTCACAGGATCCTCTGGCCTTCGCCACGGATGCGCTAGCAATGCCTTGGACGGAGTTTCAGCTTTTCTATGTGTTCCCTCCCTTTCCTCTGTTGGGCAGGGTGCTGCGCAAGATAGCCCAGGAAGGGGTACCAGCCATTCTGGTGGCCCCCTGTTGGCCAAGGAGGGTGTGGTTCGCAGACGTCATGCAGTTGGCAGTAGATCAGTATGTCTTGCCCAAGGATCCAGATCTGCTCACTCAGGGACAACTGTGCCATCCCAATTTTCAAACGATGGCTTTACCGGCTTGGCTGCTGAAACCTCCATCTTGATGGATAAGGGGTTACCGGCTTCTGTTGTTGATACCATGATTAGGTCTAGGAAGAAGTCCTCATCCTTTATCTACTACAGGGTCTGGCATGCTTACATTGCCTGGTGTTTTCTATCCCCAGGATTCTGGAATTTTTGCAACATGGTTTGGATTCGGGCCTTCAACTTAGTACTCTCAAGGGACAGGTGTCAGCTCTGGCAATTATTTTCTAAAGATCCTTTGCCAATCACCGGTTGGTTGAGACTTTTTTCCAGTTATTCATGTGCGTCCGCCACGTAAGCCTATGCTACCGGTTTGGGACCTGAATCTGGTGTTGTCTGCTTTGCAGGTTCCTCCCTTTGTGCCTATCCGTGAGGCTGCTTTGCCCATTCTGACACTTAAGGTGGCCTTTTTGGTGGCCATTACTTCAGTCAGGCGAGTTTCTGAGCTGGCGGCGCTCTCCATCAAACCTCCTTATTTTGAGCTGCATCAGGATAAGGTGGTGTTTCAGCTTAAGCCGGATTTCTTGCCTAAGGTTGTGTCTGCTTTTCATCTCAATCAGGACATTGTTTTGCCTTCTTTGTGTCCTAACCCTGCTAATTCCAAGGAGCAGACCCTTCATTCTTTGGATGTTGTCAGGGCTCTGAAGTTTTATTTGGTTGCTACTGAGTCTTTCAGGAAATCTGACGCTCTTTTTGTTCTTCCTGCTGGACCTAGGAAGGGTTTGCCTCCGGCTAAACCCACTATCAGCAAGTGGATCCATCAGGCAGTGGAGCAGGCCTACTCTGCCAGGGGGAAGGTTCCTCCTTTTAGGGTTACTGCTCATTCTACTCGTGCTATTGGTGCGTCTTGGGCTTTTCAGCACCAAGCTTCTGTTGAACAAGTTTGTAATGCCGCAACTTGGTCTTCTGTTCACACTTTTTCCAAGTTTTACAAGGTTGATGTTAAGGCCTCAGCTGATGCTGCCTTTGGTCGCAAAGTACTTCAGGCGGTGATGGTTTGAACTGCCTGCTGCTATTTTTTTGGGGATCCCACCCTACCTTACGGACACTGCTATTGGATGTCCCATACGTAAGGACTTCTTGAAGCAGGCCGTGCCATTCAATAGGGAAAAGACAATTCTGTGAGTAGTCACCTGTTTTTACTATGCATGGCATGGCCTGCTTCACCCCACCCTTGTTGTCGTTATTCTTGGTTGCCTCTTTATGGTGATTGTTCCAAGTTAGTTGTTTTTTTTGTCACCTTTTTTACCTTTATTATCTCCCGTTTTTTTGAATAACTGCTTGTCAACGCTGGATTGGTCTATTGGTGATCCTGTTTTTATATGGTACCAGGAGGAGCCACAACTCTTCTGCAGTAAACTGGCGGAATAACCCATACGTAAGGACTTCTGGCCGTGCCATGCATAGTAAAAGCAATTCTACAGGTGAGTATTCACAGAATTGACTTTTCATTTTCTGTCCAGTGGGTGTATCCTGCTGAGCAGCACGCCCTTACATATGTGACTGTATCGGGGCGGGGGGGTGATTCCTCCCTCATTGAAATGATGGGCAAAGGGGGTGGACACCTGGCTAGCATTAGAATGCTGGAGGGGGCATGTCCCATCAGAAAGATTTCCTCTGTCTTATGGCACTGTAGGGAAGATTACACAGCTGGACTGATGGAGCTAAAGGTGAGCTGCATCAAACTGATGTGAAAAATAAAAGCTGGCCAATTAATTTAAAATGTATTTAGAAACGTTCAAGCATCGATCTACAGTATATGTTAGGTGTCTTACACTACTGATCAAGGGCATAACAATAGAAGGTGCAGGGGGTGTGACCACATTGGGACCCAGAAGGTCAGGGGGCCCCATCATAGTTGCCCCTCCTCCTTCATTTTAGAGAAAGGAAGCGCCATTTATCTCAGTCCGAACCTGGTCTTTTGACTGAGTGGTCTACTCACAAACCAAGGTCGCAGTCCCTGCACTTCACTGGATGTATTTTACTGCTAGTGGGGGGGGGGGCTCTAAATTTTTCTATGGGGCCCTTTAAACCTGGTTTCCCCTCAAAAATCTGGTGTATATGCAGCATAAAACATGGCCATCCTCTTCCAAGACCTGCTAGACTGCACTTATCAAGAGCTGCCCTTGCTGCTTCTAATTGTACAGAAATATTTCTCATTTTTTGGACCACAGATCCTCCAACCCTTATTCTGACATTTCTACAAATGTGTGTAGTATGTACTGGATAGCGGTGACGAGATTGAGTTGATACCAGCAAAGGTAAAGTGTAGTTACTGGAGTAGGAGACATTTCTTTTTTTCACCTAAAGCCTGAGGATGTAGCAGATCTATAGAGTCACCATTGCTAAATCATGGCCTTGCTACAGAATAAAATCATTATCTTAAAGAGGAACCTCGGGAGCCCTGGAGTCGAAAAGAAGGTTTGGAAAGGGATTTAAGTGTAAATAATCCTATGTAAATGTCTACGTTTAAATATTCCCTTCCTTCTGCAAGTTGCTTATTGTTTTTTTTTTTATGCACAACTGCCAAACATGTAAAGAAAAAATACATGTATGTACTTGGCAAAATAAAATCTGAATCTATAATATATAGTAATGGCAGCATTAGATGAAGTTTGATTATATTAAGTATAAGCGACATACAGGCTACAAACAAAAACCCAGACAGACTACTTAATTTAATATACCAACCCAACCATCTGATTTAACTGGTCTTCTTGGGCCAGAACTGACCTTGCACTTAGAAGATGACCTTCCTTAAAAGATTGTTGGCTTAAAAGAATGGTCCATCCCAGTTACTGAATTTCTGCTGTGTCCCCACTGACAGGAAAAATAAAACTGTCCAAACAATAAAAGGTTCAAAATCAAAATTGAATACACAGAGCAATTTCAATAGTCCAAAATATGGCTTCAATAATTTGATGGAAGCGTTATCCCCTGATACATGCACTTCAAAGACCTCCACCGATCTAGTAAATTCTTACCAGACACATCTTAAAAAAGGCATTAGTACTTTTACAAGCTCGAGGGAGGGTAAAAATTCCAAGTTGCTAGTGCCAACAATTTCAAGAGCAGATCCTCAATCATAAACAATCACAGCGATATTTCTCACATTAGGCAAAAAAGAACTGCCAATTGTTCAGCAGCAGTAGTATGCAAAACGAACAAGTTTAAAAAAATCTAGTGTACTAACGTTTTAAAACCATTAATGTTTAATGGAAGATAAAAAATGCACTCACAAGCATAGGTTAATTGCCAGCATTTTCTGGGATACAGACAACCAGTCTTAGAAGATTCTCACCAGTTTCCAACACCACCTAGGCCAATTATGAGAAAAAGGAACAGGTGGAAAGATGTACCTTGTCTCAGTGTCACCTTACATAGGTCCTCTTAGACAGCTGCCGGTGCCACCGTCTGACGCGTTTCGGCGCTAACTGCGTTTGTACTTGTAAAGCCAAATATATGTAGTATTTCCCTGTTTTGATGACATTTACTTTTAAAGTAATCCTGTATATTGGCCATTTAGTAATAAATATAAAAACTGGTCTTCTGTGTAGTAAGCCAGGAATTTGCAACTTCTTAAGAGACTAAGGGGGTTATTCATGAAGGTAGTGCCTCGTAGCGACAGGCAGTGTCTGGTGAATGCTGGGCGCTGTAGGCAAAACCACATTTATTAAAACGAATCTGGTGAGCGCCTCTAACAGCATCATGTAGCGTTCGATGTATTATTACAGGCGGCTCAGCGTATAGTACCGGCGCTCTAGGCTCATGAGCACCAGGTATTACCTTTCGCTCAGTGTCGCTCTTCCATACATTTTGACATTTTGTTTTTTTTTTGCTCAAATCATTGTGTGACCTCTCCTGGCTGCAAACACTTTTAGACTTTTTAGATTTTTATGCAGAATTGTATTTACAGGTCTGGCACGAAAGTGTTAATGTCACAGTGTTAAAACACGGTCATTCCATGTGTTTTCGCTTTGTTACTGGTGGATATGTGCTCAAAAACAGACTTTAATCACACAGCACCTGGTACTCTATGCTACAGCGCCCAGATTTAGAGTGCAGATGCTGTGTGTGTCCTTTTTTGAGTATGGTGTAGAGCATTGAGAGTCAAGTCGCACTGAACTGGTGCTACCTTTCGCTCCCTGCAGCACTGTACTGGTGTTAGAACGCCCAACATACATCACATTCATCAATACCTGCCAGGTTACTACAGTGACTGAGGCGCTTTGTTACAGCACCCGAAACATGCTTAAAGCATCTACTAGCGTTAGTAATGAATCAGCCTCCACATTGTGTTAGAGGGGCGTCCTGGGAGGGTGAAGAAAGGAGACCAGTGGGGCAGTCATCTTGGCAATTAGTATGTTAGAAAAAAACTGATTCGGACAGAAGAATTGCGAGCGACAAAAGGTAAGCTTTTTGTTTGTTTTCTTGCAGGATAGTTTCATCAACTGCCCACCTGCATATTTGCTTTTGGTGAGTGATTTTATGTGCAACAATAGATGGTCTAGACAAACTAGCAACAGGAAAATAAACCAGCATTAACACTTTCAGGGTCTCTAGAAGGACAGGTAAGTGCTCATTTACACTAATGCAGATGCAGTTTCTGTTCCAGTTTGGCTACTTTCACACCAGTCCAGGTTCTGCACTGGAACTGTGACTAAAACAGAAGCAGTAACTGTATCAGCAACTTCATCTGGCGCATCCCTCCCATCCTTGAAGGAAGTGCACAACATATAGAATGGAAACAAAAGCAAAGGCGATCTGTGATGACCCCTCCCAATAAGGCCACAAACCATTTCAAGTCCAGGGTGCCAGCCTTAGGATGGAAGGGGTCTTGTGCCAGACTACCTGGATGGCGCCCCTCCTCAACACACTTTTGCGCTTCCTCACTACTGGCCTACTGTAGGGTGGTGAAGTGGCAGCAGGTGGGAAAGCAGCGCAGAGGGGGTGGAAAACACTTTATTCTTAGTATACAGTACGTCCTGCTCCAAATCTAATACTTACACTTGGGATATACTCCGCCAGATGGCGCTGGACTGTAGAGACATCGAAAATAGGCTCCTCCCGGCCCCTCAAATACCCGGGGACCTCCCACAAATCCCGCTGACTTCGTTCCGCGCTCGGCGGCCGCATTACTCCACGTCATCGCTGATACCAGCCCGCCCCTCGAGGTATACCGACGCCATCTTTAACCTGCTTGGTTGGCCCATGCGCGACGGACCCCTACCTACCGCGGTCCATTAGTGCCCTCGTGGGCAGCTTTATATCTTTCACTTTTGTTACTGTGTGCTTACAGGTCTTGTCTGCTTATGTCTTTCAGGCGGAGCGAACCCTTTTTGGCTTCTCCCGGCCCTGTATTAGTATATAACGTGTAGGCCTTTTAAATATAATACTCCCACTTCCCTAGCGGGTTATTGGGGCATCCGGGGTTGCTATATAGCGTTATTCCCAATCGGCGTATAGCGCCGCTATAATCACCATATGGAGGCATCCCAGGATAATGTGACCGCGGTCCCTTCGGGACAAGACCGGCTGTGTGTAGCGTGTGGGCAGCCTCATGCTGACGCTGACAAGGCGCGGGTCTGTGTACCCTGTGCTGAGCAGGTGCTTGCATTGCAATCTGGCCTGCCAGTGGCTGCACCTCGTTTCACTTCGCCTACCGCCCCAAGCTTAAACCTCAATCCTACTGAGTTGCATACAAGTGGGGATTCTCAGCCTGATGTGTCTTCTAGACTGACTACTGTTGAGCAGTTGATTGCTAAGTCCTTAGCGCGTAAGGCCCCTGCTAAGAAGCGGCACTTGACGCCTAATGTCACAGTTTTCCCTATGGGAACTGAGGAGTTTTGGAATCTTTGTGGCTATACTCTGATGAAGGGGAGCTCTTTTCTGATTCAGGCTCATCTGATGAGAGACCAAGGGGTCATGACGATTCTGGCTCTGACCCCTGGGCCCCGGATGACACTGACAGATTATTGACCCAGATTTTTGAGGTTCTGTCCATCTCTCTCCATGTTGCGGCTCCCAGGCAAAGAGGGGGAGCATTTCCATACAGCAAAATCACGTTTGGAATTCCCCAAGCAGGCACATTTCCATGTGCTTAAGGAATGGGAGCGCCCCAGTAAACTTCCTGGGGTTCCAAAAAGTTGGGATAGGAAGTATCCCTTTCCTGCTGAGGTGGTTAAATGTTGGTCATCCCCCCCCAGGTGGATGCCCCGATTCTAGGGCTAACACCTCTGTCATGCATTCCCCTGACTCCACTACCCTGTGGGATGCTGAAGACTGGCGCATTGACCAGCTGGCATCCCACGCCTTTGCATGTGCGGGGATGGCGCTGCGCCCGGTCTGTGCCTCTGCCATTACTGCTGTGGCCACTAGAACCCTTTATCAGAAATATGCTTGATAGTGCCCCTGATGATTTGCCTTGTGAGGTGTTTAATGCACTCTCCAGTTGTGATGTTTTTGTAAATTTTGTCCTCTCAGCATTGGATGACACCATCAGAATGTGTGCCAGAACTTCTGCCCTTGTGGTGGCTATACGCCGCTCGGTTTGGCTGCGCCAGTGGGCTGCTGACAATGCTTCCAAGAAGGCCCTCACTGGTTTTCCCTTTAAAGGACTGAGTCTGTTTGGGGACCGCCTGGACCTTTTTGCTAAGGGAGGCAGGTTACCCCAGCGCAGGCGGCAATCTCGGCCCTTTCGGGGTCAGGGTTCCTTCTCCTCCCCCCCCCCGTGGTGCCAGACAGGGAAGGGGGGTTTCCTTTCCTGGGGCCCGGGGAGATTTCTGGGGTAGTGGCAGAGGACGTGGACATCCTGGCTCCTCCTGGGGTCCCAAAGCAAAATCCTCTCCCAAGCCCCCTCAGGCATGATGGGGCGCCCTCACCCATCCGGGTGGGGGGACGGCTGCAGCACTTCGCTCACATCTGGAGGCTTCATGTCTCAGACCAGTGGATTCAGGAGGTAGTGTCCTCCGGTTACAAGTTGGAGTTTGCTGCCTGTCGCCCTCCAAGATTCATCAGATCCTGGATTTCTCAGGACCCTGTGTCAGCTCAGGAGCTAGTGCAAGGCCTCCTGGAGCTGGGGGTCATCTGCCAGGTCCCCTTAAGAGAAAAAGGCAAGGGCTTTTATTCCAACCTTTTCACAGTACCCAAAAAGGATGGTTCTGTCAGGCCCATCCTGGACCTGAAGATCCTCAACAAGTTTGTCAGGGGCAGGCGCTTTCGCATGGAGACTCATGCGCTCTGCCATCAGTTCCCTGCGCCAAGGGGATTTCATGACTTCTGTGGACATCAAAGATGCTTACCTTCATATTCCTGTGTTCCCAGGTCATCAAAGGTTCCTCAGGTTCGCTCTGATGGATCAACACTACCAGTTTGTGGCCTTGCCCTTTGGCCTCACTTCAGCTCCCAGGGTGTTCACCAAGGTGCTGACTGGCGTGATGTCTCTGCTCAGATGTCAGGGCGTCCGCGTGCTTCCCTATCTGGATGACATTCTCATCACTTCCCATTCTCTACATCAGGCAGAGTTGGATACTCAGCTGGTGATGTCCACTCTGGAGTCATTTGGATGGGTGATCAACCACCCCAAGTCCTCACTGTCCCCTTCCTTGGTGACTCCATTCCTAGGAATGAATCTGGATATAGTTCAGGCAAGGATCTTCCTTCCTCAACAGAAGGTGGACAGTCTGATTGCACAGGCTCAGTCCTTCCTAGCTTGTCCTCATCCCTCCATCAGGCAGGGGATGCAGCTGGTGGGCCTGATGGTGGCATGCTTCGAAGCGGTCCCTTATGCTCAGTTCCACTTGAGGCCTCTGCAACTTCACCTATTGTCAGTATGGGACAAGGACCCAGCGTCCCTGGACAGGGTCTGTGTGCTCTCCCCCCTGGTCAGGAGGTCCCTCTCGTGGTGGATGGACTCAAGGAACCTGTTGGGGGGCAGATCTTTTCTTACCCCTTCCTGGGAGACGGTCACCACGGTTGCCAGTCTGTCATGTTGGGGGGTTTCTGGCAGTGCCTGCGGTTCCAGGGGAGGTGGGGCCCTCAGGAGGCCAACACACCTATCAATGTCTTGGAACTGCGGGCAATCAGGCTAGTTCTGGCTCGCTTGACTACTCACCTTCGGGGCCTGCCTGTTCAGGTGCGCTTGGACAACCAGACGGCAGTTGCCTACATCAATCATCAGGGAGGGACCCGGAGCAAGGGGGCCCTCCAGGAAGCGTCTCTGATCTTGACTTGGGCGGAGGCCAATGTCCCCTGCATATCAGCGATGTACATCCCGGGGGTGGAAAATCGCCTGGCGGACTCTGAGCAGGGGGACCTCTCGCCAGGGAGAATGGTTCCTATGCAGCAGGGCGTTTCAATCCCTGTGTCACTGTTGGGGCCAACCAGATGTGGATCTGTTTGCGTCCCGCCACAATCACAAGCTCCCAGCTTTTGTCTCTCTGTCCCAGGATCCTCTGGCCTTGACCTTGGATGCGCTAGCAATGTCATGGCAGGACTTTCAGTTCCTGTATGTCTTCCCTCCAATCCCCCTGCTGGGCAGGGTTCTCCGCAAGATTGCTCTGGAAGGGGTGCCAGCAATTCTGGTGGCCCCCAGGTGGCCAAGAAGAGTGGTTCGCAGACATGGTGCAGCTGGCAGTAGATCAGTACGCCCTGCCCTTGGTGCCAGATCTGCTCACTCAGGGCTCACTACGCCATCCCAATTTACAAACTCTGGCTTTGACGGCTTGGCTGCTGAAACCTCCATCTTGATGGAGAAGGGGCTGTCTTCCTCGGTTGTGGATACTTTGATTAAAGCTAGGAAGAAGTCTTCCTCTTCCATTTATTACAGGGTTTGGCATGCCTACATTGACTGGTGTGAGTCTAAGTCTCTTTCCTGTCATGTGTTCTCTATTCCCAGGATTCTGGAGTTCCTGCAGCATGGGTTGGAGATGGGGCTCCAACTCAGTACTCTGAAGGGTCAGGTTTCTGCCCTGGCTATTTTCTTCCAGAAGTCCTTTGCTCAGCACCCTCTGATCAGGACTTTTTTCCAGGGGGTCACTCATGTGCGTCCCCCACGTAAGCCTATGGTGCCTGTCTGAGATCTGAGCTTGGTTATGTCAGCCTTGCAGGGTGCTCCCTTTGAACCTGTGCAGGATGCTGCCTTGGCCATTCTTACGATCAAGGTATTTCTGGTGGCTATCACTTCTGTCAGGCGTGTGTCGTGAATTGGCGGCGCTTTCCATTCAGCCCCCCTACTATGAGAGACACCAGGACAAGGTGGTGTTTTGTTTCAAACCTGACTTTATGCCTAAGGTAGTGTCACGATACTGGTGAATACTGCTGGAGTCCAATGTCAGAGACTAGGCCAAAACGCAGGAAGTCAAAGTCCAATCCAGGTCACAACAGGGAAGCAGATCAATGCGGAGTCAAAGTCCAATCCAGGTCAGCAGGTAGCAAGGATTTGCAGGGTAAACCGCAAGAGGAGGAACAAAACAGGCTAGAGAACTGCACAAGCAGGAAGTCAAACACAATACTCAAGCACTGAGCAACAGGCCTGAGAGGTTTATATATATGACAGGAAGTAAGATGGCACCCAGCTGAGACACAATCCACCATCTTAACTAAGGTAAAACTTAAGGGAAACAGTCCAAACTAGACAGACGTAACAAGGCTATTCCTGACATTACTCCCACCTCAACAGCAGCCTCTGGACGTGACCTGCCTCGGCCTCCCAGGATGTCTTTGATGAAACTGTCTGATCAGTCGGGGAGCATTAATATTACTCACAGGTTCCCAAGAATTTTCTTCAGGCCCATAACCTTGCCACTTAATGAGGTATTGTAATTGGTTCCTAAAGATTCTAGAGTCCAAGATTTCTTCTACAATAAACTGTTCTTGCCCATCTACCTCCACTGCATCGGGAGGAGAAGGAATACGTTCCGGAAAAGGGTTGAGCACAACAGGTTTTAACAGAGACACATGAAACACAGGATGAATCTTCATGGACTGTGGGAGTTGAAGCTTAACAGCTACAGGACTAGTAATCCTGATAATCTTATAGGGCCCAATAAATTTCTGTCCCAGTTTTGGTGAAGGCAACTTGAGTCTCAAATTTCTGGTGGAAAGCCATACTTTATCTCCCACTTTAAACATTGTTGCTGGCCTACGAAATTTATCTGCCGCCTTCTTGTAATTTTCTTAAGACTTCTCCAACGTTGTCTTGATTAGTTCCAAATTTTGCTGTAATTTAGAGATCCTTTCCGCAACTGCAGGCATAGGTAAAACAGCAGGGAATTTGGGTAGAATATTTGGATGATACCCCAAATTCACAAAGAAAGGAGTTTGCTTAGTGGAGGCATTTTGGGAGTTATTGTAGGAGAACTCAGCCACCGGAAGCAGATCGATCCAATCATCTTGTAAATGACAGATATAGCATCGTAAGTACTGTTCCAGGGTCTGATTTGTGCGCTGTTTGTCCATTAGTTTGTGGGTGAAAGGCGGTTGATAAGTTAACCTCAATATCAAGTGCTGAACAAAAACTCCGCTAAAATTTTGATGTAAACTGTACCCCACGATCCAAGAAGACTTCATCAGGAACTCCATCAAAACAAAACACATTCTGAACTACAAGGTCAGCAGTGTCTTTAGCGGAAGGTAGGCCGGTACATGGAATGAAGTGTGCAGCCTTGGTGAGACGGTCAACTACTACCAGAATTGTATTTTTTCCTTTAGAGGTAGGTAGGGTGAAGAACGTGAAGTCTTGCATCTAGCACAAACGTCACATGACAATACATATTTTCTTACGTCCTGTTGATAATTGGGCCACCAAAAGAAACGAGATAGGAATTCCTGTGTCTTCTGCACTCCCTTGTGACCAGCAATCTTAGAATCATGGACTAGCTCTAGAATTTTCAATCTTACTGTTTCGGGTATATATAGCTGCTGCCCATGGATCCACGTCTTGTTTTTAAGCGTTAAGTGCACCTCATCAGATGGTTGAGACAGCAAGGAATCTGTGTTATAGGCCTCTTTTATCTCTTCCAGCAAGTCCTTATTTTGGATTACTCCAATAAAATTAGACTCAGGAACAATAGTTTTGGGTGGAATAATAGAAGTGGAAAAAATTCTAGATAGAGCATCCACTTTGCCATTACGAGATCCAGGCCAGTATGAAATTACAAAGTTGAATTGGTTGAGAAAGAGACTCCAAAGAGTTTGGCGAGGAGATAGACACTTGGCAGATCTAACAAACTCCAAGTTACGGTGATCAGTTAGAACAATTATTTGCTGTGAGGTTCCTTGAAGGTGATGCCTCCATTCCTTAAATGCTGCAATAATGGCCAACAGTTCTTTATTCCCCACATCATAATTCTTCTCAGCGGGTGATAAACGTCAGGAGAAAAAGACACAGGGATGCAATAACCCCTTGTCTCCTGTTCTCTGAGAAAGAATAGCCCCTATAGCACAGTCTGAAGCATCTACTTCCACAATGAAGGCGCATTCTGGGTCGGGATGGACTAGCACTGGGGCTGTAGTGAACTTGGACTTTAGGAGACAAAAGGATTCTTGTGCTTGAGGAGGCCAAGCAAAGGCATGTCCTTTCTTAGTCAACTGTGTAATAGGAGTTATGATCTCCGAGAAATTCCTAATAAAACGTCTATAAAAATTGGCAAAACCTATGAAACGTTGAACATCCTTTATGTTTTTTTGGAGTAGGCCAGTCTTCTATTGCTTTAATCTTGCTAGGGTCCATGTGTAGACCACGGGGTGAAATTATATAACCCAGAAATTGGATTTCAGTTTGATGAAAATCACATTTTTAAATTTTAATGTAGAGTTGATTCTTCCTTAGACGATCCAGAATCAATTTCACATGTCTCTGATGTTCTTCCATAGAGTTGGAAAAAATTCAGATATCATCCAAATAGACGACTACAAACTGGTCCAAAAGATCTCTGAAGATATCATTGACAAGATGTTGGAAGGTAGCAGGGGCGTTGCAAAGCCCAAAAGACATCACGAGATATTCATAATGTCCATAACGTGACCTAAACGCTGTCTTCCATTCATCTCCGGTTCTTATACGGACCAAGTTATAAGCGCCACGCAGGTCTAACTTGGTGAACACCTTTACATGTCGTACTCTCTCCAAGAGCTCAGGAATCAATGGTAGAGGGTAGCGGTTCTTGATTGTAATTTTGTTAAGTTCCCTGTAGTCAATGCACGGTCTTAGAGAACCGTCCTTTTTTTTTATTTTTAATTTTTTTTTTTTTTTTTTTTTTTTTTACAAAGAATATGGGAGCCCCCGCAGGTGAGGAAGATGGGCGAATGAACCCCTTAGCCAGGTTTTCTTCTATGTAGTCCTTGAGGGCTTTTTGTTCGGGGTCTGCCAAAGGGTAAATGTGTCCAAAGGGTATAGGTGCACCAGGAAACAATTCTATGGGACAGTCATAAGATCGATGTGGGGGAAGCTTGTCGGCATTTTGGTTTTCGCACACGTCCGCATAGTTCTTGTATACAGAGGGTAATTCTACCATTTTATTATTTTCCACTGGTTCCTTAGAATCTTGTTCAGAGTACCCTGTCGAAAGACCATCCTCCCCAGGGAAACTTATTTCTTTCGTTTCCCAGTTGATGACCGGGTTCTGTGCTTGCAACCATGGTAGGCCTAAAATAACAGGAAAATGTGGAGACGAGATCAACAGGAAAGAGAGGACTTCACGGTGCTGGGGTGTTATAATGACCTCAAGTGGCTCCGTCTCTTGATCCACAGGCCCTGAGCTCAGTGGAGATCCATCTACGGTTTCCATTACCAAGGGTGAGAGTTTTTTGTTAAAACTGACCCCATGCTTTTGGGCAAAAGAAAGGTCCATGAAATTGCCACTAGCCCCAGAGTCCACCATAGCAGAGGCAGAAATCCACTGAGAATTAGTCATAAACTTAATGGGAAGGAAGCAATGGGAGTCTTTATTTTCTTTCTTAATATGGAGGGGCCACCGATGAGATGGAATGGATAAGTGCTTTCTCAGATAATTCTGTTTCGGAAACAATTGATTCTCTGTCCGTAAAGTCAGGATCCATAATAGCCGCTACCAATCTCCGAGGGCGGCTAGGGCAGTTGATGATAAGGAAGTGGTCAGATTTTCCGCAGTAGAAGCATAAGCTTTCCCGGAGCCTGTGCTCTCTTCTGTCAACGCTTTCACGCCTTAGTATGGAATCTACTTGCATCGGCTCACTACCCGATTCCCTTTGAATCTTTCCTTGCGGTTCCTTAGAAATACCTACAGGAAAAGAAGGGTACTGCTTAGTATCAAAATTCAAGGTAGCCCATTTCTCTTGTCGGGTGTCAATTCTAATACAATGGTTAATAAAGTCGTCTAAGCCTAAAGGGGCCTCTGCACGGGCAAGTTCATCTTTTAATCTTTTAAGTCCTTTCCTAAAAAAATACATTTTCGCTGCGTCATTCCAATCAGTGTCGATAGCCCACCTCTTCAACTCCATTGCATACTCGGTGACGGGGCGTCTGCTTTGGCGCAAAGCTAGTAGTGCTGCTTCAGCTGTAGCACCTCGATTGGGATCATCAAACATTTGACTCATGGCATTGATGAAGTCTTCAAGGTTGTTCAGCTGGGGGTCTTGGGTCTCAACATGATGATACACAGGACTTTAGACCAGTCAGTAGAAAACTGGGTTGGATTTGCATCAAAGTATATCCTACATTGATTGAGGAATCCCCTGAATTTGTCACGGTCTCTGCCAAATCTGAACGGTGGCAACTTAGGACTCATGGCAGGCACAGAAGTAGGTAGTACAGAAGCTTGAGCCTCCAAGTGAGCCATCCGGTCAGATAATGTCTGCACTGTCCCACGTAGCTCTTGAATTGCTTGTCCATAATTATGGACATTGTGAGAAGTCTGTCCTTCAAAGGCATCATATTTGTTTTTCAACGTCTGCATCTCGGCGTGCATATTAGCCAGAGTAGACTGCAGCTGGTTAATGCGAACCTCCAAACTCCCAGTCCCAGCGGACTCCATTTTTGGCTTGAGTATCCTGTCACGATACTGGTGAATACTGCTGGAGTCCAATGGCAGAGACTAGGCCAAAACGCAGGAAGTCAAAGTCCAATCCGGGTCAGCAACAGGGAAGCAGATCAATGTGGAGTCAAAGTCCAATCCGGGTCAGCAACAGGGAAGCAGATCAATGCGGAGTCAAAGTCCAATCCGGGTCAGCAACAGGGAAGCAGATCAATGCGGACTCAAAGTCCAATCCGGGTCAGCAGGTAGCAAGGATTTGCAGGGTAAACCGCAAGAGGAGGAACAAACCGGAGAGCAAGTTCCAGGCTAGAGAACTGCACAAGCAGGAAGTCAAACACAATACTCAAGCACTGAGCAACAGGCCTGAGAGGTTTATATATATGACAGGAAGTAAGATGGCACCCAGCTGAGACACAATCCACCATCTTAACTAAGGGAAACAGTCCAAACTAGACAGACGTAACAAGGCTATTCCTGACAGGTAGTGTCTGCTTTTCATTTGAATCAGGATATTGTTCTTCCTTCTTTGTGCCCTAATCCTAGCAATGCTAAGGAGATGGTTTTGCACTCTTTGGATGTGGTTAGGTGTCTGAAGTACTATCTGGTGGCTACTGCACCTTTCAGGAAAACTGATGCTCTTTTTGTGGTCCCTTCTGGTCCTAGGAAGGGTTTGGCTCCTGCCAAGTCTACTATCAGCAAGTGGGTTCGTCAGGCTGTGATTCAGGCTAAGGGGAAGAATCATCCCTTCCATCTTACTGCTCATTCCACTCGCGCTATTGGTGCCTCTTGGGCTTTTCAGCACCAGGCTTCTGTTGAACAAGTTTGCAAGGCCGCTACTTGGTCTTCTGTTCATACCTTTTCAAAGTTTTACAAGGTTGATGTTAGGGCCTCAGCTGATGCTGCTTTTGGCCGAAAGGTTCTGCAGGCAGCAGTGGTTTAAACTGTCTGCTGCTGATTTTTATTGGGGATCCCACCCTACTTTATGGACACTGCTATTGGATGTCCCAAGTGTAAGTATTAGATTTGGAGCAGGACGTACTGTATACTAAGAATAATACAATTCTGTGATTACTCACCTGTAGAATTGGTATTATGAGTATACAGTACGTCTTGCTCCAACCCACCCTTGGTTTGCATTATCTTGGATCCCCTGTATGGTGACTGTTATCATTGTTATAGTTGATAGTTTGGATTGTTTAATTCTCCCGGCTTCTCATTAACTGCTTTTCAATGCTGGGGATTTGTGGGAGGTCCCCAGGTATTTGAGGGGCCGGGAGGAGCCTATTTTCGATGTCTCTGCAGTCCAGCGCCATCTGGCGGAGTATATCCCAAGTGTAAGTATTAGATCTGGAGCAGGACGTACTGTATACTCATAATACCAATTCTACAGGTGAGTAATCACAGAATTGTATTTTGACTGCCAGCTTTCTTTAAACTGGACCGAAACCTGTATTTGCCGGCCCTGAAGTCCTAAAAGACTCCAGGGCTGGCTGATTCCTGATCTCTGGAACATCCCAATGTGAGATGCCCATTGTGTGAAACCACCCGGGATAGCTGGTATACTTACCTGGCAAGGAATTGCATGGTACATTCCCAAGCCCCCCCCCCCCCCGGCTTTTCCAAGGGATGCACTACCACACTGAAAGAAAAGCGGGGATGCAAGCTGCTCCCCATTCTCTATGTGGGGCTCTGTGGACAAAAAGAGTTCTATGCCCTGCAATAATATATACAGTACAGAGCTGATTGGATGAAAGCCTGCACATGTGCCATGGATTTGCTTGCATGGCGGGTATGATGGTCATTCCCGGGGGTTTTACATACTAAGGCATCCCACATTGGGATGCTCTGGGGATAGGAAATCAGCTGGTTTGGTCCACTTTAAAGGGAAGAACAGAGGTGAGTATGGAACCCCTTCCTTCTGACCTATCCAAATGTACACCGCCAGCAGCTCCAATTAACACCCCCCAAAATGAGAGAACAGGTGGAGTGGAGGGGCAGTAAGCAGCCAACCAGTAAGTTAGGCAGGCAGGCATAGGGGGTGGGCAAGAGGTCGGTGAACTAGTAAACTGAGCGTGCAGGGGGTGGGCTGAGCCCACAATAGCGCCCTGTGCAATGGCACACCTTGTTCACCCCAAAAGCCGGCTATGACAACTCATTCCCTCAAGAAGATGCTTTCAGGACCTCGAGGTCCAAGAATCACTTCTTTCCAGTGGCCATTCAGGCATTAAATTTGGGACTTATTTACAATTGATACAGGGCACTTTATAACGGTTGTTCATGGTTCTGTGCATGCAGAGCAAGATTGCAGTTAATAATTCTTCACAACTTATAGCTACTATACACTTTATAAATAAATACTTTATAAATACTTCCATTCCCAAAAAAAACCCAAGATTTTGGCTATCCTGGGTTTTGGTCCTTGCCCCACTGTGTGAAACTCCCCAGGTCGCCGAAACCAGCTCACCTCTTCCTGCTAATCCAATCAGCACGCTCGGATCCACTGACGTCATGCCTTCGTCTAAGGCGAGTGGCTCTGAGCGTGCTGACGCCAACATCCCCCACTGCCTTCTTACAAGGAACGTGCCCTCTATAAGATTCCCGGGTCGATCGATTCCCTCCCCCCAGGGCATCCAAAATCGGGATGCCCCGCTGTGTGAAACCCCCCAGGTCGCCCCATACACTTATCTTCTTTCCCGGTCCAGAGAGATAATGCAACAAGAAGGAAATAAATGGGGACTTGCACTATACCCTATTCAATCTGTAGGAGGAGGTGCCACTCCCAGAGCTGCAAAAGAGCTCAAACCAGGAATAAGAAAGCATGCAGGGAGGCACTCTCAACTCAAAAAATACATTTTTATTAATTACATATTTATAATCACTACATACAATACACTCAACATATTAAAATCCCTTAAAAAACATAAATGGGACAATAACACACAGGACAAACCAACATGAAGGTGTGTAGGCGATGGAGAGAGTCTCACCACACTAACATATGTTAGCATATGATATTAAATGCCTAAATATATATGTGCTAAATCATTCAACAAAGTGTTCCAACAGTGCTACTAAACATGTGCAAATCCTGCCTATGATCCGGATCACTACAAAATCTATACATTTATAAAGTGCAAGTGCTATTAGTCAAACAATCAAACATATCAATCTACTCTATTCACCAATGAAAACATAATCACCTGTATATATTATAAGGGCATCCCAATGATATATATCACAATACCAATCAAAAAATAATATCGCAAATCTATCACAAAAAACATCACCAGAAATAAAGCCAAGGTATCATGAAAATAACATGTGTGAAGTCTCCCCACCGCATACCGCACCAGGAGCCACGCGTTCCGTGGGCACATCACTTCATCAGGCTGATCTCATGCTGGCTACACTGAGCTTAAGTAGAGCACTGGCACCTCCCCCCCCCCCCAATAATCACCACACATGGATCCCTCACCTGCGCCGAGGATGTGTATCCGGGTCAGCAGACAATGGAATCAATAGAAAACACTGCTGAGCTGGGAACATCCGGGTCACTGGACAGTCACATGACAGCAGTCAGCTGGAGATAATCTCACAGGGGTGGATTGCGTAAACAACACTGCGTCCATAGCAACCAAGACACTCACAAGCATGCTGCTGCATATGTGAGGCAGATAAGGGCTGAACAACACATCACCGGTCAGGCAGACATCAACAGGGATCTAAAGGGTGGTGAGGTGTCAATGAGCACCCAAGAAAGATAAAAAATCAATAACACACATACATATACCAACTATACTACAAACAATAATTAATGTAGAAAAATATCTATATATAAAGTAAACAACCATGCATAATAAATAAAATAAACATATCACATATATAGTGCTTAATCTAATGCGCTTGATATGAACATTGTGAGTGAGCTATTAATGCCCACAAACAACAATCATTAACCTGAATTACTCTATGGTGACTAAAGCGCAGATACCGGGTGCCCTCACATATGCAGCCAGCCCCACATTCTGGATCAAAGAGCCAGAAATCAGATAAGTCAGTTCAATTGATCTCGATCTAACAATCTGGCAAGGCCACATGCATGTGCGTACCCAGCCTGCACCAAATTTCAGCCAATTATACAAGCACTGGAAAATATATACAATTAAGTACACAAATACAAAAAAAAAATCTTTTATAGCATATGTGAAGCTATATACATAGTTAATCGGCACAAGCAATAATGATATCAACTGAATATTGATTTATTAAAATCATCATACAATGACCGACAAAAAGATAACGGCTGTAATAACAGCCACTATCCCAACAGGGCATTCGTGTTGACCCAAAATGTATTTGATCCAACAAACGGTGATTAGAAAATGATGGTCGAGCCAAGTGGCAACCACCAGAAAAAGGTAATAAAGGGGAAGCCAAAGTGAGTATATGTACATAGGTGAATCCTCCAACACAGCCATCTTAACGACCAAAATGATGATCCGAATCCTCTGTCAATGAAAACTATGTGTGAATACAATATATACAACGAATACTAATCACCATTCAAATTTAATATATATATATATATATATATATATATATATATATATAATTGCTCTCACATTTACTTAAAGTGGACCAACACCCAGCATGATTGGACCGGGAATCTACAAGACTCCCGAGCCGATCTGATCCCTCTCCGCGGAGCACCCAGAACCCCGCCGCGGAAAGCCCCCCAGGACGCCCAGAAACCACACCCAGGCCCCGATCCAACGACGCATGAACAGGCCACGGCCACATCCCGCGCCCCCGCCAGAGGGAAGTGCCCAGAGCAAGACGCCCCATCGACATGTACACCACAGCGGCTCCGAACGCACCAACTGGACGAGCGGCCACACATGCGCCGCAGGAGCTGGGCAAGGCGAGTCTCCACTCGCGACCTGGGGGGTTCCACACAGCGGGGCACCCCCGGGAAACGGACCAAGACCCCGGACAGTCAAAATTTTGGGTGCCGGTCCACTACGACTGCCATGACAATCAATTATGCTAATAAATGTAAGAGTATTGGTAGTGTCAATCCCTTAATCATACTCACCCATGTGAACCTAAACACATCTAAAGTTAAATCTGAAGCCACACCTCCAAAGGGAGGGGCTAAACGGAAAAAGAAAAAAGGGGAGAGGAGGGGGAGTCAAATGGAGATTTGATAATAGTGACAAAAATCAATAACAACAATTAAAATACACACACCAAAAATGTGACAGACATGAAAGAAAAAAAAAAAAAACACACAATGCAAAACTCATCAACTTGGACAATCCGATTGTCCTAAATGTCACAAGACCACAATACTACAATACTAACCATACACATACATTCTCATCGACAATAACTCTTAGTTAAGGGGCCATCCATGCTAATACACACTGGGGGGCGCTAAAACAGAATAACCTATTGGCACCTAATTAACCCAAGAAGGAAACAAATGAAAAGTATTGAGTCAATCCACTTGCATTCTAGTTGTCTCAATCTCTTCTTAACATCACCACCCCTGATTGTCAATTTAGCTTTCTCAATAGCACATACTCGCATACCTCTGGTATCCCCAGAATGTCTGTCCACCCAATGTGACACAAGAGCACTCCAAATCTTCGGCAGGATTTGCACATGTTTAGTTGCACTGTTGGAACACTTTGTTGAATGATTTAGCACATATATATTTAGGCATTTGATATCAATTAGTGTGGTGAGACTCTCCCCATCGCCTACACACCTTCATGTTGGTTTGTCCAGTGTGTTATTGTCCCATTTATGTGTCTTTTAAGGGATTTTAATATGTTGAGTGTATTGTATGTAGTGATTATAAATATGTAATTAATAAAAATGTATTTTTTGATCAATTTATGAGTTGGGAGTGCCTCCCTACATGCTTTTTTCTTTCCCGGTCCAACGCCGCATACGAGAACTGCATCCGCATCCCCGCTATCCCTCCAGGCATTTGTGAATGGACGGCAGAGGCACATGCCCTGCTAGAAGGATAGCCGGGAAAGAAGGTAAGTGTATGGGGCAACCTGGGGGGTTTCACACAGCGGGGCATCCCGATGTTGGATGCCCTGGGGGGAGGAAATTGATGGGCCCGGGAATCTTATAGATTCTTGGGCTGAACGCCGTGGGTCTACTTTAAATCACAAAACATTGTATCAGCCCTTTATTGCTAACCTGATATATTGGTTTATGAGCTGTTTCTTTGTCGATGTTTGCAAATATAAGGTGGAGAGCGCCATCTGCTGGAGGAATAGGGGTGATGATGAGGAGGGTTTATTGATGGGGCTGCAGTGTCAGTGTCACACTGTGCACCATCTCTAAGAGCACAGAAGTACACAGCAGAGTCTGACACCTCCAGGTTGTGTATCAGTACATTAATAGAGGATTCACTGGTATTAGATGCAAATTTTCCTCTTTGAAAGCTTCCATCACGCTTTAGTGTAGACGCTGCTTTGGCTCCACGGTGCAGAATATATTCCATCTGACCGTCAAACTGGCGATACCAGAACAGATATGGCTGATCTCCACTGGTGGTGTAAGTACAGGATAGTGTCACTGTCCCCCCAACATCACTGGACACGTGTGACATGTCTGACTGTATAGAGTTCCCATAGACCAGACCTGTGGACCAGAACAGACAGTTACACACTACATTATAATAAAACAAGATCTACATGAATTATTAATTACAGTTATACTAAATTGTATTGATACATCCCTTTCCTTTCATCCGCATATTCTCAGTTACATCCATGTTTCAGTAATAGGAAATGTAAAGAGATACTCACTGGTAAGATGGCAAGCTACACACATCTGTAACATGAAACAGAGAGAGGACATTGTGCTGGAAGTAATACAATGCTGCAATGCTGGGACTCTACTCTACTCTAGATCTACTCCTACACCTGCACACTCCATATATATATCAAAATCACATCATGTATATATCAAAATCACATCATGCCCCCTCCTCAATTTCTGAGGCTGAGCTACACAAAACCAGAACAATTCTGCACGTTTTATACTAACATGCTGCAAAAGATTATTGATAAGAATAATTTGAGACACAAGCTTTGTCCTTTTCAGATTAAAATGCGCGGTGGGGGAAGTCTGAGCTCTTACCTTTACTAACACTCCCATCCAATCCCAGCCCCCATCTCCTTCACCACTCTATCCCCTCACCCAAGCAACCGCAACATCTAGTGTACAGATTTATAAATCTATATGTAATCAAGTGTATTGATCTAATTTATTTTCTTAATGAATTCCTGCTTATAAATCTGTTTATACATTAGAGCCATACAGAGGATTCCTCCTTCTTGTGTACATGTTTTTTAATCTTGTCTTGTATGTTATAGTTTTAGCTGCTTATCAATTTCAATTACATTATTTACTTTTATATATTTTTTCACATATTTCTGAGTGCGGGTCCATTTATGGGGTTAATTGGGGGCTTATTTAGAGCTCCTGTCTTGTAATAGCTTAACTTTAAAACAACAACTGTATTCTCCATTGGTGCTTCTGGGACTGTCCACACTCAAAATTGGCTTGGTATTCCCCACAATTGCTGTCCCATCACTCCACCATGTGTATTGCCAGAGCCTGGGGAATACCAGGCCAACCTGGACTAGTCATGGTTGTCTTATTCCACGCTGAATAACGGAGCTCAATTTGAAATAAATCCTAAAATCCATCTTTGGAACTCCATCCAATATCCAGCCACAGTGTGTAGTATGCTGAGGGCAAGAGAAATTGGAGTTATTATAAGGTAAGGGTGGGCACCTATGTACAAAAATCAAATAGAAACTCCCAGACATGGGGAAGCCTAGTCCTATAAATTCATTTTGATCTAGAGCTAGCCCTTATAGTCCCTGGGGCTTCCCTATTTTGGGGTTCCCTGCTGTGGGAAACCCAGATCTGCCACACAATCATCTTTCTTCCATTCCCACAGTGCGTACGCGGACTCTAGTCCAATCAAATGCATGGCATAAAGCATTGACTTGAACAGTCCCAGCATAGGGAGCTAAAGTGGCCACATGCCCGGTTTCAGTGTAGTGTGTGGCGCGCTCCTGTGTCCCCAGCCTGTCTGGATGGCTGGGCGCAGAAGAGCACCTCAGTTGCAAGGATGCAGCCAGGATTAACAAGAGAGTGAGTGATTGCAGGCATGCATGGGGGGCTCACACAGGGGGCCATCTCAAAACTGGGGTGCAAAGTCAGCCAGCCCTAGAATCTTTTAGACTCCAGGGCTGGCTTTGGAGGTGATAGGTGACAGACAACCTACCTAACCGATTTCAATTCAAAGATATCTTATCCTTTATGTGAAATGTCTCCCATGCAAGATATCTGGAGGCTTCCTGGCTCATCAGGGAGAAGACTTAGAGAGACATAACTAGTGTTATGTAAACCCGGGTTCATACCAAACTTTGCGAATTCGGGTTCCCAAACCCGAACTTCAGTCAGAAGTTTGACTTCTGAGCCGCCCATGGACCAGCTTAACCTAAAGTGTACAACTTACCTGAGCCCCGCAATCCCATCGGCTGTCGGTGTTACGCCGCACTGTCAAATATGCTATGGACAGAAAGATGGCCACCCATGAATGAGGGCACTGACAGCTGGCACTAGAAGAGCTGCCACTAGCAGTGTCCCCCCACACATGGGATTGGCAGCCATCTTTCTGTAGTGGCCAATTTGACAGAACAGTGGAATATCGACTGCCAACAGACTCAGTTAAGTTACAGTCACTTCCTGCTGCACACTTTGCGGGTTAAAGAGCCCCTTACCCCCTTTTTTTTCAGTCATGATTCTGCCTCTGGGCCAAATCCTATTGATTCCAATGGAGACTAAGGCCCTTATTTAACAAGGGATAGCGCCAGGTAGCGAATGGTGAGCAAACGGTAATGACGGGCACCGCCACGAGAACGCCGGCTCCCCTCCGCAATCACACATTTATCAAGCCGATCCTGCTTAGCGACTGACAGAGCGCCAGATAGCGAATCATTCATCATTATTCCAGCCTCACCCCACAGCGCCAGCGAGTGACCTTGAACAGCGCCAGGTATGACCTCTCGCTACCTGGCGCTCTCCAATGCATTTCAATGGAACAATCTTTAAATATTCATAATTAATTGCTATAAATGTTTTTTTTTTTTTTTTTTTTTTAAATGTCAAAAATTCTGTGACCACTTCTGCCATGTTAGATATTTTTTTTAAGGTAAAAAAAAAAAAAAATGTGTGCAGAATTGATATTACAGGTCTGATATTAATGTATTCATATTACAAAATGTTTTGAAAAACTTGTTTTTTTTTAATCCAAAAATATGGTTGTTTGGGGGTTAAAAAACGACTTTTAACCCATCGCCGCCAGCGCTCTGGGGTTTAAACAAGCATTTCACTGCGCAAGAATTTTTTGAGCGTGATTTGTTAATGAATATGCTGGGAGCCGTTCGCTATGGCCATTCGCTGTCATGCGCTCCCATACAGCGCGGAACCTGTCAAATAGCGACTCCGCACCCAATATTCAACATTACTGCACACCGACTGAGTCGCTATCAACTACAGAACAACGGCCAAGCACAGCGACTACTAGCGGGCGCTCTGAAAATGCCGCTACTGTCGCTCATCGGTCGCTACCTGGCGCTATTAATGAATCGGCCTCTAAGTTCGGGTTCGTTCAAGGTTGGATACCCAAACTTTTTTCAATGTTTGGCCGAACCAGGACCTCAATGGGTTTGCCCAACACTAGACATAACCCCTTATGGGGTACACAGATCAATTACTATATCACTGGAGCAGTCAAGGCAGAAGATTCTATTACACAACTTCATTTACCGAACCAGCATTGTTCCCTGGAACAGCAGTGCAGTTTACCCTTTCACTGCCAACCTAGAGATTTTTTCACCCTCTGTTGCCAGGCCATTCTTCAGCATCTTGCACTGTAAACATGTATGTTTAACTCTGATTTTTGCAGTAGATTGCAGAAGATTTTCAGGAAAATTATATACTGTTTTTCTCAGCTTTAACATGAAATGCTTTCTCAATATGTTTGGGTAAAATATGTGAAAAAATATTTAAATGAAAAAATTGTAGCATTTTTTTCAAATAAAAAAGTTTTTTTAAGAAAACCAAATTTCGTGTAAAAGCCCCATTCCTCCTGGTTACAAGAGTAACGTATATGTATCGAATCACACTCATTCCTGCCCAGAAGACTTCCCCAAATAGAAAACAGTGCTTTTTAAGATTTTCAAATAAAATACAACTACTATGCGCACTATCAAGGGTTAAAAATACAAAAATTAAAAACTGACCCAGACACCAACTTTCAAAAGTCCTTTAATTATTTTAATTTTTTTTTTATTACTCACCTCCTCTTTCACTGGCTGCTGTCCCAGGCTGCCCAGTATCCTCCAGATGTGAGCGGTGGAAGCCAGGAGTGGAGCAAATTATTGGTGTCTTCTGCCCTGCTCCCGCTGCAGGGAAGGACCTTTTATACTGGCTTACATCAGCTCACTTGCTGGTATAAAAGGCCCCTCCCTGCAGTGGGGAGCGAGATGTCAGAAGCTGCACATGGGGAAGAGAATGTTTTCTGCCCCACAGAGGCCCCCGGGTATTGAGGAAATGGGGGAAAATGCCAGCCACCTAGAATCTATGTGGCTGTCTCTTAACAGTAGGAGAAGGAGGTCCCTACCTCCCAAGTTTCTCTGTTATACCAGTCCCTCCTGCTTCTACTTCAGTATCCCCTCCCTCTGTGGAAGATATGTTTTAAACAGCCTCAATGGGTCCTCCTCATATGACTTACTGCATCACTAAAGGGGAGGCACATGGAGGGGATTTCTGGGTGAAGCCCCCCCCAATGACACAGAAAGTAACATGAAAGTAACATCCACAAACCCCATTTGGATGCTGAGCTAGAAGGATGGGGCACCTTGGACTCCCTGAACACTAGATGCCCCCCAGACCTGGAGAAAGCTCTGGACCCAGAAAAGGAAAGAGATGGTTTAACCCTTGCAGTACTGAGTCACAGAACAGGCTGACTTTGCATGTTTTCATTTATTTTATGGTGGCAATTTTTGGAACTATTTCACTTTTACACTTTTTTAGGGGGGTTATGGTTCAGATTTCTGCCCAAAGCCTTCATGATGAGTAAAAGCATCAGCAGACTTGCAATAGCAATACATTGTTAATCCAGCACATACTACCCCCAAGTTTACTTGGAGTCCGCAGTCCTTTCCTTTAAAAGTTGAATTACACGTTCAAAAAACAAAACTACCCCCAGCACAATGCTGGTTATAACCTTTCAGTGTGATAACACCCACATATTTTCTGTTAAATAAACCTGACATACATTATATAGCATAGGTTCAGGGCAACTCCCCAGCATTCTTCACGCTGTCCTGTTCCTCTTTTATACATTTTTTTTTTATTTATTAGAGACCACCCCAGATACAAAACCTCCAAAATCAGCTGGGTCAGGGTATATACAAAGTTATATTTTACAGATGATTTATATACAAAGTTATATTTAGAGATGAGCGAACTTTTGAAAAATTCGATTCGACTGATTCGCCGAATTTTCCGACAAAAATCGTTTCGACCCGAATAAATTCGCGACGAATCGCTATTAAAAACGGCTATTTCTGAGCCTCCTAGAGCCTCAATAGGGTTGTAAACCATTCTGCCTTGCTGTAACACGCACAGGATGCGTGCTGGGTTAGTTAAATAATACTTTGAAGAAATATCACATGCAGATCAGAGGCATCGCTAATAGAATCGCAGAGCGGCACAATTGAATTCAAGAGAGTTGAAGTGGCATCACTATGAGGGGCAGGAGCCCAAACATTGCTTTAAAGAGACACTGGAGTTGGCAGCAGCAGGAGCCCAAAAATTGGATGAATCACACCCTGGAGTTGGCAGCAGCAGCAGCAGGAGCCCTAATATTACTTTAAAGAGACCCTGGGGTTGGCTTCAGGAGCCCAAAAATTGGATGAATCACACCCTGGAGTTGGCAGAAGTTGGCAGTAGCAGCAGCAGGAGCCCAAATATTACTTTAAAGAGACCCTGGGGTTGGCTTCAGGAGCCCAAAAATTGGATGAATCACACCCTGGAGTTGGCAGCAGCAGCAGCAGCAGGAGCCCAAATATACACTGGAGTTGGCTTCAGGAGCCCAAAAATTGGATGAATCACACCCTGGAGTTGGCAGCAGCAGGAGCCCAAATATTACTTTAAAGAGACACTGGGGTTGGCTTCAGGAGCCCAAAAATTGGATGAATCACACCCTGGAGTTGGCAGAAGTTGGCAGCAGCAGCAGCAGGAGCCCCAACATTACTTTAAAGAGACACTGGGGTTGGCTTCAGGAGCCCAAAAATTGGATGAACCACACCCTGGAGTTGGCAGCAGCAGGAGCCCAAATATTACTTTAAAGAGACACTGGGGTTGGCTTCAGGAGCCCAAAAATTGCATGATTCACACCCTGGAGTTGGCAGCAGCAGGAGCCCAAATATACACTGGGGTTGGCTTCAGGAGCCCAAAAATTGGATGAATCACACCCTGGAGTTGGCAGGAGTTGACAGCAGCAGCAGCAGGAGCCCAAATATTACTTTAAAGAGACCCTGGGGTTGGCTTCAGGAGCCCAAAAATTGGATGAATCACACCCTGGAGTTGGCAGCAGCAGCAGCAGGAGCCCAAATATACACTGGAGTTGGCTTCAGGAGCCCAAAAATTGGATGAATCACACCCTGGAGTTGGCAGCAGCAGCAGGAGCCCAAATATTACTTTAAAGAGACACTGGGGTTGGCTTCAGGAGCCCAAAAATTGGATGAATCACACCCTGGAGTTGGCAGCAGCAGGAGCCCAAATATTACTTTAAAGAGACACTGGGGTTGGCTTCAGGAGCCCAAAAATTGGATGAATCACACCCTGGAGTTGGCAGCAGCAGGAGCCCAAATATACACTGAGGTTGGCTTCGGGAGCCCAAGAATTGGATGAATCACACCCTGGAGTTGGCAGCAGCAGCAACAGGAGCCCAAATATTACTTTAAAGAGACCCTGGGGTTGGCTTCAGGAGCCCAAAAATTGGATGAATCACACCCTGGAGTTGGCAGCAGCAGGAGCCCAAATATTTCTTTAAAGAGACCCTGGGGTTGGCTTCAGGAGCCCAAAAATTGGATGAATCACACCCTGGAGTTGGCAGAACTTGGCAGCAGCAGCAGCAGGAGCCCAAATATTACTTTAAAGAGACACTGGGGTTGGCTTCAGGAGCCCAAAAATTGGATGAATCACACCCTGGAGTTGGCAGCAGCAGGAGCCCAAATATACACTGGGGTTGGCTTCAGGAGCCCAAAAATTGGATGAATCACACCCTGGAGTTGGCAGCAGCAGGAGCCCAAATATACACTGGAGTTGGCTTCAGGAGCCCAAAAATTGGATGAATCACACCCTGGAGTTGGCAGCAGCAGCAGCAGGAGCCCAAATATTACTTTAAAGAGACACTGGGGTTGGCTTCAGGAGCCCAAAAATTGGATGAATCACACCCTGGAGTTGGCAGCAGCAGGAGCCCAAATATTACTTTAAAGAGACACTGGGGTTGGCTTCAGGAGCCCAAAAATTGGATGAATCACACCCTGGAGTTGGCAGCAGCAGCAGCAGGAGCCCAAATATACACTGGGGTTGGCTTCAGGAGCCCAAAAATTGGATGAATCACACCCTGGAGTTGGCAGCAGCAGCAGCAGGAGCCCAAATATTACTTTAAAGAGACACTGGGGTTGGCTTCAGGAGCCCAAAAATTGGATGAATCACACCCTGGAGCTGGCAGAAGTTGGCAGCAGCAGCAGCAGGAGCCCCAACATTACTTTAAAGAGACACTGGGGTTGGCTTCAGGAGCCCAAAAATTGGATGAATCACACCCTGGAGTTGGCAGCAGCAGGAGCCCAAATATTACTTTAAAGAGACACTGGGGTTGGCTTCAGGAGCCCAAAAATTGCATGATTCACACCCTGGAGTTGGCAGCAGCAGGAGCCCAAATATACACTGGAGTTGGCTTCAGGAGCCCAAAAATTGGATGAATCACACCCTGGAGTTGGCAGAAGTTGGCAGCAGCAGCAGCAGCAGGAGCCCAAACATTACTTTAAAGAGACCCTGGGGTTGGCTCCAGGAGCCCAAAAATTGGATGAATCACACCCTGTGGAGAGTCATGTGGAGAAAAAGTAGCTTAGTTAGTAATATCTACATAAAATTATGAATAAATAAATGCAAAAGTATTGCCAAAGTGAAGTTTTGTTTGAGGGTGTGTTTCCACCTTTTAATTAAATCAGAAACAAGAAGGTATCATTGCCTCTGACTAATTAGCCCTCAAAAATTCTTGGAATTTTTAATCTGGAATCATGTCTGATCCGTCTTATCCGAAGAATATTAATAAAAAGTAAGAGTAACGTAAAGGATTTTTTATTAATACTTACTTGTGGTCCGATGCGGAGGAATGTCTGTAACTGGAGAGCAGCGCCTTAAATCTGTTTTGCACGATCCATCTTTCTTTAGTGTAGGTCTGGCCCCGTCATCAATCTACTGGAATACATCAGGCATTGTTGGGAGGAAAGCTTGGATGATCCATGCGCCATTCATTTCCACGCAGGGCAGTCTCTGGAAAAAAAAAAAACTATGTATAAACCAGGGTCTTTTTCATATAAAAACAAATGGTTATTTTTGCTTTTAAACCATATGTTCCACAGCTTTACCAGTCATTGTGTCAGCCAATGAAGCAACTTGAAGTGCTGCGAAAGCAGTCCACTGCATCACAAGTGGCATCTGACACCCCCAGTCAACTGTCTGTTGTCTGTCTTTTATGCTTTGGGTTCAGCTCCACTATCCATTGATGAAGATCTGATAATCATAAAATTCAGCAGCTACTGCCCAGCCAAGAAGTGGAGGAGACACTCGCCTCTTCTTCCACTAGCCGGCAATTAGTGATGAGGAGAGTGTCGTGGGAGGAGGTGTTGCAAGCCGAGGTAGTGGAAGAGGGTCCCTGGAGTCTGCGGCGGTAGCAGCAGCAGATTATTGCGGACTGTTGTTCAGAAAAATAGGGTTAGTTAGTGTATATACATAAAATTATGAATAGACAAATGCAATAGTATTGCCAAAGTGAAGTTTTGTTTGAGGGTGTGTTTCCACCTTGTAATTAAATCAGAAACAACTAGCTATCATTTGCCTCTGAATAATTAGCCCTCAAAAATTCTTGGAATTTTTAATCTTGATGTCTGAGGGATTTCTCCTCTCAGACAGCGTCACCATAAGTCCAGCCTGCTGCATTACACTTGGAAGAACATCTTGTTTGCGCTGCGACAAGGAAGCCAGAGTCATGCGTCCTGACATGGCACACGTGTTCAGTGTAGTTTTTAAGTCTTGCCCCCATCTGAAAGAACAACAGGAAAGAAAGTTAGCATGCACTTCTGGCACTCCTACACCACCAAGCACAACCTTATTGAGCCTCAGCGTCACAACGGTGTACCCCACCATAGTCTGATTTGCGATGTTTCCACCCGTTGGAATTCCACCCTCCATATGCAGGATCCACTATAGCAGTGGTCCCCAACCCTGTCCTCAAGGCCCACCAACAGGCCAGGTTTTGCAGATCTCCACAAAGATGCACAGGTGGAGTAATTAGTGCAGCTGCAGAGCAATAGAGCTGGCTATTTGGAGATCCAAAAAACATGACATGTTGGTGGGCCTTGAGGACAGGGTTGAGGACCACTGCACTATAGGAACAGAGAAAAGCCATCACGGATTTCTGGATGATCCAAACGGATAGGGGGACACCCCTGTGTAAATTCAAAGTAAACCATTGGCAGCTCATACGTGACACCGACCGTTTGCTCAGGCCCTTTGAGGAAGCTACGTTATTAGTCAGTTGCCAGGACTATGAGATGAACGATGAGATTCCACTGCTTCATGTACTACAACACATGTTGGAAACCATGGCTGGTCAGGGCACTGGAGACATGGCACATACATTTCACAGCCACATGAAGCCTGTGGGGGCTGAAGTGGAGGAGGAGGAGGGGGTGGGGCACAGCAAACCACAGTTTAGGTTTCACAAAATGACCATTTTATCTAGTCATCTGACAGGAGAGGAGGAGCAGGAGCAGCCACAGGAGCTAGAGGGTTGTGAGTAAGGCGAGACAGAGGACCCAGACACACCATGGCAGTTTACAGTGGAGATGGAGACAGGTAGTCCCTCCGAGTCACTTGCACAAATGGCACGATGCATGCTCACATGCATGCGTACTAGTGAGCGCAGAATTGTCTCCATTTGTCAGCGGGAAGACTTCTGGCTCTCCAACTTATTGGACCCTCGCTTCCGGCACAAAATGGGGGCATTTTTTACGCCCACTGAGAGGGAGAACAAACTGACCTACTACAGAGACATCCCACGTAGTCAGTTGGGCGATGTCTATCTGCGCCATGGCCCATACTCCCGCAGGTCTGACTCGGGGGGAAGTCTGCGATCACCTTCCACTGCCATGGCTGCTGGGGGGGTGGAAGGAGCAGCAGCAGCAGCTCCATCAGCAGCAGCCTCAGTCTTCAGTCGCTAGTGAGTAGCTTTCTACACCCGCATAGTGAGTCTACTCATGAGCAGCAGGAAGACCTGGAGCTGGACCTCAAACAGCAGGTCATGTCATACCTTGACATGACCATGCCAACACACCTTCAAGATCCACTGGATTTGCTGGGAGGCCAAACTTGACTTGTGCCCGCAACTAGCAGAGTTTGCCCTGGAAAAGCTGTACTGGCCGGACAGTAGTTGATTTAGATGGCAACTGGGCTGCACTATATAACGAAGCAAAATGGCAAATTTACCTCACTATATAAGCTATTGCCCCTCAGATTTACACAGGGGCTGCTCTATATTATGCTGCAAAATGGCAAATTTACCTCACAATATAAGCTATTGCCCCTCAGATTTACACAGGGGCTGCTCTATATTATGCTGCAAAATGGCAAATTTACCTCACAATATAAGCTATTGCCCCTCAGATTTACACAGGGGCTGCTCTATATTATGCTGCAAAATGGCAAATTAACCTCACAATATAAGCTATTGCCCCTCAGATTTACACAGGGCCTGCTCTATATTATGCTGCAAAATGGCAAATTAACCTCACAATATAAGCTATTGCCCCTCAGATTTACACAGGGCCTGCTCTATATTATGCTGCAAAATGGCAAATTAACCTCACAATATAAGCTATTGCCCCTCAGATTTACACAGGGCCTGCTCTATATAACGAAGCAAAATGGCAAATTTACCTCACTATATAAGCTATTGCCCCTCAGATTTACACAGGGGCTGCTCTATATTATGCTGCAAAATGGCAAATTAACCTCACAATATAAGCTATTGCAGCTCTATATAAATAAAAATAAATAAATAAAAAAAGGGCCTGTAGAAGCTTATTTAGTATAACAGATAGGGTGACATGTGCTGGTTTGGGATGCCCATATGGGCTAGTGTTTTGGCAGCAGTACAAAAACCAATGCAAAATGCAATAGCTTAATAAAGCTGATGCTGATCAACGCTTATTTAGTATAACAGATGGGGTGCAACATGCAGGTTTGGGATGCCCTGCGGCCTGGTGTATTTAAAGCAGACCAAAACCAATTCAAAATGCAATAACTTAATAAAGCTGAGGCTGTAGATGCTTATTTAGTATAAACAGGTAGGGTGCAAGGTGCAGCTTTGGGGTGCCCTGCGGCCTGGTTAAATGAAAGCAGTCAAAAAGGAAGTGCAAACTGAAGTAGCTTAATGAAGCTGATGCTGATCAACGCTTATGTTGTATACCAGATAGGGTGCAAGGTGCAGCTTTGGGGTGCCCTGCGGCCTGGTTTATTAAAAGCAGTCAAAAACAAGTGCAAACTGAAGTAGCCTGATCAACGCTTATGTTGTATAACAGATAGGTTTAAAATAGCATGTGCCTTGGGATGCCCGTGTGGCCTGTTATATTTCAAGCTGAACAAAAAGTAACAATAATCCAAGTATGAGATATCATTTTGACCTTCTTTACAGCGCCATACTTTGAAAAAAAAAATTAATTTCATGCCGATCAATCCAAAGGTCAATGCCCCTAACAAAAATAGTGTTCGGCATAAGTTTTCCTTCTGGAAGGACGTAACCTTTAGTTTACATGGTTGGGGTAGGTTATCTTACAAATTGGGATACCCCAGGCAGCAGTGTCATTGAAAGAGACAGATTGTAATGCAGGCCATACGCAAGCAGAGAAACTCAGGCTGCAACAGGCCTATTTAGTTTACATGGTTGGGGTAGGTTATCTTACAAATTGGGATACCCCACTGTATATGAAACCGAATATAAATGCACACCCAAAAGTGGACAACCAGCCTCCAAGAGGCCTGCTTAGTTTAAATAAGAGAGCTGCTTAGTATGGTAGGTAGGTTATGTTATGTTACAGAATGGGATGCCCCAAGCAGACTTGAGATCAGTATATATGCACACAGCAGCAGTGTGTTAGCAGGCTCATACAGGCCAAATTTCTTTAAATAACTGTGCAGCTTACAGTAAATGCAGAGGCTAATGGTATGTTACAGAATGGGATGCCCCAAAGCTGACTTGAGAACAGTATATATGCACACAGCAGCAGTGTGTAAGCAGGCTCATACAGGCCAAATTTCTTTAAATAACTGTGCAGCTTACAGTAAATGCAGAGGCTAATGGTATGTTACAGAATGGGATGCCCCCAGCAGACTTGAGATCAGTATATATGCACACAGCAGCAGTGTGTTAGCAGGCTCATACAGGCCAAATTTCTTTAAATAACTGTGCAGCTTACAGTAAATGCAGAGGCTAATGGTATGTTACAGAATGGGATGTCCCAAAAACCAGAGAGCACCTGGCAGGCAGCAGTAAGACTATGCACAGCAAAAGTGTCTTTATCATGCCTAATTTCAATTAGAATAGGTGCAAATGGTTAGGTTCTTAAATAGAGGCTGCTGTAGTCACAGAATGGGATGCCCTAAAAACCAGCAGTAAGTACACCTGGCAGGGACAAGTAGTGCTATGCCCAGCAAAAGTGTCTTTATCAGGCCTAATTTCAATTATAATAAGTGCAAATGGTTATATGGTCTTAAACAGAGGCTGCTGTAGTCACAGAATGGGATGCCCCAAAAAAGATCCAGTAGTGCTATGCCCAGCAAAAGTGTCTTTATCAGGGCTAATTTCAATTATAATAAGTGCAAATGGTTATATGGTCTTAAACAGAGGCTGCTGTAGTCACAGAATGGGATGCCCTGGCAGGGTCCAGAAGTACTATGCCGAGCAAAAGTGTCTTTATCAGGCTAATTTCAAATATAATAAGAGCAAATGGTTATATGGTCTTAAACAGAGGCTGCTGTAGTCACAGAATGGGATGCCCTGGCAGGGTCCAGGAGTACTATGCCGAGCAAAAGTGTCTTTATCAGGCCTAATTTCAATTACAATAAGTGCAAATGGTTATATGGTCTTAAACAGAGGCTGCTGTAGTCACAGAATGGGATGCCCTGGCAGGGTCCAGAAGTACTATGCCGAGCAAAAGTGTCTTTATCAGGCTAATTTCAAATATAATAAGAGCAAATGGTTATATGGTCTTAAACAGAGGCTGCTGTAGTCACAGAATGGGATGCCCTGGCAGGGTCCAGAAGTACTATGCCCAGCAAAAGTGTCTTTATCAGGCTAATTTCAAATATAATAAGAGCAAATGGTTATATGGTCTTAAACAGAGGCTGCTGTAGTCACAGAATGGGATGCCCTGGCAGGGTCCAGAAGTACTATGCCCAGCAAAAGTGTCTTTATCAGGCCTAATTTCAATTATAATAAGTGCAAATGGTTATATGGTCTTAAACAGAGGCTGCTGTAGTCACAGAATGGGATGCCCTGGCAGGGTCCAGAAGTACTATGCCGAGCAAAAGTGTCTTTATCAGGCTAATTTCAAATATAATAAGAGCAAATGGTTATATGGTCTTAAACAGAGGCTGCTGTAGTCACAGAATGGGATGCCCTGGCAGGGTCCAGAAGTACTATGCCCAGCAAAAGTGTCTTTATCAGGCTAATTTCAAATATAATAAGAGCAAATGGTTATATGGTCTTAAACAGAGGCTGCTGTAGTCACAGAATGGGATGCCCTGGCAGGGTCCAGAAGTACTATGCCCAGCAAAAGTGTCTTTATCAGGCTAATTTCAAATATAATAAGAGCAAATGGTTATATGGTCTTAAACGGAGGCTGCTGTAGTCACAGAATGGGATGCCCTGGCAGGGTCCAGAAGTACTATGCCGAGCAAAAGTGTCTTTATCAGGCTAATTTCAAATATAATAAGAGCAAATGGTTATATGGTCTTAAACAGAGGCTGCTGTAGTCACAGAATGGGATGCCCTGGCAGGGTCCAGGAGTACTATGCCGAGCAAAAGTGTCTTTAACAGGCTAATTTCAAATATAATAAGAGCAAATGGTTATATGGTCTTAAACAGAGGCTGCTGTAGTCACAGAATGGGATGCCCTGGCAGGGTCCAGAAGTACTATGCCGAGCAAAAGTGTCTTTATCAGGCTAATTTCAAATATAATAAGAGCAAATGGTTATATGGTCTTAAACAGAGGCTGCTGTAGTCACAGAATGGGATGCCCTGGCAGGGTCCAGAAGTACTATGCCCAGCAAAAGTGTCTTTATCAGGCCTAATTTCAATTATAATAAGTGCAAATGGTTATATGGTCTTAAACAGAGGCTGCTGTAGTCACAGAATGGGATGCCCTGGCAGGGTCCAGAAGTACTATGCCGAGCAAAAGTGTCTTTATCAGGCTAATTTCAAATATAATAAGAGCAAATGGTTATATGGTCTTAAACAGAGGCTGCTGTAGTCACAGAATGGGATGCCCTGGCAGGGTCCAGAAGTACTATGCCCAGCAAAAGTGTCTTTATCAGGCTAATTTCAAATATAATAAGAGCAAATGGTTATATGGTCTTAAACAGAGGCTGCTGTAGTCACAGAATGGGATGCCCTGGCAGGGTCCAGAAGTACTATGCCCAGCAAAAGTGTCTTTATCAGGCTAATTTCAAATATAATAAGAGCAAATGGTTATATGGTCTTAAACAGAGGCTGCTGTAGTCACAGAATGGGATGCCCTGGCAGGGTCCAGAAGTACTATGCCGAGCAAAAGTGTCTTTATCAGGCTAATTTCAAATATAATAAGAGCAAATGGTTATATGGTCTTAAACAGAGGCTGCTGTAGTCACAGAATGGGATGCCCTGGCAGAGTCCAGAAGTACTATGCCGAGCAAAAGTGTCTTTATCACGCTAATTTCAAATATAATAAGAGCAAATGGTTATATGGTCTTAAACAGAGGCTGCTGTAGTCACAGAATGGGATGCCCTGGCAGGGTCCAGAAGTACTATGCCCTGCAAAAGTGTCTTTATCAGGCCTAATTTCAAATATAATAAGTGCAAATGGTTATATGGTCTTAAACAGAGGCTGCTGTAGTCACAGAATGGGATGCCCTGGCAGGGTCCAGAAGTACTATGCCCAGCAAAAGTGTCTTTATCAGGCTAATTTCAAATATAATAAGAGCAAATGGTTATATGGTCTTAAACAGAGGCTGCTGTAGTCACAGAATGGGATGCCCTGGCAGGGTCCAGAAGTACTATGCCGAGCAAAAGTGTCTTTATCAGGCTAATTTCAAATATAATAAGAGCAAATGGTTATATGGTCTTAAACAGAGGCTGCTGTAGTCACAGAATGGGATGCCCTGGCAGGGTCCAGGAGTACTATGCCGAGCAAAAGTGTCTTTATCAGGCTAATTTCAAATATAATAAGAGCAAATAGTTATATGGTCTTAAACAGAGGCTGCTGTAGTCACAGAATGGGATGCCCTGGCAGGGTCCAGGAGTACTATGCCGAGCAAAAGTGTCTTTATCAGGCTAATTTCAAATATAATAAGAGCAAATGGTTATATGGTCTTAAACAGAGGCTGCTGTAGTCACAGAATGGGATGCCCTGGCAGGGTCCAGAAGTACTATGCCCAGCAAAAGTGTCTTTATCAGGCCTAATTTCAATTATAATAAGTGCAAATGGTTATATGGTCTTAAACAGAGGCTGCTGTAGTCACAGAATGGGATGCCCTGGCAGGGTCCAGAAGTACTATGCCCAGCAAAAGTGTCTTTATCAGGCCTAATTTCAATTATAATAAGTGCAAATGGTTATATGGTCTTAAACAGAGGCTGCTGTAGTCACAGAATGGGATGCCCTGGCAGGGTCCAGAAGTACTATGCCCAGCAAAAGTGTCTTTATCAGGCCTAATTTCAAATATAATAAGTGCAAATGGTTATATGGTCTTAAACAGAGGCTGCTGTAGTCACAGAATGGGATGCCCTGGCAGGGTCCAGAAGTACTATGCCCAGCAAAAGTGTCTTTATCAGGCTAATTTCAAATATAATAAGAGCAAATGGTTATATGGTCTTAAACAGAGGCTGCTGTAGTCACAGAATGGGATGCCCTGGCAGGGTCCAGAAGTACTATGCCCAGCAAAAGTGTCTTTATCAGGCTAATTTCAAATATAATAAGAGCAAATGGTTATATGGTCTTAAACAGAGGCTGCTGTAGTCACAGAATGGGATGCCCTGGCAGGGTCCAGAAGTACTATGCCCAGCAAAAGTGTCTTTATCAGGCCTAATTTCAATTATAATAAGTGCAAATGGTTATATGGTCTTAAACAGAGGCTGCTGTAGTCACAGAATGGGATGCCCTGGCAGGGTCCAGAAGTACTATGCCCAGCAAAAGTGTCTTTATCAGGCCTAATTTCAATTATAATAAGTGCAAATGGTTATATGGTCTTAAACAGAGGCTGCTGTAGTCACAGAATGGGATGCCCTGGCAGGGTCCAGAAGTACTATGCCCAGCAAAAGTGTCTTTATCAGGCCTAATTTCAAATATAATAAGTGCAAATGGTTATATGGTCTTAAACAGAGGCTGCTGTAGTCACAGAATGGGATGCCCTGGCAGGGTCCAGAAGTACTATGCCCAGCAAAAGTGTCTTTATCAGGCTAATTTCAAATATAATAAGAGCAAATGGTTATATGGTCTTAAACAGAGGCTGCTGTAGTCACAGAATGGGATGCCCTGGCAGGGTCCAGGAGTACTATGCCGAGCAAAAGTGTCTTTATCAGGCTAATTTCAAATATAATAAGAGCAAATGGTTATATGGTCTTAAACAGAGGCTGCTGTAGTCACAGAATGGGATGCCCTGGCAGGGTCCAGAAGTACTATGCCCAGCAAAAGTGTCTTTATCGGGCCTAATTTCAATTATAATAAGTGCAAATGGTTATATGGTCTTAAACAGAGGCTGCTGTAGTCACAGAATGGGATGCCCTGGCAGGGTCCAGAAGTACTATGCCCAGCAAAAGTGTCTTTATCAGGCTAATTTCAAATATAATAAGAGCAAATGGTTATATGGTCTTAAACAGAGGCTGCTGTAGTCACAGAATGGGATGCCCTGGCAGGGTCCAGAAGTACTATGCCCAGCAAAAGTGTCTTTATCAGGCCTAATTTCAATTATAATAAGTGCAAATGGTTATATGGTCTTAAACAGAGGCTGCTGTAGTCACAGAATGGGATGCCCTGGCAGGGTCCAGAAGTACTATGCCCAGCAAAAGTGTCTTTATCAGGCCTAATTTCAATTATAATAAGTGCAAATGGTTATATGGTCTTAAACAGAGGCTGCTGTAGTCACAGAATGGGATGCCCTGGCAGGGTCCAGAAGTACTATGCCCAGCAAAAGTGTCTTTATCAGGCCTAATTTCAAATATAATAAGTGCAAATGGTTATATGGTCTTAAACAGAGGCTGCTGTAGTCACAGAATGGGATGCCCTGGCAGGGTCCAGAAGTACTATGCCCAGCAAAAGTGTCTTTATCAGGCTAATTTCAAATATAATAAGAGCAAATGGTTATATGGTCTTAAACAGAGGCTGCTGTAGTCACAGAATGGGATGCCCTGGCAGGGTCCAGGAGTACTATGCCGAGCAAAAGTGTCTTTATCAGGCTAATTTCAAATATAATAAGAGCAAATGGTTATATGGTCTTAAACAGAGGCTGCTGTAGTCACAGAATGGGATGCCCTGGCAGGGTCCAGAAGTACTATGCCCAGCAAAAGTGTCTTTATCAGGCCTAATTTCAATTATAATAAGTGCAAATGGTTATATGGTCTTAAACAGAGGCTGCTGTAGTCACAGAATGGGATGCCCTGGCAGGGTCCAGAAGTACTATGCCCAGCAAAAGTGTCTTTATCAGGCTAATTTCAAATATAATAAGAGCAAATGGTTATATGGTCTTAAACAGAGGCTGCTGTAGTCACAGAATGGGATGCCCTGGCAGGGTCCAGAAGTACTATGCCCAGCAAAAGTGTCTTTATCAGGCTAATTTCAAATATAATAAGAGCAAATGGTTATATGGTCTTAAACAGAGGCTGCTGTAGTCACAGAATGGGATGCCCTGGCAGGGTCCAGAAGTACTATGCCCAGCAAAAGTGTCTTTATCAGGCTAATTTCAAATATAATAAGAGCAAATGGTTATATGGTCTTAAACAGAGGCTGCTGTAGTCACAGAATGGGATGCCCTGGCAGGGTCCAGAAGTACTATGCCGAGCAAAAGTGTCTTTATCAGGCTAATTTCAAATATAATAAGAGCAAATGGTTATATGGTCTTAAACAGAGGCTGCTGTAGTCACAGAATGGGATGCCCTGGCAGGGTCCAGAAGTACTATGCCGAGCAAAAGTGTCTTTTTCAGGCTAATTTCAAATATAATAAGAGCAAATGGTTATATGGTCTTAAACAGAGGCTGCTGTAGTCACAGAATGGGATGCCCTGGCAGGGTCCAGAAGTACTATGCCCAGCAAAAGTGTCTTTATCAGGCTAATTTCAAATATAATAAGAGCAAATGGTTATATGGTCTTAAACAGAGGCTGCTGTAGTCACAGAATGGGATGCCCTGGCAGGGTCCAGAAGTACTATGCCCAGCAAAAGTGTCTTTATCAGGCCTAATTTCAATTATAATAAGTGCAAATGGTTATATGGTCTTAAACAGAGGCTGCTGTAGTCACAGAATGGGATGCCCTGGCAGGGTCCAGAAGTACTATGCCGAGCAAAAGTGTCTTTATCAGGCTAATTTCAAATATAATAAGAGCAAATGGTTATATGGTCTTAAACAGAGGCTGCTGTAGTCACAGAATGGGATGCCCTGGCAGGGTCCAGAAGTACTATGCCGAGCAAAAGTGTCTTTATCAGGCTAATTTCAAATATAATAAGAGCAAATGGTTATATGGTCTTAAACAGAGGCTGCTGTAGTCACAGAATGGGATGCCCTGGCAGGGTCCAGAAGTACTATGCCGAGCAAAAGTGTCTTTATCAGGCTAATTTCAAATATAATAAGAGCAAATGGTTATATGGTCTTAAACAGAGGCTGCTGTAGTCACAGAATGGGATGCCCTGGCAGGGTCCAGAAGTACTATGCCCAGCAAAAGTGTCTTTATCGGGCTAATTTCAAATATAATAAGAGCAAATGGTTATATGGTCTTAAACAGAGGCTGCTGTAGTCACAGAATGGGATGCCCTGGCAGGGTCCAGGAGTACTATGCCGAGCAAAAGTGTCTTTATCAGGCTAATTTCAAATATAATAAGAGCAAATGGTTATATGGTCTTAAACAGAGGCTGCTGTAGTCACAGAATGGGATGCCCTGGCAGGGTCCAGAAGTACTATGCCGAGCAAAAGTGTCTTTATCAGGCTAATTTCAAATATAATAAGAGCAAATGGTTATATGGTCTTAAACAGAGGCTGCTGTAGTCACAGAATGGGATGCCCTGGCAGGGTCCAGAAGTACTATGCCGAGCAAAAGTGTCTTTATCAGGCTAATTTCAAATATAATAAGAGCAAATGGTTATATGGTCTTAAACAGAGGCTGCTGTAGTCACAGAATGGGATGCCTCACAGCAGACTTAAGATCAGTTCAGTATATATGCACAGTTAGTTAGTATAAGCAGCCTGAAAACGCTAACAAAGCCTGTCAGGCTGGATGAAAAAAAAAAAAAAAAAACTCCCTGTGACAGGCTGACAGCCTCCGATTTTTCTACCTTTCCCTGTTTTTCGCTGACTTTCTGTCTGTCTCCTGTCTGTCTCCTGCCTGTCTCCAGCCTGTCCCTGTCTGTCCCTGCCTGTCTAACTGTCTCTCCCTCAGCTACACAGCGTTCTGTCTCTCACGAATGCAATAGAGAAATGAGGCTGGAAAGCAAGATGGCCGGCCTTAAATACAGCTGTGACGTCACCGGGTTTGCTGGCTGCTGATAGGCTGCATGTGACTGTCCCAGCTTGCACTGGCGCGGGGTTGATGTCTGGACATGTCCCGTCCGCCATCTTAGAATGCCTGTAATGTAAATGAATGGATGTTAAAGGAAAACTTCGAGCGATCGAATCGCGGGGAAATTCGGATTCGATCCGAATCGAATTTTTCCTGAAATTCGGATCGAATCAGGGTTCGTCCGGATCGATTCGCTCATCCCTAGTTATATTCAATGGACTCACAGGTAGGTATCTCGGGGCACCCCTGGCAACACTACAGTGCAGCTCCTGCACTAGCAGCCTGGACAGATGTTTGTTTAATGCAGGGCATATAGCCAACCTTCTCTGTAGCCAACTATAGCATGTTTATGTGGATTATATTTTTCTGCAAGAGATTTGCTTTAATAATATGTTTGTCTATGAGAATCTTCTATGGACATTCCACAGCTGTAAGGTGGAGAGCGCCATCTGCTGGTGGAATAGGGGTGATGATGAGGAGGTTTTATTGATGGGGCTGCAGTGTCAGTATCACACTGTGCACCATCTCTAAGAGCACAGAAGTACACAGCAGAGTCTGACACCTCCAGGTTGTGTATTAGTAACTCAGTAGAGGATTCACTGGTATTTGATGCAAATTTTCCTTCATGAAAGTTGCCATTATAACTTATAGAAGATGTTGTTTTTGCTCCACGGTGCAGAATATATTCCATCTGGCCGGCATACTGGCGATACCAGAACAGATATGGCTGGTTGCTATTGGTGGAGTAAGTACAGGTTAGTGTCACTGTCCTCCCAACATCACCGGACACGTGTGACATGTCTGACTGTATAGAGTTCCCATAAACCAGACCTGTGGAGGGAGACACATCATGTTAGACACAAACAATGTCCTTAACCTTACATGCTAAAAATATCATTTACTCAGTATAATTATTCGTATACAGGTTTCAGTAACAATATGGAATGGAAAGACTCACTTGTAAGATGACAAGTTACATATAACGATAAATGGAGAAGGGACATTGTACTATAAGTAACTGGCACCAGTGGCTGCAATGGTTAGACTGGGATCTACACCTACAGCACATCTACACATCCTCCATATATATAGAAAGACCAGCACTTGGCTCCTCCTGCTAACATGTTACATGTGCCTACAGCTCACACAGAAAGGTAATGATGCTTTTCTTTTTAGGTACTCACATGGGAAACACAATGTTCCTTGCAGATATATCTTGACTCTAGTTGATGAATTTAAAGTCAATTAATAACAGGAATCCATTGCATATGTCTGCTGGAATCTTGCTGTTCTCCGCACAGAGGAGCCAAGCTATTAAGGCCTTGCTGGTGATACTCTCCTTGAGGGTTGGAGAATTCCAGGGCTGGCCACTGGCTTTCCCCCAGGGCATACCAAACTGGGATGCCCCCTTGTGTAACCCCCCCCCCCCCCCCCCCAGGGCGCCAGTAATCACTCACCTTCCCCGCAGGCTCTCTTTAATCAGAGCCACCCACAGAACTGACATCATTTCGTCAAGGCAGCTCTGATAGTTTACTATAGGGAGTGAGGACAGGCGCATCCCTGCATCTTCAGGCTGTGTGCTACCACCCGGCTGGGGCACAGGCAGCAGGGGATGCGGAAACTCTTGGTTCCCATTCACCCTAATTAGGGCCGATCACCGAATTACATCACTTCAGCAGGTGGTTCTGATTGGATGGGAGCCCACAATGGCACCGTTGGACCAGGAAGAGGTGAGTCTGAATGTGGCGATGGCAGGGGTTTCACACAATGTGGCATCCCAATGGTTACAGGACAAGTGATAACCCCAGGTTTTGTTCCGCTTTAAAGTGGACCAACACCCAGGATTTTGACTATCCTGGCTTTTGGTCCACTTCGGCGGGGCACCCCGATCGGGGGTGCCCCGCTGTGTGAAACCCCCCAGAAACCCCAATAAACTCACCTCTCCCCGCTCCCACATGACTGCCCGGTCCAATCCCCGCCAACGTCCAGGCGGGGAACAGGAACGTCCAAGCGGCTTCCGCCGCCGCCGCCTCCCGCGCGTCACTTTCGGCGCGCGTGCGCCGGTGCCGGCCATTCACAGACGGCCGGCGCGGGGGCGCGCACGCCTAGAGGGGCGCGAGGGAGGCGGCGGCGGCGGAAGATAAGGTAGGTGATTTGGGGTGTTTGGGGGGGTTTCACCCCGCGGGACATCCCGATCTCGGATGTCCCGCGGGGTGGGAGGTGATCGCCCCGGGAATCTTATAGATTTCCGGGCCGATCACCTCTCGGTGTTGGTCCACTTTAAGGGCTAGCTGAAGTCCAATAGAAGCATTAGTAAGTAAGTGCTACTGAATTACAGGTAAGTATATGAACTTGGATACTAGTATGACTTGGCAGCCTAAAAGTCAAATTATAACAGAAAGTCAAGCAACCAAAATTAGTGGCAGCACTACCAACTGGTAAACTAGTTACAATAGACAGAGAAAGTGAAAAATGGGATTTTCACTATCCTGGCTTTTGTTTCTTCCCCCGGGGCATCCCAATTTGGTATATGCTGCTGTGTGAAACCCCCGAAATGCCCATAAAAACTTACCACACGGCGCATGTGAAATTGGCATGGGTTACCATGCGTATGTTGGGGATGTTGGCTATGTTTACATCACCATGGGAGCTAGGGAAAAGGTAAGCTTTGCAGCAACACAGGGGAGTTTCAAACAGCAGGGCATCCCAATTTGGGATACATCAAAGAAAGGCCAGTGGCCGTCCCTAGGTTTTGTTCTGCTTTAATGCTGCATTTGCATGCTCAAACAGTCTCCGGGTGCACACAGGAATGTGCATGACATGCAATGCTTTTCTAGTGTTAATACCCTTTTTAGCACCTTTAAAAAGGGAGGGCCCACAGCTTGCCCAGCGACAAAATGGGTGCTGTTCCTAGCACAGGGGGGGCATCCGAGTTCAGGTGCCCTCCTGTGCATTAACCTGTGCAAGAAATCTTGCCTTTGTTCTTGTTCCCCCAATAAAACTAAGCACTGTGATTGGCCACCTCGGTCACGTGGTCCTCAGGCTTCTTCGGGTATCATGGCAACCACGTGACCTCGGCTGCAAATCGCTGTGCTCGACTTAGCCAGGGGACCAGGAAAAAGGGTAATATTTCTCTGGTTTGCCAGGGTTAATGCACGGGGGGGGGGGGGGGGGGGGGCGCGGCAATCGCTGTTATTCCAGTTTAAAATGGACCAAAACCCAGGATTTTGACTATTGGGTTTCGGGGTACCCTGCTGAAACCCCTCAGATCGCCGAGTGCAACTCACCTCTTCCTGGTCCAATGGCGCTTGACTAAGCCTTCGTCTAAGGCCAGCGAATGGGGCAAACTGGGGGTTTTTACACAGCGGGGCACCACGATTTTGGATGCCCTGGGGGAAGGGTATCTGGGTTTTGGTCCACTAAATATATCATGTAGTATGGGTAAAAAGCTTTGAAAAAGGTGGGGTAGGCATAATAGAGCCCCTAGACTTTATGACCATATGTTTTACTAAAAGTAAAAATGGTAATGCACTGTGTATTTACATTGCAACACATTGGCCTCAATTCAATAAAAATTCTCATGGTAGTAAAAAAAATCACTTCATGAGGAAAAAGCCTGAGAATTTCACTGTTACTGAATCACCAGATAACAAGACAATGAAAGTCAATGGCACTATAGTGTAAAAAGGAGTAAAAAGTTCTCTACTTTTCTTAGGAGTAAAAAAGTGCCATTATCTGGTGCCTATCTGGTGATTCAGCAACAGTGAAATTCTCAGGCTTGAATTTTTCACTACCATGAGAATTCTTTTCAACTCATATTAAATCAAGGCCATTGTTTCAGCCATGCATTGATCTCATTGTAGTGTTTCAGAATCTTCTCCACACATTTACTCAGTGTAAGGGGGAGAGCGCCATCTGCTGGAGGAATAGGGGTGGTGATGAGGAGGTTATATTGATGGGGCTGCAGTGTCAGTGTCACACTGTGCACCATCTCTAAGAGCACAGAAATACACAGCAGAGTCTGACACCTCCAGGTTGTGTATCAGTAACTCAGTAGAGGATTCACTGGTGTTAGATACATATTTTCCCATAGGAAAGTTTCCATCCTGCTTTAGAGAGGACACACTTTTGGCTCCACGGTACAGAATATATTCCATCTTGCCGGCATACTGGCGATACCAGAACAGATATGGCTGATCGCTATTGGTGGAGTAAGTACAGGTTAGTGTCACTGTCCTCCCAACATCACTGGACACGTGTGACATGTCTGACTGTATAGAGTTCCCATAGACCAGACCTGTGGAAAGAGAATGTAACACATCACATCAGACACCATATCTAAATTATTGAACTGTATGAAATGACATTAATGTAATCACACAAATGCACGTTTCACATCTTACATCCACACATTTCTCTATTCAGCTACATTCCATAATAGGAAATGATAACAGATACTAACTTGCAAGATGGCCAGCTACACATAATAGTAATAAGAAACACAGAGAGGACATTGTGCTGGAAGTAACCATGCAATGCTCTGGATGGGTGGGAAACCTACACATATCTCTGCACACCCTCCATATAAAGGAAAAGCTTAAAACCACCTCCCTTTCTGAGGCTTGTGCTAATACGGGAACTCCCATGAATTATATACCACACACACCCTATTGCACCTGCACTGAGCATTTCTCACACTCAGGGCTGTTTCTAGGGGAGGGCAAGTGGAGCAATTGCTGGGGGCCAAGGCTATTGGGGGCACCTTTATCCCAGCTATCTTGTTTTCTGCAGATGAGTCAGAGCCACTGTTTTTGGTGCAGACCCCTGATTTCTCCATATTGGGCTCAGTCATGGGAAGGGAGCACTGCCAGCTGCTATGGTAGAGGCACAGCATGGCACATACCTGTATGGCACAGCATCAGCACCATAGGATGGGTGAGGACAGACAGAGTGGGCTGAATTTTTTCCTTTCCGCACTGATTGTCCAGTTAGATGGTGACCAGTTACTAATTAAGAGTCTATGCTCATGGCATAAAGACTTGCTAGAGAGGCAATTTGCTACTAAAGTGCAGAAAAATATTGTTGCTGGAAAATGTTCTGAGACCAGACATCCTCTAAAGTAGTGGTCCCCAACCCGTGGCTCATGGACCCTCACATTGTGGCTTGACTAGAACACTTTTCTAGCACACTGCTGAGGCTGGGTGGGTGCATGGTACCCAAGGCTGGCATTGTCAGCACCATGAATGGGACTAATACAGAGCTGGTGGAGAGGTGTGCTGGCTTAAAGAGACTCTGTAGGAGTGCATAAACTGTCATTCAGCAGCTCACTTCATCATGGCTGCGCTCTCTCTACCTGTCAGCAGCTGTTCCTGAAAGCAGAAACAAGGCAAATAGTAGTGTCACACCCCCTGAATTCCTCTGCCATAGACCACCAATTATAGGGCTAAGCTGGTGGCCTAAAGCTTCACATCTTCTGTGGACTGTGGATATTGGGAGAGAAGGAGAACAGCCAGGGTGATGAGATTGCCTGTTTTACAGACCCTGCCCTTTATGCAGCATCACAGAGCCAAGGCCCACGTTCAAATATTTCAATAGATTAATCATAAGGTGAAACTGTAAACTTGATATCTTGGTCATTTCTTCTTCAATTTAAAAACATAAAACAGTTTAGAACAGTGCAAAATGTAGCCTGACACGACGTAGCAATTACCTTTGCCTGCTGTATCGCTTTAATTGTCTTGGCAACTTCTAGCTACTATTCTGAAATAGCTGGGGACCTATCTTAAAAAATAAGGAAAGATAAAAGGTAATAAAAGGAGCCAAAAAGAGAAGGAAACCCATAGAGGGTCTTGATCAGCATAAAATTATAGTAATCTACTAGGTAGGAACTTATTGTCCCATGGTGACCATATTTTTTTCAAACTTTACCAATCTAACTTGACTTATTGCAGTCATCTTTTCCATATTCATAATCTCATTTGCCCTGTTTTTGAATTCTTGTAAATGGAGTTGGGGACTTCCAAGCTTTGGCTATCACTTGTTTTGCTGCTGTCAAAATGAAGTGTATTCAGTGGTGCCCCCTATATACTTGTTTAGCAGTGCTACCAAGGGGTCTTCTCTAACAAAGCGTCCTAAATTGGTTGATATAATCGGAAATATCTTGACCCAGTAACATTTCATTTTATTACAATCGCACCGGATGTGTTTGAGCCTAGAGGGAGGCAATCATGGAAGCAAATTTCAGAATATCCTGGAAGATTTTGGACAATACTTTTAGGGACCAAATATCAAAGAGAACATGAACAAAGTTTACATGCTCAGAGGTTGCCTTTCCAAAGTAGATATTTATTGCTGCAGAGGTTCAATGGGTGGGGGTGGGTTGTCCGCCTGTCGGTGCTCAGACCATATGCTGCACCAAGACAACCACTGCCTTACTAAAGCAACTGAAAGGTCCTGGACTGGCCATGCATGTCTCCAAAACTTAACCCCACTGGGCATCTGTGGGGCATACTCACACGGAAGCGCAGGGTCTCTAACATCCACCAGCTTTGTGATGTCACCATGGACCTATGTCCCTGGACATAAGTGACTCGTGGACTGTGGCTGAGGATTAATGAGAATTAAGTGCAGGAAAATAATGCTGGCCACATAAAATATTGACATCTGGGCACAATGTGGCCACTTTCACATTGGGGTGTATTCACTTTTGTTGCCAGGGGGTTAGACATTAATGGATGTGTTATTATTCAATATTCAAACCTCAGTATCAACTGTGGCTGACCCCGCTCTAGTAAACAATTTTGTATATAGTATTACACATTTACAAAACCCTTCAGAGTGGATCACCCGGGTGTATTAACCTTCATTAAACTCCTGAATCAAGAACCATCACCAATATGCACGTACCAACTAGCCCATATACACAGGCTTTCTGATTTCAATCAATGGAATGTAGGTCTGCTTCAATGTGAGCTCCAACCGCTCTTAATATCTCCAACTTGATTTCTTTTGTCAAGCCTCTTATCGCCCTCAATAGCGTTTTTTTTTTTCACTATTAATTGCCAGGGGGCATATGTTAGGAAAGCAAAAAGCAAAAAATCCAAAGCACAGCCAAAATTATTAGCAGCCGGTTAGCGAGTTAAGCCTCCAAAATAGTGTCTCACCCTCCTTGTAACGCAATGCCGTATATCTTCCTCGGCCGTAGGAACCGGCAGCGTATTCCGGTGAATACGATAATGAAAACGCAATGACTTCCGTGCGTCTTACTTGACCCTGCCACAGACGTATTTCGTCATGGAATGACTTGTTCACTGGGATGTGTGTTGAGTTATTTTGAGGGCACACCAAACTGACAATGTTATACAAGCTGTACACTAACTACTTTACATTGTATCAATGTATACATATCTTCAGCATTATCCCATGAAAAGATATAATAAAATAAAAATAATATGAGGGGTGTGCTCAGTGTTTTACAGGCCAGATACTGTAATTGTTTGAACTTGGATACAGGCATGGCTAAGCAGGTATATGGGTGCCTATAATAAAGTCACAAATGGAATTATCCTTTTTTGAATGCCAAAATAAAGGTTTAAGCCTTTACAGGCATTTCCAATGTTTCCAACATTATTGTGGACCAAAGATACAAATGAACATTTGGCTTATTTAGAATGGTTCATAGGGGGCATCCCAATTTGGGATGCACCCCCATGTGAGTCACTATGGAAAGTGTCCGCTCATGCTACACAATAAGCTAGTTCTGTTATACTATTGCATTCAAAACAGCAGCGGCATCATTGCTCCTTCTGCTCTGTGCACCCGGAAACTTGATGGTCCACAGGCCATGATATGGAAAGCAGGGGAGGCAGGCAGACTTATATCATTTGTGTAGGGGGTGAGCCTGCCATAAAGAGCAGCATCATCATTAGCTCAGATCAAGCTGGGTGCTCCTTGCAGGTGAGTGAATAAACAAGCAGTAAAGCTGGATGATCAGCACTGCAACCAGGAACCCACCATGTTTAGAAGGTAATCAGCAATGGCGGCTCTTCTTTAACTTGCTCGGAACATGTTTAATACTGTACAAAACAACTGAATCTCTTTGTAGTGTAGTTCAGAGAGTGGCAGCTGGTGCTTGTAGTTCCCTAGGTCATAGAGCGGCAGCTGGGGCTTGTAGTTCCTTAGGTCATAGAGCGAGAGCTGGGGCTTGTAGTTCCCTAGGTCATAGAGCGGCAGCTGGGGCTCGTAGTTCCCTAAGTCATAGAGTGGCAGCTGGGGCTTTTAGTTCCCTAGGTCAGGGAGGGGCAGCCAGGGCTTGTAGATCCCTAGGTCAGAGAGAGGCTGCCAGGGCTTGTAATTCCCCAGGTCAGAGAGGGGCAGCCAGGGCTTGTAGTTCCCCAGGTCAGAGAGGGGCAGCCGAGGTTTGTAGTTGCCCAGGTCAGAGAGGGGCAGCCGAGACTTGTAGTTGCCCAGGTCAGAGAGGGGCAGCCGAGACTTGTAGTTTCCCAGGTCAGAGAGGGGCAGCCGAGGCTTGTAGTTGCCCAGGTCAGAGAGGGGTAGCCGAGGCTTGTAGTTCCCCAGGGCAGAGAGGGTCAGCCAAGGTTTGTAGTTGCCCAGCTCAGATAAGGGCAGCCAAGGCTTGTAGTTCCCCAGGTCAGAGAGGGGAAGCCGAGGTTTGTAGTTCCCCAGATCATAGAGGGGCAGCCAAGACTTGTAGATCCCCAGGTCAGAGAGGAGCAGTCGAGGTTTGTAGTTCCCCAAATCAGAGAGGGGCGGCCAAGGTTTGTAGTTCCCCAGATCAGAGAGGGGCAGCCAAGACTTGTAGTTCCCCAGGTCAGAGAGGAGCAGTCGAGGTTTGCAGTTCCCCAGGTCAGAGAGGGGCAGCCAAGACTTGTAGTTCCCCAGGTCAGAGAGGGGCAGCCGAGGTTTGTAGTTCCCCAGGTCAGAGAGGGGCAGCCGATGTTTGTAGTTCCCCAGGTCAGAGAGGGGCAGCCAAGGCTTGTAGTTGCCAAGGTCAGAGAGGGGGAGCCAGGACTTGTAGTTCCCCAGGTCAGAGAGGGGCAGCCGAGGTTTGTAGTTCCCCAGGTCAGAGAGGGGCAGCCGAGGTTTGTAGTTCCCCAGGTCAGAGAGGGGCAGCCAAGACTTGTAGTTCCCCAGGTCAGAGAGGGGCAGCCGAGGTTTGTAGTTCCCCAGGTCAGAGAGGGGCAGCCGATGTTTGTAGTTCCCCAGGTCAGAGAGGGGCAGCCAAGGCTTGTAGTTGCCAAGGTCAGAGAGGGGGAGCCAGGGCTTGTAGTTCCCCAGGTCAGAGAAGGGCAGCCGAGGTTTGTAGTTCCCCAGGTCAGAGAGGGGCAGCCGAGGTTTGTAGTTCCCCAGGTCAGAGAGGGGCAGCCAAGGCTTGTAGTTGCCCAGGTCAGAGAGGGGTAGCCGAGACTTGTAGTTCCCCAGGTCAGAGAGGGGCAGCCAAGGTTTGTAGTTCCCCAGGTCAGAGAGGGGCAGCCAAGGTTTGTAGTTCCCCTGGTCAGAGAGGAGCAGCCGAGGCTTGTAGTTCCCCAGATCATAGAGGGGCAGCCAAGACTTGTAGATCCCCAGGTCAGAGAGGAGCAGTCGAGGTTTGTAGTTCCCCAGGTCAGAGAGGGGCAGCCGAGGTTTGTAGTTCCCCAGGTCAGAGAGGGGCAGCCGAGGTTTGTAGTTCCCCAGATCAGAGAGGGGCAGCCGAGACTTGTAGTTCCCCAGGTCAGAGAGGAGCAGTCGAGGTTTGTAGTTCCCCAAGTCAGAGAGGGGCGGCCAAGGTTTGTAGTTCCCCAGATCAGAGAGGGGCAGCCAAGATTTGTAGTTCCCCAGGTCAGAGAGGAGCAGTCAAGGTTTGTAGTTCCCCAGGTCAGAGAGGGGCAGCCAAGACTTGTAGTTCCCCAGGTCAGAGAAGGGCAGCCGAGGTTTGTAGTTCCCCAGGTCAGAGAGGGGCAGCCGAGGTTTGTAGTTCCCCAGGTCAGAGAGGGGCAGCCAAGGCTTGTAGTTGCCAAGGTCAGAGAGGGGCAGCCAGGGCTTGTAGTTCCCCAGGTCAGAGAGGGGCAGCCGAGGTTTGTAGTTCCCCAGGTCAGAGAGGGGCAGCCGAGGTTTGTAGTTCCCCAGGTCAGAGAGGGGCAGCCAAGGCTTGTAGTTGCCAAGGTCAGAGAGGGGCAGCCAGGGCTTGTAGTTCCCCGGGTCAGAGAGGGGCAGCCGAGACTTGTAGTTCCCCAGGTCAGAGAGGGGCAGCCAAGGTTTGTAGTTCCCCAGGTCAGAGAGGGGCAGCCAAGGTTTGTAGTTCCCCTGGTCAGAGAGGGGCAGCCGAGGCTTGTAGTTCCCCAGATCATAGAGGGGCAGCCAAGACTTGTAGATCCCCAGGTCAGAGAGGAGCAGTCGAGGTTTGTAGTTCCCCAGGTCAGAGAGGGGCAGCCGAGGTTTGTAGTTCCCCAGGTCAGAGAGGGGCAGCCAAGGTTTGTAGTTCCCCAGATCAGAGAGGGGCAGCCGAGACTTGTAGTTCCCCAGGTCAGAGAGGAGCAGTCGAGGTTTGTAGTTCCCCAGGTCAGAGAGGGGCAGCCAAGACTTGTAGTTCCCCAGGTCAGAGAGGGGCAGCCGAGGTTTGTAGTTCCCCAGGTCAGAGAGGGGCAGCCGAGGTTTGTAGTTCCCCAGGTCAGAGAGGGGCAGCCAAGGCTTGTAGTTGCCAAGGTCAAAGAGGAGCAGCCGAGGTTTGTAGTTCCCCAGGTCAGAGGGGGGCAGCCGAGGTTTGTAGTTCCCCAGGTCAGAGAGGGGCAGCCGAGGCTTGTAGTTGCCCAGGTCAGAGAGGGGCAGCCGAGACTTGTAGTTCCCCGGGTCAGAGAGGGGCAGCCAAGACTTGTAGTTCCCCAGGTCAGAGAGGGGCAGCCGAGGTTTGTAGTTCCCCAGGTCAGAGAGGGGCAGCCGAGGCTTGTAGTTGCCCAGGTCAGAGAGGGGCAGCCGAGACTTGTAGTTCCCCGGGTCAGAGAGGGGCAGCCGAGGTTTGTAGTTCCCCGGGTCAGAGAGGGGCAGCCGAGGTTTGTAGTTCCCCAGATCAGAGAGGGGCAGCTGGGTCTGTTCTTATTTCTGCACAAAGCATTACATGAACATCTACATACTTCAGCTGAACTGAATAACTTGCTAATCCAAAACTGTTTGGCTCAGAGTCATTAAGAATTCAGAAGCCCTGCCCTGAACACCTGTTCTTCTACTTTTCTTCCTTCCATTAAAGCAGATGGTTATTATTTACACAGGGCGTGTAGACAATTTCTTCTCATAATATAGCATGCCTATGTGGAGCTTTAATATTTTCAGAATAAATTACTTTCAATCTGTTCTTCTATATAAGAATCTTCTCGTCATATACCAGGTGATTTGGAGATCGCCATCTGCTGGAGGAATAGGGCTGGTGATGAGGAGGTTTTATTGATGGGAAACAAAGGAGGGGTGGCAGCCGCTCAGACCATTTTATAACTAACCTGGGAGGTGCACGTTAGCAGGGCAATTAGGATACAAAAGTCTTAAAGGAGCCACAGCACTCAAACCAGTTAGCTTGCTGACCAACCTACAATCTGTCTCTAAACTAGGTTAAAAACAGAGGCTCGGTCACACACATCTGCAGAAGTATGCTTAAGCTGCACCACCACGCCAAGGTGCCTCTATGGGTGCAGTCCTAACTCTAATCTATGAGAGCCCCATTTGGGACATACAACGCAATCGATAAATTGGGAGCAGGCTTACCTGAGGTTGCCCTAAACCTCAAGTGCAAGCCATGGGGTGGAAGGGTCAAAGACCTTGTAATACAGCCTAGACCCCACAGGTTATTCCATCTGGCCGGAATACTGGCAATACCAGAACAGATATGGCTGATTGCTATTGGTGGAGTAAGTACAGGATAGTGTCACTGTCCCCCCAACATCACTGGACACGTGTGACATGTCTGACTGTATAGAGTTCCCATAGACCAGACCTGTGGAAGGAGAATGTAACACATCATTTAATGAAACTACAAAAGTTATTATTTTTTTTCAATTATAATAAGTATACATCATATTAATATGTCGCATGTGGATACTAGCTCTACATACATACTCATTCATGCTCATTTTCATTAGATTCAATTATTTGGACACAAATAAGTGTCCTCTACCTTAAATTCTCAAATATTCTTTACGCTATTATTATTTGTATACAGGTAACAGTAATGAGTCAAGTGGATAGATACACAAATAACTTTAATGATAAATGAAGAAAAGACATTGTACTGTGAGTAACTGGCACAAGTAGCTGCAATGGTTAGACTGAGGCAGTGTGCACACCCTCCATATACCAAGATAATTTCATGTCTCCTCCTACCAAGATGTGTGCTTCTAAAAGTAGGTTAGCTCACAGTGACAGTCATTTCTGCTTTTAATATTGCGTACACAAAAGGGAAACACAATTTCCCATGCAGATCTATCCAGCTTGTCTCCAGTTGGTGGTTTGAAAGAAAAACAACACTGGGTTTTCACTCTCCTGGTGTCATTCCTCTCTAGCAGGCCATCCTGATTTGTTTGAAATTCCACAAATCGTCCAGAAAAACTCACATCCCATGCAATTCCCAGTGCATCAGCAGACTGCCAGCCAATCACGGCTCACACTCCATTCACACCTTTCTTTAGCTGATCTGACATCCGATTGTCTGGAAGTGTGTGTGTATAGAGCACCCCCCCCCCCACTGCTCTACATACCCTACCAGGCATCCTGAAATGACAGGTGTGGACATGTGTCCCAGCTTCAGGTACGGAGGGGAGACCGCCATGTTCTACGCATGTACCATGCAGGCTGGGTGAGTTTACTCATTGATCCCGGTGTTTATCATAGTGGAGCATCCCGATTTTTAGGACCTAAACTCTAACCAAACTAAGGGATGCACTACCTAAACTAAACGTGTGCTCACTCGAATACAGACTATAAGCAATAAATGGAAGCACCATAGTAATATTAAAATCTAATCAAGCTTTATCAGATCAAATACAAATGCATCTTTAAAAACAATACATAACACGAAGCACACTTTAAAAGAAGAGCTGTACCTTCCCATCTATTTTACATATATTTTTAGTGATCAATAAGTACAATGGTATATGGACGGGGGCCCACAACAATATTAAGAAACACAATTAGACCCCTGGGCCCTTTTGGTTTTTTTTTTTGTGCTGGCACAACAACAATAAAGGCAAATAAAGGGTTGTATTAATTATTGAATTAAGACTCAAAGTGACATAAATAATCCTATAAATGTGTACCTCTCACAATCTGTGTTAAGTGAAACCGATAGATAGATATATCACACAAACCAAGTGCATAGAATGAGCAAGTAATCCATAAAATCTGCAGATTTGTGATCCTCCGGCTGCTGCAGATTTGTGATCCTCCGGCTGCTGCAGATTTGTGATCCTCCGGCTGCTGCAGATTTGTGATCCTCCGGCTGCTGCAGATTTGTGATCCTCCGGCTGCTGCAGATTTGTGATCCTCCGGCTGCTGAAGATTTGTGATCCTCCGGCTGCTGAAGATTTGTGATCCTCCGGCTGCTGAAGATTTGTGATCCTCCGGCTGCTGCAAATTTGTGATCCTCCGGCTGCTGAAGATTTGTGATCCTCCGGCTGCTGAAGATTTGTGATCCTCCGGCTGCTGCAGATTTGTGATCCTCCGGCTGCTGCAGATTTGTGATCCTCCGGCTGCTGCAGATTTGTGATCCTCCGGCTGCTGCAGATTTGTGATCCTCCGGCTGCTGAAGATTTGTGATCCTCCGGCTGCTGAAGATTTGTGATCCTCCGGCTGCTGCAGATTTGTGATCCTCCGGCTGCTGCAGATTTGTGATCCTCCGGCTGCTGAAGATTTGTGATCCTCCGGCTGCTGCAGATTTGTGATCCTCCGGCTGCTGCAGATTTGTGATCCTCCGGCTGCTGAAGATTTGTGATGCTCCGGCTGCTGAAGATTTGTGATCCTCCGGCTGCTGCAGATTTGTGATCCTCCGGCTGCTGCAGATTTGTGATCCTCCGGCTGCTGCAGATTTGTGATCCTCCGGCTGCTGCAGATTTGTGATCCTCCGGCTGCTGCAGATTTGTGATCCTCCGGCTGCTGCAGATTTGTGATCCTCCGGCTGCTGCAGATTTGTGATCCTCCGTCTGCTGCAGATTTGTGATCCTCCGGCTGCTGCAGATTTGTGATGCTCCGGCTGCTGCAGATTTGTGATCCTTCGGCTGCTGAAGATTTGTGATGCTCCGGCTGCTGCAGATTTGTGATCCTCCGGCTGCTGAAGATTTGTGATCCTCCGGCTGCTGAAGATTTGTGATCCTCCGGCTGCTGAAGATTTGTGATCCTCCGGCTGCTGAAGATTTGTGATCCTCCGGCTGCTGAAGATTTGTGATCCTCCGGCTGCTGAAGATTTGTGATCCTCCGGCTGCTGCAGATTTGTGATCCTCCGGCTGCTGCAGATTTGTGATCCTCCGGCTGCTGAAGATTTGTGATCCTCCGGCTGCTGAAGATTTGTGATCCTCTGGCTGCTGCAGATTTGTGATCCTCCGGCTGCTGCAGATTTGTGATCCTCTGGCTGCTGCAGATTTGTGATCCTCCGGCTGCTGCAGATTTGTGATCCTCCGGCTGCTGCAGATTTGTGATCCTCTGGCTGCTGCAGATTTGTGATCCTCCGGCTGCTGCAGATTTGTGATCCTCCGGCTGCTGCAGATTTGTGATCCTCCGGCTGCTGCAGATTTGTGATCCTCCGGCTGCTGCAGATTTGTGATCCTCCGGCTGCTGAAGATTTGTGATCCTCCGGCTGCTGCAGATTTGTGATCCTCCGGCTGCTGAAGATTTGTGATCCTCCGGCTGCTGCAGATTTGTGATCCTCCGGCTGCTGCAGATTTGTGATCCTCCGGCTGCTGCAGATTTGTGATCCTCCGGCTGCTGCAGATTTGTGATCCTCCGGCTGCTGCAGATTTGTGATCCTCCGGCTGCTGCAGATTTGTGATCCTTCATGGATACATTTTTCTAAGTCAGGAAAAGAAACATTATGGCAGAAAGTGTTACTTATTGTTCAAGATTGTTTCCGTTATAAAAGCACGCAACTTTATAATGGGAGACCTTCACCACAACTTGAATGAACTAATGGCATTGGCATCCATTGCTGGACCCTTCAGGGGGTCACATGTATCTCATTTTTCCTTATTCCAGCCAACCTAACAAAGCCATGTAGCCAGACACATTCTTCTATGCTGGGCTGGGAGTAGCACTTCCAGACTTGGTGCCAGCGGCCTAACGAAATGTGATGGGTCCTGGTGTAAACATTCCATGAGGCCCTTTTAATTCAATTGGTTGCAACTAGAGAACTAAAAACTAAAACAGCAAAGGATGCGTCCTTTCACATAATGATGCCAACTAAGCACAAATCTAATAAATAAGGTGAAGGAGCCAGGGACGAACATACCATAGAGGCAGTGCAGGCCCAGGCCCATGCAACCGGGGGCCCAGCGCAAGCTACCTACACTATCTCTACAGAATGTGAGCCCGGCACCAGTGCACATACTTACCTGTCTATTCATGCTGCCTCCATACACGTGGCCCTGTGCCGCGCTGTGCCTCTGTGGCCGCCCTGGGCATACCGCCGCCTCCCTCTGCCACGCATGCTCCTCTCTCCGCAGACCTCTCTAGTGGCTGTGTGCTTCTCCGATCACCTTTCGAATTCTGCAGCGGCAAGGTGACATAAGTGTTCTCAGGTCTTTTACATAAATCAAACCATTCTACATCCACAGGCTTTACTCCACCTGACCTGAGACAAGCATAGATTGGAAGGGCAGCAATTATCAGATTGCCCCAGCTGTTGCACATCAGGGACTCACATTAAGGGGCAGTCTTGGCCTAGTGGTATGGAAGCAGCATTGTGACCGGAGGGTGGCAGGTTCGATTTTCGGCCATCACTGAAGTACACTTGAGCAAGGCACCTAACCCCCGACTGCGCCCCAGTGCCATTGCTCCAGGCATGTGTGTACTCACTGCTTGAGTTTATCTAGCTGCAAGGATGGGTTAAACTGGACCAACAGCCTGGCACAGTTGGAAAAGAAAGGTAGCAGACATTTTGGAGCTTCCTCTCCCAGCATCTTAATCTAAATTGCCCTGGGGAGGGATGCATATGAGCACTGTTTGTTGTGTTGGTCATTTTTGTCTGCTTTAAATGCAGTGGAAAAAATTCTATGTGTGCACAAGCATACAATAGCCATATATGTCAAAAAAATGGAAGAATCACTGCCTGCCATGCTTTATAAAGAAAGTCAGCGTTCTGTGTGAAATAAAAGAAAGAGTGGGCCGGTGGATAGCGTAGAACATGCAAAAGGTGGATCATTTGGTAATGAGTGGGACATAGCATTGAGAATAATCAATGGCCTTGGGCAGTTAATGCATAAAAAGCAAAGCAAATATGCAGAAACAGTGGACTGGGGCGTAGATCTCCACACTGATGCACAGGTGTAGTCATTTGTTCTCAGTCTATAGTTCTGCCTGATCACTAATTATTTTACCTTTGCATCTGTGTGGAAATCTGCAAAACCTGGCTTGGTGGTGGCCCTTGAGGAGGAGCCCAGCCCCACCCCCAATGTGGCTGACTTGTTGAGAGGGGAAGTTTATGTAAGAGCTCGGCTGAGATGTGTGACATTGTGCTGCCTGCAGAGCACAGAGGTAGGTGGCTGAATCCTCCATCTTCACACCACTGATATACAAACGTGTAGAGTTAGAAGTTACCTCACTTGTAAATTTTCCCTGAGCAAATGAAGCTACAATGGCAAAGCTGCCCTGGTTAGCTTGATGTAGTATGTACTGGGCAGTGGTGCCGGGGTAATGGCGATACCAGTAAAGGTAATATGTGAATGTATTTGAAGTTGTGTATGAGCAAGTGAGAACCTCTGGCCTTCCTTCTTCAGACAGCACCTGAGGATCCAGCGTCCTAATCGAATCTCCCCAAACCATCACTGCAAGACAAAGCATTTATGTCAAGAGATGTTTAGCTACACAATGATCAAATATTCAGTAATAATAATGTGTATAATGCTGTAAGGCAACAAATGAGGAACATTTCAATATTTGTAAAGGAAACACAGCTGATTCTAGAAACCACAGATGTCCGGCCTAATATTATCCAGAAACCATAGATGTCCAGCCTGATAATATCCAAAAACCATAGATGTCCAGCCTAATATTATCCAGAAACCATAGATGTCCAGCCTGATAATATCCAGAAAGCATAGACGTCCAGCCAAATATTATCCAGAAACCATAGATGTCCATCCTAATATTATCCAGAAACCATTGATGTCCAGCCTAATATTATCCAGAAACCATAGCTGTCCAGCCTGATAATATCCAGAAAGCATACATGTCTAGCCTAATATTATCCAGAAACCATAGATGTCCAGCCTAATAATATCCAGAAACCATAGATGTCCAGCCTGATAATATCCAGAAAGCATAGACGTCCAGCCTAATATTATCCAGAAACCAAAGATGTCCAGCCTGATAATATCCAGAAAGCATAGACGTCCAGCCTAATATTATCCAGAAACCATAGATGTCCATCCTAATATTATCCAGAAACCATTGATGTCCAGCCTAATATTATCCAGAAACCATAGATGTCCAGCCTGATAATATCCAGAAAGCATAGACATCCAGCCAAATATTATCCAGAAACCATAGATGTCCATCCTAATATTATCCAGAAACCATTGATTTCCAGCTTAATATTATCCAGAAACCATAGCTGTCCAGCCTGATAATATCCAGAAACCATACATGTGTAGCCTAATATTATCCAGAAACCATAGATGTCCAGCCTAATATTATCCAGAAACCATAGATGTCCAGCCTGATAATATCCGGAAACCATACATGTCTAGCCTAATATTATCCAGAAACCATAGATGTCCAGCCTAATATTATCCAGAAACCATAGATGTCCAGCCTGATAATATCCAGAAAGCATAGACGTCCAGCCTAATATTATCCAGAAACCAAAGATGTCCAGCCTAATATTATCCAGAAACCAAAGATGTCCAGCCTAATATTATCCAGAAACCAAAGATGTCCAGCCTAATATTATCCAGAAACCAAAGATGTCCAGCCTGATAATATCCAGAAAGCATAGACGTCCAGCCTAATATTATCCAGAAACCAGACGTCCAGCCTAATATTATCCAGAAACCATAGATGTCCAGCCTTATATTATTTAGAAACCATAGATGTCCAGCCTGATAATATCCAGAAACCATAGACGTCCAGCCTAATATTATCCAGAAACCATAGATGTCCAGCTTGATATACAGAAACCATAGATGTCCAGCCTGATATTATCCAGAAACCATAGATGTCCAGCCTAATATTATCCAGAAACCATAGATGTCCAGCCTGATATTATCCAGAAACCATACATGTCTAGCCTAATATTATCCAGAAACCATAGATGTCCAGCCTGATATCCAGAAACCATAGATGTCCAGCCTAATATTATCCAGAAACCATAGATGTCCAGCCTGATATTATCCAGAAACCATACATGTCTAGCCTAATATTATCCAGAAACCATAGATGTCTAGCCTAATATTATCCAGAAACCATAGATGTCCAGCCTAATATTATCCAGAAACCATAGATGTCCAGGCTGATATTATCCAGAAACCATAGATGTCCAGCCTAATATTATCCAGAAACCATACATGTCTAGCCTAATATTATCCAGAAACCATAGATGTCCAGCCTGATATCCAGAAATCATAGATATCCAGCCTGATATTATCCAGAAACCATAGATGCCCAGCCCAATATTATCCAGAAACCATAGATGTCCAGCCTAATATCAAACAATGTGATCCTAGCAGTCACTGCAGCTTAGTGCAATGCATGGCAATAGTGGCGGCATTACCTGAACACAGTCCTAGCGTAATGAAGTGTGCAGCTTTAGTCATGGCTTCCTACAACACAACATACATACAGTGTATTGTGTCAGACGAGTTCTGGTGGAAGAGACTAGAGAAGACACATCTATATAGGTGTCACCTCAGGGAAATTCTGCAGAGACACCAGCAGTTCCCCCTGCACGACATCCGGTGTATACACATCAGGGGAAATATCCAAAGCAAATATACTGCTGAAGGTGCTTCTGGCATGAAACTCTCACACATGCAAAGAAATCAAGCCAAAGGTGTGCAATAATGAAAAAAGTATTGAACAGGGGTAGAAAGGTGCAAAATGAAATCTATCAGTAGTTAGGTAGCATCCCTGCCACTGTGCAAATTAATATCATGTTATCAATATCATCAACTGATGGCCTATACATAGTTCTCTCAAACAGTGAGCTCTTTCAAGACCTTTACAACCTTCGACAATAACACCTTTAGAAATATATTTACTTAGAAAAACATGTTCAAAACTTCACACACTGTATATATATATATATATATATATATATATCATAATTATCATAATCACTTATAAAGTGCTATCATTTTCAATAGCGCTGCACAATGTAGAATGAAAAACAGGGTAAAACAAGTAACTTGCACGACATGAGTTATCAGTCAAATGGGACAGATATGCACAAATACATAGTCATGCTGAAATACACTGGGAGTTAGGACCATGCACTTGTGGGCTTACAGTCTAAAAGATAAGGGGTGGAGACAAAAGGTAGGTCATAAATAACATTTACTATGTATGATGGCAGTTTATCAGAAGTGTCCCAGAGTGTTGGTTGCTCAGGCCAGGTAATACGCTCGTCTAAATAGATGGCTTTTGAGGGGACTCTTAAAAGCTTAGGGAATATCTAATTGTATAGGGGAGGGCATTTCAGAGGAGTGGAGCGGCATATGGAAAGTCCTGGAAGCTGGAGCTGGAGGAGGGATATAATTGCAATATGCATATGATTCTTTTGGATCATATCTTATAATAAAATCTTTTTTTTTGTGATTGAAAGACTGGACTTCCATTTTAGGTAAAATGGAACAGAAGAATCAGCGGCACCCCCAGTGGTGGTGAAATTACACCATAGTTAATGTAAAAACAAATCCTGGGTTTTGGTCCTTTTCCTGGTGCGTGAAACCCCCCAGATTGCCCGAGGAAACGCACCTCTTCTCAGCCCTACGGCGCACGACCAATCAGCACACTGGCGGCCGCATTCCACACTTTCCTGTAACAGGGAACGTGTCTGCGCCAGCCAGAGGGACAGCAGGGATGCTGGGGGGTCTCACACAGTGGGACATCCCAATTTTGGATGCCCAGGGGGGAGGGAATCCTATAGATTCCCAGGTCGATCAAGCTGGGTTTTGGTCCACTTTAAAGTGATTGTCCAAGCAAAAAAATAAACCCACTATACTCACATCTTGTCCCCTCAGCTTCTCTATCCGGCATTTTAAAACTGGACAGTGCTGTGCTTGTTTTCTGGTGAGTTTTACAGCCAGCTGAGGGGCCATTATGCTAAACCGTAAGGTCTTCCCATGTGCAGTTGCAAACTGTAACCTGTCATGGCGGTTTTGAAGTTTGGGAGGGTTTGCTGCACGTGCTTTCAAAGGACACAGCTTGATATATATATATATATTATGGTTTGTACCCGGTATAAGCGGCTGAAGCTTCTCTGCCTATGCCTCGTAGTCGCTACAAAGCCAATGTCCCCCTCACCCCTTGTAAGACAGCCAGACTCTGTGTGCTAATCATGTGACATGCTAGCTAGAAAGGCAAGAGCAAAGCCCCCTTTAGAGAGTTGCCGGGGGGGGGGGGGACCCTAAACTAGTCTACCTCAACATGCAGCCATTTCCTGGTCCCACACATGAGGAACAAGTGGTGGGAGGGAGTCTCCAGATCAGGAGGTGGAGCTGGCATAAGTTTGGTGCAGCCGTTTCCAGCCACCTGATGAATGGAGGACTGCAAGAAAAAGGCTGAATATCTGCTTATTGCTGGGCTAACAAGTGACAGGAGCTGCGGTTAGGTGTCTCTTTACCCTCCCTGGTACAAACTCCCACCCTCACAGTCCTCTGAATCATGGGTGAGCCACTAGTGACAACATACTGTTCTGCCACATGACTCATATTGGAGGCTGTACATTGTGGGGTCTGGGAGTCCTCTTACACTCGTCTATTATTTTGGTGTTGTGTGGCATATATTAGGATACTGGCCGATTAAGGCAAAAATGCAATTCTGTGATTACTCACCTATAGAATTGTTTTTGTCTGTGTCCTGTTCAGGTCGCTCCACTTCTTACATGTGGGTAATCCGCCACAAGGTGGCGCAGTGACTGCAAGATCAAAAATTGTAGCTCCCCCCGACCCCTTATAAGGCAGATGTCTCCCAAAAATCCCCAGTGGTTCAAAAGCAGTAAGAAGAGACAGGCCAGAAGGCCAAGAAACCATGTTACTTCACATAGCTTCAACATGTACTCTCCCAACAAGAAAAAACCTCAGGACAGGTTCCATTTAAAACGGTAATCACCATAACAGGCAAAAGGAGATAACAAGAACAAGGGTGGGGTGGAGCGACCTGAACAGGACACAGACAAAAACAATTCTACAGGTGAGTAATCACAGAATTGAATTTTTCTCTGTGTTCTGTTCAGGTCGCTCCACTTCTTACATGTGGGACATCCAAAAGCAGTGTCCAAAAAGAAGGGTGGGATCCCCATTGAGCAACAGCATGTAGTTCATGACACTACCGCCTGAAGCACCTTACGGCCAAAGACAGCACGGCTGAGGCCCTAACGTCAACCCTGTAAAACTTAGTAAAGGTACTAACAGAAGACCAAGTAGCGGCCTTACAAACTTGTTCAACAGAGGCCTGGTGCTGAAAAGCCCAGGAAGCACCAATAGCTCTAGTAGAATGAGCAGTAACACAGAAAGGGGGTTCCTTCCCCTTGGCAGAGTATGCTTTCACCACCACCTGTCTAATCCACTTACTGAGAGTGGATTTGGCTGGAGGCAGACCCTTCCTAGGGCCGTCAGTGAGAACAAATAGAGAATCCAATTTCCTGAAGGATTCCGTTGCAATCAGGTAGTACTTGATGGCTCTGACCACATCCAAGGAACGGAGGGTCCTTTCCTTAGAATTAGAAGGTGCGGGACAAAAAGAAGGCAAAACAATGTCCTCATTAAGGTGAAAAGAAGAAACAACCTTAGGTAAAAGATCCGGTTTAAAGCGAAACATCACCTTATCCTGATGCCGTTCAAAGTAAGAGCGCTTCATACAAAGCGCAGCCAGCTCTGAAACACGACGCACCAAGGTGATTGCTACCAAAAAGACCACCTTCAGAGTCAAAATGGATAGTGCAGCATCGCACAAGGGCTCAAAGGGAGGACCCTGGAGAGCAGAAAGCACCAAGTTCAAATCCCACACTGGTAAAACAGGCTTACGCGGTGGACGTACATGAGTAACTCCTTGGAAAAAAGTCTTGACAAGTCTATGATTGCCGAAAGATCTTTGGAAAAAAATGGCCAAGGCCAAAACCTGGCCCTTGAGGGTACTCCGCTGGAAACCCGAGTCCAAACCATGTTGTAGGAAATCCAAAATCCTAGAGAATGTGCGACAAGGGAGACTCTTGGACTCACACCAGGCAATGTAGGCATGCCAAACTCTGTAATATATCATGGAAGAGGACTTCTTCCGAGCCTGAATCATGGTACGCACGACCGTGGCAGACAGCCCCTTCTCCATCAAGATGGAGGTTTCAGCAGCCAAGCCGTCAAAGGCAGCGTTTGTAAATTGGAGTGGTGCAGCAACCCCTGTGTGAGAAGCCCTGGATCGTCTTGCATGATGTAGCGATCCACTGACAACTGAACTATGTCCGCAAACCAACTCCTTCTTGGCCAGCGAGGAGCCACCAAGATGGTTGGTACCCCTTCCTGGGCTATCTTGCGCTGCACTCTGCCCAGGAGTGGAAACGGAGGAAATGCATAAAGGAGCCCGAACTCCATCCAGGGAATTGCCAGAGCGTCTGTGACAATGGCCAGAGGATCTCTTGAAAGGGAGACGAACCTTGGGAGCTTGTGATTGTGTCTGGACGCAAACAGGTCCACGTCCAGCTGACCCCAGCGGAGACACAGAGCATGAAAGGTCTTGTTGCTGAGAGACCATTCCCCCAGGCAGGAGGCGCTCCTGCTCAGGGAGTCTGCCTCCTGGTTCTACACCCCGGGAATGTAAACCGCCGAGATGCAGGGAACATTTTCCTCTGCCCAAGTCAGAATCTGGGTCACCTCCGTGAGGGCTCGCTTGCTCCGAGTCCCGCCCTAGTGATTGATGTAGGCGACAGCCGTCTGATTGTCCGAGCGAACTTGGATTGCATGACCCCTTAAATGGGGAGTCAAGCGAAGAAGCGCCAACCAGATCGCTCTCAGCTCCAAGAGATTTATGGGTAAGCGGTTATCCTGCGGACATCACTGACCCTGGATCTTCTGAGTCTGCCAAACGCCTCCCCAGCCGGTCAGACTGGCATCAGTGGTAACTATCTCCCAACGGGGAGTCAGAAAGGGCTTGCCCACCAACAGGTTCCTGGAGTCCAACCACCACAAGAGGGACTGCCTGGCCAGGGGGGACAGTGAAAATTCCTGTTCCAGCGACTCCTGCATCCGGTCCCAGCCGGTCAACAGGTTCAATTGAAGAGGTCTCATGTGAAATTGGGTGAAGGGCACTGCCTCGAAGCATGGCACCATTAGGCCCACCAGTCTCATCCCCAGACGAATCGATGGTGGTTGACAAGACAACAAGGCCTGCACCTGCGTCTGGAGGACCAAAACCTTCTGCTGTGGCAGAAAGACCTTGACCTGAGAGGTGTCCATCGTCATGACCAGGAAGGACCTCACTGTTGAGGGAGTGATAGAAGACTTTGGGTAATTTACTACCCAGCCGAAGGCCTGCTGAAGAGACTGAGCCACAATCAGTAAGTCGTCCAGATAGGGCAACACACGAATGCCCGAATTCCTCAGGATGGCCATGATGCCCGCCAGCACCTTGGTGAAGACGGGGGGCACTGAGGAAATCCTGAATGGCAGAGCCACAAACTAGTAATACTGGTCCTCCAGAGCAAACCTCAGGAACTTCTGATGTCCCAGGAAAATCATGAAGGGCAGATAAGCATCCCGAAGCGAGCTCACTGCCTACCGTAAGGTTTCCATGCGGAAATGTCTGACTCTGACAAACCTGTTGAGACCCTTCGGGTCCAGGATAGGTCTTAACGTTCCGTCCTTCTTGGGAACCGTGAACAGATTAGAGTAAAAACCTTGACCCTGTTCCTGACAAGGTATAGGACAAAATCACACCTAACCGCAGGAGGTGTTGCACGGCCATTCTCAAACCCTGTGCCTTCAATGGGTTTTGGGATATCCGAGACCGAAGAAATTTTGTGGGCGGCCTGACTGCCAGCTCTATTTCGTAACCGGAGGACATCACCTCCTGAATCCACCGATCCGAGACGCGCCGTCTCCAGATATGAGCAAATTGCAGAAGCCTTCACCCTGCATGGGTGAGGGCGCCTCCTCATGCCTGAGGGGACTTGGCAGGAGGCTTGGACTTGGCCCCCCAAGCGGGATTAGGTCGGCCGCGGGACCTACCTCTACCCCAGGTATCTCTGCGGCCACCTGAAAATGAAGAGCCCCTTCCTCCTCAAAAGGAGCGAAAGGCAGATGAGCTCCGAAAGGGCCGAGCAGGCTTCCGTCTCTGAGGGAGTCTCCCATCCTTGACCAGGAGGTCCAGACGCTCCCCGAACAACCTGTGCCCCACGAAGGGGATACTAGTAAGCAACTTTTTGGCCGTGGCATCAGCCGCAACCAGAGCGAGAGGCGAAGTGCAGCAATCAGGGACGAAATCCTGGCACCAAGCCGGACATCATCGTCCATGGCAGAGACAACAAAGGCAATGAAATCCACGCAGGCCTGAGGTCCTTTTACTCCTCCGCCCGCTTGCGAGCCTTAGCGCTATCCACAAGGCATCTCGCCTTCTTTCTGATGGCCAGGGAGACAATAGCCGCAGCACACACAGGGCGAAACAAGGCACCAGCAAAGGTGAAGGCATGACAGATCAGTTGATCCATGCCCTTGTCAGCTGGATCACGTAAGGAAGCGGTATCAGGTGAAGGCATAATAGTAGTGTTGGACAACCCCGACACAGGGGAATCCACCTCAGGAGGACCATAGCCGGACCAGCTCCTCAGGGAAGGGATACCGCCTATCCAGGCCCTTAGGCACCGATGGTAGCTTGTTAGGCCCTTTGCATTCCTTGAAAATCATATTAGAAAAATGCAAAGACTCGCCTCTGTCTTTCAGGCCTAAACAAATCACCTTGCTTCCTCTTAGCCGCTCTGGGAGGAAAAATGTGTAAAGTCTCAAAAACTGAAGCAAGCAATTTCTCTGTATTGGGAGCCACGCATCCTCATCCGAGGAAGAACCAGGCAAACTGTCCTCGCCAGCAGAATATTCCGTAGTGGAACGGGAATCATCCGGCAACTCACCTTCCACAGAGCCCAGATCATCAAAAAGATCGTCATTATCCGAGTAAACGGGCTCGATGTGCTGGCCACCCTATGCGCCAAATCAACCTGGGACCCCCGGCTCGCTTCCCCCTCACTGAGGGCCGAGTGCAGCAGCAGAGGTTCTGGCGAGGCCGCAGGCAATGAAGGGCTAGGGGCAGGTACGCCCGCCCGGTCATGGTCCAAAAAGATGCTCTTCGCGCACGTGGTACAAACAGTGCTGAATCTGCCCAGAGGATTGGCACTGCACAAGGGACAGAGCTTCACCCGCCCAGATGGGGCCCCCAGCTCACTAGCCACAGATGCCTACATTATGGTGATTAGAAAAATTGGCAAATGCAGGTTACAAGGCACTAACGGCCCAAACCTATATGATCCCTCTTATATGATCCCTCTTAATAATAGTGGGGGGACCGGGAGGAACCCCAACCCTCAATCACTGGGCCCAACCTAAAGAAAAAACAAAAGAGAGGGCCATTAGCTTCCCACAAGCGTATGCAGAGTAGTAAAAAAAAAAACCAAATCATTATCAAGAGGTACTCACGACACAGACAGTAGCAGCAAGCCACCGTCCGCACTTGCACGCAGCACACAGCTTCGGCGCGATCCTCGAGGGGTGGGCCGCACCGCGATGACGCGAAAAGCGTCAGCATGCCGCCCTGCCCCCCCCCCCAGTGGCGCGAAAAAAAGCGCCCACCCAACACAGAAACGCCAGGGCTGCGGCAGGGACATGTGGCAATGGCCGCCAGTAGGCAGGGCGGCCCGACCTCGGGCACCGTGCATCCAGCTCGCGCAGTGCGCACAGCCGCGCACCATACTCCTCCGCCCTCCTGTCAAAGAGAGCCGCACGAGCTGCGTCCCCCCCCCCCTCACAGCGTATGTGATGAGCAAGATGGAGGGGAGAGAGGGGCAGCCAGAACCGCGAGGGAGGTAAGTATGAAGCTCAAAGAGCAGCCCAGTAAAGTTGCACAAACAAGCACAGCACATAAAAATACAATTCTGTGAGCACTCACCTGTAGAATTGTTTTTGGTAGTATCCTGTTCAGGTCGCTCCATTTTTGACAAGTGGGTTATCCACCACAAGGTGGCGCAGTGACTGCAAGAAGAAATTCGAAGCTCCTCCCGTCCCCATATAAGTCAGCTGTCTCTCAAAATCCCCCAGTGGTTCAAAAGCAGTAAAAAAAACGAGACATGCCGGGAGGCCAGGAAACCATGTTACTTCACATAGCTTCAGCATGTACTCTCTCAAGAAAAAATACAATTCTGTGATTACTCACCTTGTAGAATTGGTATTATAAGTATGCAGCACGTCCTGCTCCAGATAATGATTCATAACAGATGGGATTACCTCCGCCAGAGGGCGCTTGACTGCAGAGATGGCAAAAAGAGGCCCCTCCCGGTCCATATATACCCGGGACCTCCCACAAGTTCCCCAGTATAGAAAAGGAGAACCAGGAGAAGCCAATGATAATTAACAACGTTAACAAGGATAACAATCACCATACAGAGGATCCAAGATAATGCAAACAGGGTGGGGTGAAGCAGAACGTGCTGCATACTTATAATACCAATTCTACAAGGTGAGTATTCACAGAATTGTATTATTCTAAGTATGCAGCACGTCCTGCTCCAGATACTGATTCATAACAGATGGGACATCCAATAGCAGTGTCCGTAAACAGGGTGGGATCCCAAAAGCAACAAAGCGCAGTTCACACCACTGCCGCCTGCAGAACCTTGCGGCCAAAAACAGCATCTGCTGAGGCCCGAACATCAACCTTGTAAAACTTGGAAAAGGTATGAACAGAAGACCAAGTAGCAGCCTTACAAACTTGTTCAACAGAAGCCTGGTGCTGGAAGGCCCAGGAGGCCCCAACAGCACGTGTAGAATGAGCAGTAACACGGAAAGGAGGATCCTTTCCCCTAGCAAAATAGGCCCTAAAAATAGCCTGACGAATCCATTTGCTAATAGTAGACTTAGCAGGGGCCAGGCCCGTCTTGGGACCCGAAGGAACCCCAAACAAGGCATCAGTCTTTCTAAAAGGTGCAGTAGCCACCAAGTAGAACTTCAAATTCCTGACCACATCCAGGGAATGTAAGGCCCTCTCCTTGGAATTACCAGGATTAGGGCACAAGGAAGGAAGCACAATGTCCTGATTGAGATGGAAGGCAGAGACAACCTTATGCAAGAGATCAGGTTTAAATCTGAAAACCACCTTGTCCTGGTGTCTCTCAAAGTAGGGGGCCTGAATAGAAAGGGCAGCCAACTCCGAAACACGCCTGACCGAGGCGATAGCCGCCAAAAAGGCAACTTTAAGAGTAAGAATAGACAGAGCAGCCTCATGCACAGGCTCAAAAGGAGGGCCCTGAAGGGCAGACAAAACCAAATTCAAGTCCCAAACTGGCAACAGAGGTTTGCGAGGGGGGACGCACATGAGCAACCCCCTGGAAGAAAGTCTTGACCAGAGGATGTTGAGCGAAAGATCTCTGGAAGAAAACAGCCAAGGCAGAAACGTGACCCTTGAGCGTGCTGAGCTGAAGTCCCAGATCCAAACCATGCTGAAGGAACTCCAGAATCCTAGGAATGGAAAACACCCGACATGGAAGGACCCTAGACTCACACCAGTCAATGTAGGCCCGCCAGATCCTATAGTAGATGTTAAAAGAGGATTTCTTCCTAGCCCTGATTAGAGTGTTAACCACAGACTCAGAAAGCCCCTCATCCCTTAAGATGGAGGATTCAGCAGCCAGGCCGTCAAAGCCAGCGTTTGTAAATTAGGATGGCATAGCCGCCCTTGAGTGAGAAGGTCCGGGACCAGGGGTAGAGCGTACTGATCTACTGCCAGCTGAACGATATCTGCGAACCACACCTGTCTTGGCCACCAGGGGGCCACCAGGATTGCTGGCACCCTTTCCTGAGCCAGCTTGCGCAGAACCCTGCCCAGCAGGGGGAATGGAGGAAAAAGATACAGGAGACGGAACCCCTGCCAGGATAGAGTCAGAGCATCCACCGCAAGGGCCAGGGGATCCTGGGACAGAGAGACAAAGACTGGGAGCTTGTGATTGTGGCGGGACGCAAAAAGATCCACTTCCGGTACCCCCCAACGGTGAGGACAGGAAGACCTCGCTGCTGAGAGACCATTCCCCCAGGCGAGAGGTCCCCCTGCTCAGGGAGTCTGCCTCCAGAGAGGCAAAGAACATTGTCCTCCGCCCAGGACAGAATCATGGACACCTCCTTGAGGGCACTCTTGCTCCGAGTCCCTCCCTGATGACTGATGTAGGCAACCGCTGTCTGGTTGTCTGAGTGAACTTGGACCGGCCGGCCCTGAAGGTGAGGAGTCAACTGGGCCAGCACCAACCGAACCGCCCTCAGTTTCAGGACGTTGATGGGGGCATGTGCCTCCTGAGGGCCCCACAGCCCCTGGAATTGTAGGGTTCTCCAGAAGCCCCCCCAACCTGACAGACTGGCATCCGTGGTGACCATCTCCCAACAGGGGGCCAGAAAGGATCTGCCCCCCCAACAGGTTCCTTGAGTCCAGCCACCACAAGAGGGACCGCCGGGCCAGAGGAGACAGAACAAAGGCCTGATCCAGGGACTCTTGTCCCAGACTGATAGGAGATGGAGCTGAAGAGGTCTCATGTGGAACTGAGCATAAGGAACTGCCTCGAAGCAGGACACCATCTGTCCCACAAGCTGCATCCCTTGCCGGATGGAAGGGCGAGGGCAGGACAGAAGGAAATGAACCAGAGCTTGAAGAGAATCCACCTTCTGCTGAGGAAGAAAAATCCTGGCCTGAACAGTATCCAGATTCATGCCCAGGAAGGTCACCGGCAACGGAGACAGGGAGGATTTGGGGTGATTGATCACCTATCCGAATGTTTCCAGAGCAGTCACCACCTGCTGGGTATCCAATTCTGCCTGCTGGAAAGAATGAGAAGTGAGGAGGAGGTCATCCAGATAAGGAAGAATGCGAATGCCCAGAGCTCTGAGGAGAGCCATGACACCTGCCAGCACCTTGGTGAAGACTCTGGGGGCCGAGGTGAGACCGAAGGGCAGTGCTACAAATTGGTAGCACTGGTCCTCCAGTGCGAACCTGAGGAATCTCTGATACCCTGGGAAGACTGGTACATGAAGGTAAGCATCCTTGATGTCTACGGAGGTCATGAAGTCCCCCGGGCGCAAAGAGCTGATCGCGGAGCGCAGGGTCTCCATGCGAAAGGGTCTGGTCCTGATGAACTTGTTGAGAAGCTTTAAGTCCAGGATGGGTCTGATGGAACCATCCCTTTTGGGTACTGTGAAGAGATTGGAATAAAAAACCCAGACCTCTCTCCTCAGGAGGGACCTGACAGATGACCCCCATGTCCAATAGGTTTTGCACAGCCAGAAACAGACCCTGAGCTGCCAGGGGTTCTAGAGGAATCCGAGACCTGAGGAATCTTGGAGGCGGGCAGGCAGCGAACACTAGCTTGTAGCCGGAGGACACAACCTCCAGAATCCAACTGTCTGAGACCTGTTGTCTCCAGACACGAGCGAAGAGCCGCAGCTGTCCCCCCACCCGGATGGGTGAGGGCGCCCCTTCATGGCTGAGGAGGCTTGGCGACAGATTTGGGCTTGGACCCCTAGGAAGATCCGGAGCGGGCACGACCTCTGCCCCTGCCCCAGAAGTCTCCCCTAGGACCTGCAAAGGAAACCCCTCTCCCAGACCTGGATCCACGGTAGGAGGGAGCAAAGACACCCGAACCCCGAAAGGGCCGCAGCTGCTTCTTACATTGAGGCAGCTTACCCCCCTTGGCAAACAGGTCCAAGCGATCGCATAATAGGCGCAGCCCCTTAAAGGGGAGTCCCGTGAGGGCCTTCTTAGCAGCGTTATCAGCTGCCCACTGACGCAGCCAAACAGAGCGGCGTATAGCAACCACCAAGGCAGAGGTTCTACTACACATCCTAATGGTGTCATCTAAGGCAGAGAGGACATATGCAATAAACATTTCACACTGTGACAAGGCCCTGAACTCGGCACAAGCAGTATCATCAGGAGCGCCTTCCAACAGACCCTTGAGGAGAGACCTAATAGCAACAGCAGTAATAGCAGAAGCACAGACGGGGCGCAAGGCAGACCCCACACAGGCAAAAGTGTGGGAAGTCAGCTGGTCAATGCGCCGGTCCTCACTATCCTTAAGAGTAGTGGAATCAGGGGAATGGACCAGAGAAGTGTTGGACAACCCCAATACTAGTTCATCCACTTATGGAGGGGTTGACCAACATTTAACCACATCAGCGGGAAAATGGTACCTTTTATCCCAGCCCTTGGGGATTCCCGGAAGCCGGCCGGGACACTCCCATTCTTTGAGAACAAGATTATTGAAATGGGCCTGTTCTGGAAATTCCAGACGTGGTTTAGCAGTACTGAAAAGTTCCCCCTGTAACTTGGGAGCCGCAGCAGGAAGGGAGATAGAAAGCACATCAAAAATCAGTTAACATTCTATTGGTGTCATCAGCATCCCAATGATCAGAGCCATAGTCAGCACCACTGAAATGCTGATCATCAGATAACTCTGAGTCAGAGAACAATTCCCCCTCCTCAAGCGAGGTATAGTCAGACAAAATACCATTTTGTGAGTACTCACCTGAAAAATGGATATTGTCAGTGTGTCACACACCCCGCTTCCCCTTTAATTCTTACGATCCTGTTACTCCACTAGCAGGTGGCGACGTTGCAGAGAGAAGTCTTGAAAACGAGCCCCTTCCGGCCTATATATACCTGGGACCTCCCACTTAACACCCAGTGATTTCAAAAGCAGAAAGACAAGGTACCAGGAAATCCAATGGTAACCTCAAAATAAAGAAAAGCTTCATCATATAAAGGATCCAGGATACCGAAAAGGGCGGGTGAAGCGGGGTGTGTGACACACTGACAATATCAATTTTTCAGGTGAGTACTCACAAAATGGTATTATTCTCAGTGTGTCACACACCCCGCTTCCCCTTTAATTCTTACGATCGGGACATCCAAAAGCAGTGTCCACAAGGGATGGGTATCCGAAGGCAAAATGAAGCATAACTTAAATGACTGCAGTCTGCATAACTTTGCGGCCAAACACAGCATCCGCTGAGGCCCGCACATCAACCTTGTAAAACTTAGAAAAAGAATGAACAGAAGACCAAGTAGCAGCCTTACAAACTTGTTCAACAGAAGCTTGGTGCTGAAAAGCCCAAGACGCTCCAACGGCGCGAGTAGAATGAGCAGTGATACGAAAAGGGGGAACTTTCCCCTTAGCAGAATAGGCCGCAATAACGGCCTGACGTTTCCATTTGCTAATGGAAGATTTGGCCGGCGCCAAACCCTTCCTAGGCCCACAGGGCACAACAAAAAAGGCATCAGTTTTACTAAAAAAGGAGAAGTAATAATCAAATAGTATTAACACAGCGTACTACATCCAAACAATGCAAAACCCTCTTCTTGTCATTCTTAGGCTTAGGACATAGGGAGGGAAGAACAATATCCTGATTCAAATGAAAAGCAGAAACAACCTTAGGCAGAAAGTCCGGTCTGAACCGAAAGACCACCTTGTCCTGATGTCTCTCAAAGTAGGGGGCCTGAATAGACAAGGCCGTCAACTCCGAGACACGCCGAACCGAAGTGATAGCTACCAAGAAGACAATCTTCTGAGTCAAGGTAGACAAAGCAATATCTTGCAAAGGCTCAAAGGGAGGAGCCTGAAGAGCAGAAAGAACCAAATTCAAGTCCCAAACAGGGAGTAATAGTTTCCTGGGAGGCCGCACATGCGTAACCCCCTGGAAAAAGGTTTTAACGAAAGGATGAAGCGCAAAACGCTTCTGAAAAAAGATAGATAAGGCAGAAACTTTCAAAGTACTCAGCTGAAGACCAGAGTCCAGCCCTGATTGCAAAAACTCCAGAATCCTGGAGACCGAAAAGACCCTACAAGGCAAGAATCTAACCTCACACCAAGCGATATAGGCTTTCCAAGTCCTATAGTAGGTGATAGAAGAAGACCTCTTCCGGGCACCGATCAGAGTCTTAACAACCGAGTCAGAAAGACCCTCCTCCTTCAAGATGGAGGTCTCAGCGGCCAATCCGTCAAACCCAGCGTTGGTAAATTGGGGTAACACAGCCGACCCTGAGTGAGCAGATCGGGCCGAAGAGGCAAAACGAACTGAACCACTGCCAGCCGAACGATGTCTGCGCACCATGCTCGCCTTGGCCACCTTGGGGCCACGAGAATGGCGGACACCCTTTCCAGAGCCAGCTTCCGTACCACTCAGCCTAGCATGGGCATCGGAGGAAACAGGTACAGAAACCCCAGATCCCCCCAGCTCAGGGACATGGCGTCCACCGCCAGAGCCAGAGGATCCTGGGAGAGCGACACGAAGTTCGGGAGCCTGCAATTGCGACGAGAGGCAAACAGGTCCACCTCCGGTGTCCCCCACCGGAGCGGAATGCAGACTGCCGAGAGACAAGGAACATGAGCCTCCGCCCAGGTCAGGATCAGGGACACCTCTCTGAGGGCACCCAGACTGCGAGTCCCTCCCTGATGATTGATGTAAGCAACCGCTGTTCGATTGCCCGAGCGAACCTGAACCAGAAGGCCCAGAACATGTTGAGACAAAAGAACAAGAACCAGACGGATGGCTCTTAGTTCCAGAACATTGATGAGCAAGTGGACCTCTCGAGGTCCCCACTGCCCCCGGAACTGAAGAACCAACGGCCTTGGTCGCCAGTCCCAGGACGCCAACAGGTGAGACTGAAGCGTCCTCGTGTGAAAACGAGCGAAAGGAACTGCCTCGAAGGCTGGCAACCATCAACCCTACCAGCCTCATCCCCAGACGGATGGACGGCCGAGGATTGGAAAGAAGGACCCGAGCCAACTCCTGAATCAGACAAATTTTGGACTGAGGCAGAAACACCCTGTGTTGACCGGAATCCAACCGCATTCCCAGAAAGGATACCACCCTGGCCGGAGCGAGGGAGGACTTGGGAAGGTTGAGGAACTACAGATCCAGGACGGGGCGAACCGACCCGTCCCTCTTGGGGACTGTGAAAAGTTTGGAGTAAAAACCGAGGCCCATCTCTAAGCGTGGCACCGGCTGGATGACCGCCATTTCCAGAAGATTCCTTACCGACGCCAGGAGCTCCTGCGCGGCCAAAGGATCGGTGAGCGGAAAAACCGCGAAGGAGGGCGAGACTCGATCTCCAGCTTGTAACCGGACGACACCACCTCCCGGACCTATCTGTCCAGAAACTCCTGGTCTCAAACCAGGGAGAAGTGTCGCAATCGTCCCCCCACCTGCACGGGTGAGGGCAGCCCCTCATTGCTGAGCGGGCTTACCAGTAGGCTTGGGCTTGGCGCCCCAGGACTGACCGGGACGGCCACGGCCCCTCCCCCGGGTCCAACCTACACCCCCGGTAGCGGGAAAGGAAGCCACTCTGCCCGCTCTGGCTCCCCAAAAGGAGGGACTAAAGGAACTCGCACCCCGAAGGGAGCGACGAGGCCTCTTGCGTTGAGGCAATTTACCATCCTTGGTAACTGCATCCAATTTATCGCCAAACAGGCGCAAACCTAAGAAAGGTAGCGCTGTAAGCGCCCTCTTAGAGTTAAAGTCTGCCGTCCACTGGCGCAGCCACACTGACCTACGAATAGCAACCAGCAGTGCCGCTGTCCTGCTACTCATCGCAAGATCATCGTCCTGGGCGGTCAAGACAAAGGAAATAAACGACTCACACTGCTTGAGAGAACTAAACACATCACAAGCGGGATCAAGACCTGCGTACAGATCCCTAATAATGGACCTAACTGCCAACAGAAGAAGCGCCAAAGCACAAACCGGCCGCAGTGTTGATCCGGCACTGATAAAACCATGGCGAGCCAATTGATCAATCCGACGATCCTCACCATCTTTAATGGTAGTGGTGTCAGAGGAGTGCAACACAGCCGTGTTAGTCAGCCCTAACACAGGGGTATCGACGTCAGGGGGAACTGACCAAAGCTTCACCAAATCCTCCGGAAAGGGATAACGCTTATCCCAACTAGGAGGAGTTCCAGCCAGGCGCGTGGGTTGTTCCCATTCCTTAAGGACAACCCTCTCAAAGTGTTGTTGCCTGGGAAACACCAAACGCGGCTGGGGCACATCAAACAACTCACCCTTTGGCGGGGGGACCACCGCGGGCGGATCCAAAGCCAAAATTTTAAACATTTGAGCCAAAATGGAAAGAGTGTCAAGAGACACCCCCACAGCCTGATCGCCAGCAGTGTCAACCAATAGCTGGTCTGCAGGCTCATCCGACTCAAGGAGTTCCCCCTCCTCATCAGGGGGACAATCGGACCAATCCAAAATTTCAGGTACCTCATCCTCCAAAGCAGGCACTGCCGGAGAAAGGTGCTTCCGCTTTGCCGTAGCCTTCTGAGCTACCGTAGCGGAAATTATCTTCTCGAGGTTGGCCAACCGCGCATGCACCTCGGAATGCGAATCCCCATTCTTGACAATGTCACACGGGGTCCGGAATAAGGGAGGGGGAGTAGGAGATGACGGAAGATGCGAGGAGCCAGAAGCCGGAGCGACGGACTGGCGCGCAATATTCTGCTTTGCACATGGAACGCATAATATGACATCATCGCCTGGGAGCGGAGCCCCACAACCCCCACACAGCCTGGATAGCCCCGAAGAGCCATTTCCGGTAACGTCGGAAGCCTCCATATGGTGAAATTATGGTATTCGCAACAACCCTGGGTTTTACGCATTAAGCAACCCGGGATGCCCCTTTGTAATTAAAGTCCCGGAAGTGGGAGGATTTTTTTAAGCCTAGGAAAATCCCAATTTAGAGACTAAGACTAGCCAGGTATAACAGACCGGGAGAGCCACTGCAGTGAGGGGATCCCAGAATCTGTGGGGGAAAAGAGACCACAGTCAGTTCCCCACGGAATTTAACCAGTATGCAACACACTCATACATAAAACAAACATGGTAAAACATATATGAACAGTATATACATCATGAATAAAATGTATACATGACACATGCTGCTTAGGGCCAACAAAAAGCCAGAGAGTGTATCAATAGATAAACAAAAATATAAATATACATATTATATATATATACACATATACATACACATACATATATATATACACATACATACATATATCTCAAAGAGATAAGTGCCTCCAGGAATAACGCTAAAAAAATGCCAGGCCATTAAACACAAGTAACAGACAGACAAAGACGGCCCCACGTGCGCGAGGTGGGGACAGTTTACCTGACACTGCTACAGCCGCACTCCTGGACGCGCACCTCTTCCCCCAGCCAGCTCCACCACACTTGTCTCAGTAATGAGACAGAGGAAGTGAGGCAGGCCCGGACACAGCACGCCCCGGCCATGCCCCCTGCCAGTGAGTCACCGAGCGAGGCCGCAGAGAGTGCGGCCCCGCCCCTCCAGTGGCCCGGCTCGCCCAATGGCGGCGCCGCAAGCACACATGGGGGGAAATTCAAAAAAATAAAAGCAAAGTGAAAGAGCCCAAGCAGCTCAGGCCACGCGCCACCACCGCGGCGCTGGTCCTGCGTCTAAGCTCTTTCCTCACACATACATATACACATAAAACAAGTGAAAAGCACCCCATGCAACAAGCACCCCCCCCCCCAAAGCGAAGGGAGAAGGGACCGAGCGGGAGAAGGTGGCCAAGGGGAACCTCGGGACAGGGGCATCCCAAATCCGGATCACCATGCCGGATAGCCGCATTGCCCCACGCGTGGGGTCGAGCAGAGGAGATAAGCTCCTAGGCACCTAAAGTGCCGTCTACCTTTGCCCAGCCAGCAGCCTAGGCTGGGAGGCTTCCGTTATCTAGGCATAAAAAACACAATAGACTGGGCAGAAGTAGACCAAAAGGGGGTTCCGGGGATTAACCCCGGCTACCTGCAAGCAGGATACTTCTTTCTTCTGTCTTGTCGCCTCATGCAGAGAGAAAATACTGGGTGTTAAGTGGAAGATCCCAGCTATATATAGGCTGGAAGGGGCTCGTTTTCAAAACTTCTCTCTGCAACGTCGCCACCTGCTGGTGGAGTAACCCGATCGTAAGAATTAAAGGGGAAGCGGGGTGTGTGACACACTGAGAATATCAAGGAAGTTCTCCGTCTCCATAGGAAAGGCAGACGCACCCGGCGCCACATGCCGCCTTTTAGCAGGGGCCTTACGGGCCGCAGAGCTAGCAATCAGCCTCTCAATGTTAGCCAACCTGGAAGACACGTCAGGCTGAGACTCGCCACTAGTATTTAGCTCACTGGGAGTCATAACCAAGCGAGGGGGAGTGGGTGAGGGCATAGTGGGCGCAGGTCCAGTCACAGATAGCCCAGAATGCAGCGCAAGCGCCTGCTGGGCGCAGGGTACACAGACCCGCACATCATCACTCACAGGGGATGCCCCACACACTACACACAGCCGGACTTGTCCCGAGGGGAACCCGAGCACAATATCCTGTAAAGCCTCCATGGTGATTAAGGTGGCACAACTGGCCGATAGGAATTACGCCATACAAGCAACCCGGGATGCCCCAAATGTCCGCTAGGGAAGTGGGAGGATTTTACAGTGTAGGCCTCTAATAAAGTTACAATAACTAATAGAGGGGACAGGACCGGGAGAAACCTCTTAAAAACCAGTTGTCCCGCCTGAAAGACATAATAAAGACACCCCATAAGCCCACCGAAATGACAATGGAATAAAAAGCAAGCCCGCAGGGGCACTCACGGACCACGGTGGGGGGCCAGCAATCACACCAGGCGAGGACCAAAATGGAGGAACCTCAGGGGGCGGGCCGCAGGAGGGTCAGACGCGGAACGCGCCAACAGAGCAAGCCACGCCCCCTCCGAGAAGCGCAGGGATAGGCCAGAAGCTACAGCCAATGGGCGCGCAGGGATTCTTGATGATAATGCCGCCGCTGACCGTGGACGCCAGAAGGCGCGCGTGTCAGCGGCAGCAAATTCAAATAAAGTGAAAGACAGAACAGAGTCAAATGAATGAAGTGCAATCCACACACATATACAAGGCAACAAACCACATACACCCCCCCCCCCCGAACGGGACAATGAGAGAGGGGGAAGAGTGGATGTCAAACGAGACCCACCAATGAACAGAGTAGGGAAGGGCAAGAGCAGGCTGGGCATCCCAAATCAGGTTCACCATAACCTGCACCGCCTACCCTTTGGTGGGGGATTCCGGTCGGAGCCAGGCTTCGCAAAGAGAGCACCTATGATAGGTGCCTACCACCACCCGACCAGCGCAGCCAAAGCTGGAAGGCATAAATAATAAGTGGAACGAGTGGGAATAGTCCTACAAGGCCGCGGGCTGTTAAGCCCCGCTCACCTGCGATAAGAGAAGCCATCTTCTGACCTTCGCAGCCGACTGCAGAGAAGAAACTGGGGAATTTGTGGGAGGTCCCTGGTATATATGGACCGGGAGGGGCCTCTTTTTGCCATCTCTGCAGTCGAGCGCCCTCTGGCGGAGGTAATCCCATCTGTTATGAATCATTATCTGGAGCAGGACGTGCTGCATACTTAGAATAACAAAATACACCAGTAATCACCATAACAGGCAAAGGAGATAATAAACCAAGGGTGGGATGGAGCGACCTGAACAGGACACTACCAAAAACAATTCTACAGGTGAGTACTCACAGAATTGTATTTTTCATAGTGTCCTGTTCAGGTCGCTCCCTTTCTGACAAGTGGGACATCCAAAAGCAGTGTCCAAAAGAAGGGAGGGATCCCCAGTGAGCAACAGCACGTAGTTCATGACACTACCGCCTGAAGCACCTTACGGCCAAAAACAGCATCAGCTGAGGCCCTAACATCAACCTTGTAAAACTTTGTAAAAGTATGAACTGAAGAACAGGTAGCGTCCTTACAACCTGTTAAACCGAAGCCTGGTGCTAAAAGGCCCAAGAGGCTCCAATAGCTCTGGTAGAGTGAGCTGTGATCCAAAAAGGAGGTTCCTTCCCCTTGGCAGAGAACGCTTGCACCACCGCCTGTCTGATCCACCTGCTGAGAGTGGATTTGGCTGGAGGCAAGCCCTTCCTAGGCCCGTCAGGAAGGACAAAAGAGAATCCGACTTCCTGAAGAGTTCCGTAGCAACCAAGTAGTAATTAAGGGCACTGACCACATCCAGGGCATGGAGGGTCCTCTCCTTAGAATTAGAAGTTGTGGGACACAAGGAAGGCAAGACAATGTCCTATTGAGAAAAAGGCAGAAACAAGCTTAGGTAGAAAATCCGGTTAAAGACGAAAAACCACCTTATCCTGATGCCACTCAAGTAAGGAGGCTTCATACAAAGCGCCGCCAGCTCTGAAACGCAACGCATCGAAGTGATAGCTATCAAAAGACTACCTTTATTAGAGACAGAATGGATAAAACAGCATCGCACAAGGGAGGGCCCTGGAGAGCAGAAAGCACCAAGTTCAAATCCCACACCGGTAACTTAAGCTTACACTGTGGACGTACATGAGTAACTCCTTGTAAAAAAGCCTTGATAAATCTAAGATTGGCGAAGGATCTTTGGGAAAAAATAGCCAAGGCCAAAACCTGGCCCTTGAGGGTACTCAGCTGGAGACCCGAGTCCAATCCATGTTGTAAGAACTCCAAAATCCTTGAAAAGGAGAAAGTGCGACAGGGGAGACTCTTGGACTCACCCCAGGCAATGTAAGCGTGCCAAACTCTGTAAAAAATCATAGAGGAGGATTTCTTCCGAGCCCGGATCAAGGTACGCACGGCCGAGGTAGACAGCCCTTTCTCCATCAAGATGGAATTTTCAGCAGCCAAACCGTCAAAGCCAGCGTTTGTAAATTGGGGTGGTGCAGCAGCCCCGAGAGAGAAGCCCTGGATCGTCGGGAATGACGTAGCGAACCACCGACATCTGAACTATGTCCGCAAACCAACACCGCCTCGGCCAACGAGGAGCCACCGGAATGGTTGGCACCCCCTCCTGGGCAATCTTGCGCAGCACTCGACCCAGGAGTGGAAAAGGAGGAAAGGTGTAAGGGAGAAAAACTCCATCCAAGGAAGAGCCATAGCGTCCGTGGCAAAGGCCAGAGGATCTCTTGAAAGGGAGACGAACCTTGGAATCTAGTGATTGAGTCGGGACGCAAACAGGTCCACGTCCAGCTGACCCCAGCGGCGAAACAGAACTAGAAGCTCTTGCCGCTGAGAGAACATTCCCCCAGAAGAGAAGTCCCCCTGCTCAGGGAGTCAGCCTCCTGGTTCTCCACCCTGGGGATGTAACCGCCGAGATGCAGGGAACATGCTCCTCCGCCCAAGACAGGACCTGGGCCACCTCCTTGAGGGCTCGCTTGCTCCAAGTCCCGCCCTGGTGATTGATGCAGGGCGACAGATCGGACCTGGACCGCACGACCCCGTAGATGGGGGACAGAAGAAACAGGACCAACCGGATAGCTCTCAGTTCCAGGAGATTGATAGGCACGTGAGCCTCCTGCGGGCCCCACTGGCCCTGGAATTTCAGCGATTGCCAAAACCTCCCCAGCCGGTCAGACTGGCGTCCGTGGTGATAATATCCCACAAGGAGACAGAAAGGACCTGCCCACTAGAGATTTCTGGAGTCTAACCACCACGAGAGGGACTGCCTGGCCGGCCGGAGCCCTCAAGGAGGCACCAGACGGGGTACGGGACAAATCACTCCTAAACGCAGGAGGTGTAGCACGGCCAAAATTCAGGCCCTGTGCCTTACCGGGTCCAGGAATATCCGAGACCGAAGAAATCTAGAGGTCGACCTGACTGCCAGCTCTATATTTGTAACCGGAGGGCACCACCTCCTGAATCCACCGATCCGAGACGCGCTGACTCCAGATATGAACAAAAGGCAGATCTGGAGTCAGCGCGGATGGGTGAGGACACCACCACATGCCTGAGGGGCCCTGGCAGGGGGCTTGGACTCGGATTCCCCGGGAGGAAATGAGTTGGCCGCGGGACCTGCCTCGTCCCCAGGAATTCCTGTGAGTACCTGAAAATGAAGCTCCTCCACCTCCTTGAAGGAATGATAGGCAGAAGAACCCCGAGCACCCAGAGCGATCGGCGAAGCGCAACAAGCCGGGCCGAAACCCTGGCACCGACCGGACCCCATCATTCATGGCAGCAACAACGCAAGTCAAGGAGACAATAGCCACGGCACACACAGGACAGCACCAAGCAACGGCAAGGTGAAGACACGGCAGACCGTCTGATCCATGCGCTAGTCAGCTGGATCACAAGGGAAAGCAGTGTCAGAGAAGGCATGACCTTAGTGTTGGAAAGACCCACACGGGGGCATCCACCTCGGGTGGACAGGACCATAGCCAGACCAGCTCCTCAGACACGGCAAACCGCCTATCCAGGCCCTAGGGCACCGACGGTACTTGTTATGCCCTTTCCCACTCTAAGAAGTAATGGTAGAAAATGGGCCTGCTCAGGAAGACTTGTCGCTGTCTCTCAGGCCGAGACAAATCCCCCTGGTTCAACTTCCCTGCCTAAGAGGGACAAAGTGTAAGGACTCAAAACTGAGGTAATCAATTTCTCCATAACATCAGGGAGGCACGCATCCTCATTCCAGGAGGAAACGGACAACTGTCCTTGCCAGCAGAATAACTGCAGTGGACCGCAACCAAAAGATAATCATTATCGGAGTGCACGGCTCGATTTGCCGGCTCTTACTCGAGGCCTCCGTAGGTGCAGTTCACAAGATCTGTTCCCAAGACTGGCCACCCTAATGCCAAAAAAACACATAGGACCCCTTGCTGATTCTCCCCCTCACCGGGGGCTGAGAGCAGCAACGGAGAGACCAGAGAATTCGATGGCGGCACAGGGCTAGGGGCTGGGACGCCCGCTCGTTCATGGTCCAAAAATAGTTACTAGCGCAAGTGGTACAACAGTGCTGAATCCGCTCCGAGGATTCCTACTGTACAAGGGGCAGAGCCTGTCCAGCCCAATAGGGACCCCCAGCTCACTATCCCCTGAAGCCTCCATTATGGTGATTAAAATAGCACAAATGGGAAAAGGTCACAGGCACTAACGGCACCGCCTGTATTTTGATCCCTCTTAGTAATAACAAGAGGGCTCGTGAGGAACCACAACCCTCAATCTCAAGCCCACGACTCGCACAAGGAAGGGGTGACAAGGCCCAGAGCAAATACACATCACACAAGCCAAAATAGCAAGAAGCATAATAAAAAGAGGGATTCAAGACCCGGCAGAGGGACAGCACAGCCTCCGATGCCGAAGATCCCCCAGCAGCAGCAGTGGTACAGGGACCCTTCAAGACCTAGACCCCGCAGCGTCGGCAGGAGATCATGGAAAAGACCTCTAATATCAGCAGCAGCAGAGGAAGAACACCGCCGGCCGCAGCTCAACAGCCGCAGTAGTGGAGCGCAACCAGCGCAGAGGAGGAGAAGCAGAGAGCCTTCGAAGACGTGCTCCACAAGGGGGCGGGCGGCGCCTGATGACGCGGAACGCGTCAGCGCCCGGCTCCGCCCCCTCCGGCGGCGCGAAATCACGCCCACCCATACTCACGATTCTGCCCAAAGACAGCAGCATATCAAAAATGGCCGCGGGGACACGGCGGTCCCCGAGCATGCTGACAGCGCCACGCTAGCGATGCCCCCCCCCCCGTCACAGACAGCGCCGCCCGGCAACCCCTATATCAGAGACGGCAAGGGAGCGAGGGAGGGGAGTAGGTCACAAGCTCCAAAAACCCCAGCAGGGGCAACGAGGAGCCAGGCGAGAAATGTCACAATGAGCACAGCAGTACACCAATAAAACATGTGGGCACACATATGAGAGGGCATGAATATAATCAATAAAAAAGGCGGTTCCCCCCTTTCAGGCTCACCATAGCCTGCGGCCGGCTACCTCTTAATGGGAGGTCTATGGCCCAGAGCATGTGCTCTGCCGAACGCCCAGGGACCCGTGCGGTGTTCACCCTACCTTCACGAATCCCGAGCAGCCAGAGGTTGGGAGGCAGTAGAGGGTCAGATGGGATCCGTGGCAACAGGTCTCTCAGCGGCGATGGGCTAGGTGGCCCCGCTCAGCTGCCATTATCTGAGAGAGAGTCTTCCATGATCTTCTGCAGCCAAGACTGCAAGACGAACTCTGGGGGATTTTTAGAGACAGTTGCCTTATATGGGGCCGGGAGGAGCTTCGAATTTCTTCTTGCAGTCACTGCGTCACCTAGTGGCGGATAACCCACTTGTCAGAAATGGAGTGACCTGAACAGAACACTATGAAAATAAAGCTTCTGGGATGGGGAGGGATATAAGGCACATCTAGCCTGCAATGTGGTTCCCCCAGTTAGGCTCACCATCAGCCTATGGCCGGCTACCCATTAAACAGGGTCTGCGGCCCAGAGCCTAGCTCTGCCAAAAACGCCTGACCCAGGGGTTCTCCCTACCGTCACAATCCCGAGTCAGCCAGTGGCTGGGAGGCAAGAGTGGGTCTCACGGGATCAGTGGGAATAGGGTCCGCAGCAGCCGACGGGCTAAAAGGCCCTGCTCAGCTGCCAAAATTCCAAGAGAGTATCCAACGATCTTCAGCAGCCAGACTGCAAGATGAACACTGGGGAATGATAGAGGGACACCTGCCTTTATAGGGGGCCAGGAGGAGCGACAGCTTTTTGATCTTGCAGTCGAGCGCCCCCTGAGGGCGGAATACCCACGTCATCAATGGGAAGACCTGGACTGGATATAGGGAAAATTCTTTCAGAGGGTCAATGAAATTATGCACTAAGCGTTCCCTTAGATTTGGGGCCCTTTCTTAGGTAAATGTACCCAATGTATCATTCTGCTTCAATACCTCCCAATGCTTATTGAGGATATGGATTACTCCCTTTTATTCAAGTCCAAAGTCTGTAGTGAACATGAAGTCATTTTTTTTTCCTATCCTTGGTTAGTAGCTTCTCTTGGATTAGCTCTTCCCTATCAAGATCCCCAATATGTTTTTGCTTGTTCCATATAATCTTTTTTTATGAGAACAGTTTTTGCGGAGTCTCATAAATTGCTCCTTTGGAATAGCAGTCACCAAATTGGCTGTTCCTGTTCCTGTGCATTGTCAGTTACGTCAGTTGAATTCAGGCAGCAGCGTGGCTGGGATGCAGGGAGAGGGAGCTCCAAAATGGCTGCTACCAGGAGAAAATCTGTGATGCAGCGTTTTAGCTTCGAATGGATGCAGCAGCAAATGTAAGTGCTGACAGTGATTCAGTATCATGCATACAGATGGTGCGAGGGGGTTTTCTTTTCCAACTGTGCCAGGCTGTTGGGCCGGTTTCAGTCAAGTGAAATATCAAACATTTTGAATTGAAAGTCGTTTCTCTAGTTTATTTGCACTTAAAGAGGAAGAGCATTGCTCCTTTCAGGTGGGTCATCGTGATTTGGATGCCCTGCTGTATGAGCCTCTTAGACATCAGGGCTGCCTAAGAGGGCCAATGTTCCTCCTTAAAGGGTAACAAAGCCCAAGCTGGCTGGCCCTGGAATGCTTCTGGCTCCTTCGCTGATGTTAATGCGGACCTTCACACTGAATATCCCTCACCCCCTACATACAGATTGCCCACATTCAAAATCATCCTACCTGCACCTGTTGTGTTTTTTTAAACTTTTAACATCCAAGATGGCGGCCCGTGGAGTTTCAGGCTGCCTGCTGACAGGAAGTGTCTTCTGGATATTCCCCTCTGCATTCTGGGATTACTGACCTTTTCCTGACCTCAACTCTGCTCTGTCTGTGCAAAGCACAACTATAAACCCGCCCCCTGCACTCCATTAAGGCTGAGAAACAGGAGGGCATGCTGCCGGGTATGCGACTGCTGGGATTGCAGAGCGCTGCATGTAAACAGAGATGTTTGCTGAGCATTAAAAAAATGAGGCAAATGGCTCTGATTAGAAGAGAGCCTGTGTAAGTGCCATAGGACCAGGAAAAGGTGAGTTTTACTGGGTGATCTGGGGGGTTTTACACAGCAGGGCATCCCAAATCAGCAAACCCCCGGGAAACAGAACAAAACCTCGGTTGGTAAAATACAAAAATTTGAAAGATTTGGCACTTTGTTTAAAAATGTTTTTTAAACACTACTGTCATTTTGGGCACAAACCTTTTAAAGCGGACCAAAACCCACTGAACTTGTGAAATTCTTTTGACCAGAGCCCCTGCCGATCTCTATTCTTAGGTTTTAGGACTAGGAATGGATATTTTCGCTTATCAAATCGCCTTGCAACACATTTTTTGCTCTCTCTCTTTGTAGGATGGGAAGTGATAAGTGACATCATTGCCACACACAATAGCAATGAATGGAGGAGGCGGAGCTTTACAGCTAAAACAGTTGCCATTATCTGGAGTTAGAGTGAAGCAGGAGCAGTAAAAATAGGCAAAAGTTACTATTCGTGGGGGGAGCAATTCAGGGGATGCTAGTTAAATATGTGGGTTTTGGTCCGCTTTAAGGGTTTACCTCCTCACAGAATGCCATGACAACATCGACACACAGCTTTAAAAAAGATCTTTAGCATGATGATAAAAGTGGGGTTATAAAATCAAATGTATCAAATGTATAGGAGGGCAAAGTATGTGTATTCCAACTATGACCACAAAAGGCTTTATATGAAAAATAATTATAATTTTATTCAGAACCATAACAAGAGCAGTAATACATTGGGAGCAGTCAGAAATAAAATATTCAAAGAAAGGTAAAAATTTAAAATTCTCGGGGGGAAGGGAGGTTGTTTCCCTGAGACCTAAGATTTAGGGCATGTTAATATAAACCCCAAATGCAAACCTGCACCAGCTATTGCTCCTTTAAAGCAGACCCACACCCAAAAAGGCAGGTGCTATGGCACAGGATTACTGTTACTGTTAAAAATGAACACTTCCAATGGCTACTGCCAGCATGATAGCACTGACTGTTACACTCCTCTGATAAAGCATGAAGGCACACTGTGGATGTGGCCAGTTTTTTTGTTTTTTTAAACTAGAACAGTAAGCTTGTACTATAGGGCCAACTTAACTTTTTGGGTAAAGACCCTCTTTAACATTTCTGTATTAAAACATTGTCCAACTCCTTCCATATTCTCAATCTAATACAACTGCAAGACCAGGAATTTGGTCTCTCATTAAAACATAGAACACATTTTTTTAGGTTTCCCACAGTCCTCTCCACCTAGAGATTCTATACAAAGCACTCATCTTATTGCCTTTTCATACTTGGAGAACACTGCTAAGCAGTTTTCCTCATGCCTAAAAAAAAACAAAACGTAAAAACCTTATCTCACAAACCCTTCCCCACCTCCCCAACCCCCATTAAACCCCCAACCCACATAGTGTCATTCAGACTTGAGCTGCTTTCCAGGAGTGCACTTCCCAGAACAGCTCCCGTTTTGCTGGACGCTTGATGGCTTCTTGCGTCTTGAAGCAGGAGGGCGCAGGTAGAACAGGAAAAGATGGCGATAGCATGGATGGTGGAGAGCAAATTGGAGAAATCCATCTGAAAAACAATCCACAGAGATTTTATATAGTTTTATATAGAATTTGCAAAACGTATATAGGATGATATATTTGCAGTAGTGAATCTGGGTTATCAAAAGTCCACTGAGAGGGGGTTGCAACCTGTGTAGGAACATATTGTATTCACCACTTACAGCAATATGGAAAGGTCTACTAAAAATACCATTTTGTGAAATACTCACCTGTAAAATGGGTATTATAAGTATGTCACACACCCCGCTTCAAGATAACCATAACATGTGGGTAATACCGACCTGAAGAGGGCGTTCCTGCAGAGATGATAGCAAAAAGAAAGCCCCTCCCTGATCCATAAATACCTGGGACCTCCCACTCATCACCCAGTATATAGAAGCAGTAAGGTAAGGGACCAGGAAGAGGCAAATATAAACCAAAGCAACGCAAAGTTCACAATATAAAGGATCCAGAATACAAAAAGGGCGGGTGAAGCGGGGTGTGTGACATACTTATAATACCCATTTTACAGGTGAGTATTTCACAAAATGGTATTATTCTAAGTATGTCACACACCCCGCTTCAAAATAACCATAACATGTGGGACATCCAATAGCAGTGTCCATAAAAAGGGCGGGGATCCAAAACAAGGCAACAATGCACAACTTAAACCACAACAGCTTGCAGAACTTTGCGGCCAAAAACAGCATCCGCTGAGGCCCGAACATCAACCTTGTAAAACTTGGAAAAAGTGTGAACAGAGGACCAAGTAGCAGCCTTGCAAACTTGCTTAACCGAGGCCTGGTGCTGAAAAGCCCAGGACGCTCCAACCGCACGAGTAGAATGAGCAGTAACACGAAAAGGGGGACTCCTCCCCTTGGCAGAATAGGCCCCAATGATGGCCTGACGAATCCATTTACTAATGGAAGATGTGGCAGGAGCCAAACCTTTCCTAGGCCCAAAAGGTACCACAAAAAAAGCATCAGTCTTACGAAAGGAAGACGTAACCACCAGATAATATTTCACAACACGAACTACATCCAAGGAATGCAGCGCCCTTTCCTTGTCGTTGCTGGGATTAGGACATAGAGAAGGCAGAACAATGTCCTGATTCAGATGAAAGGCAGAGACCACCTTAGGAAGAAAATCCGTCTTGAAACGAAAAACAACCTTGTCCTGATGCCTTTCGAAGTACGGAGCTTTAATGGATAAAGCTGCCAACTCAGAAACACGCCTAACCGAAGTGATAGCCACCAAAAAGGCCACCTTTTGAGTAAGTGAAGACAAGGCAACCTCATTCAAGGGCTCAAACGGAGGACCCTGAAGAGCAGAGAGAACCAGGTTCAAATCCCAAACAGGAACAAAAGGCTTCCTTGGGGGCCGTACATGCGTAACTCCTTGGAAAAAGGTCTTGACCAAGGGATAAAGTGCAAAGGACCTTTGGAAGAACACCGCCAGGGCAGAAACCTGCCCTTTCAAGGTACTAAGTTGAACCCCCTGATCCAAACTCCAAGATTCTGGAAATGGAGAACTCCCGACAAGTCCTATAGTAAATAGTAGAGGAAGAGCGCTTCCTGGCGCTAATAAGAGTCTGAACCACCGCGTCAGAAAGACCTTCCTCCTTCAAGATGGCGGTTTCAGCAGCCACGCCGTCAAAGCCAGCGAATGTAAATTGGGATAGCGCAGCCGACCCTGGGTGAGCAGGTCCGGCAGTAGAGGCAGAACGAACTGATCCTCTGCCAGTCTTACCAGGTCTGCGAACCAAACCTGCCTTGGCCACCTTGGTGCCACCAGAATCGCCGACGCGCCCTCCAGGGCCAGCTTGCGCACCACTCTGGCTACCATTGGAAACGGAGGGAAAAGGTAAAGAAAACCCCAGATCCCTCCAATTCAGAGACATGGCATCCACCGCCAGAGCCAGAGGATCCTGCGAGAGAGACACAAAGACCGGAAGCTTGTGATTGTGACGAGAGGCAAAGAGGTCCACCGCTGGGAACCCCCACCTGAGACAGATCGAACAAAACACCTTGGGACTGAGAGACCACTCCCACTGACGAGAGGAGGCCCTGCTCAGAGAATCCGCCTCCGTGTTCTCCACTCCCGGAATGTAGACTGCTGAGATACACGGGACGTGGCTCTCCGCCCAGTCCAGAATCAAAGACACTTCCCTGAGGGCACTCCTGCTGCGAGTCCCCCCCTGGTGATTGATGTAAGCAACCGCCGTCCGGTTGTCTGACCGGACCTGAACAGGCAGGCCCCGCAACTGATGAGTCAAGCGAAACAGAACCAACCTGATGGCTCTCAACTCCAGAACATTGATGGGCTCGTGAGCCTCCTGCGGGCCCCACAGACCCTGAAACTGGAGGTCCTTCCAAACACCCCCCCAACCTGACAGACTGGCATCCGTGGTGACTGTTTCCCAACGCGGAACCAGAAAAGATCTGCCCTTCAAGAGATTGACTGACCCCAGCCACCATTGCAGGGATCGACGAACTCGGGGAGTCATCAGGAAGGACTGATCCAACGATAGAGGAGACTTGTCCCAAACCTTCAACAGATGAAGCTGAAGCATCCTTGTATGAAACTGCGCAAAGGGAACCGCCTCGAATGAGGCCACCATTAACCCCACCAGCCTCATCCCTAGACGGATGGCTGGACGAGGGGCCGACAAGAGAAGCCGAACTAACTCCTGAATCAAAAGAATCTTGGCCTGGGGCAGAAACACCCTGGCCTGCGAAGTGTCCAGAGAGATTCCCAGAAAGGTCACTACTCTGGACGGAGAAAGGGAAGACTTGGGGTGGTTGACCACCCAACCGAACCTCTCCAGAGTGGACACCACCACTCTGGTGTCCAACTCCGCTTGGTTGAAAGAAGAGGCCATGATCAGAAGATCGTCCAAATAGGGCACAATGCAGATACCCTGAACCCTTAACAGAGCCATCACCCCCGCTAGCACCTTGGTGAATACCCGAGGAGCCGAGGTGAGACCGAAAGGGAGTGCCACAAACTGAAAATGCCGATCCTCCACCACGAACCTGAGAAACCTCTGGTGTGCTGGAAAAATTGGAACGTGTAGATAAGCATCCTTGATGTCTATGGACGTCAGAAAGTCTCCCTGACGAAGAGAGTGAATGGCCGAACGCAGCGTTTCCATGCGGAATTTCCGTGGCCGGATGAACCTGTTGAGAAACTTCAGATCCAAGATGGGTCGGACCGATCCGTCCTTCTTGGGTACCGTGAACAGATTGGAATAAAAACCCCTGCCCTGGTCCGAAGGGGGCACTGGGCAAATGACAGCCATGTCCAGAAGATTCTCTACTGCCAACAGGAGCCCCTGCGCCGCCAGAGGTTCCGAAGGCATCAGAGACCTGAAAAATCTGGAAGGGGGGCGAAGCGCGAACTCCAGCTTGTAACCGGAAGACACCACTTCCCGGATCCATCTGTCCGTTACCTCTTGATCCCAGATCTGGGAGAAGTGTCGCAGCCGTCCCCCCACCCGCATGGGTGAGGGCGCCCCCTCATTGCTGAGCCGGCTTAGTGGCCGGCTTGGGCTTAGAGCCCCAACTGTATCCTGGACGGGCACGACCTCTGCCCCTGCTCCCAGAATCTCCTCTGGAAGAGGGGAATGCAAACCCCCTGCCAGATCTGGCCCCACGAAAGGAGGGGGTAAAAGAAGGCGCCCCCCGAAAGGGACGGCGTTGTTTCTTGCGTTGAGGTAACCTACCACCCTTGGTGACAGAGTCCAATGTCTCTCCAAAGAGCCGTAATCCAACAAAAGGTAGAGCCGTCAGTGACTTCTTGGACATAAAATCGGCCGCCCACTGGCGCAGCCACACCGACCGCCGAATAGTCACCAGCAGCGCCGATGTCCTACCACACATCATCCAAGTGTCATCCAAGGCTGTTAACACAAAGGATAAAAACAACTCACACCGTTTAAGGCTAAGGAACTCGGCACTACCAGGACGAAGCCCGGAAGAAGTCAGCAGGTCCCTGACCACGGACCTGGCAGCCAACACCATTAGCGCCGAAGCGCAAACAGGCCGCATGGCTGACCCAACACTAGCAAAACCATGACAAGCCATCTGGTCAATACGTTTATCCTCTCCATCCTTGAGGGTGGAACAATCAGGTCTATTCAAAACCGAGGAGTTGGACAACCCCAAAACCGGTGCATCCACCTCGGGGGGAGATGCCCAGCGCTTAACCGCCTCCGAAGGGAAGGGATATTTCTTATCCCACCCCTGAGGGATGCCAGGGAGCCGAGCCGGCCTGTCCCATTCCTTAGTAATAATTTTGTCAAAATGCCTTTGTGTGAGGAAATTCCAAGCGCGGCCTGGATTCCTCAAACAATTCACCCTTCAGCTGAGACACCTCCTCGGGAGGGGAAATATTCAGAACCTCCAACATCAGAGCCAGAGCGTGAGGAGTATCCGAGGATCTCCCCAAGTCACCAAGCTCGGCATCAGCGCCAAAGGACTGCTCATCGTCCGAAATATCAGAATCCTCATAAAACTTCCCTTCCTCTAGCGGGGAATAATCAGACCAATCCAAATTATTAACATCCTCATGGTCCTCCACCAGCAGAGCCGGCGACAAATGCTTCCTCTTAGTCGGAGCCTTACGGGCGACCGAGCTGGAGATAATTTTTTCAAGGTTAGCCAATCTGTCGCACATCTCAGATTGCAGCTCCCTGCCCATGACGACGTCACACGGGGTGCGTGTCAAGACGGGAGGGGGAGATGAAGCGATCGGCGGTGCTGACCCAGACGCCTGGGGTTCGGACTGCCGCGTAATAGTTTGCTGTGCACATGGTATACACAGAAGTACATCGTCCCCAGTAATGGATACCCCACACAACATACACTTTCGAGGATGCCCTGAAGGGGCCCCGAGCCCAGTATCCGGGGATGCCTCCATAAGGTGAACTTTTAAAATAGTCGCTATGACCCAGGGAATTACGCCCCTTAGACAACCCGGGATGCCCCTTTAATGTCCCGAGTGGGAGGATTTATGTGCAATAAATGAACCCAGAGATCAAGGATCGGGAGAGACCCCCTAATGCTACTGGAGATCCTCCTGAAAACCTCCGCCTGAAAGACACAGAAAACGGGATATAAGGCGATGGGAAACAAAAGGACACAAGTACACAACAGAGGATGTGGAAGAGGGGGGGCCACAGGCCACTCACAGAACCGCGGGAGCTTGAATGGCGACCGTGAGGAAGAGGCTTGCTGACAGGAAGAGAAGAAGGGGGCGTGGTCAGCGCGGGACGCGCGTGACGCCAAGCACCGCCCCCCCCCCCCCACGCAAGGCAAGAGCTCCTCAGCGGCGCCAGGGATAGATGGGGGCGGGCAGCGGTGACGTGCCGCAACACCGGCCCCGCCCCCAGGACAATCGTGAGGAGAATGTCTCCTCAGGAAGAAGCGCCAAAAACCGGCCGGCGCCGCAGCGTTATGTGCGGCCGCGGCGCCCGGCCGGTGGAACAACAGCAAAAAGTATGCACCAAGCACCGCAGCAGACATACCAGGAGGGACGGACCCCGGCCCCGCGCCGACGGTCCGGCCCCGCCCCCCCCAACTAAATGGTCATCTTCACAGTGCGTGAGGTAACTACCTCCGCCATTTTATGAGGCAAAGGAGACAGGCCCAGCACCACACAGAGGCCTCCTCAAGAACGGCCGCGGCGGTGAAATAAAGACATTTAAAGTGAAACACACACACTAAAATCAGTCAAAGACAGAAAGGGTTAAAAACGTGCTAGAGAGTAGAAAAGAAGGGACCCACACCCCCCATCCCCACTGCGGAAAAGGGATCCTGGGAGGGCCATTCAAGGTTAAACTAAGGGACAGGGCATCCCAAACCGGGGTCACCAACCCGGTGTAACCGCCTACCCTCTTGTATAGGGTCTCACGGTGGAGCGTTGCTCCTGAGCACCTAAGGTACTGAAATACCCTCGCCTGGACCCACAGCCAAAGCTGGGAGGCATATGGATTCTAGGAAAAAAGGGTCCAAACGGAAATAAATAAGTAGCGGGCCGGGAATCATCCCGGCTACCTTAAATCCCCCTGTGCAAGGAGGAGCCATCATCTTCTGACTTGCTCGCCGTCTGCAGAGATGGAAAACTGGGGTGATGAGTGGGAGGTCCCAGGTATTTATGGATCAGGGAGGGGCTTTGTTTTTGCTATCATCTCTGCAGGAACGCCCTCTTCAGGTCGGTATTACCCACATGTTATGGTTATCTTGGAAGCGGGGTGTGTGACATACTTAGAATAAGTAACCTCCCACCATCTGCAACAAAACATTTAGGATAAAAAGACCTAACTGCATAGAGAAAAGAGCTAGGTAGGGAGAGGATATGTCGGTTGCAGCAGATGACTACTCGTGTAGAGTGTAAGCCTGAGGGGAGAATGTGTCGGAAGAGGAGATAAGCCCGCTAGCCACATTCAATGCTCCCTCCCCTCCCCGATTGGCTGGGCACTGGAGCATACTTCAGCTAAAGAGAAGCCAGGGATACTTCCATAGACATGTTGTGGGAGCCCCGGTGACAGCCAGGGTCTCTGCTCATGGGGTTGGATTGCTTTAGCAGAACAGATAGGAATAGGAGCTTGTGCCAACTTCCTTCTGCGTTACATTGTATACAGCTATGTGTGTGCCTGCGTAAACCACTTCACAACTGACTGTATGATCGCACTGCCATGATGAAGACATAATTTAAAGGCTCTATTCACACCTCTCTACTTGCGTTGCATTGCGCAACGCAATCACAACGCAAAGGAAAATGCTGCCCATTATTTTTAATAGGCCAGTTCACATATATATGCAGCATGTATCTGAACTGACCTATTAAAACAATGGGAAGCTTTTTCCTATGTGTTATTACCGCATTGCCCAACGCAGCGCAAGCGGAAACTTATAATATAAGCACAGGTTTTGTCTACACCTCCTGATAGATGACATGTAACCCAGTCATATAAGAGTGAACAGTGTCCACCAGGGTAAAGAATGGGCATGGGTAGATAGGGTCCTCACGTCAAGTTTATTTTTGTCTATCCATCCCATTTAAGACATTTCACAATACTTCTGGTTATTCGGTGATAACTTAACACAAGAACCATACAGTTACTAAATCATAAATCCTAATTTTCAGCTTTAATGGAGACAGTTTGGCCACTTTCTGTCCCAGTAACAACCATGTCACCTCTATTCTACACTGGCTTATGTAAGGCCCATCAATCAAGTCTAGGCTACCAAGTCACTTGATGTTACAGGCTGCATTACAGGTGAATGGATCGCCTAAGGACAAAAATCTTATTAAAAGTGCACCTATACTCAGAGGGAAGTATATGTAATCACCTTCTATCCCCAGCCCAGTGCCCCAAAACAGCCGGTGTTTCTTTTTTTAATAAAGACTTTACCCAATTTTCATAACACCACAAACTGGATGCAGTCGGCCATATTGCTTCCTGGCCAAACAGCCCCACTCCCAGCAATGAGGCATTTAGTCAAAGTACACACAGCTCAGCAACAGGGGAGCACTTCAACCTAACTGCCACTGAGCCCAATTCAGCACCATGAGAATTTTTTCCTGTTTTTTTCCTCGCCACAATTCAGCACCATATTTAGCTGTGCAAATGTTTTATATTTTATAAATGCACTGTGGAAAAAAAAAATCAAGATTACATTTTTTTCCACTTTTTTTGTAAGAATTTTTGTTAAGGATTTTTTTCCTTAGTGCAATATAGCATTATTTTTGGCTGTGAAAATTACTTAAAAGTGGACCAAAACCCACCCTAGTGTCTTTGAGACTCCAGGGCAGGGATGCTCTCTCTCCACAGGACATCCTGAACTGGGATGCCCTGCTGTTTAAAACCCCCGAGGTTGCCAAAAATTCTAACCTTTCCCCTGAGCCCACGACGTATGCACAGCCGGCATCAGCATCATTCGCATCTCTTCTCGCTGTGCATGGCCATGTCCGCCGCAACTGAATGGCAGCACGTGACTGCGATCAGCCAAATGGAGCAAGAGATGTGCGCGACTCATAAGTGCAACTAGGATTTCCATTCAGCTTCTCAAGACACATTAATCATATGTTCAATGGGAGAAGCTGATAGGAGGACAACCGCGCTTGCGCCATGGGCTTGAGGAGAGGCGAGTCTACCCGGCATTGTGGGGAGTTTCACACAGCGGGCCACCCCCAACCCATGGGGAAAGACCAAACCCTGGGATAGTGAAAATGCTCGGTTTTGGTGCACATTAAAAATGCGCACAGCTAAAAATGGTGCTGAATTATAAAAATGCTTTTCAAATCATCATGGTGTTGAATCAGTCCTAATGTGACAGTTTAATTGTGACTGAACTAATTAACATATGACTGCCATTCACCATAATACTACTTCCTGTTAGTCTTTTTATCAATATTGAGCAAAGACTTCAGTAAAAAAAAAGAAACAGGCTTTTTTGGGGCACAGGGCTTGAGGTGGAAGGTGACTACATAAACTTCCTGTGTGAGTACAGGTGCACTTTAGGGACACATCAGTCAGGTACGCTGCCATTTACATAAATGTTTTTGTCAACTAGTCTTATACTACTCAAAAATGTTGTTGTGAAAAATTTTCTGAGGTCATGCCGAGAAAGTGCTACGGGGAGATTTTTAGTGCCAAGTACCCGCTTGTAATTTAACTTGCCAACAACTGACCTCCAGGCATCTGATTTTGCATTTGTGGGTCTCTAAATTGATGCTGTCCATAGCAGCCAGGTTCGTAATTTTTTTGGACCACAATAAAGGAGGACTATCGCAAAAAATGTCCAATAAAAATAATCCATACAAATATGCCAGATGGCAGAATGAGAGGTCATTTATACACCCAGCATCAGGAAAATACCATTTTGTGATTACTCACCTGTAAAATGGGTATTATAAGTATGTCTCACACCCTGCTTCGGAAATATTCATTACACTTGGGTTATGTCCAGTAGAGGGTGAACTTCTGCAGAGATGAATAGAAAAAAGAAGCCCCTCCTGGCCCATAAATACCTGGGACCTCCCAAACACCTCCCAGTATAAGAAAGCAGTAAGGGGACCAGGAAGAGCAAATAAAAACTACCAGAAAAACAGTAACACCAAAGAGGATCCAAGATACAACTCAGGGCGGGGCGAAGTAGGGAGTGAGACATACTTATAATACCCATTTTACAGGTGAGTAATCACAAAATGGTATTATTCTAAGTATGTCTCACACCCCGCTTCGGAAATATTCATTACACTTGGGACATCCAATAGCAGTGTCCAAAAAGGGTGGGGATCCCAATAGGCAAAAATGCACAAATGAAAACCCATGCCGCTTGTAGAACTTTGCGGCCAAAAACAGCATCCGCTAAGGCCCGCAGATCAACCTTACAAAAACTTGTAAAAGGCATGAACAGAAGACCAAGTAGCAGTCGCACAACTTATTCCACTAAACTGAAAAGGGGAACCCTCCCCTTGGCAATATAGGCCCACACAAGGACCAGACATATCCAATAAAAATGGTAGACTTGACGGCGCCAAACCCGTCGGGGGCCAGAGGGCACCACAAACAAGACGTTCCTCCTACAGAAAAGGGAAGTAACCAAGAAATAGAACGTCAACAAACAGCCAAAAAGTGCAGGGCCCTCTCCTCGTCAAAGCCAGACGAAGGACACAAGGAAGAAAGAACCACATCCATAAAGAGGTGGAAAACAGAAACCATTTTAGGAAGGAAATCCGGCAAAAAAATGGAACACCACCTCATCCCGGCGTCTCTCAAAGTAAGAGGCCTGAATAGAAAATGCAAAATTCAAATCCCAAACAGACGCAAGGCTTTTTGAGGACAAAAGGCCCTAGAAAAAGACCACCAGGACAGAGGCCTGCCCCATCAAAACACCTAAGCTGGAGCCCCAGGCCCAGACCGTACTGACGAAAGTCCAAAAACCTAGTGAACAAAAACACCTTGCAAAGCAAGGCCCTAGCCTCACACCCATCAATATAGGACCGCCAAGTCCTGTAGAAGAAATTAAAAGAAGACCACTTCCTAGCCCAAACAAGGGTCTGAAGCACAACATCAGACAAACTTCCTCTATGAAGATGGAGGAGGTTGCAGCAGCCACGCCGCCAAAGCCAGCGTTTGCAAACTGCAGAACGAACCAAACCTATCTTGGCCACCCTGGAGCCACCAGCATTGCTGACGCACCCTCAGGAGCCAGCTAGCGCACCACCTTGCCCACCATGGCGAAGGAAGGAAACAGGTACAGGAACCCCAGACTCTTCCAGGCAAAAGACATGGCGACCAGAGGAACCCGAGACCGAAAACCAAACGTTAGGAGCTAGTGATTGCAACGTGAGGCAAGAGAACCACCTCCGGAACCCCACTTGCAACAGAAGGACCGGAACACCTTGCGGTAGAAAGATCAACCCCCTCAGTGAGAGGATCCCCTGCTCAAGGAGTCCGCCTCCGTGTTATCCACTCCCGGAATGAATGCCGCTGAGATGCATGGAACATCACTCTCCGCCCATGCAAGAATCAGCGAAACTTCCCTGAGGGCACTCCTGCTGCGAGTCCCTCCTTGGTGATCGACGTAAGCGACCGCAGTTCAATCGTCCAACTGAACCTGAACCGGCAAAACCTGTAAATGATGCAGCCAGCATGACAGAATCAAACAAATAGCGCTGAACTCCAAAAACAGAGATGGGAGCGTGAGCCTCCTGATGACTCCCCAGCCCCTGGAACTGAAAGTCCGTCCAGAAACCTGCCCAGCCCGACAGGCTGGCATTCGTGGTAACCATCTCCCAACAAGGGGCCAAAAAGGATCTGCCCCTCATCAGACTGCTAAGCTCCAGCCACCACTGAAAGGATTGCCGAACCCTGGGAGACAGCAGAAAGGACCGAGCCAAGCACCGGGAACAGTGGAGTTAGAGCTACCTCATGAGGAACTGAGGAAAAACCACCATCAATCCCACCAGTTTCATCCCTAGCCGGAAAGAGAGGCGAAGATTGTCCAGGAGAACAAATATCAGGTCCTGAACCCTCTGCACCTTAGGGTGAGGAAGGAACACTCTGGCCTGACTGGAATCCAGATTCATGCCAGAGAACTTGGGGTGGGTGATCACCCATCCGAACCGTTCCAGCGCCGTCACCACCCTGGAGGCCATCTCCACCCGGCATAGAAAAGATGCTGTAATGAGTAGGTCATCCAGATACGGCTCAATGTAAACTCCCTGGGCTCCGAGAAGAGCCATTATGCCCGCCAGCCCCTTGGTGAACACCCTTGGCACCGAAGTCAACCCGAAAGGGAGGGCCACAAACTGAAAATGCCGATCTTCCACCCCAAACCTAAGAAATCTCTGGCGTGCGGGGTAGATTGGTACATAAAGGTAAACAACCTTGATGTCTATGAATGCCACGAAATCCCCCTGATGAAGGGAATAGATGACTGAGCGCAGAGTCTCCATGCGGAACTTCTGGGATCTGATGAACCTGTAGAAAGGCCTCAAAAACCAGAATGGTTCTGATGGATCCATCCCGTTAGGGAACCACAAAGAGGTTGGAACAATAGCCCCGGCCCCTGCACAGCCCGGAGGCCGAGGAAACCCGAGAACAGAGGAATCACCACTGAAGATAGAGAATGCAGCACCTCTGTCAGGTCTGGCACCGCGAAAGGAAGGATTAGAGGAGCCTGCCCCCCGAAAGGAGCAACGTCGCTTCCAGCGTGGCGGAAGCCTGCCTCCTTACGCAACTGAATCCAATATGACTCCAAACAGCCGCATACCCCAAAGGGTAGCCAATGTTAGCCACCACCGGCACAACCAGACAGAGCATCGTATAGCCACAAGCAAAGCTGAGGTTCCGCCATGCAGACATATAGCGTCATCCAGGCAGACAAGACCATGGTCAGGAACTATACACACCGCACACCGGTCAGGAACTATACACACTGCATAAGCGCTGCCAAATCAGCACTGGCTGGGTCCAGCAGGGACCCCTCAACAGGCCCCAAACCACAGACCTGATAACCACAACCGTGAGTACAGAAATACAAACAGTAAAAAATGTTTTCCCTTCTGCGGAAGGGACTCCACCGGAGGAGGAATAGCCAGCACCTCAAATAAATGGCCTAGGATCTTGGGGATAACCACAGCATCCCCAAGCACGGCATCAGCATCCCAAACTGCTGATCCTCATAGCCATCAGATTCCGTAAACAGTTCTTTCCGCTAGCGGAAAATAAACAGACCAGTCAAGGGAATCATAAACATCAAGAACCGGCACTGCCGGTGACGGATGTCTTCTCTTAGCCGGGGCCACCCTGGCCAGAGAGCTAGAAAACAATTTATCGATGTTGGCCAATCCAGCACATACATCAGATTGCGACTCCCCACTAGTGACCATGTCAGGTGGAGTAGGTGATGAGGCCGGCGGCACTGACCCAGACATCCGGGCCCCCGACTGCCGTGTTATGGCCTGCTAAACACATAGTATGCACCAGCACAGTATCCCCAACAAGGGATACCCCCCAACCCACACACTGCCGGGACTGCCCCGAAGGGAGCCAGAGCCCGGATCCAGGGGAGCCTCCAAATGGTGATTTGTATGGTAGTCGCAATGACCAGCGGGAATTACGCTAGGAGCAACCCGGGATGCCCCTTAAGTCCGTTAGTGGGAGGATTTGCAAGCCCAAGGGACCCCAGGACACAATGACAAGGGGGGCCCCCGTAAATAAGGTATCAAGACAAGTACTCATACAAGCAAAAGTAAACAGAGTGTGGCTAAACATAGAAATTAAATATATATATATATATATATATATATATATATATATATATATAATATTGAGGCAAATAGCATATAAAACTACATAGCATGCTAGTGTCATATGTAATGATACCAGAACCAGAACCCGCAATGTGGGACAAAACGATCCCACAGTGTTCTAGGCCGGCGCTGGATAAAGCGCCCTAACAAACAGACAAGCAAAGCCCCGCAGGGCACTCAACTCAACATGCACTCTTCTTAGCCGGAGCCATCCTCGATCTGACAGCCAGAGGAAGCAGACGAAGAGGGGCGGGCCAGCGCGGATCGCACGCTGCGCCTGGCCCCGCCCCCTCCCCATCCTTTCTTTAATAAAACACTGGGAGCCGCCGAGGGCGCCAGAGAGTGGGACGGGGGCGCCAAAGAGAGAGCGGGGCGGGCCGCCGCCAGCGCGTAGAGCGCCCGGCCCCGCCCCCTCCCCATCCATAGCAAAATAAACCGGGCGCCGCAGAGGGCGCCAGAAAGGGAGAGTGGGGCGGGCCACTGCCAGCACGTAGAGCGCCCGGCCCCGCCCCCTCCCCGACCACAGTCAAGGAGACCGGGCGCCGCCGAGGGCGCCAGAGAGAGAGTGGGGCGGGCCTCCGCCAGCGTGCCGAGCGCCTGGCCCCACCCCCTCTCCTCACAGCAAGGAGAGGAGAAGCTCCCTTCAGCCTCCTCACCAGCGCCGCCATGACAGTGTGGCCGGCTCTCACTACGGCCGCCGCATGGCAGGGCAAACTGACAAAAGTAAAGTTACAAGTTACAAAGCACAGTTAAAAACACACACACACACACTTACACTCATTGCACCTAATGAATGAAGGATTACTTCCCGATGCTCCATGACAACTGGACAAGGGAGAGTCACAGCCCCCCCCCCCTCCCAGGGAATAAAGGGACAAGTAAAGTGAGGGATCCCCAACTACAGCAGTAGAAAGCGGGGGAACGGACAGGGCATCCCAAACCGGGGTCACCAACCCGGTTAACCGCCTACCCTTTAGTATAGGTTCTCACGGTGGAGCATTAGCTCCTAAGCACCTAGGGTGCCATCTACCCTTGCCCGGACCAGCAGCCTAGGCTGGGAGGCAGGGTAAATCAAAAAGGAATCCGGGCGGTAATAGATAAAATAGAGGGCCGGGAGTCATCCCGGCTACCTGAAATCCCCCTGTGCAAGGAGGAGACTTCATCTTCTGACTTGCTCGCCGTCTGCAGAGACGATTACGGGGGGTGTTTGGGAGGTCCCAGGTATTTATGGGCCAGGAGGGGCTTCTTTTTTCTATTCATCTCTGTAGAAGTTCGCCCTCTACTGGACATAACCCAAGTGTAATGAATATTTCCGAAGCAGGGTGTGAGACATACTTAGAATATATCCAGGCAGGCCTCTTTTATTTTATTTTAATGTTATTAAAATGAATAAACCACAAGCTTGGAAAGATTTTTTTAAGTTCGGGTGTATAAATGACCCCTCCTCACATTAGACGACGAATGTTTATGGTTTCTATGGATTTTTAATATTACACAATTTCACGTTAGTGATGCTCTGTTCAATTTTCCTAGGATTTCTATAGAAGGCTTCAAATTTTGCATGGACATACCTTTGTTAAGACCTTGTGTGTCCTGGGAGCATAGCTCTGCATACACTTTGCCACTTTCTACAGGCGGCGAGCCCACAAGTGAGCGCAAAATAGAGGAAAACCCTTCCGCAGAGAGTAAAAAGCAGCCATCAGCATCACAAGTAGCAAAGAGCTGCAAGAAAAATGCATAGGCAGAAAATGTCACAGTATAACAACAGATACAGATCACATGAATGCATTTGCAGAATCTACATAGCATTGCTTACATCAAATGCCAGCTTTGCCAGTTCCTCTGCAGAACGCGTGGCATCCTGTGCAGCTAAAACCAGAGATACCTCTCGAAAATCTATCATTCCACTGGCATCCTGAGGGCAAACAAACAAAAAATACAACATTTAAACAGAACTTTCCTAAAATAAACAATTGTTCAATTCAATTTATTGTTCGCCAAGTACATCAGAGATGAACAAGGAATTATTTTGGCACATACACAGTGCAACAGATAATTACAGTTTACATAGAAATTGAATACAGAGATACAAACTACGGTACATTGAATACAGAGATACAGGAGCTCTCACATAGTGATACTCGCTACTAAAAACTCCCTTGAGCCTGGGCCTATGATGCCTGGCTTTTGTCAAGGGGGTGGATGGCCAATGGAAAGAAACCATTCCTAGATCTAAAAGTCCTGCAAGCTGGTACCGCTAGACGTCGCCCCGGTTGGTAAATACTGGAATAGGGCATGTCCAAGAAGGAAAAAAGAATAGGGCTTGTTAAAGAAGGTGGTAACCCATATTTGGGTCCACCGCTTAATGTGTGGGTCCCACTGCCTCAGCAGCCAGACGTTGCTGTTGCCTTGTCGGTGGCCCGGTAGAAAAATGTGCTTTTCTACAGCCAACACCACACCCCCGGCAATTTTAAGAGAGCTGAATGGCAGTTGCCCGCATTCCTGGCAGGCATGCCATTTCGGGCATGCGCGCTCCCACACAGAAGCTGGGGGGTTTTACACAGCGGGGCATTTGGTGTAGGTTGCCCCGGGAGTAGGCCAACAGCCGGGCCTGGAATATTTTGGGTTTTGACCCGCTTTAAGTTTAGTCCATCAACACGCATGGTTGCTGTAGCTGTGAGGAATGCAGTAAGCCAGGCTAAGGTGACTGCTTAAAAGGGGGCCAACCCATGCCCCCCAGGGAAATTCCAATTTAGGATGCCCTGAAATGTGAAATACCCCAGCGTCTGCATATACTCACTCATCCTGGATCATGATACATGCACCGCTGGGCCCCAGCATTCCTGCTTTACCTGACAGGCAGACTTGTAGGCAAAGATGCCCCTGGGTCAGGTTTTGATCTGTTCAGTGGTAATTTTTATCTACGCAAACAATGAGCCGAGCCAATGGGGCAGAGACATCCACATAGCATTGCAAACTGCAATAATAGAAACCGTCATCTAAAAAGGAGTCCCACAATTGAGGACTTTCGCTCACACCAGGAAAAATTAGGGACTGGAGCTTTAGAACGGCATCTAAACATGTAGTAATAATAGATAGCACTAAGGGTGCATAACCCAATTACAGCTTATGAATAACGCACATTCAACAGGCACGATCATCGCAGTCCCACCAGATGGCCCATTTCAAAATGGTCACTGCTGAGTGTTGTCAGCAGGGGCCAACTTCTGTTGTCTGATGCAGTGGCCAGGGTGGAACGTCAAGGGGGGGAGGGGGGTAGAGATTGGTTTCAGTCCTACATGAATAGACTAAAAAAACACTTAATTTACACAGTTACATTTTCAGGTGAGAATTGTGTAATTATGCTTCAGACGGATGACATTTAGGCATTAGAAAACTATTCAGGTATGTACTATAATAATGGTAAATTGCTCAATTCATAGGATTCATATGTTGGGTTTGCACCTTCTAGTAGAATACATTACATTACTGTAAGTGGGGAGCATACAATAAAGTGTGGGGATACAAAAATAAATAGTCATGCTTATCAAAAGAAGCTGTATGACAAAAACACTCAATATAAAAAAAATCCATATAACATGCTGGATAAGAGGAGGAGCTACATACACATTCTCAACTGAAAAATAATCCTACCATTTTCTTTGTAATGGTAGGAATAAGATTCAGAGGTGACACGATTTTCAGAATTCCATACCACATTTACAGGGGTGGTCTGCTCCATTCCCTGGCCCTAAAGCCAGCCTGTGAGAAGCATTAACCACTAGAATACCTAGCCAAATAATTGCATGATGGGTAAAAATACAATTCTATGATTACTCTTGACCTTGTAGAATTGGTATTATAAGTATGCAGCACGTCCTGCTCCAGATAATGATTCATAACATCTGGGACATCCAATAGCAGTGTCCATAAAAAGGGTGGGGATCCCAAAAAGCAACGCGCAGTTCAAACCACTGCCGCCTGCAGAACCTTGCGGCCAAAAACAGCATCTGCTGAGGCACTAACATCAACCTTGTAAACTTGTAACACAGAAATGAGGATCCTTTCTATGGACCGCCGACCCAGAGGAGAGAGAACAAATGCCTGACCCAGAGACAGGGGACTCTTGTCCCAGACTGAAAAGGAGATGGAGCTGAAGGGGTCTCATGTAAAATTGGGCATAAGGGACTGCCTCCAAGCAGGCCACCATCTGTCCCACCAATTGCATCCCTTGCCGGATGGAAGGAAGAGGACTGGACAGCATGAAATGAACCAGAGCTTGAAGAGAATCCACCTTCTGCTGAGGAAGAAAAATCCTGGCCTGAATGGTATCCAGATTCATGCCCAGGAAGGGGGTCACCCGGGACGGGGAGAGGGAGGATTTGGGATAATTGATCACCCATCCGAACGTTTCCAGGGCAGTCACCACCGTCTGGGTATCCAATTCTGCCTGCTGGAGAGAATGAGACGTAATGCGAAGGTCGTCCAGATAAGGGAGAATGCGAATGCCCCGGGCTCTGAGAAGGGCCATCACACTCTGGGGGCTGAGGTGAGACCGAAGGGAAGTGCCACAAATTGGAAGTGCTGGTCCTCCACGGCGAACCTGAGGAACCGCTGATGCCTTGGGAAGACCGGCACATGAAGGTAAGCATCCTTGATGTCTATGGAGGTCATGAAGTCCCCCGGGCGCAAAGAGCTGATCGCGGAGCACAGGGTCTCCATGCAAAAGCGTCTGGTCCTGATGAACTTGTTGAGAAGCTTTAAGTCCAGGATGGGCCTGATGGAACCATCCTTTTTGGGTACTGTGAAGAGATTGAAATAATAACCCTGACCTCTCTCCCCCGGGACAGATGACCCCAATATCCAATAGGTTCTGTACAGCCAGAAACAGACCCCGAACTGTCAGGGGGTCTAGAGGAATCCGAGACCTGAGGAATCGTGGAGGAGGCCATGCAGCGAACTCTAGCTTGTAGCCGGAGGACACAACCTCCAGAATCCACCTGTCTGAGACCTGTTGTCCCCAGACATGAGCGAAGAGCCACAGCCGTCCCCCCACCCGTAAGGGTGAGGGCGCCCCTTCATGGCTGAGCGGCTTGGTGGCAGATTTGGGCTTGGAGCCCCAGGAGGATCCGGGATGGGCACGGCCTCTGCCCTTGCCCCAGAAGTCTCCCCTGAGCCCTGCAAAGGACACCCCCCTCCCTGACCTGGATCCACAAAAGGGGGGAGTAAAGGACCCCAAACCCCTAAAGGGCCGCGGTTGTCTTTTGCATTGGGGCAACTTACCTCCCTTTGCAAAAAGGTCCAAACGGTCACCAAAAAGGCGCAGCCCCTTAAAGGGTAGCCCTGTGAGAGCCTTCTTAGCAGCATTGTCAGCTGCCCACTGGCGCAGCCAAACCGAGCGCCGAATAGAAACAACCATAGCCGAGGTCCTGCTACACATCCTAATGGTGTCATCTAAGGCAGAACATAAGCGATAAACATCTCACATTGTGATAAGGCTCTGAACTTGGCACTAGAAGAATCATCAGGGGAACCTTCCAGAAGGCCCTTGACCAGAGCCCTAATTGCCACCGCAGTAATAGCAGACGCAAAGACCGGGCGCAGGGCCGATCCTACACAGTCAAAGGCATGGGAAGCCAGCTGATCAATACGCCGGTCCTCACTATCCTTCAGGGTAGTGGAATCAGGGGAATGCACCACAGAAGTGTTGAACAACCCCAAAACAGAGGCATCCACTTCTGGGGGAGTTGACCAACATTTAACCACATCCGAGGGAAAAGGATACCTTTTATCCCATCCCTTAGGGATACCAGGAAGCCGGCTAGGCCGCTCCTATTCCTTGAGAACCAGATTATTGAAATGTGCCTGTTCTGGAAATTCCAAACGTGGCTTTGCCGTACCGAACAATTCCCCCTGTTGCTTGGGCGCCGCAGCAGGAAGGGAAATGTAAAGTACTTCAAAGATTTGAGTCAAAAGTCTATGGGTGTCATCAGCATCCCAATGCTCTGAGCCGGCATCAGCGCAAAGGCAATGCTGATCATCATAAAATTCTGAATCCGAGAATTCCCCTTCCTCAAGAGGGGCATAGTCAGATAAATCAAGGAAATCTTTAGTCTCCATAGGAAAAGCTGACGCAGCAGGCGCCACATGCCACCTTTTAGCTGGGGCCTTACGGGCCGCAGAGCTAGCAATCAATCTCTCAATGTTGGCCAGCCTGGAAGAAACATCAGGCTGAGACTCCCCACTAGTATTAATCTCACTGGGAGTCATAATTAAGCAAGGGGGTGTGGGAGAAGAAATGGTGGGTGCAGACCCAGACACAGACATCCCAGAATGCCGTGCAAGCACCTGGTCGGCGCAGGGTACACAGACCCGCACATCATCGCTCACAGGGGATGCCCCACACAACACACACAGCCGGGCTTGTCCCGATGGGACCCCGAGCACAATATCCTGTGAAGCCTCCATATGGTGATTTTAGTTTCAGGAATTACGCTGTACAGCTACCCGGATGCCCCAAATGTCCGCTAGGATAGTGGGAGGATTTAAATATTTAGGCCTCTAATAAAGATACATAGAACTAATAGAGGGCACAGGACCGGGAGAAACCTCTAAACCAGTTTCCCCGCCTGTAAGACATAAAAACATTACACCCCATCAGTTATACAGAAAAAATAAATGGATAATAATGGCAAAATAAGGCCCGCTGGGGCACTCACGGACCGCCAAAGAGCTAGCAATCGTCCAGGCAGCAGAGACAAGATGGTGCTGGAGGGCTCTGAAGGGGCCGCATGAGGTGAGATGCGGAACGCGCCAAGCGCTAAGCCACGCCCCCTCCAGGAAGCGCGGGGACAGGCCGAGTAGACGCCACCCCACAGCCAATCAATACACAGTAGGCCCTGGAGTGACGTCACCGCTGACACCGAAAGGCGCGCGTCAGGGGCGGGAGAATCAAATATGGCAAGGGGAGAGGTGAAGCGCTGATCAGAGTACCAGCGCGAGAATGTCAAAGACGAACCGGGATAGCGGGAGAAGGAGGTAGTTGGATGCCTATAAAGACACCCAAAATATGTAAGGGAGGGCATATAGCGGACGGGTCATCCCAAGTCAGGTTCACCATACCTGGACCACCTACCCTTTGGTGGGGGATTTGCGGTGGAGCAAGCTCCTAGTAAAGCACCTCTAATAGGTGCTGCCTACCATCACCCGACCACGCAGCCAAGGCTGGGAGGCAGAATAAAAGGTGGAACGGGTGGGAATAGTCCTACAGGGCCACGGGCTGTGAAGCCCGGCTCACCTGCGAGAAGCCATCATCTTGTCCTTCGCAGCCCACTGCAGAGAAGAAAACTGGGGAATTAGTGGGAGGTCCCGGGTATATATGGCCATCTCTGCAGTAAAGCGCCCTCTTGTGGAGGTAATCCCAGATGTTATGAATCATTATCTGGAGCAGGACGTGCTGCATACTTAGAATAGCTGCTGCACACAACAAAAGGAATATTCCGTTATGCCAGCACAGGCTGGCTCAGGAGAAAGGTCACTAGAGTTGAGAATCCCCCATGTAAAAGCATTATAGTACGTTTAAATATTGGAACCATTTTTTCATGATTACTCTCCTTTATGATGTATCGCCCAGTTTAGAATAGGACACCCACAAGTTAAGACTTCTCTAGATGACCAGGATTACCCTCTTCTCCATATTTCAATACAAGGTTTCTGTTTTCTATACACAGTGACAGGACCAAGCACCAGGACCAAGCACCTCACCTTTGGAAAGTAGCTGAAAACTCGGGAAATAACATCTGTCTGGGTGAGCCCCAGTTTTTCAGCCAGCTCTTCCAGACCTACACGAGAACATACACCCTCCAGACAGAGGTCAATTAATCCTTGGACACTATCGAAAGAAAACCTGTGTGGAAAAAGTATAGAAAATTATTTCCCTGGCTTCAAAATCTACATTTACAAAAATTGCACCACCCAGCCTCCTGACATGTTTTCCTCCCCAGTGGGGTATTGCCAAACCACCCAGGAGAGCTAAGCCTCAGAGGACCACAGTGACTGGGAAAATGGAATCCAGCAATATTACACCATTCCATGGTGCGCATGCATCAAAATATATATGCAGCAGGCACACATGAAGTTAACCACCTTCATACAGGTTCTAGGTGTGCACCTACTGAGCATGTGTGAACGAATGGGCGCATACCTACTGGGCATGCTTGGGGGGGGGGGGGGGGGGGGGGGGAGGGGTCCCTGATGAAGAACTTCCTGGTGCCAAAATGGCACCAGAAGATCTTGTCAATCTTGATCAGTCTACTGTGCCCCTGTTCTTTTGGTCTCTGGACCTCGGATTAATCTGCTCTGCTCTTTGGATTACTAGTTGCCGACCCTTGCTTGTCTGTTGAAGTTCACCTATTTGTCACTGACCTGATCTTTGATCATAAATCACAGGCTTTTAACCATTGCTTTGCCAGCTGCCATCCAACGACCCTTCGGATACCCTTTCTGGCTCACTCTTGTAAACCTTGACTACTCTACCTTCTCCATTCCTTGACACTGGCATAAATGACCACGCCCCTTCTCCATCGTGCCATGCGGATCAAGGAAGCACTGTCTGCTCAGTCCCTTGACACGACCAGGGACCTCCGACACAGAAAAGCCCATCCTCCCAGGCTCTAAACCGGAGAGGTCTTTGAGTCCTGGGCAGTAAGTATCGGGACTACTCTTGCCAGGCAGGGGAGCCTCTACCAGGTACAAATGTGATTGAAGGGGCTTTTTAGCTTAGGTGTTCGGAACATAATGGACTATATATACTAAAAATGTCCATTACCACTTGCCTGACTGTTAACATTTAGCTTCCCTAATCATCTACTCAATTACCAGACAATCAGGTGCTGTACCACAGCAATAGGAGTAAAAAGGATATCTTCATCAGCCAAAATGTCAGTCAAGTAACAAAAATTACATAGTTAATACACACAGTGTGTACATAAACCGGACATTCACCCTAAAAATACCATTTTGTGAATACTCACCTGTAAAATGGGTATTATGAGTATGTCACACACCCCGCTTCAAGACATTCATTACATGTGGGTATACTGACCTGTAGATGGCGATCTTGCAGAGATGTCAATAAGAAAAGTAAGACCCTCCCGGTCCATAAATACCTGGTACCTCCCACTCATTCCCCAGTATAAAGATAGCAGTAAGGTAAAGGGACCAGGAAAGCCAATTAAAACTAACAAAGGTTCACCATATAAAGGATCCAGAATACCAAAGGGCAGGGTGAAGCGGGGTGTGTGACAAACTTATAATACCCATTTTACAGGTGAGTATTCACAAAATGGTATTATTCTAAGTATGTCACACACCCCGCTTCAAGACATTCATTACATGTGGGACATCCAATAGCAGTGTCCATAAAGGGCGGGGATCCAAAAAACAAGGCAACAAGGCACAAACTTAAACCACTGCAGCTTGCAGAACCTTGCGGCCAAAAACAGCATCCGCTGAGGCCCGCACATCAACCTTGTAAACCCGAGGACCAAGTAGCAGCCTTACAAACTTGCGCAACAGAGGCCTGGTGCTGGAAGGCCCAGGACGCCCCAACGCACGAGTAGAATGAGCAGTAACACGAAAAGGGGGACTCTTCCCCTTAGCAGAATAGACCCCGACAATGGCCTGGCGAATCCATTTACTAATGGAAGACTTGGCGGGAGCCAAACCTTTCCTAGGCCCAGAGGGCACCACAAAAAGGGCGTCAGTCCTACGAAAAGAGGAAGTAGCCACCAAATAGTACTTCACACAGCGAACCACATCCAAAGAATGCAAAACCCTCTCCTTGTCATTGCTAGGCTTAGGACACAAGGAGGGTAGAACAATGTCCTGATTAAGATGAAAAGCAGAGACCACCTTAGGAAGAAAATCTGTCTTGAAGCGGAAAACAACCTTGTCCTGATGCCTCTCAAAGTAAGGGGCCTTAATGGACAAGGCCGCCAACTCCGATACACGCCGAACGGAAGTGATGGCAACCAGAAAAACAACCTTCTGAGTAAGCGTAGAAAGTGCAATATCATGCAAAGGTTCAAAAGGAGGACACCGCAAGGCCGAAAGAACCAAATTCAAGTCCCAAACTGGAAGCAAAGGCTTCCTAGGAGGCCGCACATGCGTAACCCCCTGGTAAAAAGTCTTAACCAGAGGATGAAGAGCAAAAGACTTTTGAAAGAAAACCGCCAGGGCAGAAACATGCCCTTTCAGCGTACTAAGCTGCAAACCTAGGTCCAGACCATGTTGCAGAAATTCCAAAACCCTAGGGATAGAAAACACCCTGCAAGGCAATGCCCGGACCTCACACCAATGAATATAAGACCTCTAAACCCTATAGTAGATGGCAGAGGGAGACTTCTTTCTAGCCCTAACCAGAGTCTGAATGACAGCATCAGAAAGACCTTCCTCCTTCAAGATGGAGGTTTCAGCAGCCACGCCGTCAAAGGCAGCGTTGGTAAATTGGGGTAGAGCAGTGGACCCTGAGTGAGCAGATCTGGCAGAAGGGGCAGATCTAACTGATCCTCTGCCAACCTTACCACGTCTGCGAAACAAACCGGTCTTGGCCACCTTGGAGCCACCAGGATTGCTGACGCGCCCTCTAGGGCCAGCTTGCGCACCACTTTGCCCACCATGGGAAACGGAGGGAACAGGTAGAGAAACCCCAGATCCCTCCAGTTCAGAGACATGGCATCCGCTGCCACAGCCAGCAGATCCCGCGAGAGTGCCGGAAGCTTGTGATTGTGACTAGAGGCAAAGAGGTCCACCTCCGGAGTCCCCCACCGGTGGCAAAGCGACCGAAACACCTTGGGGCCGAGCGACCATTCCCCCCGGCGAGATGACCCCCTGCTCAGGGAGTCCGCCTCCATGTTCTCCACTCCCGGAATGTACACTGCCGAGATGCACGGGACATTGCCCTCTGCCCAATCCAGGATCAAAGACACTTCCCTGAGGGCACGCCTGCTGCGAGTCCCTCCCTGGTGATTGATGTAGGCGACCGCCGTCTGATTGTCCGACCGAACTTGAACCGGTAGTCCCCGCAACTCAAGTGAGCCAGAACCAACCTGATGACTCTCAACTCCAGAACATTGATGGGATCGTGGGCCTCCTGAGGCCCCCACAGACCCTGAAACTGAAGATCATTCCAAATTCCCCTTCAACCAGACAGGCTGGCATCCGTGGTGACCGTCTCCCAACGAGGGGTCAGAAATGACCTGCCCCTCATCAGATTGCTTGGCTTCAGCCACCACCGAAGGGAACGCCGTACCCGGGGGGACATCAGAAAGGACTGATCCAATGACAGCGGGGACCCGTCCCAGGCCGCCAAGAGATGGAGCTGGAGCGTCCTTGTGTGAAACTGGGCAAAGGGAACCGCCTCGAACATGCCACCATCAATCCCACCAGTCGCATCCCCAGCCGGATGGACGGGCGGGGAATAGATAGGAGACTCTGAGTCAATTCCTGAATCAAAAGAACCTTGGCCCGGGGGAGGAACACCCTGGCCTGAGAAGTATCCAGAGACATTCCCAGAAACTCCACCACCCTGGAGGGAGAAAGGCAGGACTTGGGATAGTTGATCACCCAACCGAAACTCTCCAGAGTGGACACCACGGTCCTGGTATCCAGCTGCGCCTGACTGAGGGAAGACGCCATGATGAGAAGATCGTCCAGATATGGCACGATGCGGATACCCCTGGCTCTGAGAAGGGCCATCACTCCTGCCAACACCTTGGTAAAAACCCTTGGAGCCGAGGTAAGGCCAAACGGAAGAGCCACGAACTGCAAATGTCAATTTTCCACAACAAACCTGAGAAATCTCTGGTGTGCCGGAAATATTGGAATATGCAGGTAAGCATCCTTGATGTCTATGGACGACATGAAGTCCCCCTGACGAAGTGAGTGGATGGCTGAGCACAGAGTTTCCATACGGAACTTTCGAGGACGGACGAACCTTTTGAGCAACTTCAGATCCAGAATGGGACGAACGGAACCGTCCTTCTTGGGCACCGTGAACAAATTGGAATAGAAGCCCAGGCCCCGTTCTGAGGGGGGCACCGGGCAGATGACAGCCATGTCCAAGAGACTTGCTACTGCCGCCCGAAGCCCCTGAGCGGCCAGAGGATCTGATGGCACCCGAGACCTGAGGAATCTGGGATGGGGCCGGAACTCGAACTCTGGGGGACGACCAGTGCTTCACCGCGTCTGCCGGAAAGGGATATTTTTTGTCCCAACCTGGAGGGACACCCGGAAGCCGAGTCGGCCTCTCCCATTCCTTAAGAATGATACCATCAAAATGCTTTTGATAAGGAAATTCCAAGCGCGGCTTGGTCATCTCAAAGAACTCCCCCTTCGGTGGAGGAGCCGCCTCGGGGGGAGAAATAGCCAGGACCTCAAACATATGAGCCAGGACCCTAGAGGTATCCAAGGACTCCCCTTGGCCCTGCTCGGTATCAGCACCCACAAACTGCTGGTCATCGGAGCCCTCAGACTCCTCAAACAGCTCCCCTTCCTCAAGCGGGGAACAATCAGACCAATCCAGGGAGTCAAACTCCTCCATATCAAAGGCCTGCGTGGCTGCATACAAATGTTTTCGCTTTGCCGTGGCCTTTTTGGCAACCGCACTGGAAAACAATTTTTCAAGATTGGCCAATGTGGCACACACCTCAGATTGCGACTCCCCGCCAATGACCACATCACATGGGGTAAGTGTCAAGCGAGGGGGAGACGGAGAGGAGACTGGCGGAGCAGAACCAGACGCCTGAGATCCGGACTGCCGCGTAATAGACAGTTGTGCACAGGGTACACAAAGAAATACATCATCCCCCAAAAGGGATACCCCACACCCCAAACACAGCCTGGATTGCCCCGAGGGGGGCACAAGCCCAGTATCCCAGAAGCCTTTGCTTCCTTACTGAAACGCCGTGCCCGCAGCACGGGGGCGGTAGCCCGGCCCCGCCCCCCGCCTGAGGGAAGAAGCTCCTCTTGGGCGCCTGAGAGAGCCGCCATGACAAACACCGGAGGCCGGCGCCGCGGGACCGCCATGCACTGTGAAGCACCACACACACATTATAATTAATAAAGATGAATCCATAAGGGACCCCCCCCCCCCCCAAGGGTATCCGGGAGAGGGGGAATCCATGCTAGGGTGGGAGCCAAGGGACGGGGCATCCCAAACCGGGGTCACCAACCCGGTTAGCCGCCTACCCCTTGTTATGGGGTCTCACGGCGGACCGTAGCTCCTGAGCACCTAGGGTGCCATCTACCATTGCCCGGACCAGCAGCCTAGGCTGGGAGGCAAGATACAAATAAAAGTATCCGGGCAGGAATAGAACAATAGAGGGCAGGGAATCATCCCAGCTACCTGCAAGGAGGAGACATCCATCTTCTGACTTGCTCGCCGTCTGCAGAGATGAAAGACTGGGGAATGAGTGGGAGGTCCCAGGTATTTATGGACCGAGAGGGTCTTACTTTTTTTATTGACATCTCTGCAAGATCGCCATCTACAGGTCAGTATACCCACATGTAATGAGGGTGTGTGACATACTTAGAATAAGGGCATATCTTATATGTTTTCCCCACACTGTACATACAGATTGCTCACATTAAAAATCATCCTACCTGCATCTATTGCATTTTCTGAGACTTTAAACATCCAAGATTGTGGCCCATGGAGGTGCAGGCTGCCTGCAAACAGGAAGTGTCTTCTGACTGTGCTGCTCTGCATTCTGGGATTGCTGACCTTTTCCTGACCCCAGCTCTGCTCCGTTTGTGCAACGCACAGCTATATCCCTGCTCCCCTGCACTTTTGACCCTTCTCCTCTACTCAGTATGTGATGCTACTGAGCCAAGATGGCGGTGCCCGTATCCTAGAGTGCTGAACAGAGTTGCAGGCCAGTGAGGGAATGAATAAAAAGTGACTAAAAACGCTAAATAATACAATTCTGTGATTACTCACATGTAGAATTGGTATTATGAGTATACAGTACGTTCCTGCTCCAGATAGAATACTTACATTCGGGTATTACTCCGCCAGATGGCGCTGGACTGCAGAGACATCGAAAATAGGCTCCTCCCGGCCCCTCAAATACCCGGGGACCTCCCACAATCCCCAGCATTGAAAAGCATTTAACGAGAAGCCGGGAGAATTAAAACAACCCAAACTGGTAACTATAACAATGATAACAATCACCATACAGGGATCCAAGATAATGCAAAACAAGGGTGGGGTGGAGCAGGACGTACTGTATACTCATAATACCAATTCTACAGGTGAGTAATCACAGAATTGTATTATTCTTAGTATACAGTACGTCCTGCTCCAGATAGAATACTTACATTCGGGACATCCAATAGCAGTGTCCATAAAATAGGGTGGGATCCCCAAAGGTAACAGCAGACAGTTTAAACCACTGCCGCCTGCAGAACCTTGCGGCCAAAAGCAGCATCAGCTGAGGCCCTAACATCAACCTTGTAAAACTTTGAAAAGGTATGGACAGAAGACCAAGTAGCGGCCTTGCAAACTTGTTTAACAGAAGCCTGGTGCTGAAAAGCCCAAGAGGCACCAATAGCACGAGTGGAATGAGCAGTAAGGCGGAAGGAAGGATTCTTCCCCTTAGCAGAATAGACCTGAATCACAGCCTGACGGATCCATTTGCTGATAGTAGACTTGGCAGGAGCCAACCCCTTCCTAGGACCAGAAGGGGCCACAAAAAGAGCATCAGTTTTTCTGAAAGGTGCAGTAGCCACCAGACACCTAACCACATCCAAAGAATGCAAAACCCTCTCCTTAGCATTGCTAGGATTAGGGCACAAGGAAGGAAGAACAATGTCCT